>CM046657.1:86009211-87209211 GCA_025594165.1 Tamias sibiricus | reverse complement strand
CATATCTGAAAGAGGTTTTGATGGAACTCTCATTCAGAAAAAAAAAAAAAAAAAAAGAAAAAAAAACACACACTATGCGCACTTCATTTCATTATCCACTCAACCACAGCTCATGTTTAACTGGACAATAGGAGCGCTGTTAATCTTAAGTTACTCTTGATTCATCACACTGTAGAGTTGGCTAAAAAATTATTGCAAACAACATTCCCAATTACATAGGTTTTGATATGATAATATTTTATTACAGGTTTGAATTTCTTAACATTTACACAATTGTGTATAGCATTAAATAACAACATATGAAATCTATAAATGTATTCATACATATTTTACACACACACACACACATGCACACACACAAACACACACACGCACACTCTGTACTCCTGTCAGTCTCCCTAATAAGAAATCTCTTCCTTTACACCATTACCATAATTTGCAAACTAAAGTCAATGGAAACTCATTAAAATACTTCACATTATTCAATATTTGCTATGTTTATCTAATATTTAAAGCCTTTCCTTCCAAAGTGCTAATATTCTCAATAATAAAACAATTACACATTTTGGAGGCATAATAGCAACATTCAAATGAATATTTACTCAAATAAATAACAATGAAGCAATAAAGGACTTAATTTATCTGCATATTTTTGTCCATTATGCAATGCCATGCCAAAAGAGTTTATAATAAATCCAAGCCATGCAGTGAAGCAGGGTAGAAGAAATTGGATTGGGAGCATGAAGACATGAGTTGTATTCCTGTTTGTCTTGTGACCCTGGGCAAAACATTTAAAGTCTGACCTTGCTCCTCACCTATCTCACAGAGCTATTATGAAATCATGTATCTGAAAATACCCCGAAGTTTAATGCATAAACTATCTCTCGTTGTTCTGCAAAGAAAGCCAAGGGCAAGGAAAAAGAAACGCCTTGCTCAGAGTCAAAAGGCAGACCACAACAGAGTCAAGAGCTCTGCTAGCTTCCCCAGTAGGCACACACAGAATTGCTAGGACATCCATGAAGCAGAGACGGGGAGAGGGCAACTTTCCAGAATTTATGCCAAATATTTCAATCATAATACTAGAAACACACTAATTTCAACATACATAGAGTCTTGTGACACTTCAAAAATTAGCATTTTATTTTGACTTACATATGGGAAGTACACCCTCATCTTTCCACGTTTAGGATATTCAAAAGCCCTCAATGGTTTCTAGGAAAACAATTCAGGTCTCTTATTTTTTCAGTTCTCTTTCCACTACAACTTCAACTACTTTTTTCTTCTTATGCTAAGATTTGCAACCTTCAGTTTAGAACACTTAATGTACAAAAGCCTTTTTAATGTTTGGCTAATTTCTAGTGACTAAGAAAAGTACATACTAACAGGGCTGTTGTTTATAAAGCACAGGTAAGAACTTTCTATTTATCACCCTGTGTGCAAGTTTCAATTTTTTTTTTTTTTTGACATTTATTACTGCAGAAACTGTCAAGGTTTCTAACTCACTGATAGGTAAAATCCCCAAAGCCTTGGAAAAACGCTAACAAGCCAGGACTGGAGAGGGATTTTGTTGTTGTTGCTTTTTTGTTTTATCTTTATTTTGTTTTGTTTTGTTTGGCATTCAACAGCAGCCTCTTTTGCAACCTGTTCAGAACCCCTTGTATGAAGCTCCCAGGCTGTCACAAAAGAGCTTGGTGCTTGTGCAACCATTATGCTCTGTTTACTGTCTCAGACACAGAACAAAGAAAGATAGGTGCCCAGCAACAGAAGCACAGCAGGAAGAATTTAAGTTGGGCCCCAACTTTCAGAAGCTGAGGTTTAAAACTCCTTAGTCCACAGAGGCAGTTTCCCCTCAGCAACTCTGTGAATCCTCTGGGCTCTGCTAGCATAAGGAAGGTTCTAATTGTCAAAATTGTGTTAGGTACAAACAACTCTTACAGATGTCTGAGTGCAGAAAGGAGAAATACTAATGATGCCTATTCATGAATTGCCAGCTAAGGTCTGTTTCCCATCAAATTCTCCAAAGTCCAGTTTTTGGAAAAGTGAGCTTTGAAGCAAATGAAAGTCACAGATCTTTATGGCAGGTAGGTGACAATGTAGACAAAGGCAGTAGCAGGGTGCTCAAGTGCCTTTCTCTACACACCACTTCATCTCCCCAAAAGGAGATGTGATTTTGGCATTTTTACTTGAGCTGGTTCAGAAGCAATATGGAAGTACTATAAGACTCTAACAGGATATTAGTACCCTGACTCTCCACATTGCAGGTAAATTTGGAACATAGTTCTGCTATCGGTGATCACCAAAAAACTTCTGTTGGTGTCTTCTATGTACCCAGCACTCTGTTAGCTGGACACAGAGAGATGAACAATAATAGTCAATGTGATCATTGCCCTGAAAAGCTTAATTCACCACATCCTCCTTTATTGAGTAGAAAATACAATTCAAATTTCCCTTCTAATGTTATGGTCTTTAAAATTGTATTTATAATCCCAAATGCTTCAGGGAACAATGAGGCAAGGTAAATATTTTATTGCCATCTGAAGGAATAGAATCTATATCAGAAAGAACCCCTCCAAAAAGATTCATTATCATTTATAGTACTGATATATTTTATAGTCTTTACCATCTGCACAGTTGTCCAAAGTTTTCAGATAATTTTTAAATGTACTCACTAGCTTTTCCTTCTCAGCAACTCTGTGAATTAAGCAATCCAGTGGCCCCTGATTATCTGTAGTTTCAGTTACTGAAGAACAACATGATCCAAACATATTAAATAGAAAATTTCAGAAAAAGACCACATTCACATCACTTTTATTACATTATATTCTTATAATTTTAATTTTATTGTTAGTTTTTTTAAAAAATATTTATTTATTTACTTTAGTTGTACACAATGCAATGCAATTATGTTTACGTGGTGCTGAGGATCGAACCTGGACCGCGCATGTGCGAGGCGAGCGCTCTGCCGCTGAGCCACAACCCCAGCCCTAGTTATTATTTTTAATCTCTTACTGTGCCTAATTTATAAAATAAACTTTATCATAGGTTTTTATGTAATGTACTAGAAAAAATATTATATACGTGGTTTGATATTACCCATGATTTCATGTATCTACTAGGATCCTCCCCAGATAAGGGGGAACTATTTCTTTCTCTTCTTACAGGTGGAGAAACTGAGGCTCAGAGAGGTTAAGGTACATCAGCAAATCAATGAGTTCGTAAATCCCAGATTAACATCGCAGGCAAAATCCCAGGCTCCTAGTTCACCGTTCACCGTGGCCTCTGATATTAAAGATATCAAATGTCTCAGTATAATTTCTGTTGCTCTAACAGAACACTACAGACTGGATAGCTGTTACACGGCAGAGATTGATTTAGCCCCTGCCTCAGCATCAAGAGGCCAGCACCTGGTGAGGGCCCCTTTCTCCACCATAACATGGCAGAGCAAACGAGAGAGCACAAGAGCATGCAGGCGCAGGCCCCCTTTTTCCTTCTTAGTCTATAATCCCATCATGGGACCCCCACTCTCATAACCTCATCTCACCTTAATTACCACCCCAAAGGCCCCTCCTCTAAACACCACCAACATATGAATTTGAAAATTAAGTTTCTAGCATATAAACTTGGGGCACATTCAAATCAACACAATCATTTCAGCTATGCTTCAAGACAGAGGAGACAAGCAGTAACACGGGATGAGTATTTGTTCCTCTTCAATAGATCTTAGCTTAAGTTATAATTGATTTACTGGAAATTTAAGTGTCAATTTTTTTTTTTTTTTTAAGTCTGATGTCCTTTATGAAGTGCTATACATTTGTGTTGTTGTTGCAACCTGACAGAGGCCAGCCCTGACTCAGGGACAGGATCCAGCTCAGGGTCCCCTTGCTGAACTCACCTCTGACTTTAGGGATGACCACATCTTTCACACGCTGATATCATGTTCTGTTGTGTTTCATGAATTTAAATATATTTTTAGGTATCTTAAAATAGATCAAAAGAACACAAGTGATCTGCAACCATTTGCAGTCCACCATCCTCTTAACCTAAGACCTATTTGTTGTTTTTCTAAGAAAGACTTGCCAGGGATGAATTCCTTCTCTGCCCATTTCTTTTTCTTTTCTTTCTACATTTTTATTGGTGCATTATAGTTGTACACAACGACGAACTTTGCTGTTACATATTAATTCAAGCACACAGTATGACAATATAATTTGGCCAATACCATTCCCCAACAATTCTCTCCATGCATTATTTCTTGACCTCATTTACCTCAACAAACATCCCTCCAGGCTAATTTTTTATGTATGTTCTCCATGACATTGGAATGATCATATCATCTGAATATACTTTTCATGAATTTTGTTGGCTTCCCATTCTGCATCACAAACACATACATCCCCTTATTGGTGGTGATTAAATGAAACATAAATCCTCAAATATGGGTAACTGTGGGTCTTTATCACATTCCACTAAACCTTCCCCTTCATTTCAAGATACTTCCTTTTAAAGAAGGTGGGAACTTAGTCTCCAGATTCACGTTAGTGGTATTTGGAGGTGGCACTTTTGGGAAATAATTAGGGTTAGACAAAGCCATTAAGGTTGGGCCTCAGACAGGATTAGTGTTTATATGGAGAAAAAAAAAATAATTCTGCACACGTGAGTGCTTTCTTATCATGTTTCATGCCACAAGTATACCCTTGTCATCAAGCCTATTCCCTCACACTACTGACTGGGGAACCAACTCAAATGACTTCTCCTGAGCCCCAACCCCTGGCATACTGGTCCTGAAACATGCGTTGATGAATATAAGCAGGGGGCTTGCTCTAGTTTACAGCTTCTAGGATTCCAGAGGGCAAGGTGCCTTATGGGATGCCAGGATCTTATGGGTAGTTTGGATCACAGGCTTCTCCTTGAGTGGTTTTCTGGTTCTAGAAGTTCACTTTGTTTTATGGTGATATTTTTTACCTTATTTTCTTTCCTAAAATAACTCCTAAGTTTAGGATTTATGTGAATCAGAAATCTATAAACAAATTGAAGTAAAATAAGAAGAAAGAAAAAAGGAAAGAAGGAAGGAAGGAAGGAAAGAAGGAAGGGAATCTTCCCCAAAAACATATTTCAAAATATTTCTATAATCATGACAGGGGAAAAGCCTTTTTTAAAGATGACACAATGCTCAGAAGCCATAAATAGGCTAATAGATCTGATCACAGATTTCGTGAAGCCTTTGGCATAGGATGAGAACTTCTTATAGGCTATTATTTATTTTAAATATTTATGTTTTTAGATATTTGTTGTTTTTAGTTATAGTTGGATATAATATCTTTATTTTATTTATTTATTTTTGTGTGGTGCTGAGGACCGAACCTAGGGCCTCGCACATGATAAGCAAGCGCTCTACTGCTGAGCCACAACCCCAGCCCTATGCTATTATTCCTGTCTCCTCCACATATTCCACTAATTAAAGCTCCTTTTCAGGGGAAGGAGATGATGAGATGCAAATACCCTCGCTGAAGTCCAGCATCATTTGTCGCCCTAACATCTGTCACATTAGTCAAGTAATCTACCAACTCCCTAAATTTGGTTTCATTTTCAGAGAGTGGAGAAGTGTATGGTAAGTAGAGAGTGGCATTCTGAAGCTGGAGGGCAGGTCTGCCTTGGGGACAGGAGTCAAGAGCACTAAGAATGTCTGAGAAGAACTGAGAGGAAAGGAAGAAGGAGAAACACGCCCAAATACCACATGGGGCAAGAACCGGGCAGGAACTGGGGCCTATGCAACACCCAGAGCTGATCAGGAAGAATGAAAATCACAGTCTCCCACAGTACCACCCTGTCCTCTTGTGAGAAAGAGGAAGAGAAATGTAGGCACAGGGATGGATGGAAGCTTCTACCTTTTCCTCCTTCCACCTTTAAAATCTGTTTAGGCCTAGATCAATAGCCCAGGAATTCCCAGATTACCTGAAACTGTGCACTCCAACGTGAAACAACACACTCATTTTGCAAGTTAAAGGACACAAATAACCCCTTTGTTTTACTGGTGAGAACTCTCTTAGGTTAATCGAGTTTCTCAAAGTCACTGCCAAATGGCTAGTTGCTGACAGATACAGTGGCTAGGGGCCCCCTCTCTCAGCTAAGAAAGGTCAGTGCTACCACCTCCCTTTCCAAAACACATAGTGAGTCAGTGATGTTTGCAAATCACTCAAGGGCTATAAGCAACAGGAGACAGATATGTAACTCATCCTGTAATAATCATGATTAAAGAAAACTGCCTATTGAATTTCTTTGTTCTAGGATAAAATATGCAGGCTAGTAGGTGTTTTTGAAATGTTTTATAGGTTGCTATACTCATAATTCCTGGCTTCCGAATTTTATGAAATACTCTACCCCAATATAAGAACCCATCAAAGTGTGAGCTCTCTAAGAAAATCCTCATTGCTCTAGTTTTTACCCAGTACGAGCTACTACTTCTACTCATTCACTTCTTCACTCTGCTTGAACTATAAAGAAACTTGAATATCCTGATTCTGATGTTCTGACTCCAGGCTTTGCAGCTAGAAAAACATAGTAATAAAAGGAAGCCTTCCATTCAGCCTAGTTGCTTTTCAATTGGAAGCCTCTTTTTATTTTTTTTCCATCTAGAAAAAAGAAAGAAAATGTTATCAAGAAGTTGCATCATAAGTAAAAGCAACTCCATATCTTTTAAATAATAAATACTTCTCTTGGTATCTCAACTACATAAGAAATATCTTAAAGTTTATATTATACCTTTTTCACCTTCAAAAATGACTAAGGGAACTTCAAATTTGCTTCTCAATGGCAATATCAGGATAAGAAAACAGTTATCTTGCACAGAGCTGGGGAGCATGGCCTCTGGAAAGTGTTAATTCCTAGAATTATCAGAGGATTATTAGACTTTGACTCACTAATATAAAGAATAATTGAGTCAACTTCAGCCCTTATTTTTGAGTTTTGAGAGTAAATGAGCCAACAGGAAATAAGTCTCCAGTTTCTGGTGATGGGCAGAGGAGCATTAGGCTCCTGCAGATTATGTAAAGAGAACACAACTGGCTTGTCTCAGCAGGTGAGACAGAAACAACAGGCTTCATGGTTGTTTGTTTGGATGCCATTTGATGGGGACTCAGCCATGGTCAAATATGCTCCAACATTGCAGCCATTGTATCCACATTAACAACAACTGTCCTGCAGGATGTAATGAAAGAAAGAGATGCTGTCCCCAAAGTGAAGGGTGGGGTTCAGGGCAGCAGGTGGCTTGTTCAAATGTTTCCTTCGTTGTCCATGACACCTAATACATAATACAGACATTAGGCATGTTCAGTTCACATGGAGCAAGTTGGAAGGATTTGGATCAACTGTTTGCCCAGTTTTCAATGCCTCTAATTCATAAGGCAATTTGCACAAAATCTAAGCTGGAGTCTGCAATATGATGTACAACTGTTTTTACCTACTGTTATGGTTTATATATAAGGTATCCCCCAAAAGCTCATGTGCTTAGAGCTTAAATAATTAGGTTATGAGAGCCTTAACCTAATCAGTGCATTGATCCCCTGATAGTGATTAACTGGATGGTAACTGTAGGTAGGTGAGGCATGGCAGGAGGAGGTGAGTCACTGGGGCCATGCCTTTGGAGTATATATTTTGTCAGTGGTGAGGGGATTCTCTCTGTTTCCTGATACAAATTCCTAGCTGCTTTCCTCCATCACACACACCCTTCTGCCATGATGCTCAGCCTCCCCTCCAGCCCAGAGCGACAGAGTTGGCCCTCCATAGCCTGAGACCTCTAAAACTGTGAGCCCCCAGATAAACTTTTCCTCCTCTAAAATTGTTCCCATTAGGTCTTTTGGTCACAGCAACAAAAAAAGCTGACTAAAACACTTACCCAATATTTGTTCCTCTGGTGTTGCTTAAATAGCACTACATTTCTTTAGAAAGGAATATTCTGAATCCTAGGTGATGATCATGGTTGGTTTCCTTTGCAGCCAGGATGTGTTCAGTTTAGGTAATGAAATGACCAGAAATGTGGATAAGGGAGGAGAGAGTGTGAATTGTTTTGTTTTCAAGATACTTAGGTGGCAGGTAACATTGCTCTTTTCTCTTCTTTCCTTCTTCATGTATTGAGAGTAGGACAGCTATTTTGCAACCATGTGACAAACTAATAAACAAAACACCCTTGTAGGAAACAAAATAAATAAACAAAATAATAAACAAAAATAAACAAAATACTTATGTAGAAATCACAAAAACATTAGTATTAGTACTGCTGAGAACCAGAACCAAAGCTCCCAAGCTCCCACTGCTGGACTACGTGTTATGTTAGAAAGATAAACCGCTAGTTAAGCTACCTTATTTGGGCTTTCTATTATTTGCTGCCAAATGCATTTATAAATAATCCAAATATTTTCTATCTTCTTACAAAATGAGGCACTGGGTGAAATACATTTTATACATAACCAGGGAGATAATTCTCTAAAATTAGACAAAGCAAAAAGAGAAATTATGAAATACCAAAGACTGAAGAATATGAACCCTATACTAATCTAAAGCTTGCTAATGCAACAAGTGTCAATCTCTTAGGTTTCTAGTCATTGCCAACAATATAACATAATTTCCTGAGAGCAGAGATGCATTAACTCAGAAAACCTATTCCATAGCCATAGCCATAATTTATCACTTAGATTGTCATGGAATATCTCTTGATCTCTTAGAAGACAAGAAATACCTATATTTTATGTTAGTGCAGTGGACTCCAAACATCCATAGTCCCATGTACTAAGTCCTTAGTATATGCTTGACACTGCCCCTTAAGACAATCCTATGAGGTAAGTTTAATTAGCTACTTTTCACAAATAAAATGATGGCTATTTTGAGGCTTCAAATCTAATGTGCTTACTCTAAATCACATAACTAGTCTGTGATCATGCCTTTGTGACTCCAGCACTTAGTGCTGCTGTTCATCAGCAACATTCTGTTGCCTACTCAAGAATAATGGTCTGTTTTAAACTAATTTTGTCAACATGGCTATGGCTTGGGAGATAGACACTGGCAATAAAGATTTAGGTGTGCATGAAGGAAACGTGCACTTCCTAAAAAATAAAAAATGACCCCTCATCTGTGTCACTCAAGCTGCTCCAGACACGACAGGGTCTTGCATTCAGAGAGCACAAACACCATTTTAACCACATGTTAGAGAGGAGCTAAGCTAAGGAGTTACCTGTCACAATGAGAAAGTGTGTGCCTTCAATTAAAGTATAAGAAAAAAAAAAAAAAAAAAAGAAGGAAACAAAGGGAAAAATTATTATACTTGTTCTATACAGCAGGGAGTCACCGATATTAGGGTCAAGGTTTCTGACTTAATAGTAAGCGTCAAGCTAAGGGCCTCTATCTTTCTTAGCAAGAATTACTTTCATGCAGCTCTAGGCATAGAGAACAGGATATTTTCACTATTTGTGCTATAAGGAACCAGAGAAGAAGTGTCTTCAGGTCCCCACCAACTGTTTGGAGCTGTCAAGGCTGGCAGGCAAATCTGACAGGATCAAGTCAAGTTTGTCATAATTGCACCTTAATGACTTCACAAGCTGTAGGACTCTCACCTGCTCCAAATGTCAAACAACAATCCCTGGAGAATGTTCAGATTCCAGAGACATCTCCCTGGAGCCTTGACATAATTTACCTAACATATTTGAAATGGGTATTAAATGTTATCAGATTAAAGGTCCTGGTTCCTAGAATATCTCTGCTAGAATCATCCACAAATTTCTGGTGTCAGTCTTCAGGGAAGGCCTCTGGGGAATCTCACAAAGAGTTCCAGCATGCAGGAACTTCAGCAGTAATTGGTCTTTACTTCAATGTATGTTTAGATCAATTATAACAGAAATGAAATGGGTTGGAGGTCACCATTCACATACTGGTATGGTACTTCATTATCCCTGGACCTTAAGATAAGGCCTAAATCTAACCAGAGTCTGCATTTCAGCTATTAAAATTTTTAGTGACAATACACAAATTTTTAAAGCCCTTCCACACACTTTCAGTCTCAGCATTTATGGCCTTAAGCCTCAGCTGTGAAAACGAGAACAAAAGCAATAATTTGATTTACACTGTCTTAGAACATAAAAAGTAAACAGAAACTCAAATATGAGTTTCCAAAAAAGCAGTTTACCACACTGAATATTCCAAATGAAGGTTGTGTTTAGATTTCATCTAAAGCTACTGGCTACTTCTGAGTTACCATGAGAAAAAGTCCACACAAGAGTGCAAAGTCTGGAATGAGTGAACTGTCCAAGCCCAGCTGCATAGCTTTGCTCTGAAAAGCAGCTGAATTCCTCTGGAGAGATTTTTCTACCTGTTCCCCTTAAGAAAAGTCATCTTCTTTCCAGACCACTATTTTTTTTAATTTATTGTCTAATTTGATCACTATTTTAATGCCTGTGGACAAAAAATATTAATAAACTGGAGTCCAGATGTAAAAATAAAATTCTTCCCTCTCCTTCCTTTGCAGACCTCCCTATGTTATGTAAGACCTTGTCAAATTCAGTCTAATTATACAAAGTTGTTATCTATGGGGATTCAGGTTTTAGAAATCCAAAAACTATTTTCTACAAAAGTGAAGGAACAAAGCAAAGTTTACACCATATTACATTCTACCTTTGTAGCTGGAAAAAGAAAGAAAAAAGGTACCATAATTTACATGAAAAACACCATTTAAAAAATAAAATATAACTCATCAGTGAGGGTTCCTAAAAATGGGCTTGATCTTTTGTGCTTTCTGAACCACAACAATTCAATGTGAAGTCCCAAACCAATAAACTTGTTAACTATCATTTCTTGAGCCTTGAGTAAGAATGTGTGAGCCAGCATTTTCCAAACTGTTAGCTCCATAACTGCCAATGTGCATTTCTTGGATAAAAGGAGCTTTGTTGTGAAATACATTGGGGAGGGCTGCTTGCTGCATGTCATTGGTACCTGGGACCAGTGCTGCAATAGATTAACTCTGTCTAAAAGTAACTAAGGCTGCCTAAGAGTAATCTCCCAAATGTGTTTTAAATGAAAATCCCCAGTTCCCAATTGCCAGAGTTTTGATTCAGTGAATCTGTAGAGCCCAATACTTTATAATTATGATGGTAAATTTGGGAACTACTGCTATAATCCAAGTTGGAGACTCACAATGCACATCAGCGAAGTAAAAGTTTAGGGGGAAGCAAGCATAAGCAAAGCATACTCATTTCCTTTAGCTAAATGTTTGAAATTCATTTGACCATGGAAACTCCATTTATCTTCTTCACTCCTCCTCCCTCTTACCCCCTGTAACTATTACCATTATTCCATTTAATAAAATTTGGAAAACACTAACATAAGCAAATCTGGGGGTTTCAGAGCCTTCATGTCTGAGTCTCATTTTTACCTTTACTTGGTTAGAAATGGCAAATGATACTAGCAGATATCTATAGCAGATAATTATTAGCAAATGACTCCCTGGATATACACTGGGTTGTTTAGATTCATAGCTTAACTTCATCTATGTCCTACACATACATCTACAGAACCCTGCAAGAAAAAATGATTTGCAGAAGCAGATTCATATAATACTTCAAATACTCAATCTTGTAAGCTCCTTAAGGATAGGAACTATGTCTTACTCATTTTTTTTTTTTAATCAACAATGCTGCACAGGGTATGAAATGAATCAGTCTTTGTTGTTGGAGCTGATGGAAAGAAGATCCACAATATTTTCTTTACTGAACACAAGAAAGGATTAAAAGCAGTTTTAAAGATTTCTTTTAAAGCAACATGAATTGAATTGAAATAAAAATGGCTAATTGTTGCTTAATATCTCAGGCAATGAAAAATTATTGGAATTATACCACTTCATATATTTCCCATCAGTTAGTGATACCTGTTGAAGATGGATCCTCACTGCTCACCATTTTGACTCATCCCAGAGTATCAACCAGTTATACCGCAACCAATTTGATCAATTAAAGAAAACCACAACACATCTAGAAGATGGCTTCAATGGTATTTTACCTCACAATTGTGAAACACACTGATTACTTGAGGGAAAAGAGCCTTGTTTGCCATTGTATTGCCCAAGGCCTTCCATAAGATTTCCAATTTGGATTTTGCTATATTATGTATATGTGGGCATTTAAAGAAGGTTCCATAAGAAGACATTTGTTTTGTTCACAACTGTGGTAGTGCCAGCACACAGAACAGGCTCCATAAATAGCTGTGAAAGGATGACAGAATTATTGAATTCCACATGAAGCACATGCACTTTCTGGTGATACAGTTGTAGGATCCCTCTCCACCACCTTATAACGCCTACCTGTGCCACAAACCTCTTTCCTGGCCAGTGTTGCCAATTAAGATTTGAGCCTACTAGTCCCCCCCCCCCCACTATCTTCCCCAACATTGAACTTCAACCAAAATTTTCTAGATCTTCTATTAATTCAAGAAAATACTTCTGCATTGGTCAGTACTATTGAATGTATTTAAGAAAAAAATAATATTTCAATTCCAAGAAAGTACAAAGGAATTCATTTTATAAAATGGAGTTTTTCTTCAAAGAGACTGCCTCCCAAAAGCAAAGGAGAAATATACAATTAAGACTAAATAAACAATATGGAACAGAGAAGGATTCCTTTCTCTGGACTAGAAATGCCCTACAAATCTCACTGAATTAGAACTCTCCATATTTCTCTTTCCTTACATATATCCCTAATTTTCAAAATATACCACCATTGCTAAACCCAAGGATGATACAATATTAGAGCTTCAAAAGTGGGAGAAAATGAGTGTTTTAGTCAGCTTTTTCACTTTTGTGACTAAAAGACCTGACCAGAACAATGTTAGAGGAGGAAAAGTTTATATTGGGGCTCATGGTTTCAGAGGTCTCAGTCCATAGACAGCTGACTCCATTCCTTGGGGCTTTAGGTGAAGCAGAACATCATGGTGGAAGAATGTGGCCAGGGAAGTAGCTCACATGATGATCAGGAAGCAGAAAGAGAGAGATCTCCACTTGCCAAACACAAACATATACCCCAAAGCCATGGCCCCAATGTCCCACCTCCTCCAGCCAAACCCATCCTGTCTTCAATTACCATTCAATTAATCCCATCAAGTGACTAATTCACTGATTGGGTTAAGGCTCTCATAACCCAAATATTTCTCCTCTAAACCTTCTTGTATTGTCTCACACATGAGCTTTTGGGGGATACCTCACATCCAAACCATAACAATGCCTAAGTAGGAAAAATAAAAAGTGGGAGAAACAAAGGATCATATCTTCATTCCTGGGACAATGGTAACTTGTTCTTCTGTAAACTCAGAGAAGCTTTCTCAAAGATTGCTTCCTGTTTTACCACTTGGTCAGTATGGGATAGAGCATCAGAGTTGCTTCACCACCTGTCCATATCTCAGTTAAGCCCCATGCTATGGTAAAATATTTCCTCTATGTCATGGATATATGTGAGTTGGAGTTTGCAAATTAAAAATGTTTTCAAGGTAAAGACAGATAACTTCTGCTAAAGAAGTGGCAGAAGATTCTGAAAAATTCCTTCCTCCCTGTCACTTTGGGCCAAATTTCCTCACAGGTGGGGGCTTTTATACAGAATCAATGCAAATGAAAAAACTAAGGACTATTAAAATTAGGACACCATATTTTAAAGCTTGTTCAGGCTGAGGCCCCTTCAAGGAAACCACTCCAGACCAGTTGGTTCAGAGTATTGACTGACTGTACCCATTGACTGACTCCATTTCTTGGGGCTCGAGGTGAAGCAGAACATCGTGGTAGAAGAATGTGGCCAGGGAAAGTGGCTCACATGATGATCAGGAAGCAGAAAGAGATCTCCACTTGCCAAATACAAACATATACCCCAAAGCCATGCCCCCAATGTCCCACCTCCTCCAGCCAAACCTATCCTGTCTTCAATTACCATTCAGTTAATCCCATCAAGTGATTAATGCACTGATTGGGTTAAGACTCTCATAACCCAAATATTTCTCCTAGCCTGGCCAGACTTCCTTCCCTTCCCCTAAGTCTCCTATACATACGGAATGTTAGAACTGTGGAGGGAGGAAAAGCCTTTGGAAAAGTTGTGTTCACAGACGCATAAGGTATCACTCTTTGGTCTGCAGCAAGCATTTACTGATAGTCATAAAGAAGCCACAGAAACTTGCAATAGACTTCACTTAAAATCAGCAGAGAGAACTTGACATTTAACAACACCCAAGAGCATGCCTTTTCTTATTTTTATTGCTCAGTGTAGGATCCTCAAGTCTCAAGATTTCTGAAGAACAATCCCCCCTCCCCTCCACTAAACTAGCACTGCCTTCTTCTGCAAGGCTACCTAGCCAGCACATCAGGTGACCTTCATTTCTGATGCTAATGAAGTTCAAAGAACCAAATCATTTGGTTTTCAAACAAAATTGCCAATCTGTGGTCACTCAGCTGTAGCAGGCAAAACTAAAAGAACTTCCACTGGAGAAAACTCTAAATATTCCTTAGGACAAATAACTACATTAAAGGAGGGGGAAAATATACAAGAATCTCCATGTCCACATATTCAGAAGGAGAGAAAGGAAAACATTTTAATCATGCTTTTTTTCTGGTATTCTTCATTCATTCATTTTTTTTTTTTTTTTCCTTTTGATGGTTGCACTCAAAATGATTCTTGCTAGTATCCCTAAGAAGGACACTCTGGAATTTTGGCCATATTGTAATGAATCTAATGCCACCTCAGGTCCCATATTCCTTATCTGCCACCTCGATGGCACAGCCCTTAAGTTCAGTAGCACATATGAGCAATATGACTAGCTAATTCCTTCTCTATTCAAATAAAACCAAGGTTCTCCCTTTTCCCAAGGAGGCTGACTCTAGAGTAGAGAAAGACTAGAATGTGGGAAATCATTGCCTGAAAGTGATACTGTAGTTACTAGTTTATTCTGCTCAACACAATTTAGAGGTGTCACAGATCTTCCCTAATCCAGACCTAGGAACAAAGTAGAGCTGTTTAAAGTTGCATGATTCCAAAGTGTGATTTAATCATTTAAAGAAAAAGTAGGCCCTATGCAATTCCTGCAGAGTGGATTGTGTGCATTTTTTTGGCTTAATTTTCAGAGACTTTAGAAAATAAATTGACAATTTGGTTGTGTAACTTGCCAAGACTAACCAAAGCAGTTAATTGTGAGGTACTCAAGAGGTAAGCCATCTCCAATTCAACTTGTTAAGCATGGATAGCTGGGAGCATCTTTTTGGCATGATATCAAGAGGATCATTGTCAATAGGAAAAAAGACATTTAGATTAGTTTTTCTTTAAATCAAAGCAACTAATAAATATGCATTTGGTATACATGTCTTCAAAACCCAACAGTAACAGTGCTGCCATTAAGTATGTTATCTTAGGACACAGATTGTGTCTGAGTATTGAAACCTCATTTTTCTTCTGCTAAATGAGACTTCCTATACTCACTCACTGAGTTCCAAGTGGAGTGTCTTCTCAGCTGTCCACCCACCTTTGTCATTTTAATTCTGCTTTCTTGAGATATATCAGATAATTGTAGACTCTATAGCTTCCTTGGAAACTTTTCAGCCTAGCATTTTCTATTTACTTTTTACTTGGGAGCTCCATTTCTACCATAATATGTAATTACTGGAAACTCCTAAGGAAAAATCTTTTCATTTTTGCATGTTCTGTGATAAGGGATTTTAAATGAAGCATTTCAATTGAGACCAATACATTATTAATGATTTTATCACAAAGTTCACTTAATACAATTTTAATAATATCCATTATGTATGAAGACAAATTCAACCTTGCCCCATTGATAAGTAACATATGCTATTTATTTCCAATATATTTTATAAGAAAAATCATTTTTTATTTAAATTAACATTTAAAATAACATTATATCAGGGTTTATTTGTTTTAATATGTTCATTTATTTGTTTATTTGTTTAATATGTTCATTATATGTTAATATGTTCATTAAGGTTTAACTATCCAATACCATGTCAAAAATAAAGTAACCATGTAGTTAGTTGAAATATTGGCCTAAATAGCTTAATTTCTTTGTGTAATTTTCATAGATCCATGCTTCAATTTCAAGCACCTCTTGACAATAACCACAGAGTCCATATGAATAATTTTTTAATCTCAGTAAATAAAGAGCCAATTGGGTTGAGTGGGTACTCTGTTTTATATTATTAGCACCTGATGTGCTATATAAGAACCTTGATCATCTTAGTTTGAAAATCTACTCAAGATAATATCAAGGTTATTAGCAAGATTATCATTTTTGTGTGCCTTATCAACTTATTTATATTTCAGTTTCAGTGTTTCTCACATTTCCTCTTCTCAATGCCAAGTCTTTTAAGGCAATAAATTAAGCTAAGTATGTGTAAGAGTAAAAAACAGGTTAGACACGTATAATGCCCAAAGCACCATGCCCAACAGCCAAATACCTGAGTTCAGACAGTGGTCCTGTGACCTCCACTAACTATTTTTTGCTATGCCCTGGAAGCTGCCAAATGAGTCCACTTTAAAGGAAAATGTTCAATTGAAGAAGTGGGAGAAGAACTCCCTTTGTCAGTTAAGGAACAAAAGAATCTGGCCACGTGACATCCTAGATAACAGCCAGAAACCAGCTGGGGGCCTGAGCACAACTCCAGGGCCCCAATTCCAGCTCCAAATGTAGGCCTAATGACATTCAATGACCTGAAGAAGTTATGCAGAGTTCCTGAGTGCAAGTTTGGTGGTAAGATAAGCACTAACTTAACAGGAAGTGACAAGAGAATACCCATAGTAGTATCATACTATAACTGCTTGTGGTCAAAAATTCAGAACCCTGAGGAGAATCAGGAAACAAACAAAACTGTAGTATATTCTTACATCCCTACAACTTCCAAGGATTAAAATTCCCTTTCCCTTTTACCAGACCAGACCAGCGATTTTCCTTGTTTCATATAATGGAGAACTTAGCATTTTTTTTAAATGCAAAATTATCAAATTTTGATTCATTTGACTAAACTTTTATACCAACAAAAGTAGGATAACATCCCTATGTTCTCCTGCAAACCTTAAAATCTGTTAAAAATTATATGATACAATGACCTAATAATTATTAGTTAGCCAAAGCTTCAAATTCCTTGGATTAGATCAACTATCTAATTTCTTGGATTAGATCAAGTATCTAATCATCTCTCAGTAGTCAACTTTCTCTGAGTTCTTTCTATGAGGTATGGAGGTTTGAAAAATGGTTCCTCCAAGGCAATCTTTTTAGTTTTTGGTACTGGGGATTGAACCCAGGAGTGCTCAAGCACTGAACCACATCCCCAGCCCTTTTATATATTTTATTTAGAGACAGGATCTCACTGAGTTGCTTAGGGGCTTGCTAAGTTGTTGAGGCTGGCTTTGAACTCACAATCCTCCTGCCTCAGCCTCAATCTTATAATGGCCGAGGAGAAAAAAAAATTCAAGGCAGGGGAAAGCATGCCATATGAACCACAGTCATAGAAAGCAATGCCTGGACATGCTAAATATCCTCAGCACCTAGCCCCGAAGAATTTCATCACATCAAAGTCCATTCCATACCGCTCTAACAAAGCATATGCGTTCCTAACATTCTTGGTACTCTGCAAAATCACACAATAAAAATTGTATTGTGGGGTAAGTGGGGCTTCGAGGTACAACAATCAAAAACATTGTCAATTACACTTTTTTTTTTTTTTTAAGGCAGGGACCTAATAAAAATGTTAGCACAGTTTTACACATGTTAAATCATTAAGAAACACACAAATACTACAATAAATATGGCACTTCACCTCATTAAAAAAAAAAAAAAAAAAAAAAACCTAGAATTTACTGTGGAAAGGAATGTGGCTTGTGAGTTATTGTGAAGTGGTGGAAGAGGGGTGTTCTAGAATCAAAGGGAAAGTTATAATGCCAGATGTGGGTGAGAGGCGCTCACAACACATGCTGCACTTTCAGTATTCCTGTTTGGGTTCATCTGGCTGCAGTTTTCTTCATTCATCTAGTTGTTCTCTAGGAGGTCATTTCACATAAACAAACACAACATTTGCTTTACTTTACATTTGTCTTTAAATGTATCAATTGCTTTGGAATAAATTTTGCGTTTTCAAAACAAATGTTATAGCCACTACTGGAACTGATTACATGCATAAAAGAAATAAAGATTAAAATTCGGAGATTAGAAAGATGTGATGTTGGATTTTGGGCAGGGAGGTAAAAGGCCACACCTCCCTAAACTCCGATATCTTGAGAAGACTCTTCTCATGATATCCCATGTCTGCCTGGCTCCCGTGACGACCGAGTCACAGACCTGGATCTCCCTCTAATACTTATTTTGAAAAGGATGCTTTCCAGAATATTGTATTAGTCTTTGGAACTTCTTAATCCATCCTGGCTGACACCCCTCTAAAGTCCCTTAGATAATTGAGAGATTGTTTTTCAACTTCTACTAGTGGTTGAAAGAATGGGCAAAGATTCTTTTATATCCAAGCTTTCTTCCTCCTCTGATCAAACCCAATTCAGTTGTGCTCATTGCACTAGTCACCCAGAATATATCTACTTCCCTTAACATTCCTTGGCATTTTCACATCCCATATCACCCCACGTCTTCAGGGAAGGTAGAGAGGACTAATAGAACTCTTACTTCCCCTTGCCCTCTTTAGGCTCCGAGTCCTCCCAAAGAAACCTTCTTTGCTATCCCCTTTTGATGTTATGTTTGGGTGACCAGCTCTTCCACCTGGAGTTTCCCCAACTCAAGGACCCCTACCCAAAGATCTTTCTCTTCCCATCTTGTCCCTCATCAGACATCAGCTATGGAAGTGCCAAGATTTCATTCTGCCAGACCCAGGTAGACTCACTGCTTCATTCCCATTAACACCCGGTTCTTGGGTATATTTCTCCCCTCCCCAGGACACGGGATCAGTCTCCCTTGTCCCAAAGTGGACAGGCCCCTTCCAGGTTGTGCTGTGCACACCCATGGCTGCTAAGCTTCGTGAAACCTCAGGAAATTTGCCTTCTTGGATTCATATTTCCAGACTGAAACCAGGTGAGCAACCAACTGAAGATCCACAAAAGGATGACAAACAACTACCTCAGTATACTTGCTCTCCCATTCCCACCGATCCCCTAAAAATTTGTTTCTCTCGTGTTCCTGATACCGACTCAAAATAATCTTTTCTGTTTTTCTCATTTTGAACTTTTTTTTTTTTTTTTTTTTTTTTTTTAAATATTTATTTATTTACTTTTACACAATGCAAATGCATTTATGTTTATGTGGTGCTGAGGATCGAACCCGGGCCGCGCACGTGCGAGGCGAGCGCTCTGCGCTGAGCCACCACCCCAGCCCTCTCATTTTGAACTTTTAACCAGCTTTTTCTTAGGGATTATCAACTGTTGAAAAAAAAAAAAAAAAAAAAACGGATGACTCTCCAACCAGAGAAGACTTAGACTCTTCATCAGCCGAGTCCTGCCCCTATGTTGCCACCCAATGCTCATTATGATGCGCTTCACACTCTCCATTGGCCTCTTCACCGTAAGTCCCACCTGGTGGAACACAGGCCTATGGACAATAATCCATCTCACCTTCTTTCCCTTTGTTGCTTCCATAATAGTGTTACCTGCAAACTCGCAAGGCCTACAGTTTCTACATGCTCTTAGAGGATAGCCAGCTGACTCCCTCAGTGACTTTCTGCAGAAGCCTGGTTTGACACCCTCACCAATCTATGGCTTCAAGGAAACTTCATTCATCCCATACCTGGAGAGATTCATCTTTTCCGCGCCTACCTCCTGGGAATTTTTTCCACCCTCGAGCCTGACCTGCCTGCTCACATCTCCTCCCCTCATAGCGCCCCACGTTGCCCCACTTCAGCTTGAAGCAGCCAGATTGAAACACGACGTCCTGCTTCCTAAGAAAACAAAAAGGGGGAAATGTTGGATTCCAGGCAGGGAGGTAGAAGGCCACACCTCCCCAGGTAAAAGACTACATTTCCCAGGAGCCTCAGCCTGGCCAGCAGTTGCCCTCGCCACTGCCTCCTGACCTCCAGCATCCTATGGAGACACTCGCCCCCAGGGGTCTCCCTGACCACTAGTCCGCTGTTTAAGCCTTCCCCAGACTGAAACCTGCCCTTTTTCCCTTCTTCTTCTTCCTTCCTGTTCTCCCTTCCCTACCCCTTTTCCTTCCCTTCCTTTCCCTACCCTTCTCCACGTGGCACCCCAATAAACCCTTTTATTTCACTAACATGGTATTCCCGGCTAAGTTAACTTTGTTCAGCATTTTCTAACACGTGATACACTTAAAGATCATCTATTCTAATTCAAGTGCTCATACAACAGAAAACATTTGAGTCTTTTTGCTTTTCCTTTTGAATATTGTCCTTACAGCTTCAGGGACTCTCAAGATTTTTGAAGACCTACTCTAAACAAAGGAAAATACCAGAGAGAAGCAGCTGTAATGGAAAGCAGTGTTAAGGTCACAGACCAGTGTCTCATCTGATACATGAACGCTACTTAGATGAATTAAGAGTCATTTGGGTAACGTAATTATTATCCAAGAAGTACATTCTTTCTGGCTCAAACGGAAAAATGACTCACCCAAATAGATGAGACTGCCACCAAAAGAATGTTTGCACTCTTTTTGCTGGGTTCTCTTCATATATCATTTTGAGATTCATGCAAGAATCATGGGAATGGTGTTCACAGCAATTTCTAAGACCATTGTTATTAGTTTTACTGATACAGAAATCATCATTTATTTTGTGTGATGGAAAGTCATTGTTTGGCCCAATTAGCCTTTCAAGGGCAATTCATCTACTTTCAGTGGTTTGGAAATCTCTGCAAAAAAAAGAAGCCCTATTTGTAAGAAGCATACAAGCAGTGACTTGCCCTTCTCCAAATTCAACTAAAGAGGAAGAGGAAAAGATTTTCTAATGAGTCATTCTTATCCAATATGACCTGTCAGACTGTACTTTGAAAACATCTCAGAATTTAACATTTAGTGAATATTACTGAACAACTACCATGAACCAGGCACAAACTTTCAGAATCACCAACTCCCTGGAGGCTACGTTATTGAAGTATTTCACAAGTAAGCCATTGAACATCCTAGGTTGAAAGTCACTGGGTTAGTACATGAAAAGTTGTAAAATGGACATTATGTAAGGAGTACATATGGTTAAAATTTCAGAAAGTTAAGAAAGTTTAAAAACTCAGAAGAGAAAAAAAATGGATATGAAACACTTAGCTTTTATTTTTCTTATTTATTTTTCTTTGTACTACCTCAGGTATGATTAAAATAAAACAGAAAGAAAAACTTTGAGGTCTTCATAAGTATGCAATGTTCTAGGCCAACCCCTGTTGATTTTGAAAGGTCTGTCTGCTGACACCTTAAAGAAACCCAGGAAATTTTCTGGAAATTTAACAAGACAAGGGGTTGAGGGTGGGGTCAAGGTTTGGTGTGGGAGAGAAGCATGCTCTAAAACCTGGGTACTATTCTACCTGCTCAATCTCTAGCAGCCTTCTGTCAGGATCAAGGAAATAAAACTTCACCCTTTTGCAGATAACATTCTCCTTTCAATATCTGAGTGTTTCTTGTCTCTTCCTAAATTCCAATCACTAGGGAAACTTAGTATGTGATGCTCACATCACTAGGTGGTTCCAGTGGATACACATATACATCCTTTTGGAGGACATGTTTCCCACATGACCTTTGAACAAATTCTATAAAGTAGTAAATAAAATAAATGAACTTAAATTAGATAGTCAAACAGACCTCTCCTTCATTTATGACTCATGAGACAGACTGATAAACAGAACTAAACTGCAATGCATATCATGTGCCCCGAGTAGCAGCCATAAAAGAAAATATCATTAAAAGGATTTCCATCCCAATAAAATACATCTTATATTGCTACCAGAGTCCTTGTAAATCACCAGCACTTAAGAAAATAAGGTGTAATCATCATTTTTTTCCCAAAAATCTTAGTTTTCAACTGTATAATTTTCCACAGGATATGAAATCTTCTTTGAAATTTGTTTCTTAACCAAATGTAAGTTTTCCCCTGAGATAACAGACAACTGATGTTCTCGTTTCAATTACTGTAAAGTAGATAAGTTTAAAAATATAACCTCGAAATCTATATTCTTTTCTAATAGTTCTTATTGCTCATTCTTTTTGTCTATAGTTCAATTCATATTTGAATTCCGAAGGAACACAGAAAATTCTCTTCTAAACACATAGAAAACAAGAGGCATAACCGATTATTTGTATTTATCAATATGTATTTTCCCATAAAAGAATAACTGATCAGTAGTTACTAATCCATTTAAATAATTCCCCTCACTCTGACTACCGAATTACTTTCAATTGGTAAAAATGCAATCTGCTGAATTAAAATATTCTTATCTTGGGATAAGATCACAGGCTTCTATTTCCAAATCACTGAAAATATTGTCTCCACTACACCACATCTCTTAACTGGCAAACAAAATGTTTTAAATAAAAAGGAAGAAATATCATGGAATCAAAAGTTATCTTTTGTTGGTTTGCTTTTCCTTGAAAACAAGTCAACAGACATTCCATTGATAGCCTAAGATAGCCAGGATTATTTTTCATTCATATATTTTTTTAAAACAGAGAGATCTAACAGGATAAACTACAGAAGTCAAGCAAAAACTCCCAATCCAAACTTCCCTCAAGAGCCAATTAGTTGGAAGCCTTAGAAAGAGAACAATGCAACAATTCTTTGCCGCAACAAATTACAGAAGCCCTTACCTTTTAGTCAGAATAAGTGACAGATAACCAGCATAATAAACCCAGCAGGCATGCCTGCAATGCACATTTCTCAGTGGACTCTTCCCGCCTTCCCCAAAGAATTGTGCATCAAAACTTCTGCCTGCCTGCTCCATCCTTCATTCACTTCCTGAGATACTCGCTACCATGGTAACAAGAAAGGGCCTGCCGAAGCAGCAATCTTAGTTTCTTTAAAAAAAAAAAAAAAAAAAAAAAAAAAAAACCTTTGTCCTGGAAGAAGAGAGGGAAAAGGGACATGGGGTGGGGAGAAGGAAAAAAGGAGAAGAACAGAATAATTACGCTCATGAAGGTGAAGTGGTGTTTGCCATAAACTAAATGCACAGCAATCAGCTTTTTAAGTCTGAATGGCACTGCTTGCAAGGTCCTGAAAGAATCTGCCCTGCCTCTGCCTCTTAAGGGAGAAAAGTATGCAACGTGTGTGTGTGTGTGTGTGTGTGTGTGTGTGTGTGTGTGAGAGAGAGAGAGAGAGAGAGAGAGAGAGAGAGAGAGAGAACATACACCAATGTATGGACAAGAAAGGGAAGGGGGTTGGCTGGAAGGGCTGGGGGAGAAAAAGACTGCTGCAGGGCTAGGGGGAGAGCCAGAGGATGTGACCCACATATGGAATGAGCATGGAACAATGAGGACAGGACCGCCAAGCCAGTGCACTCTGGGGCAGCAGTTTTCAAAACAAGGCTTCAGAGCTTTGCAGGAAAGAAGGGTGTGGGGAAACATAACACAAAACAAGCTAATTGAAATAAGCAACTGGATACAAAATGAGCTGGCCAAATCACCAGCAATCAGCAATCGGGACATTGAGGGTTCCTGGATTTCATTTTTATGCAGCCTGTGGGTTTATCCCCCTCCTTACTAGAAAGCTCTTGGTCCTGAGGGTGTAGAATTCCAGAGGACCCAATTAACACTATACTTGGCAAGCTCCCTGGTATGATCAATATGAAATAAACTGCCTTTTAGCATCTCCATAAAATAAAACAGCCCGGAAACTACATCTGGTGATTTAAAAAAAAAAAAAAAAATTCTTTGTAGAATAAAAGCCCAATTGGGGGTGGGGAGCATGCACGTATCAGACATTAGGTAAGGATAAAAAGGGCACAACTTGGATGAACATATTTAAGAGGCAACCTTATGTCTAATGGAGTTTGGAAGTCAGTGAAATCATCTCTTCTGTATCCTCAGGTCTTTGTGGCCACTGGGCTACTTCATAAATGAACTTTTCCAGGTTTGACTCACAGGAAATGTTAATGATTACAGCATTCTCTATCACATAATTCTGAAGTTTTGACAAATGACTGACAAATACACATTCTCTGGAAAACATGACTCAGTAAACTTCATGGTACGTTTTCCTTAAAAATTGGTATCCTCTCTCGGGTTCCAGTTTCATTTCACTGGAACTGATTTTTTCATAGTTCAGAGATAAAACAACATCCAAAAAAACACTGCTACTTTTAAGCAATTTTTAAATAAAGGAGCTATTCTTATGTGAGGCTTTCTCCACAGCTCTTCATTTAGCAGTATTTTATTTCTAGGGCAACTAGTTCAACTTATTATTACAAACCCCTTCTACATTCTGTCCTTTGCTTACTCTGGAAACACAAATATCCAACCAACCTGTGAAAGAAAGAGATGGCAGTAAAACTTTCCAATAACACATGTGCATACACAAACACACAAACTGTAAAAATCATGAGATGAGAGACAACTTCAAAGTGATTGCCCTGTTTCTTGTATTGTAGTTCTAATCCTTAGATTTCAGATGCCCTATGACCAAGAAACAAAATGTTCCTGGTAAGTTCAGTTCTACAATAGTTAGGTTCACATCTGGCTAAAAACCCCTCTGATAAAATTACTGAAGATCAAATTTCCATAAGAATAAGCTCAATTTAAAATGTTCATAAAAGAAGAGATCACTAATTCCCATGAGTTACTAAAGGTCTTAAAGAGTTAAATCACAGAATATGAAAACCTGCGTTTAAATAATCTTCAGGCAATGACACAAGCTAGGAGGGACATAAAATTAATATGTGACAGAATGAGGGACTGTCAACACCAAGTCCAAATTTCATACTCCTTGGCTTCATTCTGTATTTTATTTAACACAGATTTCTACATATGAATAATTTGCCTCTTCTTGTGAGGTCTGGTACTTGAACGCACAATGCTGAAGGACCTTGTGCGGTGAGCTTATCTGAGATGGTGGCTGGGCTGGGGATGGTGGTGGTAGTAAGTAAACTGATATTTTACAGCTGCAGTTTCAAGGCAAATTCTAAACAATGATACTTCCAAGTATCCAAAGTACATTCCTCAGGAAAGTGATCTTTTGAATGAGCCAAAACTGATCTTCTGACTGAATGTGTTCAATTTCAGTCTGCTTTTTGGGAATGCTTCCCATTTCCATTTACTTTTGTTTCACTTCATTGTATTTCTGCCTAGACAGGTAGTGCGCCAAATTAAACAAAGGACAACTTTTGAAATATTCTACTCTGGCTTCAGCATGGTGCTGTTTTCCTCTGTGCTATATTGAAAGTGAGCCAGGAAGTAAACAGGCTGTGTTGTTCTGTATGGGGCTACCTCAGGCTATGTGTTCCCCTTAAGGAGCTGGTCCAGACATTGTGGGGACTGATGTGTGTTCCTATTGGAGGACCCTCTTTAAGGATATAAAAATCATGAATTTAAATTCAAGTAGAGGGCTTGGAAGAGGCTCCTTGAGGGTGAAGGATTCTGAAACTTAAGCTACAGTAACTTTGCAGGAAATGTGCCTTTACTGTCAGTGGGACTCTCTGTGGGAGCACCACTATGGAAGGCTAGCTATTGGGAAAGATGGCCTTTCCCTCCCCAGCCACAGAACCAGGGGGAGTTTCTATTACCGTCGCTGATGGGACACAACGTCATCCCAAGAAACTAAAAAAATTCTGTCCAAATATTCAAGTAAAATAAGAATATGAAAAGGAAGTCTATTCTTTGCTTTTGTTTTCTTACAAGAACAACTAGCTGAATGCTAGAGGTAGGGCATGAAAAAATCAATGAATCCATCAATCCAATAAACTTTTATGGCTCCTACACAAAGGAGAGTTTTACTTTAAAAAAAAAATTCAAATTCACAAAAAGGTTGAAAACTAAAAGGAGTTTTCATTTGTCCTTCACTCAGCTTTCCCAGATATAAATAGTGAACATCACTCTCCAACAATGACAGGAAATTAATATTGATATGATGCCACTAACCAATCAAAAGGCCACTCAATTTTGCCTGTTGTCCCAGGTCCTTTAATGGTTCAGAATCTAATTCAGGTCTAATTTGTTCTCCCCTAATCTGTGACATTTCCTAAATCTTTTTTGTCTTTAATGATTATGGCAGTTGAAGAGCACTGGTTACCTATGTAGAATGTTTTTCAATTTGGGTTTATCTAATATTTCTGCTTGATTAGTCCATATTGTACATCTTGGAGTAGACTATTCTAGAAGTAATGTTTTCTCTAGAATCATATCAAGAGGCAGGAGATACTGATATGTCTCATTACTAGTGATACTAACTTTGAACATCTAGTATCTTTGATATTTGCTAGGCTTCTCCACTGTAAAATCACTACTTTCCTTTTTGTAACTTATGACTTTCTTGCAGGGAGATACTTTGGGACTAAACAAATATCTCGTTTCTCATTACACTTTTCACCCACTAATTTCAGCACCCATTGATGATTCCTGCTTATGACAGTCATTGCTGTGATGCTGACCACATGGTGATGTTCTATTCCATCATTCCTTCCACATTCATTATTTAGAATTCTACTGTATGGAGGATCTGTTCCTTTTAGAATAGGGACTTTTGAAAGAGAAAATTATAAAAATCAAATTACCCTCAAACCAACATAATTGGTTCATATATAAAATAGCATCTCTCAGGACCACCTGCTTTTTGACAATGTGAAAACTCAAAGCCTTCCTTTTAGCCTTCTGCTGGCATTTCAAGATTCTTCAGCAGCCTCACTGCTGTGAAGGAGAGGGCAGAAGCAGAGAGAACAGAAAAATGCCATCCCTTTCCTATTAGCAACTATGGCTCATAATGAGAGAACTTTTGAAACAAATGGATAACTTTTTTTTTTTTTTTTTTTTTTTTACAAATGTCTATTAATCAAACATATCCAGCATATACCATTTATATCCTTTATCTGAGTCAGAATTGATAGAATTCAGCAACCTACACTTTAATTGTCATGCCTGGGTTGGTCTGACCCATTTAGATGATCACTGCTGCCCAGCATTCTACACCTATCTCTGACAAAAGGAACCAAAGGAGGGCCCATATTCTAGTGTTTACACCCGCTGATCACTAGCAGCCCACTGGTTGCCAAATCTCAGCTTCATTTTAGTTGTGCCTTATTTCACCTCCTCCAGGTAAAAACGAGATCTAATTTTTCTATGTCCCAGACATAAGCTCTCTTCTTAACTTTGGCTCTTCAGCTAGTGCCCCCCTACCCAGGTAGAACAGAACAGACTTCATCTCTCCCACACTATTCTGCCCTGATCAAAGACAGAACCCAAATACTAGTCATCTTTGCCCCTTCACATCTGCAAAAGGCTATGAGACAACTATATAGCTGGCTTAACTGCAAGCTGCTAAACTTAATTTTCAGTCATGCAAGCTACATACATACAAATAAACTCAACTATGAGGAAATTCTGTGAGAGTAATGTGTATTTATTCTAGAAAGAGAAGGCCACACTGTTACTAAGACTGGGGCACTTTCCCAACTAACACACAAGTCTTCACCAGTTTTTTCTCCCCCAAACCTGTGGTTTAAGTCCACATCCATCAGACTGCCAGATAGAGACCATTGGTTCAGTGACTCTCAGAGAAACTACTCTGAGAATTAACATGCAGACCCAGGAGGAACCCTGCTGTGCTATGCAGAGGGAAGATGGAAGCCAGCAAGGGAGCTGCCTGGAACTGTTTCTGAGCACCCTTGTAGTAGGTACCCAGGCACACTCCTGACCAAAGACCTCCTAGAAAGGATAAAGGAGGTGGAAATATTATGAGAAGCGTGCTAGAGAGTGGATTGAAAACTACATGACAAAGCTCCCTAATTTTCCAGAACATATTCTAAAACCACACTTTCAAACCAAAATAAAATATGTTGTCCAACCTCATGGGCTTTCAACTGAAATCTTTATATAAGCACACAATTGTGAAAACAGGGTTCTATATTTATTATTTATCGTTAGATCCTAAAAACCTCTAAGTTGTGTTTTAATAGACTGTCAATGTGTTCTCAAAGTTAATAGCACCAGCTGCTAAGTTTTTGTTCAAAATAAAATGTTCAAATGATAAGGTGAATCCAATCACCTCTGTTATGACACTTGTTTTTCTAACCATCCATCCCAAACTACAAATATTTCACAAAGAAAAAAAAATTAATAGATTGGCAACTAAGCTGTGTTACTAGAATGCTAAGCTAAATAATAAATTCATTGTTCTTAAGTTTATTTTTATGGCCAGAAATTCAAAGTCCTTCTGGAATGTAGAAGAGCAAAATACTGAAGCAATGCCTGCCACTCAGTTGCAAACATAGGACTCATTTCTTCAAATCCTATGATCAAGATGATGTTCATCCCTCAAAGTGTTAAATACCCAGATGGCCCTTTTAAGAGTTAGAAAACTGCATGATCTCTGATAAGAGTCTTCCAAAGACATTCACAAGACACTTCAATTCACGTGCTGGTGTGTAGCGATGGGGATCTCCTTTCCAACAGGTAGGTAAATAACTCCCATCATTTTGAAACAAAAGTAAAAAACCAGAGAATACAACACAACAGAATTTTAAAATTAGTGCCGATGGCTCAATACGAAACATAGCGCCAAATTTTAAAGCACATTCCTGGGAAAATTAGCCAGTTAAACTTTCTACATACAGAGTTTTCCTTATTTGTACTCAGGAATCAGCACAGATTTAAAATTATGCAGGGGTTCTCACTCCTTCTCCTTAGTGGGTATAAACCACATAGCACTATGGTAGGCACTGAAGGTTTCTGATCCAAACTGCAAATGCTCTAATGAGGTTGGAGCACATCCCTGTGACTCAGGCCTCTGAATAGCTCTCCCACAGAATTTTTCCACAGGCACCCATTCTGTTCATTAGCTATGTACTAAAATGAAGAGGACAAAGCCTGAATCTGTGCTTATTTCCATAGCTGTTATTAAGTAAATACCATTTTGGTGAATACAATTAAACTAAACCCAAGTACATGAAATGACTTCTTTCCCTTCCTGGAAATCTTATTAACATAACACTGCCAGACAATTAATCAACACCATACAATTGTTAAATGATTAATAAAAACAGTGATTATAATAATACATTCTAACTTGAGACTATTTCTCATTCAAAGTAGGTCTATGAGTTCAGTTTGGATTTTTCTGCCAGGGTGAAATAAAAAGACGGTTACATACGCACAGACTGTCTGTAAACATAATACCTTCCATGGGACTCTCAAGTCAGATACTAGTCCACAAATGGATGATATCTACCAGTTGTTTTGAGCAGTTATTTCTTTTTCTCCCTAAATTAAACTTAATTTACAAATAGTGCAAAGTTCAAAAGAAAAAACAAACTTAAGAAATAAAATAACCTTTCCATGGCAAGCTTAACATGAGAAAAGGGTAGGTGAGTAATATAATTTACATCTTCACAATAAACTGCCAGAGTTTTCAGCTGGCTAAACACTAGTTTAGTTCATTATGTAGCCACAGCCACGCTGCAAACAAAGACTATTTTTTCCCTAGAATTTCAGTTTCCGTGACATAAAACCACCAGGAGGTTTGAATTTTATTATCCAAGAGTATTTAAAACTTCTTCCTGTCCTTTTTAGGCAGCTGCCACCACTTATGCTAATGATCACCTGTGAAAAGCAGGCAACGTGTTCTCTCTGTGGTGGAGAGGACCACGTATGCATGTATATGTGCATCTCTGTGCCTGGGTGTGTGCACGTTTCCATGCCCAAAGTAGAGGGAAGGGTTAACTCCCTGATCTTCCTTTAGGATTATGTCAGTGGGATTCTGGGAGTTACTGCTGAGGGAGGCTGAACGCTGAATGATTCAGGCTCCTTGGAAAGAATTGGGAACTCCTGTGGATTCTTGTGCTTATAGCTTACAGGAAACAAACAGCAACAAAACTCTAGCCCTCATAAAAAGGAATATAGAGATGATATAGTTAAGACATCTGACACTTCAATAATTGAGAGCTCTCTGTATTCCTGTAATAACTATGAAACAATTAAGAGGCTTACTCAAAATATAGGAATAATGATAGTAACCTAACTAGCTGTTTGAGTCCCCAAACTGAGACTGACCCCATCAGTCAAGAGTGATGCTAGGCTTGCCACTAAGCAAAGTAATACTGTACCTCTCTCCCTATCACACCCCCTAGACTACAAAAAGAGTGATTGTCAAAGGGGAAGGATACTTGGCAAGAGAGTGGGGGCAGGCTGGAATGGAGCAATCTGTGCCTATGTCCCTCCGTCTTTACAGGGGGCAGGGAATAAATCCTACAGGGAAGTGAGAAAGATGCTTCCCCACCCTCCTCCAGGCAGGTGAGCAGGGCTTTTTGCACTTAGGACACTGGAGTGCCTTATCCTCTCTTCTTTGTTATCTACCTATCCTCTTCCTTCATTCACATGCCCTTTCTCCTTACAAAACAGCCAGCAATCATAGAGGACAAAAGAAAAATCAACAAGTCAGCTTTCTCCCCTCTCCAATGTAACTCATATATCAGCATAGGCCAGCTGACTCCCAGGAGATAGACTGCAGAGAAAGACAAAGGAGATCAGAAGTCAAACCCTGACCCTAGGGCTCCTGGTCACCAAAAGCTCAAGAGTAAAGGGTTTGGGGCTCCATGATTCAAAAAAAAAAGCTCATTTTCTGTGCAGCATCTGCTAAGGAGGACTCCAGGAAAGGTCAGCAGCACAGAGCCAAATGTGGCAAGAGCAAAATGCCATCCTGCTGCTGTGATCTTTAAGGTGCCAGAACAATTCAAACAATCCCAGAGAGAGGGAAGATGCTATGAAAAATTGTAAAGAGCTCATCTTTTAATAATAAAAATGTTATGTTAGACGAGAAGCACAACCAGGCAAAAAGGAAACAAAGTGTGATTCATATATATGACAATACATGCTGAAGTCTTTCTACAGGCCAAGTAAAGTTCTATCGGCAGAAAATACAGGTTATGAGAAAGATAAGATCTCTACTCTTAAGAAGTTCACATTTACTACAACACCCAAACAACAACCAAAAATTTAAAAAAAAAAATGTCACACAGTGCCTAGTGCTGGGCATGGTGATGTACACCTGTAATCCCAGCACCAAGCAAGGGTAAAGCAGGAGGAGTTCAAATTCAAAGCCAGCCTCAGCAATTTAGTAAGGGCCTAAGCAAAGTAGGGAGACCCTGTCTCAAAAATTTAAAAAAAGGGGTGGGTATCTAGATCAATGGTTAAACACCTCTGGTTTCAAGAAAAGAAAAAAGAAAGAAAGAAAAGAAAATCCACACAGTGGCAAGTGCTATGAAGAAAATACAGCTGGCCAAATGATAGAGACTGGGATGAAGAGAAGAGCCTATTTTACACATGGCCTCTCTGAGACCAAGTCATCAATTAAAAGATATGTAGGGAAAGTGTTCTAGACAGAGGGAACAGCAATTGCAAAGCTTCTGACATAACAGCCTGTCTACATTCTTACGAACTTCATCGAGCTCCTAGTCTTCAAGAAAGCAAATAAGACAAATAACCTACCTTTGAAGTTCTCATGGTCCCCGGGGAACACAAAACCTGGTAACATGGTGACTGCATAAGCAAACCCTCACATAAATACCATTGAAAAGAGTCCATGAAAGCAAACTACAAACATGAACTTGATTGAAAAATTAGGCTTTGTTGTAATACTTGTGAAAATCAGAATTCTAAGCATAAGAAAGATAACGAGCAAATACAAGCGCATTGTACCCTTTTGAAATGCCCCTCATAACGTACACTTGCCTAATGGTGTGGTCTGTTCCACGTTGACCCCATGGTTAGAATGTACATTCATTGACAACAGAAAAGTAACTCATTTTGAAGCATGAGCATCTAATACAATGCCTGCACAGAGTCCGTCCGTGTCTATTGGGTGTATGGGATGAGGATTAAGAGAAGAGTGAAGGAGAGTTTGCACAGGTTGGGATGTGCCAAGCTGCAGAGCTGGACTTCTTTCTGTAGGCATGGTATGGGTCCATCAAAGGCTTTACCATTCACAACAGACCTTAAGGGTGACAGAAGTGAACCTAACCTTGCAGTGAACCCGGAAGCTTCCTGGTAAAGCCTGCTGACAGCTGCTGCTGGTGTTGTTCCAGTGAAAATGTGGCTTTTTGTTTCCTTCACTGAAGAAGCATGTATTAATTGCAGTGCTTCTTGAAGACAGGAAACATGGTTTTAAAAGCTTGATAATCACTTCTACCTAAGGTTTCCTATTGTGATTGTCAAATATAAGTCTTCCCCTACCCTCTGGCATCCACTTCCTGCCATTACCTTGTTTCACATGGAATCACACAATCTGTATGGATGCATCGTCTTCCTCCTCTGCGCATTTCAAGGCACTGTGTGAGATAACATTCGCTTCACACACAACAATCAAAAAGCAGCCTTCATGGCCTTTGGAAAGGGCAAGAAAGTTTATGACATCTTTGTCTCTATTGGACCCATTATCTAGTCCAACTCTTCTCATCCTTCTCATTGTAAAGATCTAGTCCAACCCGAGTTCTTGGCTCCTGCAAGAACTCAGATGATAACCTGGGTTTGCTGACTCCAGATCCTCAGAAAGCTCACGTTGTCTTTCTTTGATTCTTTCAAGATGCTTAACACACATGCTCAGCAATCCCAAAGCTCAGTTCTCGTATTGATTAATATACCTCACACCCTGTCATTATAACGGTTCTCACTTCTATCTATGTTCCTCAGTATATCTCCCCAGCTCTGCTCCCTTCAGACCTCTCTACCAGATGTTAGGAAAGGATGCTCCTTCAAGCTCTGAAGCCATTGAAAGCTAGCCTCCTACAGTGTAGCACTGTTCACCAGCAGGAACTCCAGCGTTGCAACAGATGCAACACTTTGCCAGCCAGAAACAACACAGATGTGGCAACAAATCTTTGAGCATACAGGGCACTAAGATGAGATAAGTGTTCTAAGCATCAACAAAACGGAGGCAGAGACAAGGAAGTCCAGCTGATTAAATAAATCCACTGCTTCAAGTGATCCACCCACTTATATAAAGGAGCCAGGGAGATCAGTCCAGCTCACTCACACCCCAACGAGTTCAACATACTTAACTTTGTTGAAATTGAAAATTTTTACTTATTTATGTAGGCCTGGGCAAAAAAATAAATAAATTAGAAGTGATTAAGTGATCATATTTAATAACAAGATGTACTATCATAAAGAAGACAATGAAAAATGCTTGTCCATTTCAGTGATGTTAAACCAATAATCCCAACTGTCAAAGAAAGCATGGGACGTTGATAAGAATGATGAATGACTCTACCACCATACTATTATTTTTAGTTTGAGTTACTTGCTAATGATCTAATATCCCCTCATTAAAAAACAAACAAAAAACCCACCAATTTGAAAATTAGAGACTAAAACACGAGAGAGATACCACTGTACACAAAGAAACCAGAAATCCATCAAAAGTAAGGGAAACAATTGCTCTTTAAAGAAGGAGGCCCATGGGAAAGGATTCCATATTCTAAACAAATAAACAAAGAACTTCTCCAACAGTCTTGCATATTTCCACTTACTATGCACAAAGCCATTTCCTTAAGCAGAATGCATTTATCTCTCCAAGACAGAAAACCATAATTTAATTAAAGTTAAAATGAAGAACTTAAAGATCTGCGACATTATTAGATCCCTTTGAAAGAGTTAAATGTTCCTCTGCTCAGATCTCCTCTCTTCCTGTGCTTCAAGATAAGTACTAGGAGATTTATGTGCCATGAATTTCCAATTACCCATCTCCACCAGCTGGGCTGTCAATCACCACTTGTCTTATCCTGGATGTCTTCACCACCCCCATATCCTTGTGCTCACAGAAACAAGCATATTCTTCCAAAATAGAGCTTACACCAGGCAAGTAAATGCTGGTTTATTAAGTCCACCTTTGCTGGACAGAATTTTTTACTAAATTATTGCCATCCCACCTTCTCAACCTATTCAGTAAAGCAAGAGTTTACACAGATTGTGGACAATTTAAGATTTCAAAAAAGAATTTACAGGCAAAATTATCCATCCTGTATCCTCCTAGTGTCCAGTGAAGCAGAATTGATGAGCTCTCAAGAGTAATCCCCCCCCTTACTTTGACATCTGGAAGCAGGTGGGAGAATTCTAAATGATAACTACACTCACTTAGACACCAGAAGAACACAGAAAACAATATGTTTGCATTCTCACAAAATGGCTATGGGATTGGAGGGAAAAATTAATGGTGGAAGCTTTCCACTGAGTCTGGCCACAGGTTTTGTTTAGAGAATAAACTAAGCTCTGAGAAAACAAATCCATGAAAGAAATCTAAATGGTCAGAGTACTGTGTTACAGTGAAATACTTAGAAAATAAATTTTAACATTTCATCAAATGTAATTATTTGATAGTCAGAATAATGGCGAGAAAACGCTATAGTTTTATTTCTTTTGATTGTCCCCAAATTTGTATCCATTTAGTTAACAACTATTAAATACTTACATGTAAAAGGTTCTGTGTTAGATACCAAGGGGGATGCAAAAATAAATAAATAAGTCCTCTCCTATATAAGGCTTGTAGAAATATGGGCATAATTTTAATAAAAGAAAAAGTGGCATAAAAATGTCAGTGAAACACTATGAGAATTCAGAGTAAAGACCTTGAAGCCGCTGAAAAGGACAGAAATTCAAGGAGAACTTCATGAAGGAGTATTTTGCCAGTGAGGATCTAAGTGTAGGAAATGACAATGGCATAGACCATCTAATTCTTTGGTCCTTTCTGCCGCTCCTTTCACACCTTGCTTTGCTTATTGCTAGAGCACAGGATAGGAACAAGAAAACTAAAACTGAAGCTTCAACTTTGTTGCTTATTTGAAGTTTGGGTAATCCAAAGAAGAGAGGCTTTAAATACAAAATTAAATCTAGGGATCACTTAATATTTACTGTTCTGGGCCAGTGTGTTGTCTAATACTTCTAGGATAATACATTCAAATCCAGGAAGGAAATCTGTTGTCCTGTCTTGGTTCCAAGTCTGGAAAATGCAATGTCATGGGGATGACCATGATTCAGGGTAGCAGGTACAATTGAGCCATCCCTACCATCCTGGAGATCAGGGAAGTCAGCGATGAGATGGAAAGGGCAGGTAACTGCCAGTGTAAGCTCCATTTCATTCTGGCCCTTTTCAGAGTGTTTCATAATAGTTATTAAATATTTCATCCATTTATTACACTAATTACCAAAACCTTGTGAAACAAAAGGACTGTGACAAGCTGGACTTGATATGCACTTTGCCACTAGCAGCTTCCTGGACTTGATTCCTGCTCCTAGGTCCTCAAATGGATGGTGATTCCCCAGCATTGACAGTGCTGTAGTGGGACTCATGGCCCACAGATGTGATTGATCCTCCCACCAGATACACAGCTGCCATGACAACACACACTTACTGAGCCTTCCCTCTAGAACCAGTATGATGAAGGACTTGCGCTTTGTGAACGATGTTTCTTTCAATCATTAAACAATCATAAATCTATATATCATCCCAACACTTTTCAGAGGTGAAAACTGAGTCATTATAACATTATCTAAATGCTTAAGGGTACCTACTTCATTAGAATTTGAATTCAATTTGTTCTAACTCCAAAGTCTGTGGTCACAACCATGTTCTCTGTTCTGTCTTCTAAAGACTATGTGGGAATTAGAGATGGAGTTCTAAGTTTTAATCAGGGGAAGCATAAAGATTGTAGAGTTGGACAAGTATACCTCTGCTTTATCTGTCTGCCCAGCATTTACCCAAAGACCATGGCCCAGGAGAAACCCCTACTGTGGCCTCCTTTCTTTACTCCCATATTCTATCTGCCTGTTTGCAACGAACAGCTGCACTGGACCAGCTGTCCAACCAACCCAAACCTGGAGGAGGCTGCGTTTGCTCTGGTAAGACAATGGTACTCCAAGGCCATGCATTAGAATCTGGTGCCTGGGTTTCATCCCAGAAATTCTATGATCTAGGGTGTGTCTTGGGTTTTTAAAAGCATGCAGTGTGAGGATTACTGTGTAAAAGAAAAAAAAAAAAAAAAGTCAAGGGTTTAAGTCCCCTTCTTTCCGTAGGCAGCAAATCAGCTGGCTTCAACTGGGGCTTTTGTGGAACACATTAATAAATCCCCACCGACAATGGATCACTCTCTCAAGAGGAAATTTTTCCAACTCCAACATAAAACTTAAAAAGGAAAGGGAAGAAAAGCTAGGATGGAAAAACTTACCAGAAGATGAAAATGTATTTATAACCAAAATTTAAAGATACAATAACTGATCATTACGGACCAATGATTTTTTTCCCATTGAAAATGATACTTCTTTTTATTATTATTATTGATCTTTTATTGGTAACTCAGTGAAAAAAAATTGTATTCAGACATGGTTCAGACCATGATAGCAAACATTCATTTTGCAAGTCACTGTTTCCTTTCCCCTGGATTCCCTGCCCATGACCCATGGTGGCCTCATTAATCCAGCATGCTCTCCTGGCCAAGTCTGAATGCAATCTCAGAAATCCTGTCCAGAGATGTACCTGGAGCCTCTGTGCACCAAGTCTGTGTGTGAGCTAAAAGCTGTTTCCCAACTCTGCACCAGCCTACATGAATCTCAGGGTGAAAAATTACCTTATTCTTTTTGTACGTACTAGTTCCACCTAGAAGAGTTTATGGCAAGTCGTTACTACTCAATAAATGTGAGTTGAATGAGTAAATGGGACCATAACATGAGAAATGCATTTTATGGAAAACCTCCAGCTTTTTGATGTCCTTTTCTTAGAAGTCAAAGTGAGATTTCAGGTTTGTGCCTGCCAAGGTGATCAGATAGACCTTGAGGGAAGAAACCATGCCTATGGCCTCTGAATAAAGCAAGCAACCTACACCAGGAGAGATCAATAGGGATTGATAGAGATTACACAGGCACTGCTAAATCTTTCAACTCTCTTTAGAAAGACATGACTTGGAAGAGGGAAACAGAGAGAAAGGCATGCGTGGAATTAACACTGTGACAACTACCTGATTCAAGGTTCTGAATTTAATTTTATTTTACTAATTGCATTACCAAACAAAACGAAGGATGAGGTAGAAGATTTGTATGACTTACAAAGTTTCATACAATTTAGCAAAATGCTTTTAAATAAAACAAAATAAAGAAGAAAAGGTGGGGCTAGGGTTGTGGCTCAGCGGTAGAGCGCTCGCCTAGCATGTGAGCAGCCCGGGTTTGATATCCCAGCACCACGTAAATAAACGCATTGTGTACAACTAAAGCAAATAAATAAATACTTTAAAAAAAAAAAAAAAGAAGAAGAAGGAAAGGTAAAAACAAGTTCTCTTTGTGCCAAAGGTAGGTAGTAGCATTGACAACCCTTGATCACTGTCCCTCTTCTGTCTGACACCTACTTGCCTTTTTTTTTTTTTTTTTTTTTTTTGGTACCAGGGATTTAACTCAGGGGCACTCGACCACTGGGCCACATCCCCAGGCCTTTTTTGTATTTTATTAGAGACAGGGTCTCACTGGGTTGCTAAGTGCCTCGCCATTGCTGAGGCTGGCTTTGAACTCGCAATCTTCCTGCCTCAGCCTCCCAAGTGCTGGGATTATAGGCGTGTGCCACTGTGCTCGGCTCTACTTGTCTTTCACTCCATGACACACATATGAATTTCTAATAAATGCCTTCTCTCATTTAGGGTTGGATGCAGGTCCACACTCTTCTCCAGTACAGCATGATATGGCAATTGCTTATTGATACATCTCCATCCGTTGGGAGTATAAGAGAGACATCATATTTTTTGTTGGACAACTGTTACAGACTGAATGTGAGTGCCCACCCCACGCTCCATTCATATGCCGAAGCCCTAAACACAAGTGTGGCTGGATGTGGAGATGGAGCCTCTATGGATCTAACAAGAAACTAAGATTGAATAAGGTCACAAGGGTGGGACCCTGATCTGTTCTGATTGCCATTCTTATAAGAAAAGACACCAGGGAATGTGCTTTTTTCATTTGTACACTCCAAGGAAAGGTCATGTGAGGACAAAGCAAAAAGAGTTGTCTATCAGCCAAGAAGAGAACCCTCACCAGAAACCAAATTGGCCAAACCTTGATCTTAGATTTCCCTGCATCCAGAGCTGTGAGAAAACAAATATCTGTCATTTGAGCCACCCAGTCTATGGTATCTATTGTTATGGCAGCCCAAGCTGACTAAGACATTGATGGATTTGATAATGTGGTGGGAAAGCCATTTCATTAGAAATCTGAGTATCTATCCAAATATGTACTTGTGGGCAAGTGGCTCTAGCTGAATACCTCAGTCCCTCATGAGGGAATATGGACTAGATAAAACCTCCTTTATCTACTCTTAGTGACACTGTAAGAATCAGGTACCTCCTAATAATTAAAAGTTTTATGATTTGAAAGCCCATGCTGCATTATTATTATAAACAGAGCTGAGAGCCTCAGTTTCCAGTGGCTATGAAGGCTAGAAGGCCCCCATCCTTTGATTGAGATGTCTCACTACCTGAAAAGCTTGAAAAGCTACTATTTTTTTAATTGCCTGAAGGAGCCCTAATTAGGAAGGTCTGTTGTAGCTAGCTGGAAGCCATGGGTTCCACCTGATATGTATGTGACGCACCTGTAGGCACCCGCAAACCTGAAGGTATATAACCGGGTGAAAGCGGTCCGAGTTAGGAGAACGGAGAATTCAGTCAGCCGGGCAGTCACTCGGTCGGTCAGAAGAATCAGAGCGGCCAGAACGTAGGCAGAGCGGTTACAGAAGAGAAACCAGATAGAAGAAGTAATGACTGGCCAGAGTTAGGCCGAGGCTCCAGAGGACTGGTCAGAGTAAGGCCGAGGCTCCCGAGGAAGACAGAAGACAGACAGAAGAAGAAGAAAGAAGAGAGAAGAAAGAAGCTCTAGTCTTTCTCTAAGCTAAGCTCTATCTTTCTTTACTCTACTCTAAGCTAAGAAGAAAAGCTAAGCTCTATCTTTCTTTACTCTAAGCTACTCTACTCTAAGCTAAGAAGAAAAATCTTTCTTTCCCTCTCTAAGCTCTAAGAAAGTAGAAGTAAAAGTAGTAAAAGCTTAACTCTGCCTCCGAGAATTTTCCTCCCGTGGCGGCGCCGTGGCTGGCCGTGACAGGCAGCTTACAATTGCCCAGTTAAAAAAAACTGATTGCTAATATATTAAGTAAAAGGGTATGTGCCATATATTCAAATTGGGTAAAGGAAAAACTTATATGTGTAATATCGGAGACACTACTTCAAAATTGTAGCAATGTTTATGTACCAAAGTCACTTGATTATAGGCAATGACTATAAATTTTCAACAAATAATTGAATTACTTTGGAATTAAGGGAAAGAAAAATGAAACAGGATAAAGGCTATAGATAGGCTTTAAAAATTTAGAGAATATGTGTGAATATAAAGAAAAAATATAATCATGCCTATGACCTATATAATCATGCCTATGCCTATGACATAACCCTATATTGCTAATCATTTTGGTAGTAGAGCCTCCAATGTTACATATATAATTTTTCCTTATCCAATTTGATTACATACCAACAACCTCACAACTGACCCCTTGCCTCAATAGGATCAGATAAGATAGCAGGGTTTGGAGCAAGTAGAAACCTCATCTTCTCCAAAAGCCTTTCCTGCCCCTTCTTAGGCATCCAAAAAAGCTCTAGGAGATAGATCACTTGCTGTGGTTCCTACATTGCTATTCTCCTCCATCAGTGCAGGTAATTGAGAGGTTATTTTATTCAGAAGAGTTTTGAGATGTGCTAATACCTCTGATGTCAGAATCCAGTGAGAAATACCAGCTTTTGCACAAAGCATGCAACTAGCCCACTGCCAGGCACAAAAATGACGCTCCATGAATGTAATTCCCTCCCTGCTGGGTTCCACATTTAAATGTCCCTCTTAAACAAAAGTGGCATTTCAGGTGGGAAGAATTTGCGATGTACAGTACAAAGTATATTTTTCCCCATCATCACATTGATATGCAGGGACATAAACTGAATTTGCTTATTAAACATGGTAGCATCCCATTCTGTGTTTTAAAACTGCACATGCTAATTTTCTGGAAGACAGAAGGCAAGTGTCACACAAATTAAGTTTCCTCACAGACAAAAGCAGCTGTCTCACCTCACTTACCATCCCCACGGTCATGTTCAACAGCTCTAGCTTTGAAACTACCGCTGGAGGTATGTTTAAATTTGAGGAAAAATACAGTCTGTACATCTGGATTCATTAAAAAATAACCTAACGCCTTCTTTCCCTGAGGATAATAATGATAAACCTATACTTAATGTAGTCACACTCTTGTGCTAAAGATACAAACTTAGCATATTTTAAAAATAATTCCTCTGTTTATCATCAATCTAAGAATATGTTTAACCAACAGGCTGTGCCTTGATTACAGGCCATCAATGTCAGTTAATAGATACACTTATTTGGATTTCACATATCAGATAAGAGGGATTTAATCACTGACCAAAATTTCATATGCTATCATCCACACATACCATTATAGACCTAAATATTTTGTTTGGGGGGAATAAACAGAAAACATAAAAGCAAATCATGATATTCCTGTCTATTTTTACTTTTTTTTTTTTTTTTAATAAACCTAAAAATTTTCAATTGTTTTCTTTCTTCTTTGCTGAAACCTAAAGTGCAGCTGGGGTTCACCAGAGGGTAAGTTTAACAAGACAGGGAATAGAGCACGCAAAGGCCTAGGGTGAGAAGAACACCAATGTGCTGAGAACTCACAGGTTTTTCCAAATGGCTGGAGCACCTTTGGGAAGAGAAGTATCAATTTCCAAAAACTATTCCAGCCCAGAAATTCTCTGATTTTGTTGATCAGAGTACATTGGGGTTTTCTCTGAGGCTCAGGCCTAGGAAAGTAGGAATTACTTTTGGCTGTCAGAGCACAATATGCATTTAGACCAAATCATTTTATTCAGGAAGAAGGAGCACAGACAATAACTGTTCAATAAAGACAGAAACTTCAGGCTCCTATATTCAACTGAATTTCTAATTAGTTAATGCTCTTTCGCCTGAGAGCCTGCAATACAGAGCTGGGCCCCAAAGCTGAGGGTTATGGATGAGATCCTGTCTCAACCTTTAGAGAAGTGATCTGTAATATTCTCACCCTGTTCTCACTGTCCAGGCTGGGCCCAATTGTATGAGTGCAAACATCAGGCTCCCACTGAAGGCAAAAGGAAGCATCCTTCAGTCCATGTGCTCAGGAGGAAGCCCTGCAGCAGAGGAGAGTGCTGAAAACACCCCTGGGTTAGCATCCTGCATCTGCTACCAAGTACACTTTGAATTTGATAAATTACTTAAGATCTTTAAATCTCAGGTTCCTCACGTATAAAATGTAGGAAATATCCACCTACCTCCTAGGGTGTGTGTGTGTGTGTGTGTGTGTGTGTGTGTGTGTGTGTGTGTGTGTGGGGGGGCAGACAAAGAGGAGAGATAAAGAGTATAAAAATATTTAGCAGAGTTTAATCTGGAGTAAATGCTCAGTAAGTGTTAAATATTTTTGCTGTTGGTCCCTTAAGAAGACAGTTAAGGGGGCATGTAGCTTCTCATATGTCTTTGCCAGTCCAAACCTTTCCAGTGAGCATTTATAATATCACCACTACAATAATGTGGAAATTCTCTGTAATTACTTAAAGAAGTAACATTGGTGTTACAAGGTGACTAGTGTGCAGCTGGAGAGAATGTATAAACTCAATCTATTCCTTCTGCTGGTGAGCTTGGAATATCTCTTATTAAATATTAATAGCACAGAAAACAGAACCTTTGGGCCATGAAAAGGTAGATTTTTCTGGAAAGCATCCATTTATTTATTCAATATACTGATGGCTTATTATGGGACAGGCACCATTAAGGAGCTAGTGATACAGGCCCAGACAAAAGCCAGATAATAATCTTTGCCCCTAAGGGGTCTGCATTGTAGTCAAGGGAGACTGAAAGGAAATGCAGAAAATAACTACAATATATGAAGGTCAAACGATGCCAAGGACAGTGGAGAGAGAGAGAGAGAGAAGGCTGGGATGGGGGATAGGCAGGCAGTGTTCAATAGTGTATTCAGGTAAGGTGTACCAAGAAAGGACTCTTGAATAAAGATGCAAAGCAGGTAAAAGAGTGGAGTGTAGGGAAGAGCATGTGGGGCTGAAGACACAGCTAAAGCAAAGGCCTCAAGTGGAAGCAGGCTGGTATGTGCTCAAGGAACAGGATGGGGACAGTGTGGGGAGAGCCAAGGAGTGGAGAAGGATAAAAATAAAGCCAGGAGCCAGATTCTACAGTCTTTGTGAAGGTTACTCTGAGTTATATAGAAAACCATTAGTGTTTTGAGCAGAGGAGAGATATGATCTGATCAAAGCGTAATAATATTACAGAGCTTCTATGTTGCAAATAGACCACAACAAAGCAGAATAGAAGTAAGGAGATCCGTTAAGAGATTATTGCAATTATCCCTAGGGAGAGAGAATGGTGACCTGGACCAAGTTGGTAACAATGAAAACTGATTAGGTTCTGGTAATATTCTGAAGACAAATCCAACAGGATTTGCTGCAAGGTTGGATGTAGGATGTTTCTCCCTCCCTCTCTCTCTCTCTCTCTCTCTCTCTCTCTCACACACACACACACACACACACACACACACACAAACTTGACATTCCAAGTTGGAAAGATGATAGAGCTGCTATTTACTGAGATGAGACAAGTAATAAGATCACAGAAGAAGCACGTGTGTGGGATAAATGACTGAAGAACCATTTTGGACATATCAAGTTTTGAAGGCTCTTTATAAAGATCCTATTCAGGATGCTGGGAAAAGACTGAATACACTAATATTGGAATTTAGGGGAACTAAAACACAGACTAAAAGCAAGAAAAACTGATCACCCCAACCTGTAAAGCACTAGAATTTTTCCTCCTGGGGAATTCGCTCTTCAAACCCTGGAAGTTTTTAAACTGCCACCAACATATGTGACTAAAACCACCAAAGAGATAATTTAGAGAACACATGTGCTTGGATGGACCACAAAAAGGATATCTATGATTGTTTTCACAGCCCTGTACCTCTCCACATTAAGGCCTGACCAAACTCTCTGACCCCAAGCCAGTGGCGAGTCCTAAACCCCGGACTGGAGCACACAGCTGACCATTGTTCAGGCGGCAAGCAGTTCTGAAACAGAACTGGGAGCACATTCACAAGGAAGGGAAAGGGAGTCAGTGATGTGGGGAAGCCTTCTTTTTTTCTGGATCAGGTTTTACTATCCTCCACCAACGAGCTAAGTACCATCTTAAAAAAATGCAAAAAAAAAAACTGATAACTTTTAACACCTACTCAGGATAAAGAAGAGATCACTAATTATATTACAAAAGAAGTCCTATAAGGGGCTGGGGTTGTGGCTCAGCGGTGGAGCACTCACCTACCACGTGCGCGGCCCGGGTTCGATCCTCAACACCATGTAAAAAAATAAAGGCCTGTGTACAAGTATAACAAATAAATAAATATTTTAAAAAAAAAAAGAGCTAAATGTGGTCCTGCAACAATGCAAGTATTTCATTTATGATGCTCATTCTCTAGCAATGTTTTTTTTTTTTTTCCTTCTTTCTTTCTTTTTTTTTTTTGAACACTCAGGCACAGGACAGCATTTTAGATGCTATTTATTTTAGTTTAAGCAAGAACCTTGTCTTCATATAACTCTAAATTTGAAGAGTGGAAGAGAGACAGCAAGCAAGATAGGCAAACCCACGTAAATTTATCATACAGATAAACAGAATGATGGTAATGAACATATTATAACATAGCATGCACAAATGCATTTATTTATGTGTTCCCTTGTTCCAGGAAAGGATTAAGCATGAGGAAATGTATAAATAAGTCAGCATGACAAGTCAAAGGAGAGGAGATGCAAGAAGCAAAATCAGGTACTGACTTCTTTAAAGTCCCAAGATGTCCATTGATCTCCATGAGCCACAGTTTCCTCATATCTAAAGCAGAGGAGGAACAAGATGAGCTTTCACTATGGATTAGAGGTGCAATGTTTTATACGAAACCTCTAGGACTTATTTATCTTGCTTAAATGAATCTTTATGCTCTTTGGTTAACCCCCATTTCTACCTGCCTTCAAGCCACTGGTAACTATCATTCTACACTAATTCTATCACTTTTGTTATTTGAGACTTATTTATTTATATTTATTTGTCTTTCTGTAAGTGGTTAATTCCACTAGCATCATATCCTAAAGGTTCACCCATGTTGTCACATATTGCAGAGTTGCCTTCTTTTGAAAGACTAAATAGGGTTACACTCTATGTGTATACCATATTTTCTCTATCCAGTTGTCTGTCAGTGGACATGCCTCAATACTTTATGTTTCATAATTCATCTTATTTCTCAAAAGATGTTTCTCAGCCCCGCAGTGACTGTTTTGCAAATGCCTCCCCCATGTGTACCCCTGTACCATATCAAAGCACTTGCTCTGTGATTGTTCTGTACTTGCAGTAAAGCTTCTAATGCAAGCCACTCAAACAAATGCTGCTGTCCCCAATTCTGTGACCATTCCAATGTGGTCAGTTCACAGAAGACATGCTTTCTGGAGGAGCTGCCCCTGGGAACCTGTGGCACTTCTGAGCAGCCTGGCTTTCCTTCGAACTATCCGTCATTTGAACAGCAGGGCTTATTTCTTCAATAAATACCATGACTGCTGGTTGAAGAGTGAAAGAAACCATCTACCAAAGGATCACTTAGGGCAGAGCACCAGTATTTGGAAGGGAGAGGGCAGATGTTAACCAACTAGGAAAAGCATTGAGTAGAAGATCTGAAATATTTGGAATTTGCTTATCATTTCTTGCACATAGCTCTACTTCTTATTATTATTTATTTATTTATTTATTTATTTATTTGTTTATTTGATTGAGCTCAGGGGCATTTTACCACAGAGCCACATCCCCAACCCTATTTTGTATTTTATTTAGAGACAGGATCTCACTGAGTTGCTTGGTGCCTCACTTTTGCTGAGGTTGGCTTTGAACTCAGATCCTCCTGCCTCAGCCTCCCGAGCCGCTGGGATTACAGGTATGCACCATTGCACCCAGCTACAGCTCTACTTCTTGAGAGTTACATTTCTGATTTGAACAGCTCCATAAGAACAGATAACATGGCTAGAGCACAAATTACATCATACCCTGGTTACAAACAGAACAATCATGAGGAGCCCTTGGTGCTATTGAACAAGTTTCTCAACTGCACAGTACCTTTACTACCTTAGATATCACAGCAGGTTTTCACTCCAAACCACCCAAGTATGTAGATTTTTAAACACCACTTAAACGATCTTTCCCCCAAAGAATTAAATTACCATTTATAGCCTATTCCTCTATTAAAAATTAATGAATTTACTAGCTCCTAGGATGGAGGCCTTCATTTGTTTTATAATGAAGAAAGCTTTGATCTGCAATTCTCCAAGGCAGTGATTGTTTTTATTCTTCAGTTCTTCTCATTAAAAATAAATACCTCTATTCTCTCAGATACACCTGCAAAGCACTTAAAACACCCATTGGAACAATAGGAAACCTATTTTAGTCTACCTGCTAAAGAGTCTACTGTTAAAGTGCCTCTGCAGTGGGAAAAGCACTTTTCTTCAGTGCCCCTGCACCATTCTGGGTGGTGAAGGACCAAAATTGAAGGCTTGCGACTAATCACTATTTACAGAGCAAGCTCAAAGGGCAACTTCTTAAAGCTGAAGATCGGAGCTATAATCAGAATTCTTCACATATTGTCTTTTGCTTAAGAGGGAGGAACAGCCAACTTGAAGTCACAGTTTGATTCATTGAATATTTCAGGCTACACCCCTAACTTACTCCCTACCACCAGGAGCAGTTTCTCTAGCAGATGCCACAAGACTTAATAGCAAAAGCCAAATTAGCTCTTAGTGTATAATCAACAGATAGCTGGCAATAGCTAGAATTCTTTCTATCACTATTGTAAAATACCCATAACTGTGCCCTAAGTGTGTTATATATTATTAAAACAAGGGAAATGTGAAGCTTTTCTAAATGAACTAGTTATCAAAGACTATTGCTAATTCAAGTGTGGTCATTCAGGAAAACAGCTACACCAAGAACATGTTCTGTATTTGAATAACACGATCCATTCCACTCAGTTACTATTTGCTGATTACATAAAGGACTGAATGAACAAATGGAGTAAATTCCCTCCATGCCTATAAGAAGACTCTCAAAGCTATTTCCAGGATCTCAGCATTCATATCCATTACTCACCACCAGATAATCCAGGCTTCTGTGATATAAAACTTGGAATAATCAAAAACCCTGGCACAATGATTGTCTGCCTAGAAGTCAATAAAAAATACTTGAACCCTGAAGTTTTCCAATCCACAGACACTGCATACTGAACCTTTGCAATAAATCAGCTGCTAGAATGACAAAGCATCACCCTCAACGTGTATTCCCACTGCCAAAACTGGGGAGCACTTCCCATTAGGAACAGTGTCTGATCTAAAGCCTGGGGCCAACAGAACAGGGAAGACACTCAGTCCCCAGGGAGAGGGAGGGAAATTGCTGTTGGTAAGCAGCCGTTTTTGCCAACACTCTCATCTTGGGAAGAGCATTAGCAGTGGCACTCAGGACTGCTGCCAAGCTGTTTACCCACTGCCTGCCATCCTGCCCACCACAACCCCAGGAGCTTGTGAGAAGGGGAGGGGAAGCAAGGTGGGACATTCTAGAAATAAAACAGAAAATATCTAAATAAACCAATGGTCATTTCTGCCCTCTACTGCTTCAATTCAACACACAGACACAAAACATAAATAACTGAAGAAACTTTTTCATAATTTTGGCACTTAATTCAAAACATACAAATGCCTCTCCTTATGAGACAAAACACGGAACATGCCCCAAAGAACTGGATCCAAGATTCTTCTGCCAAGATGATTGTTTTTTCCTGAGCATAAACGGAATAATTTCATATTTGGCTAAGACAGATTATTTCATAAAAGGAGAAGAAACCTAACTGCCTGTCCCCAGATGTCACACAGATGATCAAATAGCCACTGGAGTGCACTCCTCAAATTACTTGTACTGGTGCTGCAAGAATGGAATGATTCTCTGAAAAGAACAAGTTCAGCACTTAACACTCTGCAATGTGCATTATATCTGCCCCATATCCTAATGCTTTCACATTCCTACACACATAAAGGCTTGCACACATATCCATTCACTTCCACTATAGAAAATTTAAGCATTTGGCAAAATAATAATAGCACTGAAAATAACAATACTACATTAATACAAAAATAGTTTGTCCTTCATAAAAACTATATGTATGTGCACATATATAGCTAAGCAAAAAAAAAAAAAAAAAGACAGGGCATGTTTTCTAAGGTTGTGATCTTAGGTGTGTACATGTAAATCTTAAGCAGAGCCTGCATAGCTCTATTAAGTACTCTATATTCTATCATTTCTTCCATATTAAAAGTGAGGGACAAGGCTAGGGCTGGAGGTAGAGCACATTCACAAGGCCTTGAGTTAGATCCCCAGCACTGGTTTAAAAAAAAAAAAAAAAAAAAGAAAGAAAAAGGAAGATGTCAGTCTTTTGTCTTCAACTTGCAAGCTCAACTCTTCTGAGTACTCCCCAATTCAAGTCACAGAGATAAGCACTGGTGTGATGACAATACACTGTGTCTTTGCTCCCCTCTCATTCCCACTGTATCAAGGAAGCAAGAAAATAATATCTGTATGGTTAATTTCCTAATAGAAAATTCACCCATGAGCTATTAGCATCTAACTCCAATCTAGACAACAACTGTCTCTGATGTCCTGAGGTAATAATATCTCTGTCTACATTTCAGAAATTCAATTCTACTTGGAAGATATTTATAGAGGATCTTCCATGAGCCAGAACTGCACTTGGCTCTGGGGAAACACAAAAAGCATCGGCCAGTCACAGCCATCTTGTGGAGAACACAGACTTCAGCACTGCCCAGACAATATCTGAGGTAACCTGTTGGAAGCACGTGCAAAGAACTTAGGGAGAAGAGCAACAAAGTCTTCCTACTACTCAATCTCTGCAAAGTTCATCTAAAACACCCAACACAGGGTTTGTTTGAAGCAAGTGTGCCCCAATATTGACAAATGAATCCAACATGCAAGAACCCTGGGATCAGATGGGCCCCTTTCAAGAGCTCTGGCTATCCTGCCACCATAGTCTTTCCTGGTCCTGGGATCAATGAAGGATTTTCCAGGCTTTAATCTCTCATGAAAATATACCTCTACTGACCCCCCTCACCTTTTTCACCTTAAAACCTAAGAGATAGAATCTTTAGAATTTTAGTAAAGACCAGTGAATATTAGTTATGTTCACTCAGTGTTCCCTCTACAAAGCTGATATTGGACCCCATGCTTCTTTTCCAACAGTATTTCTTTGTCCCTCTCTCTGTGAACCCCACACTGCATCCTGATGGAACAGTTCCCTGTAGTTCACAGAGGCCTTAGCCTTTCCCACCTCCATACTTGATGTGCTCTGTGCACTGTTGTGAGACCCTTTTCTATACATCCATCTACTAGAGGCAACTTGAAAGCCACCTCCTCCAGTTCCCTCCCATTGGAAGGGTATTTTATTATGCACCTAACTTTCTTATTTGCTTATTTATTCATAATACATTCTTTAAGCAACTACCCCATGCTGTCTTTGGTACTGAGGAGGTAGAAATGAATGAATATAATTTGCTCCAAAACCAAGAAAACCCACAGAGGTGTGTAAGTATAGAAATGGAATACAAAGGGATAAGAGATTTAATAAAATCCAAGGAAAACTTTTTTGTCCCCAGAAGCAAAAGGAAGACTATCACCTCCTTAGGTGGGTTACCAAAGGCTTCAAGGGAGTGGTACCTTACCCCCCTGTAGAATTCAAGGTGCATAAAGGCAAGGTCAATGTCTGGTTCACATCAGTCAAGGTGTACTAGCAGAATAAAGAGTCTCTGAGGTAAAGTGATAAACACATGCATGAATGAATGACATATTGTATTCATCCTGTGGATCTCACATTTTACCCACAGGGCACTTTAACAAATGCTTCCATAAAGCATGATGACATGTCAGTCCAACCCCACTGAAAAAGGGTAGGAGAAATACATTGCTTAGTTGTTTCTGAATTGAAGGTGAAACCAGAAATCTATTCAATGGAATAGGCCATCATTATCGGTAAAAGCTGCAAAGAAACTAGATTCAACTCTTTGGGCATTCACTGAACTGCTAGCTAAAAAACTCTCTGAAACCCAAACCATGAAAACTAATGAGTAGAGAATCTAGGAGGTGTAACAGAGCTGGTGTACTGTTGGAACCAAGCTTAGCTGTGACAGCAGCTAGTATGCTTCAGAAAACGATTTAAGGTTTAATTCTCAAGGTTCAGTGTCAAAAGTTTTAGCTAATCAACTTTATAATGCTCCAACCTACAAGTCAAGTAAAAATGTGGCTGTCTCTCACCTCATGAGCAAAGCTTTTCATGGATAAGGAAACCTCAGATATGCTTTTGTTTTAATGGAAATAAAATGCTTGCTGGTATGATCTTTTCTGGGACAATAACACCAAGATGATAAAATAAGATTTTTCCAGGTATTTATTTAGATAATTGGACTGGGCTGTACACAGAGCACTAAACTAGGATTTACACAGGAGTATGAATCCAAAGACCAGGTTTTAGTACTAGACTAGCACTTACTAGTACTAGAGCAATAAGTTACTTGTTATGTGGCTGTGGAGAAACCACTCAATCTCTATAACTGCAGTGATTTCATTTATAAAGCAAGGATGCTTACCTCAAAGTTTTATTTTATAAAATTTAAATCAGATTGTAAATGTCAGTTAAATGCAATGGATAGAAAATAGAGCCATGTGTTTACTGAGTTAAATCCAATGAGGAGATTACTGAATTCATAACAAAAGTTAATGTTGAACATAAATTAATTTATATTTTCTAAATAATCTGTGCAGAGCTGGCCAATTCTTGTAACATGAATGAAGAAATAAAGTAAGAAGCTGAGTTCTACTGATTCCTTCTTCAAAATGTCTCTTTATAGCACTTCCTATTATAAACTCTGAAACTTCTAAAGTATGCCCATGGTCACCTGAACCTAGTCTTTTATTAATTCATACTAGGTGGATTCCAATGGATTCCTAACAGGTTAGTTTCCGATACCTCCCTTTCAGTTCTCCCTCACTACAAATTACTTTTCCCAAGACTTTGCTCAATACCCATAGCTGTCTCTTGTTCTTAAATAAAATTCCTCCTTAAAGACATACTGTATGTCCTTTATATCTGAGATTGAGAAAAATATTCTGTGGACCAGAAGTCATGTTTCAACATCTTTGATTTATCTGAAATCCTTTTTATGGTGCTTTGTAAATAGTAAGCACTTAGCACCTGCTTGTTGATTTGACTAGAACTGAATTTATTCATACTTCATTGTTCATTCCACAAATATTTACGAGGCACCTTCTATGTACCAGACAATCACATATTCTGAGGATAAAGTGATGAACAAAAGAGGTAGTTATCTCTACTATCTATCCAAGGCCACAAATCAATAAATACATAAACTATTTACCATGTCTGATGGTGATGACTACTATAGAGCAAGACTAAATGAAGGATAAACAGGATAAGAAATATATGAATATTGTGCAGAGTCAAACTGGTAGTATAATCATACTTGTCCTTATTTCACTTTGAGCCAAAGAAAAAAAAAAAAAGAAAAAATGACCCCTGGAGAAGGGGGAACAAAAGAGAAATATGTGAAGTTCTTGGGAAAAGCAAGTTCTAAATTTTACCTGGTAAGGAAAGGCCTAAGTAAAAAAATTCATAAATCCAAATTGATATAACAGAACAATCATTAACAGAGTACTTGCCATGCAAAGAATACCACTAGGCACTGCTTCTAAGGACTGAAATCTGAACAAGACATGCATTTATGCTTACTATCCTTAAAGTCTTTTTAAAAAAAGTAATTGTTTAATTCATTTAGTTGACAGATGGAAAATCATAATTATTTATGATGCACAATGCCACATTCTGATGTGTATATACATTGTGGAATGATTAAATCCTTAAAGTTTCAGAAAGTGATGTGGATAAAAATGACCAAAAACAAGGCAAGAGACAAGAAGTCCTGATAAAGAGATTTTAAATCTCCAGTTCAGACTAGGGGCACCAGGAGAGGCTTTAATAACCTGATGACATTTAAAACAGACTTTAAAGAGGAGATACAGTTTGTACCAGTCAGATCGTGGGGGTGGGGATTTAAAGAGCAGGAGCCTTGAATATGAACTTCAGTTTACTTCACCAGGAAAAAGAGTGATAGAAACATATAACCATTTCTCCAAGGCTCCAGTCCTCTCTATGGCTAATGTCATCACACAGGAAACCAGGGAGTGATTGGCAGGGAGTGGGGGTGGGGCTGCCTACCTCCAGGAAGAGGCTCATTTCTAGTTTATTGATTTGATTGAGCACTCATCATAACTGTGCTAGGCTATGAGGGAAAGTCATTTAAGACTCATGCTTGCCCTTATGAATATCATAGTGTAGCACTAGGAAGAGATGCGTAAATCATTGATGAGCATTCAGCGCCACAGATGCACAGCTGAAGTTGAGCGCAGGGCCTGAGGAAACAGAGAGGCACCCAGCAGCAGGGGAGTTGTCAAGGGGATTTAAGTGGACCCCTGGAGGCAGATCTTGAACTCATTTGCATGTGTTTAATAAAAATTTTTTTCTTGGTTACAAAATACACCCATACTTGTGGAAACTTACAAAATATAATAAATGATAATAAAAAGAAAAAATAAAAACTGTGTACATCCTATCACTCAAAGAGCTTCTATAAATTTTAAGATATATCCTTCCAGTGATGTTGTGCAGTCTCTCTTCCCCTCCCAATTCAACATAGTTACAGATGCGAAAATATATAAATGGGAATACATATATGTATGTTTTGTACTCCTTTCACTTAGTCTTGTATTACAGATATCTTATGTTATCAAATATTAGTAAAAATATCAACGTGTTGGTATGTAATACTACACAGTATTTATTAAACAATTCCCTTACCATTAGATATTTTAGTTGCTTAAAATACAGGAGTTTACTATTTTAAGTAGTAGCAATGAACATATTTGCACATAAATATTCGTTGCATGAAAAGGTTCTCAGGAATGAAATTATTAAGTCAAAGAGAACAAATTGTTTAAAAAATAGAACTGAGATTTAAAAAAATAAACAAATAAATAAAATACTAGGAAAGAGAAGGACAGTGTTGATGCAAGGAATTGTGTTTGAAGCACTTGGGTATGAAATGGCATGGCACTTCCAGAAAGGGCAAGCAATTTGGTAAGGCCAGACCACTGTAGTATGCATGGGGGTGAAGGAGTGGTCAAAAAGAGACAAAGCTAAAGAGATAGACAGGCCCAAATCAGAACAGCCCTGGAGTTGAGTTAACTCTGTCATAGAGTTTGTTATGAGAACCTCTGAAATGTTTTAAGAGAAGGAGGAACATGATCATATTTGTGACTGAGAAAGGTCATGCTTGTAACAATGACAGATAGGTGGTATGTTGACAGGAAAGACATTTTGAAGGCTACTGAAGTAATTCTGGCCTGAAGCAAGACAATAGCAACACAGGAAAAGGGATAGACACATGTGCTTAACATTCCATTCCCACTAATTAGTTACTGAATGTATTTCTTAATGATACTTTTCAAGCACCAGAAAAAAAGGATGCTTTTTGAATTGATTCCAAATATCTTTTAAGTATTAAAAAACATTTATTCTACAGCACTTACATCCAATCCTATCAGATTATTTTTCCTTCTATACGCAACCTTCATAATTGCTATAAGAATAGGCCTTTGTGATATTAAATCTGTATGACAAGATATAAAAGCTAGTCAGAGAGTCAGAGAATCTCAGCACATGTCTTGTATCTCTTCTAAGCAAATCATTAAATTACCTCTTCCTTGGAAGGAGGCTTCAGCTCTGGTAAATGCTAAAGTTATTTTGCCCTATGCATATCTATGATTTCATGAAAAACCTAAAACAAAAAGGATTTTTTTTCTTATTTTTACTACAAATACATTCTTCTTGAGAAACTCAGATCATTTTATAATGATTTGGTAGGGCAAGATAACTGGGATCATGGGCTCTGGCTGACTGGCTTCAAATCCTCATTCACAACCAACTTATTCTGAGTCTTGGAGATGTATTCTTCAATTTTGTTATTTTTCCTGCTTAATGGGAATATGAAAAGAAATTCCTCTTTAGAAGACAGAAAGAGAATTAAAACATGTAAAACACTAATAAAATTAAATGAAATAGTTTATGTTCAATAAACTAAATAATTATAATTAATGTTACAATTTTATAAAATAAAAAGGGGGGTATGTGCAAAGGATAGTAAGCTGCTTTAATCTGAAAGATTTGGTGACTGATTTCAAAGATGGTAAAGAACCTCTGTGATGGAGAAGTACAGACAGCCTTTGCTATTTAAGAGCAGGAGGGTAGTACGGATATGATACAGGTTGTAAAGGGATTCCACGTGTCTTTCATGGCAAACGTGCTTGACGTTTATTGAATATTCCTGCTTAGTTCTGAGGGATAATGTGCCCTCAATTCTTAGGGCTTTGTCTCCAAATGTTCCTACACTCACTCTTTGTACCTATGGAGAAGACATTCAGCAGTCAGTAAAGGGGGAGGATGAACCACACAGGAGTTGATCACAGCATGGACAGGAGGCAGGTAGGGCCTGATAGATATTTAAGTTTACATGCATACCTTAAGTTCATCTTATGCACAGCACAAAGGACCTGTAAATTCTTAGATAAAAGGCACAGTAATATGATTTTAAATGATATTGCCTTTACATGATTCATGCTAAGGATTCATCTGCTTGTTACAGGCACTTTCTATGTAAGAGCTCTAGCTCTCATTTTCTCATCTGCTCTTTTCATTCCTATGTTCTGCAGATCCAGAATGCACTTACCACCAGAGGATAAGAAGCCATCCAAGGTGTAAAAATGTAGGAATGAACAGGGCACAATCAACATGTATCCAGATACACTGTCTTTTGAGATGAGCTGGTCTCCAGAGAAATGTGCCTCACTCTTGAACTACATGTTTTCCTGATTGTCACTAATGACAGGAAGACCTAATGTGAACCACTGCAGGTTACTAACTAAATTTGTGCAAATAGAGTTCAAAATTAGAGTTGATTCATGAGCTGGGAGTGTAGCTTGTGGTAGAGAGATTGCCTACCATATGTAAGGCCCTGGGTTTGATCCCTAATATCGCCACAGAATGAGCTGATTCACAACTCTTGTTGCAGTGTGTGTGTTCTATACACAAGAGTTCCCATTAGTTTACATTATCTAAGGGATATCTAGATTTAAGGAACAAAAATATATGACCCTAAAATTGTACATGGAAGATCCAAAGAGGCCCATCAAATGATAAAGGTGTAGAGCATTCAAATATATGCCTACCTCTAACAACTACTATAATTAAGAATGAGCATGAGACATGTTTATATCAAAGTCAAATTCTTCATGAATATCCCAACATTTTTCTACAGAGAGCAAGCCCCAAGGTAATATTCCTAACAAAGCTATGCTCTAATCTGATAATTGCTTAATTAATCATAAACATGTATTAAATAATAAATCATTCTTCAAACATGTATTTTTAACATAAAATACATAAACATATGAGTTCATTCACAATCACTTGAGAAAGGCCAAGTCCACTTCTCCACCCCATGCATGTGAGTATATTTCTGCTGGTTGGAGTTTCAACTCTGTCTTGCATGAACAGCACACAGGGGTCACTGCCTAGGATTTCTAGTTAGGCATTCTTTAAAGTAATATAAAGATATTTACAAAGCATCATATGGATATTATGATCTTGTATAAACTTTTGGAAACTAACTTTTTCCTAGCATTTTACATGATTTTATAGAAGCAGTTCTCTTTCTGTGAATTTCACTAATTTACATCATATTTAATAAAAACACATGTGTTCAACTGTTATCAACAAATTTAAGCACCACTACAACTGCGGGACCACCTAAAACCATGGGAGCGAAAGTATGTGGGCACACTGGGGGTCAGCTACAGATACAAGCAGCCCATGAGTAATGAGCACCAGATTGTTTTAGAATAAAAATGTGGTGTCTGTGAACTCAGAAAGAAACTTAGGAGAGTTAGCCAAGGAAGTTTATAATAGAAATCGAAACTATTTAATAACAAATATGGTTGTCCTATGAGTCTATTATCAGTTAAATATTGTTAGAATAATACTATATAACAAAATAGTCAAACTCAATGTAATACAATAATAAATATTTTTTCCCACACTCATGGGTCCCCAACTCAGCTGTGATCTAAACAGTTCAGTAGCTTTGCTTCAGTGTGTAGGCTTAGCAGGCCTTGACTTCTCACTGCAGATTCTACACATCCCTTTCCAGGCACTCAGGCTGAAGGGAAGCAGCTACCTGGGGAAGTTCTCATGATAACGGAAAAGAACAAGACACGTTTTATGCCTCTCCTCGTGTCATGAATACTGATATTCCATTACCCAAAGGAAGTCACATGGCCATATCAGAAGTAGATTCTACCAACCAGAAGCCAAAACAAGGTGTATGTTCAAGTCTAATATCCATTCTTCCCATGGATATGAGGAAAAGGAGCAAATATTTCAAACAATAACCTAATCTGCTACACAGAACAAAATAAAATGTTTACTTGCAGTCTCAAACAGGTCAAAATTCTGATAAAGGTTTATTTTCAATGTTCCTTTCAGCTCTACTAACATTCTGTGATTTTATAAATTCTATGACTATTTTGCATTACTAGACTGATGAATAATAATAGAAAATTTAAAAATAGTGTGTAATGCATTGTTTTGTAAAATAATTTGAGTTAAAGAAAGCATTTCGGTTCAGGACTATTTGCCAATGCAGATGTAAACAGAAAATTTCTTAACAGAAAATGCATTCTGTCATTTGACAATAAAGCAACCTCCTCTTCACATTCAGTACTTGATTTAATGGTGGAGATATGGGTCTCAGGCTGGGCACAGTGGCGCATGTCTGTAATCCCAGCAGCAGGAGGATCACAAGTTCAAAGCCAGCCTCAGCAACAGCAAGGTGCTAAGCAATAAGGTGAGACCTTGTCTCTAAATAAGATACAAAATAGGGCTGGGGATGTGGTTCGGTGGTTGAGTGCCCCTGAGTTAACTCCCTAGCACCCCCCATACAAAAGATCTTGGGTTATATGTATCACATACACATGACAGCATAAACATAAGTTTAACTATATACTCTTAATTTTATTCCAGTTTCACTGATGAAAATATTGTAAAGATGCACACCTAATCCAACTTCTTCATTTTATAGGTTTGTATAGTTGCTGGAAAAATGGAATTCTTAGAAATAAAAGGTTGTGATAACAATCAAATATATACATAAGTCTTAAAATTAAGAATCACTATCATCAAAATGAACATCTAGAAAATTGGTTTATGTTATACAGCATATAAATGAGCAGTTGGTAGTTACATGTCAAATAGGTGGTGGAAATTTAAATGCCATCCTGAGAGTTGGGTGTGGTGGGGCATGCTGTATTCCCACAGATTTGGGAGGCTAAAGTAGGAGGATCCCAAATTCAAGGCCAGCCTCAGCAATTTAGCAAGGTTCAAATTAGCAAGGTTCTGTCTCAAAATACAGAACAAAAAGAACTGGGATGCAGTTCAGTGGTAAAGCACCCCTGGATTCAATCCCACTCCCCAAAAATGTGGTTCTCAGAAGTGAAGAAAACTAAGTGGATTTAGGTACAGGAAGAGTTAACAATCAAGATGGATATTGGAAAAAAGACACATTTGGAGTAAAACAAAGGAAAAAAAGAAATAGATTCCAGAAAAGCTGAGAGGAGAGGTTCATAATTGAGGTTATAGAAGAATTATGTTAGAAGAATTTGCATAGTATGTTTGCCAATTAATAGAGAGATGAGCAGAAGGGCTGTTGGCATTTGGGAAAAAAATAAGGGTGAATATAGAGTTTCAAGCTGATAATCACAGCATTAGAAATTCTGACATAAAAGTTTGGATCTGATGTGATGAGGAGTTAAATGTTGAAAGCGACCAAAATTGGGAAATTATTCTGGCATTGTGGCTTCATTGCTAGGCAGAAATAAAAGACACATGGAAGTCTTAGAGAATGCTGTGGCCCTAATTCAGTATGAGATGGGAGATGAGGGTCTGCCTAGGACCCTTAACAGAGAGATGGACAGGGAGGAAGAAGCTCCTGCTTTCAGTGTCGTAGCTGGGAAGACTGGAAAATCAGGGCTTAGGGTTGATGACACACACTGCAGTACAAGTCCCTGTTATTGTTGCAGTATCTATTCAGGTTTCATTCAATACCCAGTAAGCATAACAAAAATGCAGAAGTAAACATCATGTATGTGAGTGAATGGGATCTCGTTTTAAAAATCTCTTCTGAAAATCTTCATTTACAAAGTCACTGTTCATAGAAATCTAAGGGTTCCCAACAGCTGTGAAATGCTCTTTATGTTAGCATCCATAGAGCAAATACATCAAAATAAACACATAAAACCCCTGAGAAGGGGCATACCCACAGTCATAGGAAAAGTCAAGAATTCAATGTTCTATTTTCCTGTGGGTTAAAAAAAAATGGCCAGATGAAGACTATGAAATGATTTTTTAAGATCAAAATATTCCATTTCTCTCCTTAGACTGGTAAAGGAAACACAGAAGTACAATGATATTATAGAAAGCTTCTCAGTAAGTAACAAGTCTTCAAGGTTTATGCTCTTGGCTGAAATGTTTCGTAGGAGAAATCTCAAATTGTTTTATTGTTAAAGAATGTCTTATATTGGATTTACAGAGAATGGAGATTTGAAAATAAATCTGATGTGGTCAAGTAAATTAATGTTTTTAAAATACTCAGAAAAACCTGGGTCTCCAAATTTAACCCAACATTGAAATTAATTTGTTCTGTTTAATTTCTTAGAAAACCCCCTTCAGCCGGGCGCGGTGGCGCACGCCTGTAATCCCAGCACTTTGGGAGGCTGAGGCAGGAGGATCGCGAGTTCAAAGCCAGCCTCAGCAATGGCGAGGCACTTAGCAACTCAGTGAGACCCTGTCTCTAATAAAATACAAAAAAAGGGCTGGGGATGTGGCCCAGTGGTCAAGTGCCCCTGAGTTCAATCCCCGGTACCACAAAAAAAAAAAAAAAAAAAAAAAAAAAAAAAAAGAAAATCCCCTTCATCACTCATATGAAATCAAGTTATTAGTTATTAGAAATATAATATCTCCAAGTTGTTAGAAATCTTCAATTGGAGACCAAAATCAGAAAGGCTTTAGAGTACACTTTATGGCATTACAGTAATAAAAGAATAGCTCTTTATTTTCTAAACAATTAAGCTCAATCGTGTCTAAGTAGTCATGTTCTAGATAATGCATGCAAAGAAAACAATGTAGAAATTATACTGCAGAAATTTCAAAATTCAAAAATCTTAGTACCCATAAAGGATAATCAGAGCACAAGCTAATTAAAATAATAGTGTTCCAGGAATATTCAAACCTAATTTTTAATAAGGAAACCAAGGAATTCCATCATCATTTCATTAAATTTTTGGTAACGCCAGCCATTTCTTCATGGGCTATAAAAACCAATGTGTTGAGTTCTGCACTAGGCTTGCAACTAGCTAATAACAGACCCCTCATAAAGTTCCCTTATGATACCAGAAGTGTTCTAATAAATAATCAAATTCTACAAGTCAAGCAAATTTACATGCTATCTTGGATCAGTTCAGAAAAATGGCTAAAGCAAATGAAGAGATGAGGGCATCATTTTGTACTCTCTGAAAAATATACAGTGTTCATCAACTTAGACATCAACTTAACCCTCAGAAATCTATCCTGACCCAGAGCTTCATAGTCTTCTAATGTAGTCCTACAGACCTTTCTGTTCCTCTCTCACCATCTTCTAGACCCTCTGACTTTCATTTCATTTTACTCAGAGGCTCCATAACAACTTCATTTGCTGGCTTTTAAATTATTTTGATAAAGTGTGTGATATTATACAGTTATTACAACTAGGACTGCAGGAAACATTACCAGATCGATATCACCATCTCCCATTAAACGGCAATTCAGTGTGTCAGTAATTTCCTTTCATTGCACTTCAAATCTTAAAATACCCAAGATCTTTTTTATTATGTCCTCTACAATCCCTGCAGGCTCAGAATGTTACTGACTTGGAAGGGGAGGGCAATCAGAGAAAGGGAGGAGGCAAAGGGGAAGGACTTAATAGGACTGCTACAAAGAGGCTGAAGAATTCATTTCATTTTTCCCCAAAAGCTAGAATGATTATAAACACAAAATATATAAGTTCTCTATAAACAGCTTTGACATCATTATATGTAGTAGATGAAATTAATGCAGTGGGTTTACAGGTTTGGAACACATACAACTGCTACATCAGACTCATGATTTTAAAGATACTATTGTTCAGGATAGGATCAGATTTAGTTAAGCAAACTAGAGGATTTAAGGAAAAAGAGGAGATAAGTAGTGGTTGGGGGGAAGTCATCAGTTATGGAAAAGAGTGTAAGGAGTTATTAGAAAATCTGATTGTGGGAAACCCAGCCCTCCAGGGCCATGGGGCTCCCCCTGCTTCCCTGCTGACAGACACAACACTGGGCAAGGCTCAGGGCCAGGTCTCCATCTGTCAGCTGGATGGCAGCTCTGCAGATGAACATTCTCTTTGGCTCATCAGATCTTACTTTTGCAAAAAGTCTAGCACACTTCCTTGGCAATTGTTTCTTTAATGGTGTTTTCCAAGGTCTTAAACAACAACCAACAGGAGGGAGACCTGAGGATACCCTTCCTTAACATTTTGTTTATCTGAGAAACATTTTCTCTGGGCTGTACCACCCCATGCCATGTATCCTTTTCAAGCGTCCCTTCTCCCATGCCACTTTCCCTCTTCATTCTATTGCTTTCTCTCTCCAACCTGCATATGAGTCCACCCTCCCCCATTTAAACATCCATTGCATCTTGCTTCTTTCTGTGTTATGGTTCAAATCATATTCTGCCTTTTATGTTGGTTATTTTTGTATTTATTAATTAGGAGCTTCCTGAGCACACAATTCATCTCATTCATCTTCCCAAACATCCCATCCAAATTCCCATCATCACAACTACTCAGTAACTCCTAAAACTACTCAGGAACTCAAAAGTGGCTGAATTGTGTTATAGGAATGCAAGGTTTATGCTGGGACAGAGAATCCTTAACCAGAAGGTTGGCTAAGCCCACTCTGTATTCCATAACAGATTTCTTCCCTGCTTGATTTCCAGCCAGATGAGACTCCCACAGGCACAGGGTACAGTAAATATGTGACCCCCTCAATTTCCCTCCAATGCTTTGCAGGGGCTTGATTGTTCCTTCCCATCATCATTTCCACATCTGACATGAAGACTTTAGAAAAATATAAAAAAGAGAGCTCTTCAATGCATAAACCAGAGATTTTTTTTTTCCTTCTGCAATTCAGAGAAAATGAGATGGAGGACAAAGACTGCTTAGGATAGTTGGTCTAAATTCTTTTACAGCCATATGAAAAAGAAGCAGTCTCATAGCCAACAAGTCCCAATCCATGACAGAAGTAAAAGGAATCAGTATAGTCAACTTCCAAAAGTTGTCACACACCAGTTTAAAAATGGGACAACAGCTTTGCAACATAAAATAAATCCTATCCCAAAGTGAGAACTTAGAGGATGGCAGAAAAAGCCAAGTTACATTACAAAGATATATGGGATCTGGCAGCATAATTTCTTCAGATGAATGGGGCAAATCCAATTTACTCAGTCCAGCATATCAAAGGAAATTGTTGCCTCTTTCTTCAAAGGATAAATCAAAAGGGCTACAGAAATGAAGAGAAAAATGCTGAGTATTAAATGTCAGTCAGTCAACCAGTATTTATTGAACAGCTACTATATGCTAAGCACCCTTCTGAGAACTGGGGAGTAGAGCAGTGAAGCAGGCAGACAGATTCCCTCTCCTCAAGGAACTTAAGTTCTTGTGTTGGGAGGCTGAGAACAGAATAGAAACACATATCATTTTAGGCACTAAAATGTGCAATGAAGAGAGTGATAGAGGATCATCCTAAGAGAGCAGCAGAGGAGGAACTGTTTTATCCAGGGTGGTCAGGAATGGCTGCTGGGAGGAAGGTGTCCAGTCACCAATGAGGACAGAATAGCAGAGTAAACCTTGGAGGAACAGGAAGCAGAAGAGCAGCAGAGATAGAGGTAGTAAGACAGGAACATCTGAGAGATTCAAGATGCAGATAAAGCTAGTATGGCACCCAATACCAGGGGCTCAGCAGAGGAAGATGAAATCAGAGTAGGAAGGAACCTTGAGGTTACGGCACAGAGTCTAAATGTTATACTGGTCTCCAACAGAAGCCACTGGCAGGTTTTAATCAAACTGGCAGAGATCTGGTCATATGAACATCCTGGCTCAGCATGGAGAGGGACCATAGCAGGACAGGACTGGAGGCGAGGAGTAGAGGCTGCTGCAGGAGCATCTGGGAGAGAGTCTGAACACAGTGGGTAGGAACAACAAAGATGGTGGGGAGTATTCAGTTTTGGAAACATTTTGAAAGTAAAGCAGTCAGGATTTGCTAATGGATTGGACATGGGAAATAAGGGAGAGAGGAATCAAGGATGACTTCTAGAATTTGGGTTTAAAAAATTCGTTGAATAGTGGTACTATTTACAAAGACTGGAAAAACTCAAGTAAAAGCAGATTTAGGGTCATGGTGGGAGAAAAGGAGTTTTCCTCCACCACATTTGTAGGTGATGTCCCTTAGGTACTCAAAGAGAGTTCAGTTACATATAAAAACTTATGAATATAGAAATTTCTTAGAAGCAATAGACTAGATGACCTCCCTAGAGGTGTAGGGGGATAGTTTAGATAAAGAGGGGGACCTGTCTATGTTCTGGACATGCACAATATTATTATTATTTCTTTTGCCATCACTCCTAATGAGAAATCTTTTTCATATAGTTTCCACTTTACAACATCAAGTCAAGGCTCTTCCAACAAGTAATTTAAAGATCAATGGAAGAAAAAACACTCTCAAAATTTAGAGGTTGGTAGGAAAATCAAAAAAGGGATCAAGCAGGATCGGCCAGTGAGATAGGGGAAAACCATGGTAGGGTAATATATTTGAAGCCCAGAAGGCAAAATGTTCCAAAAAAATGAAAGTGGTCATATTGACCAAATGATGTTCAGCGTTATCACGCCCTGGCAGCTTGGAATCGTACATTTCAAATCCACAAGATGTCACTAATCACCTGGAGAGAACAAGGGCCACAGCCAAGGTCAGAATCTCATTCCTCATATGGCTTCACCACCAGTTATTTCTGAAGTGTCCAAATCAAAAACTTAATGTATATTAATAGAAGTGAGCTTCAACACACAGTAAGAGAAAAAAAATTCGGGGTGGCACCAAAGGATGTCTTGTAGGACAATTCCCCAGGCCAGTGCTACAGGTAAGGTGCCAAATGGGAAGAGGGGTGAGGTGTGGAGGCTACATGGTGTCAAAAGAATAAGGCTCTGGAGCTCTTATCTTGCAAAATCATGTCCTCCCATGTCTGAAATGGTGACACTTAATATCAAGTGCTCTGTACATACAACTGTATTGGGAAAAAGATGGGTAAATATTTTATGGGCCAAGAGAGCTTGGCGCTCTGGATATGCACAATATTATCATTATCATTTCTTTTGCTATCACTTCTAATGAGAAATCTTTTTCATATAGTTCCCACTTTACAACATCAAGTCAAGGCTCTTTCAACAAGTAATTTAAAGATCAATGGAAGAAAAAAACACATTCTGTTTGCTCAAACTCTGTGAGCCAGGTTCACTTTTTCATAGGATGTCAATAAAAAACAAAAAAAAATAAAAATAACTCAATAGGATAATTTTCACTCTCATCTTTTTGTGAAAAGAACCAGAGGGCATCATACTTGCATAGTTGCTTGCACGTTTGAGCACAGACCTACATGATTTGAATTCAGGGCACTCCTGAGTGGTTGGAGGGCTAAACGTCCAGGCCAAAGAGTTTCTAGCTCATTAAGACCACACATCTCTCAGCTCCTACAGCCTTTCTGGAATCTGTCAACATTATGAGTCATATCATAACTATAAGGAAATGTTTTTAACTTAACTTTTGACCTTCAGTCTAATGAATCCTCTAATTCTACCAGTTCAAACTGTTGAATAATTCAACAAAGAGTGTTCTGACCCAAGGCAATTTAAGATATGGTGATATTTTTACTCTGAGATGAAGAGGGGGAAAAAAGCTGATTCTGCATTCCATTCCAGCTCATCATGTTAAAAACACCTGAATACATCTATTTTTTTAAATCTTCCTATGCCAGGTAAAAGGCTGAAATGGAAAAAAAAAAAAATCAAATCATGGTCTAGCTTTACTGTAATCAAAATCTCCTATGAAAATGATTTCTCTTCCTCTTCCTTCCTTAAAAGGAAGAAAAATTGTAAGTGGAACATTGCTTACTAAGGGGTATATTTTGTGCATGTTTCGCCAATCAGAAGTTTTCTGAAGCCAAGGGTAACTTATATTTTAGTCAATTCTCCATGAATGCCTGGGGAAATGTGTAAAACATTAATCAGGGTAACCACAAATGCATACTTATCATCTGAACGGAAAAGAAATAAATACAGAAGAGAGACCAGAGATTAAAATTAAGTTAGTGATGCGTCTGAGACCTCAATTAGCTTTTATACAAAGAGCCAAACATTAAAAAGAAAGAGAGGGGATGGATTTTGATATGATAGTCTCAAGTGAAGTTATTTTTACTTTTTAAAAATTAAGAATAGAGATTTTATATTAGCCTCCTTTATAATAGACACGCATGTTTAACTGTTTCTAAGCTAAGAGCAATAATATGTGGAAAGTCACCATTTAGGAGAGTTAAGGCCCTGGGTCCTCGCCCATTCTCTTTGTCACCAACTAGTTCAATGACTTTAATAAGGGGCAGTGGAAAAAATACAGGCATCAGCCTTGATAGATCTAAATTTAAAATCCATCTCTGCCTTTTACTGTGCTTCCCTGGGTGAGCTCCTTAGCCTCTCTGAGCATGGAGTTTCCCCCTAAGTGAAATGAGGATAATAAAGCTATGTGTCAAGGTTAAGATTAAATGAGATAATGTAATGACAGTGATTAACACAAACTTGGGACCAGTGTTTGTTTTCCTTCCCCTTTTTTTCTCTGAAGGGATAAATTGCTCTTGTTTACTTTTTAGAGGAGGGACTTAAAGCTAAACTCCCTTTATGCTTTAAAAGACGGTAATGCTAACAATGTACACTAAAATTTGAAGAACCTGAGTTTTCAATAATCTAATTGCCTGCATAAGAAAATGAATGAGGAAGGAATCTCTAGTTTACAATGAGCACAAGTTCATACATGTCATCCTGCAAGGGTCATAGCCTTATGTAGTCCCACAAGGGATTTTCACAGACTTGTATAACTCAAGGATTTTAGTGTGTTAGCCTAAAAGAGGAGTCTCTGTAAATATATAACATTAATCAACAGTTTCTGATGAGAACTGTCAGAATTAAAGCTTCCTTTTTAAGTGCCTTTAATATACTTTAGGCAAAATCATATTTCAGCATCTTAGTCAAAGGCTAAAACAAACACACAGGAGGTAAGAGGTTTAATTGGTAGATCTGTTTCTTTGGGAGCACTTACCATCACCACTGCTGCTGGTTCCTTCCTAAAAGCTATTGTTCCCAAGCTGCTGCTCTTAGTCCAAGAACCTCTACCAAAATCTGTGCCCTGTCCAGGCTGCTGTGCTTTCTCACCTCTTGTCCCCATTGGAAACACACCTATCACTCACTCTCTTCTTATTCTTTTTTTTTTATGATTGTACATATTTATAGGCTTTCTTATGATATTTTAGTACAGTTACGCATCGTTCAACGGTCAAATCATGACATTTAGCATATCCATTACATCAAATATTGATCATTCCTTTATTTTGAGAATATTCAGGATTTGAAATACACAATACAGCATTGCTAGCTGCAGCCATCCTACTGTGCTAAAAGTTATTGCTCCTATCCAATTGTTACTTTGTACCTGTTAACCAATCTTTCATCATTATTCCCTCTTTCCTCACTGCTTCAGCCTCTGAGAGCCTCTATTCCTCTCTCGACTTCTATGAGATCAGCATTTGTAGATTCCACAAGTAAGATCATGTAGTCTGTACCTGGATTTTTTTTCACTTAATATAATGTTCTCCAGGTTCATCCATGTTGCTGCTAATGACAGGATTTCATTCTTCTTAAAACTAATTAGAACTAATTTACTAATTAGGTTCCTGGCAGGGGATTTCCACATATACTTAGAAATTCTTTAAGAACAAGAAGGAATGTGCTCACAGTATCAGTCTTTACATTATTTTAATCTTTTAGAAGTGCAGGCACATACAGATCAATAAGAATTATCTATCCCATTTTTTTCTTTCCTGAATCACAATATGGTAAAACTCTCAAATGTCAAACCGACATCTTTTCCAGTGAACACTTCCAATGAATGCGCTGGTACAAAAGTTGACAGGGTGGGAATTTAGGGCACTGCTGTGGCCACGTGACAGGCAAGGCGGTGTCAGACCGGCAGCCTTCCATCTTTGCACACTAGGCAGGAACAGTGGCTAAGTCCAGAGTTCTTCAGAAGATTTATATCAGCACAGGGCGGTACACAGACACATGCTAATGGGCCATTTGCTCATGGAATGTAACTCCACGGATGATGTGTCAGAGTTAACTGAGAATTATGGAGCATCAATCACGGAGAATGAATGTCATCTGGTAGAATCAGCAAAAGGCACCTGGAAAGAACACCCCAAATTTCAGCTGGCATTTCTATAAAACTTTTGACAAATGGTCACCACCCCTACAACTGGAAGATATGTTCTTTCAGCAAAACAGAACCATAAATGAAATGAGTCTCTGAAAACAATTGTTGCCATCCTGAGCAGACAGCTTTCAACCAGAGAGCAGGCATAAGGCCTTTTCAAGCCATCAGCACTCTGGACTGGGAAGGCTGAGGCTGTTAGAGCAGAAAGGGACAAGCATTTCTCCAAGGCAAAATGTTGCACTAAATTTCCTAATATAAAATATGCCCACTAGAGTTAATAAAGGAATGAAAGCACCCTCGATTACACTTAATTTTCCAACACAGACAGTGATAAAAGCCTAAAAGTACCTATCAGCTGAGGCCACACAGCTCAATATGCCTCCCTAATGACATTTTATCAAGGAGGATTTGTACGTGTCAAACATGGAATAAACAGCATTTTGGTCCTGAAGACACTTCTTTAGCTCCTGCCCATACTAAAGAGAAAATATAGTTTCAAGGGTAGTTGGACATTATTTTTCATAGTGAGGCCAGTTTCTCCAACCAGAGAATGAAATAAACAGCATGAATTGCTCAGAGAGCTACCTCAACAAATGCTGAAAAGAAATGTAGCTTATTTATTACCCCTTTCTCTTAATGAAAAACTAGTGGGCATTCCTCTAAAAGAAGCATTTAGAATGGAGATAAATCTTCTAAGTTAAAGTCTTGGAGGAAAATATTACAAATTGTATCTTATTTTTAATAACAAAAAGTAGTTATTGAAGCCATAATTTCAGCTGGGACAAGTGCTAAAGTTTAGCACAAATAATATGGAGAGATGGAGGAAAAAAGAGGAAGAAAGAAGGAGGAAAAAGAGGGAAGGGGGAAAAGAAGCCTGGGATTCCCTGCCCTTTCCCCATTGCTATAGTCTGAAGATTTGTGTCCCCCATATTCAAAGGTTGAAATCTAAACTTCAAAGGCAGAACCCTCATGGGTGTGAAAGAGGCCCCATGTAAGGTCACAGCCAGAAGGTGTCATCTACGATCCAGAAAATGGGTTCTTACCAGATTCCAAATCTGCCAGTGTGTTGATCTTGGATTTCTCAGACCCCAGAATCATAAAAAATAAATAAATAAATTTCTGTTGTTTATAGGCTACATTGTTTAATGGCATGGGTTAAAGCAGCTCTGATGACCTGGGACACCCAACTTAAGAGTCTTCCCCAGCACCAGGGTTTTCTTGGAGACTGTGAATACTATTGTGATTTCTTGTTCACTCATCTGTCTTCCCCATCAGACTGGGGCTCTGCAAAGACAGAAAAAGGGGTCTGCTCCATTCACATTTTTATCTGCAGGTACCAGTACAGCGTCTAGCACTCATTCAATATTTGAGGGTGGAAGAGAGAGAAGCAAAACAGAGAAGGCAGTGGAGTACAGTGGAAAAAGGCAGCCAAATTTTGTCATTGCTTTTTAATCTCCTCAACAATTTTGTTGTTAACATAGCCAAGCATAAGGCAATAATAATTTCTTTTTTTTGTCTTCCAAACAAATATAGAACTCGAGCCCCTTAAGAAGTAGTGGGACCATCTACAGCTGATTCTTCAGTAGTCCTCTTAACTCATGCAGTGAGTTGCAAAGGACACCTCAGCATAAAACCTCCAGGGAGCCATGGTGATGACTAGACACTTGGCCTAGAAATTATTTAATTATTTTGTTTCTTCTTCTTCCTTTTTTCTTTTTTCTATTTCTGAGTGCCAGAGATATTCACAGAATTACATCCTTATGCTCTAAAGGAGTAACTGACTCAGAATCCTCTTTGCCAATGAGATAGAGATTTCAAATCCAAGTTAAAATAAATGTGTCAATCTTTGAATGGCAACACTAAAGAGGAAAGACATCTAATCTCTCACCATGACTGTCCTTAAGGAAAGTTGCCAGCATCATCTAGTGACAACTAAGTTCCAGGACATTCACAAGGAGCTGGGTACAAGATAGCCAATGGAATAACACCAAGGATACATGGCTAGTGTCTCCCTCCTGTCCTTGTCTTTGTAGCATCCACTCATAAAAGATAAATACAAAATGCAAACTTGAACAATATTCGAGCTATGTGTGTTTATACTCCAAAAAGGAGAAAATGAAAATATTTCCATGGTAATAGTAACCTCATTTCACCCACAGTAAGTGTATGGTATGTAACAGTGGTCATTCGGAATTACTGGTTCACCTCCTTCTAAATGCATAGTTTAAGGCGAAGGGACAGAGATGATTTAATGTCCCTAAAACAACCCAAGACTGGCTTCTACCATTTAACCACTTCAATACACATTTCATTTGCACTCTAGATAACTATTTATGTTTAGTTCTTCATATGTGGGAAGAATACCCTGCTCCCCTGAGAAGTGTGTAACAAGGAAACACAGCTCAGAATTCTAGTCTCCCAGTGTTCTGCACACAAATCTGAAGTAAGTACCAACATTTGTGTCAATGTTCTTTGGCTTGTCCTATTATTTTTCACTTCTATCATTAAAGTATCCGAGGTCAACAGCATAACATCTAGAATGCACAAGGCAGAAGAGGCAAAACAGAGTTCGAATGAGACTGTGAGATAGCAGTCACTGGCTAAGAGCTCAGACATAGTAAGTTACCTCACTACTCTGCAGTCACTTTCTCAGTATGTAAAATTAGGGTAATGACATCCACCTGGTAGCACTTCGTCCTTGAGTGCTGTGTCTCTTGCACATTGTCTCTAACTCAGGGGTAGTTCAGTACATATCAGCTTTCATTTGTTCTAAAAGTAAATATCAAACACAATAGGTCCCCAATCCTAGAGGCCCTAGAAATGTAGCTACAGAAGGAAGCCACATTTTTAAAAAATAAGTTTAAAAGCAATACAAATTAGGATATGATCAACACTGACAGACAACACACTGGAAGAATATTTCTTAGTTCACTTTTGAGCATTTAGAATTAAGCTAAAGTTATACACATACATGTATACCTATGTTCAAATGCTACATTTACTATACAACAGTTTAGAATAAATGCAATTTTACTCAGAAAATCCAATCTTCAGATTTTGGGCATTCACATCAGAAAGGAAATTTCAGAAGTAGGATGGACAGCTTCTCACAAACCTTTAAAATCTACATCAAGCAGAGATACAATTCTTGTTCCTGTCACACTAATATGAAATCTTTTTTTAAGATATACATTTCCAATTTACAACTGTCAATTGTGACATAAGTGCAATGTATGATTCCAAACTGGGGTAGGACACACAAATCCTGAGGAAAACCAGGTTACATGAATTGTAAAACTAAATGTTGGGTGGAACCATGAGAATCGTGGTGCACAGTGAACACTGGCTGGGTTAACACAGAGATGCTCAACCCCACAGAGGGTCAGCCCCTCAGCACAGAGCTCTGCATGGTGGGGGAAAAAGTTACCAAGGATGCCCAGGTGGATATGCTCAACATTCAATGTATTAGAATAAACAATGTGGGGCTTAACACCTAGCTACAAAGAGAGGAAAAAATAAAGAAGGGAAACAAAGAATAAAAGATGATTGTAGTGCAACAGTGCTAAAGAAGCCCTTTAGAAGAGTCTGGTAGCCTCCTCAAAGAATATAATTGCTTATTTCTCTATGGTTCTACTATTTTTCACTCCTGTGACAGCACTGACAACCATCCTTCAGAAGAACTGGCAACCATTTACATATATATGTGTACTCTCATATATATATATAAATATATATGTATATATACATATATATACACACACACACACATATATATACACACACATATGTATATATGTAAATAAAACAGCATAGGAACAAAAACACCTGAAATGTAGAAAAAGAAGTTATAATAAGTTAAATGAGATAACTGAGTAGAAAACATGAATTTGGGAAATCCTTAATAAAAAGAATGGCTAAAATTCTTTTCCATCCAACTATTAAGAGTAGGTCAAAGAACTAGTTTGAAGTTTCAAAGTGTATTGGATGTAACTCTTAGTTGTAGCATTATTCTGATTTCAAAAAGAAATCTCCTGAACCATCAAGTATTATGTAAGTCACACAGCCAGCCAGGGGTAGAAATAATGCAAAGCTTTGGAAGCTCCAAGGCCATTAGATTGAATGTTATACTGAACTGAGTTCAATTGGTGACTGTAATTTGTTGTGTTATTCTGAAGTGGCTAAAATATCAAATGGTAAGGTTTTTTTGGACATAAATTCCATAAATAATAACTAAATTAAAAAGACAAAGAAAACTGTATCATTGCTTTTACAACTTTACTATAGAGCACAGTTCTCAAACCTTTTTAAGAGGCCCTTTTTATACCCCAAAATGGAGAGGAATCTAGTTTTACTTGATTCAGACTACAAATAATGCATGTCAGTCACACACTCTAATTACTCAGAGGGCTGAGGCCCCAGGCTGGGAAGAAATACTTTAAGACATATTTAAACTTGATGTATTCCTTGTACCTTTTCTATTTAATGATGTGAACACACACACACAAAAATGGCTTTCTTGCTTGGGCAAATTCCTCCTTACATTCTAAAATTCCTCCCATGAAGAAATTGAAATAATTTTGCCTCTGAAAATACTATCTTTTCAAAAATCCCCTGAGTACAGAGATTTGAGATGATTTATGGGAACAACACTCATCTGAAGTAGTACATTGTCACAGCATTTTTAAATATGAATAATGATACAGCTCTTTCTCTTTCAGTCACTCTGCCCTATAATAAACTATCACCACACTACCCACAGATAATGATATAACAATTTTTCCCCAGCTATTCAAACTGTTTAATATCTGCAGACAAAAACTGAATAGGATACCCACTACTTAAGTTATTTTGCTGTCTATCTGATGTCCTATGTGTTGGCATACACAGTCAGCTTGCAATTCTGAAAATTGTCTCAACTCTTCTATTGAAAAATGTTATAAAGTCCGTATTAACTTATCAAAGAGAGGCCATGAAAAACACATATCCCCATGGGTAAAACATAAGATAGTAACTACACTATGTCAACTTCAGGACAAGGGACCAGGTGATATACTAACTTTACAATCTATTTACGATGGATGCATAAAATGGGCTTCCTGGTCTAGATCATGGGCCCTGAATTAGTCTTGGGTACATTTCCTGTAACAAACCTGCTTGAGGACTGGTTAACACTTGCATGTATCCATAGGGCTTTAGAGGCCCTTGAAGCCTACTGAAAATGAGAGTTTAGAAAGATGTTAAACAAATTGTCAGCAAACTTCAACTAAAAAAGATAAATCTAGTTATTTTTATGCCATCTGTTTCAATTTCATGCCTTACTACTTTTATAACCAAATAAGAAAGCTGATAAGGATTTTTACTATTTATTTTCCCTACAGGGTAAACTTTTGAGAACTTTGGGTCAAAAAATTTTTTGAATGTGTGTCCTGGAAGACAAATAGGAATCTGAGTTCCATCATATAGATGAATACTCCTAACACACACATACACACACACACACACACACACACACACACACAAACACACACCCCACTTCTAAGATGCTAAATCTGGAACATACCTAAGGTAAAATAAAAACAAAACTGATGAAGGAGGACTAGAGGGGAAAGAGGCTACAACTATCGGCTGCAACTGCCCAAGAAACCAGGTCACACTGACAGGTTTTATCAAATGGGTGTTTAGAATTCTGCATGACAGCTGTACAAAGCTCTCCAGCTTCACTTTCCTGCCTCAAAAATAGCAGCTGCTTAGAATGTAATAGATCCTCTCCCTGGTAAGTAAAACTGTCTCATCTTTGAAAGACTTGAGGGCAAACTCCAGTCTCATCTTAAAACACCCCCAACACATCTTCTGTTCTCCACTTCTTACATGAAAAACACCAAAAGGAAGACATGAAAGCAGGTTGATAACTGTCTCTTTTAAACACTGGGGAGGTCATTTAGGCCCCCTCTGGCATTTAGCAAAGTTCAGTCCATCAGTTTTCAATGGCAGGTCCCATTCCCTTCCAATTCATTGCAACTTAACATTTCAAGTAGCTTAGAAGTCATACAATTATTTATGAGTTGTTAGATGTAGAAAAGGATTTCAGCCCTTTCTGAAGTGCTAAATTCTGAACCTAAATATATCTATACCTCCTCCCCAAAGTGGAACTCTTCTTGTAGTATCTACCACATAACAAGAAAAGACAGGAATCTGAAAGTACAATTTCCCATTTTTAGTTTGCAAAAGTCACTGAAAATCTATTAGTGTGATCTCTGGAAATTTCAGCACATTTCTTATTTATTAACAATTGCACTATTGGCCTTAATTATAAATGTGGGCAGTATAGGTGCTGCCCCAAATTATTGCCATCTTAAGTGTCAAGAGGGAATCTTCTGTCTCCTCACCAACTAATTAACATACCTTCCTATCATTCATTCAAATTGTGCTTTTCCGCTTTAAATGTCAAGAGTCTAAATCTTCTGCAGGAGAAAAAAAAACTGAAATTATTTCCATTTTGTATTTCCTGCTCTTCCTATTTCTTACTTTCTGAGAACTACTTGAACCATTCCATTCTCTATTCTCTTAAACAGGTAATATTTGGAATAATGAATCTAAGAATTAAAGATATATTTTATGAATGCAGAAGAACACTCAGAAGTAAAACAGTTTACCCAGGATTATGCTGCTAAGGAAGTGTCAGATTATGATTAGACAGGACACCAGCCTGGCCACAGTTCTTTCCTGCCCAGAGAATGCCAACTAAACACACACACACACACACACACCACATTCCTCCTTGTTCACCTAATTCTGTTAATGCCACCAACTCTCTCCTTGTCATATAACTTCTAATCCTTCATCTTTTTTCTTCCACATGACAATAGTAGTTATATTGTTTATTCTCCTTCCATAGTCCTTGGTCTCTTGTCCCCATGTCCATTCTACCTGCTTGAAGATCATCTGTTATTACCATTCATCTTAATTCACTTGCCTCTATGACACATCTCTCTCTGTGCTCCCACTGTGCATGCTACCTTCCTCCAAATAATTCTATAATAATCAGTGGTCCACAATGATGCCAAGTGCATAAAGTTTAAGGTTCCTTCCCGACATCCAGCATTCTTCAAAATCCAGCACCAATATTCTCTCCCACAACATCTTCCATACAACCAGAAATCCAGTTAAATGAGACTATGCCATCTCTTCCCAGTGTACCTCCATTTCCCTGGCCCTCTCTTCTTATGCCACTATACCCAGTTTGAACACTACTTCTTAGTTTGGTCAAGACTGCAACTAGTTCACATGGTCTTTCCCATGGTCCTTGAAGCCAGGGTGACAGCTCTCTGGTCTGAATTTCATGGTACTTTGATCTCTCAGAGCTCCTGTTGTTTTAGTTTCCCTTGAAAATTATGTGCTTCTCTCCCTCTAGAAAGCAACAGGTCAGGATGTTTCATTTGTAGGCCCACCTCAGGTCTAATACATTATGCACAGAGCAAGCACTCACACTTTTTCAATGAACGTACCTAGGATTATAGAGGATGAATCCCTCTACTGGAGCATATTTATTCCCAGAGCAAATAATAAAAGCATAATAATAGAATAAGTAGATGCTTCATCATCCCTGGGGTATGCTGAATAATAATAAATCACATTAAAACAGAAAATGTATTGGGATATATCCACATGTTGGGAAGAGAATTAGGTTTAATGTTCTTGGACACTAAAATATTCCAAGCAAAGAGGGGATACAGATGTGAATATTCTGGGTGAAAACTATATAACATAAAATATGACATTTTACATTATATAGTTTCGGGCCCTGCTGGCCAGAAAGCCCTGGTATGAAAACAGCTAAGGGACTCAACAAATACCTTCTCAGTCCATGGAAAAATAAAATGCTTAACCATAATTATGCTATATTGTTCATTAAAATGTGGTTCCAGCTGTATCCAAAACAATTTTGAACAAAACGGAATCTCAACATTCAGTGATGACTTACAAAGGAGAAATGGAGCTCTATAATTCATGCATTTTTGATCACACATCAATCTAAGTTCTCTCCCACATGCTTTCCCCTGGCTTGTTTTTACCCCAATATATACCCATTCTTCAAAGGCTCAACAGGAGGGCAGGAGTTTATAGTCCTGAAGAGAAATGGAAGAGGTTGCCGGTTTCACTTTTTTGTTGTTATTTTTTAAGGCAATTTTTTCCTTCCTAAAATTTTGAGAGATGGAAATATCCATTAGGTAATTATGTCCAACCCAAGAGACCAATTCAAGATTGTTCCCTACAGTTCACTCTCCAGCAATTTTCCAGTCCACTTCCCTGGGGAAATGTTAAAGTCATCTCCCCCACAGCTACTTTCAAATTTAGACTGAATCTGGTACCACTGTAAACCTTTAAATGTAAACTTTATAACACAACCTGAGCTGAAATTGCAAACAGCCATTAAAAACAGAATCTGTGCCTTTCGCAAGGGGGCAAGACAATCCTAGGGAAAAATGGAAAAGACCACATCAGGTTTTTATGCATGTCTGAGTTAGTCTCCCAGTAGTTATTCTCCCACAAGTCTTAACATAGAAGCATTTATTTTTTGGGTTTTATCATTCTCAGTAGTGACAGGCTTTCAGCTAGGGTACAAGCATTTTATTTGGAATTTTTCTGAGCCAACACCAGGATGGTCAAGAGCAGACTATAGAAACCTAAAATCTTCAAACAACTAGTAAGAAAAGTGATGTTTGCTCAGCAACCTAGAACTGGTTGCTAGTGTTACAAGGAATTCAGGCTTTCCAAGGACTCAGATTATCTGATTTATAGCCTAATTGAGCTCTAGAGTACACAGCACAGGGAGCAGGGCAGATCTGGGTTCATATCCTGGGCTATACAATTTATTAGCTGCATAATCTCAGACAAATTAATGTCTCTAACCTCCAGTTTCTCAGCTACAAATGTGCATAACAAACCTGCCTCGCAGAATTTTGGTGTAATTAATGCAACATATACAAAATGCTTATCACCAAACATCCTGCAGCTCAGAGTAAATCCATAATAAATACTAAAGACAATACAAACTTTTAAATTACTAATGAACTTTATTGAATCACAGCACCTTACACGTAGAAAGAGCTTGAATCAGTCTTCTGGTTTTGCATTTTGATTTTCTAATTCCCTCTCTTATTTATATTTACTTGTCTATTTCTATAACATTAATAATCTTAAATTTGGAGGCCATCTTTTATCTTATGATCACACTGCCTTATAAACTCTACAAATCAGTAGTGTGTGCATGTGTGTGTGTGTGTGTGTGTGTGTAAAACAATTTGTTCTTACAAACTCCTTGACCATAAATTCCAAATATTTAAAGCTGAGGGAGAAGACCATGAACATTTAATATTATGTGTAAGCTAAATATGATTTCAATTCTTCTTAGCATGGTGTTTTAGTTTTTTTTTTTTTTCACCTCTATGGCTAAAAGACCTGACCATAACAATGTTAGAGGAGGAAAAGTCTACTTTGGAGCTCACAGTTTCAGAGATCTCAGTCCAAAGACAGCCAACTCCATTGCTTGGGGCTCAAGGTGAAGCAGAACGTCATGGTGGAAGAATGTGGCTGGGAAAGTGGTTCACATGATGATCAGGAAGCAGAGAGAGAGAGAGAGAGAGAGAGAGAGAGAGAGATCTTCATTTGCCAAACACAAATTATACCCCAAAACCACCCCGTCAATGCCCCACCTCCTTCAGCCACACCCCACCTGCCTTCAGTTACCACTTAATTCCATCAGGTGATTAATTCATCAATTAAGTTAAGGCTCTCACAACTCAATCATTTCTTCTCTGAACCTTCTTGCATTGTCTCACACATGAGCTTTTGGGGGACACCCCACATCCGAACTATAACAGGTGATCTCCACTGAATGCCCATTTTCCTCCTGGAGTTCCATGTCCTACTCCATAAAGCAGAACCCAAGATATTCAGTATCTTTTAGACTCAACAATAAAGTTTATCTATTGTCATATTTCAATAGTTTGATAAATTTGATAGATATTTGTAGCTTGTAGAATAGTTTTTCACAAAGGGTATTTACACCAGAATGTAACACTTCAGTTTTACTTAATTTTCTCTGTTGTAATGGGGTAGATGTCACCTCCATAGTTCAAATATTTAGGCAATGAATTCTTTCTCTGTTTTCACTCACTCCTGTCATCGCTGTAATAGCAAAGACCCTATTACTACGTAGTGAAGGTCTGGAATATGGATGATGGCGATATTTTTCCTTTATTTTGTTTCAGAGCAGCTTAATTCATTTATATCTTCCCCTCAAATGTTGAATATTCACTTTGTGTCAGAATATATTTCACAGTCATAAAATTCTACAGGGTAGGCATTATTCTTATCACCTCTTTACAGAAAAGGACATTGAGGTATAGAAAGGTTAAGACAAAGGCCAACATCACAGTGGCTATGACCTGGCAGTCAGACTCAGTTCCGGGCAATATGTTCTTAACTACTCCATTGGATTGCCCCCTTGATATTTAAAGTGCCCGAGATGGCTGCTCTACACTAACAAAGATGGAGAAGACTGGTTGTTTCAGTAGCGATCCATTCATTCTCTTACTCATTTATTCAGTATACTTTTTTAAATTGACTCCATACTATATGTCAGGTAGAGTGCTATGGAGTGGGAATCTCATAATGAAAAAGACATGCAATAGTGTATAACATGTTCACAGGTATTTGTAGGCAAGTGAGCAATTTTAAAAACTATAATAAAAAAGTTACCCAAATAATTAAACATTTAAAACTTGAAATTCAAAAAATATGCAAGTAATTAAATACAATCAGGAGGAGCCTATAAAGGGACAGAGCAGAGGCCCCCATCCTGGTCTGGAACACAGATCTTTGATGGAGGTTATAGGGACATTAGCCATTAGCTATGGCTTAGAGGAAAGCAAACAGTATTTGCTTTTATAATATTTTGATCCCTTATCCCTTCCCAGTGGAACTGTTCAGTGAAGGGTTAATTTTTTTTTTTTTTTTTTTTTTTTTTTTTTTTTAGTTTTAATTTTGGGCAGGGCAATGGGATGAACTTTACCACAGAGCCACATCCCTAGTTCTTTTGATTATTTTAGTTTTTGTTTTGTTTTGTTTTGTTTTTGAGAGAGAGAGAGGGTCTCACCAAGTTGCCCAGCTGGCCTTGAACTTGTGATCCTCCTGTCTCAACCTCTTGAGTTGCTGGGATTATAGGCAAGCACCACCATGCCCAGCCAAATGACTGATTTAAAAAATTAATAATAATACCAGATGACTTCCAGTAAAGTTTCCAAAGACCAACCTTCCTGACAACTCACCCTCCCTCACTTTCTATGACTTCTAAGAGTTAGAAAAACCATAAAGTTTCAATAGGGCGATGTATCACGAAATGCTTTCAGCAGCCCCCAGAATTTCAAGTAGTTCTCTACCCTCTAGCATAGCATCCAACATTAGTCTGAAACTTATCTAAGGCTCCTCCTACCTAATGATTTGAAAGATTTCACATATAACACATCATTTTTTTTTTCAGTGTTCAGTAGGCAGGGTTAATATTCCCAATCAGCAAGATGTTAAACTGTTTGAAACTTCTTTTTTCATGCTTAATGCTTTAGAAGCTTTCTGCAATACATAGTACCACTTTTTATCTTAACAGTCTGGTGAAGAAAATAAAACATCTCTGGATCTTGGAGTCTTCTGCCAGACTTCTCAGTATATCAATATTTCTTAAATCTTGTCGCATTGCCCATATTTGGAAATGAAGACCATAGTCCTTGGTATGAAAAAGCTGTGTAGTTTTAGTAGATGACAGAGAAAAGGCAGAACTTCTGAGTCTCTGTTTTGCCTTCATCTTCAATCTCTCTGCAAGAAGCATGGTGTACCAGGTAGAAAACACAGGAAGTAATGTAAGCACTCTCAACTCAGACCCTGGATTGCAGACCTTCCCACCCCTGCAAACAGACACTCTCTGCTTCTATCTGCTTCAGATTCAGGGCTTCTGTACAGCATCTCAATGTAAAAAATGGATGCTACTACTTTAAAAGTTCAGAGAATTACTAATAACCAATTTGAATTAGTTCAAGTATCCAAACCCTAATGAATTAAATCTCAGAGTACTCCAGGAATTTACAATGTGGTATTTTTAGCCTAATTCATCAATAGTAGAAGACTAAAAATCTTTTCCAGAAGACTGGAAATTCAACCCCTTCCAGCCTAAAGATTCTATAACAGTGAAATCTGTCTCATCTTGGACCATTTATCTTGGATGTATCTACAATAAACAAATACCTCAGAAAGGCTGACTTTCTTAAAATTCACCTCTTAAAAAAGTACTGGAAGAGAAAAATATGGCTAAATCACAGTTACAGTTTTGACTAAGAATAACAATACTTCACATTAATAGAAATCTGAGTTACTGTGAAGAAATGCTCTCTATAAATCCCAAGTACTGAATAATTATCATTAGGTTTTCCAGTTGGTTTCTTTTCCAAACAGCCAATAAATATATCTGAGGTGCCCTTGGCAAATGAAAGCGCCAAATCTGAGTTCATGGAGGAAAAACTCAGCAGAAACCAAGGAAATAAGCAAATTATAGGAAGAACAAAGAGCAATGCTGATAACCACCAAGTTAGTGCTTTACATGATATGTTTAAATCCACCAACAGGAGAACAGATCCACTGAAGAAAGTCCTTAAACAAAAAAAAGGAGAGACCAAATTTAAAGTGCACTGGTAAGAGAAAGGAAGCAGAAGTCACCTCAGAGGTGAGGAATGGGAAGAAGGGATGTATCGGGGTGATGGACTAGTTTTGCTTCCTACAAATGGATGTACATCTACTTTTCAGTTCCAGTCAGCAACAGGGAGAAGGAGAATCAGCTTTCAGCACTACAGCAGGAAACTGGGCCAAACCTGTGAAGGTCCTGCCCAGGACCTGGCACCAAGTGTCCTAGGGGAAAAGAAGGTACCCTGCAATAGCTGCTCCCTGAGCAATGGGGGAGGGGTGAGGATACCTGCAAAAGGCAGAGTGGTTCAGGCCAAAGGCAGTGGTGAAGAGAAGGCAAGGCAAGACTTTTAGAAGTAATGGAGGTACTCAGGCTCTAATGGTGGTCTGAGTGACAGTCAAGCCCTCTGGGAAAAACAACAGAAATATTTATCACTTACTCCTCCCTTCCCAAAGTTATGTATGGTAAGAGGGGAGGAGGTAGGTATCTTGGAGAGAAAAGAAATGCCTTTCTAGCAGTTTTGTTGGTGGATGTTCAGAGAGAAAGTCTTATTGCTATTGAAGGAAGGCTTATATGCAATTACTTGATCATTCTTGATAAGTAAGAAGCCTAAGATAGTGGAATGTGGGAATCTGTTCTTTAGAGGTCCTCTGATTGTGATGCACAGCCAGGTTTGAGACGCACAGGTTATGAAGCAGCTGCCACGCCAGCACTACTAAAGTCATCACTAAGGTCAACAGGACCAAGAAATAGCTGTGGAAAAGAAAGGATGTATGGTTCCAATATAGTGCTTGCAGCCAAGCAAATTGTTTAAGGTTCTCAGCTGACACGATTTAAAGGAAGTCTGTTCTCTCCTGGATGTCACCTCAAAGAACCGTTTACATAGGATTCCCATGAAATGGTCATGAGGTTCTATTCTCACCTCTGCAGCTGTTTAACCATGTCACTTTGGGGCAATACAATTTGCTAGTGTGGTCTAGACAGTCATAAAAAAATGCCAAGGGACTTCACTCATTTGGTCTGTTTCACTGACCCTGACCCTATGCAGACACACAACTTGGTAGAAAGAGCTGTCAATTCTCAGGACTGTACAAAAAGCTGGCCTTAGGAAAAGTTGCTAAGTTAATTTCCTGCATTCTCTTCTCTGACACTTCATTTTTCTCCTGAGAGGTGTGGTTCTTGACCCCCTTGTTGCCTCTGTAGAAGGTCCACCCAGCCAAACAGCTTCTGATTCCTTCACATATTTATGTTCAGTTCAAAGCCCTTCAAGCCTTAGAACACATGGAATGGTAACTGCTGAAAATAGAATAACAGCTGGGCATGGTGGCTACTTGGGAGACTGAGGCAGAACAACAGCAAATTTGAGGCCAGCTTCAGAACTGATTGAGTCCCTGTCTCAAAATAAAACATAAAAAGGGCTGGGATGTAGCTCAGTGGTAGAGCACCCCTGGGTTCAATCTCCAGTACCATAACAATATAAAATAAAACAAATAACCAAACAAAACCCAGAATATCAGATAATCTAAACATCTCTAAAATAATTAATAGGTTACTTGTGTGGAATTTATAAGTTTGGCAAAGCAAAATAGGAGGGAAAATATGGTTTCCAAGTAAGATAACTGAACTTTCAACATATACTTAGTTTCATAGGGCCTTTCCAGATTTTCAAGAATTCAAAATAGTAAATAAAAACACATCAGATCATATCTGCAGATTTATTATCAGTTTTTCCACAAAAATCTATATGCTTCGTGACAAGAGGCCCTTGTCTGTGATGTTCCCTATGAATTCCTGGAGACTTGAGACACTGGCATAATTCAGGCATTCAAATTTGTGGCTTCTTCAATAAATCAATGCAAAAGTCAATAATTATGAAATATTGTAGGAGTCTTGATTGGGGAGATGGCTGAGATTGCGGTTGGCTGAGGGCCATGGAAATGCTCGGGCATTGTGGCCTTCCATGGTCTTGCGGGACTTGGTCCGGGATCTCGCGAGACTAGAGCTGGGACTTGGCGGATCGGGTCCACACCATTTTTGTGGTGGTTGGAGGAGTGTAGATTGTGTGTTGGGGTGTTGTTGGAGCCGGAGAGAGAAGCTGGCAGAATAAAGAGACTGTTCGTTTCCAGTCTGCCTCTGAACTTATTCCCGTGGCTTTGTTGCTACAGGCGGCCATCACTTCAGGCAACAACAAAATATAATTCATTGGATTTTCCTCAGATTTTATCTTCATAAAATTATACTCTTACCTCAATTAATACTGAAATAAATTTGAATTCTGTAAGCATATTGCTGAGGAAGTAAAATGTAAGGAAAGTAGGATGGAAAAAATATCTGGTTGTGAAAAATCTACAATCAAATCATCATGAGGTAATTTCAACTTTATAATGTCACCAATTGTAAGAAATAAGTATCTGCTTTTTGGTCTAAATGTCATATTCTAAATGTTCCTAAGGAAATTACGACAAACAATTTGATGCATGCAAGATATATGTAGTTTTAAGAAAACTATCATCTCAAACATACTTAGGTTCCTCTCTCTGTGTAGGACCATCAACAAGTGGGCTAGGCTCCTTCAGGCTCAGAGTCCTCATCTGTGGAAATGAAGGACAGCACCTGCTCAGAAGTAATGAAGTTTGCCTGAGACTATGTAGACAGAACATGGCAGAGTATCTGAGGCATTGTCAGCTTTCAATTAATAGTGATCTTATTTTTACTGAAATCCTTGAATTTTTTTTTAATCTAGTTTAAGGGAAGATTTCTCTGGATCTGTATATTTACTAAAACTGTCTCAAGCAAACACCACATGTACAGTAGATTTTGATTGATCCACAGTAAATATGGCTATCTTTATCACATCACTTCATTGATTTGACTTTCTGTAGCAACATTTTGAGAGTGGATGTCATTTTGCTAAACTGGTGCAAAAGATACACTGATGACTATAAATTCTGTTTGCAAACTCTGTTAAGAAATGACAGCTATTTCCAGAACATTGCCTGTCCTCTTCTTGACTCCTCTTCTCAGAAAAAACTACAAGCATTGGCTCCGAATCAGTAAAGTAGAAATTGGCTCAGAGGAACCCTTCTTAAGCCTCACTGTTTTTTCTGTTTTTCTTTCAAAGCACTATTCTTTCAGAATAAGCCACTTCTCACATGCAAGGGTTTAACAGTGCTTCAGAAGTCAGCTCTGCTAATTACAGACAACCTCAAAAGTAGTTTTTCTTTATTTTTCCCTTTTGATGTATTAAACTGGCTGTCAGAAATTAATTCATAAAGGAAAAACTGAATATCTCCAAATTAAATCAGTTGTTAAAGTCTTCCTGGAATATGATTTTTTTTATTTCTCATAGTGAATGACCAACCTACAAAGTTGAATGACTTATTATTTAAAAGGACACTAGGTGTTACTGTTGTACAACTGCATAGGCCTTTCCATAAAAGTAACCTATAACTGGTTTATATTTTAATAAAAATGCTTTGATATAAAAAACTATCCCTTCTGTATTTGTATACCAGTTTATATTCATAACCAGAAATATACTAATGTTTTATGATCGACCTATAAAAATGAATTTAAAATGTCATATAACTGGTTTATATTACAATCAAAAACCCTTTGGTGCTAAAAATAGAAAAATATCCTTGCAAAGTTTACATACATCTTTATACCCATAAATAATAAAGAAGTGAATGGCTTAGGATTCATCTATAAAACAAGAATTTAAGCTGTCCATACCAAAGAGAATAATGGAACTTTTAAATAAAATTAATGACAGAACTTCAATTCATAAGATTTATACAATCAGAACATTTTAGGAGCAGAAGAGATCGCAGGCATCCCCATGCATTATGAACTATAGGTAACATAAAATTTGACCCTCCAAGACAGAAGAAAATCTACTGTCTTGTTCCAGGATTATAGACTTGCAATCAGGTAATAATATCTGTAACTATTTACAAGAGGGGCATCTCATTATGTAATTAATATAAATCCCCTTCTTGGTTGTAAAGTCTATCCAATGACTTCATGTACAAGGCAAGAACCCTATCAAACCAAAGAAGGCTGGCTGCTAGTGCTGCAAGGTTTTATAAAGTGTTTTCACTGTCTTAAAGTTTGTCCCAGCCGGGCGCGATGGCTCACGCCTGTAATCCCAGCACTTTGGGAGGCTGAGGCAGGAGGATCGCAAGTTCAAAGCCAGCCTCAGCAACGGTGAGGCACTTAGCAACTCAGTGAGACCCTGTCTCTAAATAAAAAATACAAAAAAGGTCTGGGGATGTGACCCAGTGGTCGAGTGTCCCTGAGTTCAATCCCCGGTACCACACAAAAAAAAAAAAAAAAAAAAAAAAAAAAAAAATGTCCCATCATAATGACACTGTCTTTTTAAAAAAATATTTATTTATTTGCTTTAGTTGTACACAATTCGTTTATTTGTATGTGGTGCTGAGGATCGAACCTGGGCCGTCCGTACACATGCTAGGCGAGCAGCACTCTACCGCTGAGCCACAACCCCAGCCCATGACACTGTCTTTTGATGTTTCACTTTTGCATATGAAACTCAAGGAGGGAAGATGAAGTTCTTTGTTATAGCGATTCAAATATCAATCTTTCCCAGTACTCTCAGTCTACACACACAAAAGCCAAAAGCCTCTTAAAAGAAGGTGATTTATGAACTTGTAAAACCCAAGAAGTCAATCAATATGTAATGAAGTAATGAAAGAAAGAAAGAAAAGCAGGCAGGTGTGACAGAGCACTTGGTCGATGGCAATTACTGACATGCCTAGATTGAAAGCAGTCAGTTCACTTACTAAAACCTCCAGTCCTGATAAAGACTGATTGATGAGTGAAAGACACATTTTACATTGCACATGGTGTCTCTTTCTTTCCCCTTCTCCTAAGTCACAGGTGGTGGGTGGGTACACAAGAACACAGGTGGCCTCATCACAGTCTCCCATTTCCCCTTGTGCTCCTCATTTTCATGTTAATGACTCCCTGCAAGTTCATCTGAGGTGATGATGTATGTGTCAAAGTCACAAGGCATCGCTGTGTTCCCATATCTTATGAATAAACTGCAGCTATTTTAACTTAATTTTAAATCACTAATAAGTATTCCAAAATGTTCACAACATTAAATTTCAGGCTAGAATGCTGAAATGCTTAAATCTAGTTGTACTGTGTGATGGAGCACAGAATTCAAATTTTAGAATAATGGATTCTAGTCCTATCTAGTTAGATGGTCCTAGAAAATACACTAACTCTCTCTGAATATCAATTTATCTACAAGAAAAAAAATACAACCCAGATTCATACTCTAAAGTTTCTTCCAGCCCTAAAGTTCTATTTTAAATCCTTATGAGATCATTAATGTAGCCATATTGTTGGAATTTATTCTGCTTCTTAGGAACAGTCTATCTACTGTAGGTCATTTTAACATGAACTCTTTGCCTCACTAAAATTCATGTGAACATGTCATTTTAATGTAATAAGGTTTGAAAGCCTATGTTGAAATTACAAGTGCTGTTCCAATTTTTTTTCTTTTCCCATTACCTATTATTTCCCATAATGATCATATAAATAAACAAAATTGAGGTAGGGTTCTAAAAGAAATCTTTACATTTATTTTTAATATTTTAGTTCTCAAAATCCTAGTGGATGTTAAGTATGGTTTACATTTTCTGCACAAATTTAGTCAAGGGGCAAACTTTTAATGTATCCCAGAAAAACAGGTATGGTACTCGTAACACCCTACAGCTATTCTAATAATCTTTCACCAACATTTATTACCTTTCATATTTACATCTTTCCTTTGGCAATTCCAAACTTGAGGAAAAATACACGGAGGCTAATGTCATCTTTATGAGACATGAAAAAGATCTAGTGTGGGATGTATTGATTCAGATACTAAAAAATAATACACTCTTACAATTCATTTTCTCTAGTTTTTCAACTTGTAAATGTGAATATAAGATATAAATTGAGCTAGTCATGAAAAAACGAAAGTTTCAATCACAGGGACAAATTTAAAACAGTTTCTTTTTTGTGGAAGAAAGATAATGCTTGTACAGTAAGAAACAGGATATAAAGGAAGAATTGGGGCAATAAGGAGATATTAATTTTAAAGGAGAATCCTCTACACTGAATCCACTCGAACTATTTTTTAGTCTTTATTATATTTTATTGACACACAATTAACATTTTATGGGGTACAGTATGATGTTTCAATTCATATATATGTTGTATAATAATCAAATCACAGTAACTAGAATATTACCCATAATTTTATCATTTTATGGTTAGTATATTCACAATGCATTACTGTTAACTATATTTACCATATCATGCAGTAGAACACCAGAATTTAAGTCATTTTATCTAACTAACATGGTACCTTGACCAACCTTTCTTCGTTTCCCCTCTCCTCCCCTCTTTCTAGCCTCATAATCACTACTCTACTCTAAACCTCTTAGTTCAACTTTTTTATATCTCACATGTGAGTGATATCATGACACCAGTCTTTCTTTGCCTAGTTTATTTCACTTAAAGCAATGATCTCCAGTTCCATCCATGTTTTTAAATAGTGGGATTTCATCCTTTTTATAGCTGAATAGTATTTCATGTGTATATGTACCACATTTTCTTCATCCACTTATCAGTTGATAGACATTTAAGTTGATTCTGTGTCTTGGCTACTGTGAATAACTCTAAAATAAAAGTGGCAGTGCCTTTTCCACATACTGATTTCAGTTTCACTGGATATATATCCAGTAGTGGGATTGCTGGATCATATAGCACATTTATTTTAAGTTTACAAGGAACCTCCATGCTCTTTTCCACAATGGCTTTACTAATATTTATTCCACCAACAATGTGTAAGAATTCCTTTTTTCACATTCTTGCCAGCATTTGTTATTTCTTATCTTTTTGTAATAGCCATTTTAACTGGGGTGAAGTGATATCTCACTGTGGTTTTGATTTGCATTTCCCTAATAACTAGTGTTGATGGTAGCATGTGGCCAGGAAAGTGCTCAACTCATGATGGTTAGAAAGTGAAAGGAGAAAGAAGAGGGACCAAAGTCCTAAAATATCCTTCAAGGTCCCAGCCCCAATGATATAACTTCCTTTCTCTAGGCCCCACATCCTAAAGGTCCCATTGCCTCACAAGAGATCATGGGCTGGGGACCAAGTCTTAATATATGGTGCTTAGGGACACATATCCAAACCAAAGCAGTACTTCCCACAATCACTTCACTCTAGACTAGCTTTCTACTTAATCAGCTGGGTACTCTGTACATTTCTCATCCTCCTCTCCTCCACCTTCCCCTTCTTTGTAGGGTAATCCCCACCCACTCTTACTTTATTATCTTAGAGAAAACAGTTCTCCAGTCCAAGATGTACCCCCCAGTCCCTGCCACTCTCTTAATCCCTTCCCATCCTACCTCTTTAGAGAAGGTATCTCCACTGCCTCTCCTCTCCTCTATTTACATCTGCTCCCTTTCTAGCACATGGCTCACCATTTTCTTAGGAGACAATTTTTGCAGCAGTGTCCTTAATTTTCACCGGCCCCTTCCTCTATGCCTACAAACATACTTGTTTTCCACTTATCCTCATAAAAATCTTCCTGGACCCAACTTTTTTTTTTTTTTAAGCTACAGCTCCAACCCCCTCCTTTCCTTCACTGCCAAACTTCTTGAAAGAGTATTCAAAACTTGCTGCCTCCACCTCCTGCTTCACTCAGCTCCCTGCCATCTGGCAGGCATCCCTCCCCACCACTCCATTGAAACTGCTCAGTAAACGGTCAGTCATTATGTCTTAACCATCAAATCCAATGGCTTCTTTCAGCATTCATCCACTCCTGCATCCTTAATCATCCTGTGACAGTAGATGAGAGTGACACGTGCTTTCATTCATGCCTTCATTGAAAAATGTCTCATTCCTTGGTTTTGGTGACCCTTCCCTGCCCTGGGTCTTCCACCATTGCTCAGATTGCTTTTTACTCTTGCTCTCAGAGTTCTATTCTCAATTAATATGTTTTTTCACTCCAGGGCAGGTATTGCAAATTACCTCCATCAGCCAATGGTCAGGTTTTTCAAATAAAGTTTTATTGAGATACAGTCACAACCCTTCATTTATGTATCCATCTATGGCTGCTTTTAATCTATAAAGGTTAAGTAGTAGCACTAAAGACAATATATCCAACAAAGCCTGAAATATTTACTCTATGAATTCTTTACAGAAAACATGCCAAAACTCTCTAGAGAGTCTACATAGTGGGTCCCAAAGGGTGTTCCCAATCCATCAGCATGGACATTACCTGAGGACTTGTGAGATATACAAACCTTAAGCTCCTTCCTAAAACTAAACATCCTAAATTGGAAATTATGGAGTAGGAGAAAGGAATCTATGTTTTAATAAATCCTCCATGTGACCTGATGTTCATTAAAATTTGAGAACTCCTGATCTATGCAGTCACCTGGAAAATATCCCAGGGTTTCAAGTGGCACCCATGCATGTGCTAATAATTCTTGAATCAAGCTCTACCACTCTGCTATAAATTACTATTTCCAGTTAACTATCAAGTATTTTTACTAGAATCTCATTCAATTATTCAACCAACCCATTCTCAACATACATTATAGAGCAAGCTGCTATCTGTGCAGGGACTGGTTTACCTGAGAAAAATATCACTCCTGCAATATTTGGGACATACTTATGCTAAGGAATTACTCATTTTTGAATTGTATGATAATTCTGTTTTTAGTTTTTCATACTGTTTTCCTCAGTGGCTATGCTAATGTACATTCCTTCCAACAGTGTAAAAATGCTCCCTTTTCTTCACATCCCCATCAACACATTATATTTTATCTTTTGGATAACAGCATTCTAACAGGTGTGGTTATGTTTCATTGTGGCTTCAATTTGCATACTCCTGATGATTAATGATGATGAACATTTTTTTCATATACCTGTTGGGTGTATATATAAGGGATTGAAATCAATGTCTCAAAAAGATATCTGCATTGCCATATCTCTGTTTTGGATTTTATAAACTAGTCATTATCAAGAAGATAGTGAAGTGAATAACTGTTTTGAATTGGGGGGAGAGGAAGGATTTCATGTTTTCTTGTTTATGTCCAAACTGGAGGTTAATACAAGTGAAAATGGTTTGAATACTGTGTTTTGGTTAACATTTCTGAATGATTTGTTTATTGTTACCATGAAAACTAAAATTAAAAATTTATCCCATACTAGTAAAATGAAATCAGCATGGTATTGACAGTCCAAATACAACTGCAAATATCAGGATCAACATTTTAGAGAAGATAACAAATGCAGAGTTGAACAAGAAATTAAAATTGGTGTATATCTCCCCTCCCCCCCCCAAAAAAAAAAAAAAAAAAAAAAAGAATGGCTTGTTGTTTATGAAAAATTCAAATTTAACTTAGAGTCTAATGTTTTGACTCAATCTACCAATCCAATGCCTGGGTCATACAGTGAGCACTGAAAGGGTGTCTACTCAAAATAAGTGTGAAGTTCAACCAGGGAGACAAAGACATAAATATCTTCTATGACAATAAGATAACCTCAAATCTCACATTTTGAAAATTTCTCTTCCCACTTCTTTTGTCAGTATCTACAATGTCTTTTTTTTTAGTATTTATTTATTTATTAGTTGTACACAATGCCTTTATTTATTTTTACGTGGTGCTGAGGATCGAACCCAGGCCGCACACGTGCTACGCGAGCGCTCTACCGTTGAGCCACAACCCCAGCCCTACAATGTCTTTTTGAGTCAAGCATCATCAAATATCTCTTCAATATGTCCAAAAAGGGGATCTGATTCTCTCATCAGGTGTGTGTAAGAAAAGGGTTGGGATAGGAATATTAATGGAATAATAAGAATACATATCTATAGTTGGATCCTCATGTCTTTAAACCTTAATCTTCATCAATCATTACATGTACTGAGCATCAACATTAGTTGAAGCTTACTATTTTAAAGTATTTTAATAAATATTGGTTCCATTGCTTAAAAATGATATCCAGTGAAAATTTCATGGTTTGGAATCTGGATCAACAGTTAAAGACAGGTTACAGTTCCAACTCCAGACCACAGACCAGAGCACTGTAGTTCATCTGGTAGCATTTTGCCCTGTTAGCCGGATAGGATCCAGGAAAAACTCACATTGCATTTGTTAACACTGATGACAACAGTGACTGTAAATCATTCTATTAACCAGCATCCTTTGCAACAAGAAGACAGATTTCTAAAACAATAAATTGGGTGAGATGCAAAGGTTTAAGCTTCTTATTTAAAAAACAAAAATTCTGACTGTTTTTAGGAAGAAGACAATTTCTTAAGACACAACGCAAGACATTTTTTAAAATCAAGTCTTTATCAAAGAACATTTCCATATAACTCTGAGCAAATTCATTCATAGAACTTTCTCCAAATGCCCCAAAAGAACACTTACTGCTATTACAATTCACCCATGCCTGAACATATTCAATTGAATCATCTGTGTAATAGAAACAAGGCCAGCAGAGACAAACGAAATTGAGACTTTACCTAATTTTAGCTAATACATACTTTCGACTTTGTCTCCTCATTTTAATCAATACTGGTGGATCTCAATAGTTCTTCTACTCACATATCATTTAGGTGAAAAAGGAAAACAATAGGAAAGAAAGCTGCCAGGCATCAGGATAATGTGCAAATTGAACACAACTATCACCTGGTCTTAAATTTCTAACATTGTTGTGCAGATCCAAATTTACAACTCATAAATAGTATTTGTTTCTACAAAGGAATAACCTGTAGATCTTCTTTAAATGAAAAAATTTCATTATAATAAACCATTCATATAAAAATTTCACATTTTTTTCCCTCTAGAACATACTCTCTAAATAATTAGAGTTTCCCTTCTAGTTGTTCCCTGGATAAATAAGAATTGCCATGAGAGACCGGGAGTTGAGAACTTGAACTCCACATGTTGTAGTTAATGAGCAATAAGTCACACTTAGGTCTGTATCAGGATGAACCAGCATTAAACAAAAGTACGGCTTTCCAAGATGACTGTGAGATTCATATTGGAACCAATTTCATGGAGCTCAGAAAGACATGTCATGCCCTAATGAGCAAAACACATTCACTAGAGCAATATCTTTCTCTAATTCTTTTTGTATGTGGGCAACTTGCTTTATTTTACACACATATATATATATATATATATATATATATATATATATATATATATATATATATGGAGAGAGAGAGAGAGAAGAATACACACACACACACACATATGATAGTAGAGTATATTTTGATGTATTATACATACATGGAATATAACTTATTCTATGGTTACCTATAGGCTTTCTCTCCTTACGCAGATTTTAAGCTATGAGGACAAGTTATTTCTTTATCTCATTGACCCTCCTAGCACCCAAGCAAGCTGCTACTGTATAACAGGGTCCTGTGGATGTACATGAGTCAGTAAAAAGCAGGCTAGGAGGTGAGGAAAACTCTACAAAATGTGGTTATAAGCTTTCACTCTGAAAGTTTCACTTACCTGGCCATTAAATATTGTTCCACTATTGTAACCCCTAGTAGTTTTCTAATGGTATTTTCATCAAATCACAAAGAAGTTTTTTAAACTTTCATATCCATGAAAGAATTTTGAATTAATGCTTCTCTCAGCAGACTTCAAGATAACCTGTCTTTATCAGATGTCTGAGCAGTCCTTCACCACCAGTAGACAGTCAGATAAGACACTTTTAGAAAGGTACTAGTTTATAAAAGGCTTACATAACATCTTTAAAGATTTTTGTGTTTGATTCAATACCTTAATCCAGAGATACCTTCTTAATCCTTAAAAAGAGTCAACTCCTTATCGTAGAATTCTCCATGTTAACACAAATAGTTGCTAAAATTACCCCTGCCATCAATGTCATCAGTCTAATTCTCAGTGTGCAGAAGATGGTAGTATAAAATGAATATTCTTTTCCCCAGTTCCTAAGGCATCTACACCAATTGCATGCTATGCTTTCCTTGATTTAGCAGCTATTTTAGCCAAAACATCAGTGCAAACTTAGTGTCTAGACAGCTCTGTATCTGCAGGTGTGTAAAGAAAATTCGCTGTACTGAACAATAATACTAAGGGAATAATTACTTAATGAGTTAACCACTTAAAATATGGCTGGTTTTTCAAATTGCAAAAGACTCATTCAAACTAGAATGGTTAGAGAGGGATTGTACTTTTAAAACCAGTCTCTTAAAAACCTCGCCTGTAAGACTATTGAATGAGAACATATATAAGTAAATACATACATACATACATACTCTAAACAAGCAAATGAAACACCAGCAATAACCTGTGTTCATTAAAAGGTGGTTAGTTCTTGTTGAATTAAAATCAGATCCCTCCACCTTCCCTCCCTACTTACACATTAATACATCTGCTAAATTAGATGAAATCAAATCTGAATTTCAGGCAATTTAATTTTTACATAAGTATTACATGAACATTTACCAGCACAGACTCACATGTTTCTATAAAATATCTACAAGAACTCCTCACAGATATGAGTGAATAAAACATCTATCTAAAAATACATTATTGAGCAATGATAAAAATACTTGAGACAGCAAAAGAAACATCACAAACAAGCTTTCCTAACACTGTCTTGACATACAAACAAGTGTATGTTGCAAATATGAGTATTACATTTCTGGAGGTACCCACAATGCTGAGAAGTACAAGAGTGTTGCAGAGAGGTCCCTGAAATGAAAATATCCACCACAGAAAGAGCTGTTAAACTCAGCAGCCTTGAATGGCTGGTCTAAAGCCAGCAAAGAGTTAAACACCTAGGCTAGCTCCATAATGAATGCTTAGTAAGTTTAGCCAAGGAATATCAAGTAGATACCAGGGCTGGAGCAACTGCTAAAGGGATGACCTCCTTGAATCTCATTTGCATAGCAATGAGATGTCACAAAGGCATTAAGTCTAAAACTGCAGAGCTGTTTCTAAGCCATGCTTTATTTTGTTGTGACATTAAGCAAACTGCTTTTTAAAGTAAAAACAGAAATGATTCCAACAATACAAAGAAGGAGGGTGCATGGATGTGTTTTATAAAACAGACTGGAAAACAATTTGCTAAGAGCTACTGGGTCACTCTGAGAGCAAAACCAGCTGAAACAAACAATAAAATAACTTTCAAGGATATTTCTAAAAGAGAGATGAGGTAAATAAGTTATTGGCTTTTGTCAATTAGTATATGTCATTTGAGCCAAGAATAATGCATGCCTATTCATGACAGACAAACAAATATGTCAATAAAATGAGCCAAACTCTCTCAAAGTGTATCTGTTGCAGCCTTAGGCTGTTGTCTATACTGATGCAAAAGGCTTTAATTACAGTTTGGGGTTTGTTTTTGTTTGGTCCTATGAATTTTATTTTATGGAATTTGCTTGTAAGTATTATTATCATTAGTTGAAAATAAGGGAGTGGGGGGTTTTACCTCTACCGCTGAAGTTTTGCCATGTGAACTTCTTTCCAATCATTGGATTAAATTACAGATATAGGCTGGGGATATAGCTCAGTTGGTAGAGTGCTTGCTTCACATGCACAAGGCCCTGGGTTCAATCCCCAGCACCACAAAAAAAAAAAAAAAAAAAATTACAGATATAACCAAGGTTGCAAAAAAAAAAAAAAAAAAAACAACAACAACAAAAAAAGAAAGGTAAAAAGAGCATTGCAAATCAAGCTTTTGTGTTATAAGCAGTTACAAACTGAAAAGCTATTCAAGTAAATCTTGAATACCCATGCTTTACCTACCTTTCTTAAAAAGAGCAAAATGCTTCTAAGATTCAAATGTCACAGTTCATTTCTTTCTGAGTGTTATGCATCAAATTCAAACTCCAAATCTACTCAGTGTAGTTAAGTAGAAAAATAGAATTTCCTCCATGATACCTTCAACATGCAACTTAACCAGTGGAGGTTGTTTCACAGCAGCAATTACCAAAGAACATAAAGATATTTACTTACTTCTGTTATAAAGACAAGCAAAAGGAAAGTGAACTTTTAGCTGCCTATTATTCAAATTCCTGAACTACTTTTCCAAAGGCATAAAAATAAATCTCTTACCTTAGTGAATTTGATAGAACCTCAAATTATTCACCAGAATCTACTTCAGGCAATGAAATTAATATTTCAGTAAATCCTCTTCCATGAAACAGGAAGGCTTTTAGTAATGACCTTGGACCAGATAATAGGAAAGGCAGGAAAAGCAGGGTCCAAAGCCAGAGGGTAATTGTGTTTCAAAGACTCTTTTATGCAAATAAGACCCCTAATCAAGCTAATGCAATTTTCTACATTTTATCTTCCATCTTTTTATTTACATTCAGCTGAGAAGCCAAAATAATATATATATATATATATATATATATATATATATATATATATATATATGACAGCAGATTTCCAACTTCTTGATTCAACCTCTCCTATGCAAAAAGAGCCATGGGGAACTGCATGACCACTGTCACTGGGAATCTAATAGTTCATTCCCAAGAGTCACACATCATGGAACCAGAACAACTCTGAAGTCAGTACCAGCAAGTGGTAAATTACTCAGGCAGGGTACAAAGATCCACATTTATTGAACACTAGTTAACTTTTCAATTCCTTTTGTGTTGTCAGCTGGTCTGGAAAGGAAAAGTCACTTCCATTTCCAAGAGAGGGCATCTTCACTGTTGACTTTCGCAAGGCACTCAGTTTACTTTCTGCTGACCTGGGTGCACACAAACATATTAGAAAATTGTTGTGTCCTGAACACAATAACCCCGAGTATGGAGTTTTGGCATGCAAAGTGCTTTGAACTGAAGAAAATCTAAAGGGCCTCAGAAGTACAATCTTTCAGTCCTTTCCCCACTCTCTTTCTCTTGCTCCCCTTTTTCTCCCAAAGCAAGTGATAAATACAATTCCTCTTCTCCAAATTGTCACAGAAACTAGCACCTCTCTTCCCCAAAGCCAGCCATATAACCTAGATAACCTAGAAATATTATTCTAGCCTATACCCACTTTTTTTTTTTTTTTTTTTTTTTTTGTATGGGAGCTGGCCATAAGGGCACTTTCTGATCTACCTTGTCAGGTAGCAGGTCATAAGACGCTCATCCTAGCGGGGTCCTGTCCCATTTCCAGAAGAAAGAATTGTTACAAGAGAAGGCCAAGAAGAATATGGACAGACAGGGATTGCTGGATTTCTCCCTTCAGTCCATCCCCATGGGATCACAGCCACTTACCCCTAAATCTTTCTACATGCTGTCCATTCTTCTTTGAATCTTACTATAAAAATAGACATGATCCCTTGGGTATTTGGGTCTTTATTTCTGAAGTTTCCTGTGTCATGTAAAACTTTGATTAAACAAATTTCCTGTTTTCTCTTGTGAATCCATCTTTGTCAGTTTTATTTCAGAGCCAGGAACCCTAGGAGAACTAAGGAAACTCTTGCAGCCCTATTAATCAAACCATATTTGCCATGCACTGGCAGGTGTTTCAAAGAGTAGTATGTTCTAGAGAAGATAGATAGTTCTTCAGGATCACTTTGGCATGACAATGATGAGTCAGGCAGAGGATGGCCAGAAGCTAGAACTGGCTACAGACTTAGATTAAGTTTGGGTTACAATCCTGACATTGAAACCTCCTCAGCCAGGTCATCTTGGGCTAGTCACTTATCAGCTTTGTGACTCAGTCTCTTCATCTGTAGAGGCAAGAATGCTACCTGCTGGTAGAGTTGTTGGGTGATCATTGAGAAAATACACAGAAGGTTCTTACCAATGTTAGTTGTTATTAACAAACAAACAAAAAGAATAATTGTAAATGTAAAGTTCTAAGCAAATGCATGTCTTTGTTGTTAATACTGTCAACAATTCTTTCAAATAGTCGCTTATCAAGTCAATGCCACCAGCTGGTCAACAGGAAGTGTTGAAAGAGCCTTCCTGCCCCTTGCTTACCACCTAACCCTAACCCTAACCTTGTTTTAGGATTCTTTACTCACATTCTCCTTTTCTCACCATCCCTCATAGACCATATATGATTCCTGTGGTAAAATAGAAAAGATAAAACAGACCTTTGTAATAAACCATAAGCACAGGATTTGTCCTTATCACCTTTATGTCATTCAAGTAATCCATAGCAGCGTGGTTCTGGGCAGGCTTCTCAAGCCTGGATTAACAGCATTTACAAGAATGGTTCTCAAAGCTCCCAGATAAGTAAAGATGAAGTCAAGGTGAATCTGTGACCCTTCCCCATCTCAACATCCCTAGGTCACCCCAAATAAGTGTGTAATTTCAAGTTTTAAAAAAGCCTATGGTTACTGTGGAAACAAAATTTCAAAATACTCCCTCCCAGTAAGTCCAATCAGATGGGTGCCTCTAATCTCCTATGTGGAAATTCCAAAAGTGTCTCTGAGAAGACATCTAGAGCAACTTTTAAGTAGGTCAATCTTACTCAAAGGTTTAGTGAATAGTTTGATAACTAAGTAAGATACGTTAAAACATTGTTTCGCATTTATATAAACAAATTATGAAATACACTATAAAATTAGCAAAAATTTGTTTGAAAAAAATCAGCCTTCAAAGAAATCTATGTAATGCTCATGGCCTACCCTCAAATTCTGAGAGGGTGAGGCCATCCTCCTTTACCAGTATGGGGAATCCTGGCTGTCAACAAGAGCTTTAGTTTCAACTCTTGGCCCTGCCAATTAAAGTCCATGATCTTGGTCCATTCCTAAAAATATCTGGTCACCTGTGAAATGATGATGCTAACTTCTACCTTGCAGAACACCAGTGATGCCAGATGTAAAGAATTTGATGTAATGGATGCCAAAAACTTCCTAGTCACTTTCTTCTTCCCCAGCCCTCTTCTTCTTTCACTAATTGTTATCTCAGAGAAGGAAGATACTAGGAGCTCCACTAAGCACCACTTAGCCTTCTTTTGAATACGCTAAATTATTCCAGCATCTAAAAGCCCAGATACTATATCCTTCACCATTTTAAAAATATTCACTGAGCATCTAGTGGCAGGAACTGTCTATAAAATAAAGGGTTCTGGAGTCAAGAAAGGTTGTGTAAACAAACCATTCAAGATTATAGTTTCACAGATGCCATCAATGACTACAAAGACTTCTCAGTTTGGGGAAGAACGAATCAGTGTCAAAACATGCTGGAATTCTACGTAACTGATGAGGTTTAATGGTCTCCACAATGTTCTCTAGCATAAGGGTCCCAATTTTCATTAGGGTTTTAGATAACAACTAAAACTTATTAGTGAACCAAAGAAAAAGAAATAAAAAGCCCCAGACCCAAACAAAAGAGAAGACTTTTGTCAGTAGAGCAATCAAGAAGAAACTGCTAGAACTTGGTCACCAGTGTGTCATCTATATAGCCTGCCCATTTATTCTCTTCCCAGTTGAATGTGCAGCATATCCCAGCTGATTAGTGTAATTCTTGCTCCACCATGATGCTGGAGCTGTGCCAGCCTTACCTAGCACACAATTAAATGTCTGGTAATGCCTGCTGCTACCCAGCAGGCCTCATGAGTTAATGGGGAAAAAACAGGATTTACTTTTGCCTTGACCAGCTCCTATGTGCCCTCACTCTCTCTCATCTGCTTGTAGACACGTACAAAGTGTGCATGGAGAAATAAAGGCCTGAAACAGTCACAGGCACAGGAGCATGAAAAACCGATCTCCAAAGTCTAACTCATTATCCTCTCGATTCAGTAAATCCTTCCAGAAATAAGATATCCCTCTTCCCACCTAAAATTCTAGCACTGAACTGTGAGCAAATTCTAAGCACAGGAAATACTCAGGGATCTAGACTCACCTAAATCCAATATTATGAATTATGTTCAGTGTACCTTCAAGCCAATTTTCAATAAACACAAGTCACTTAATAAGAAATTAAGAGCATTACATATTTCTCATGTTCTCATGGATTTGGTGTTAATGAGATTTTGTTTGTTAAGCTCACAGAATGACAAAACGTCTGAAAGACAGACACAGCCTTTTCCAATCTCCATTCATTCAAGAAATGATTATTGAACGTTTTGTGTAATATGACATTCCCAAGACACATGTCTGTTCACATGTTGATTTCACCATCCTGATTCTCAAATAATGTACATAGCACAGAGTAATTGGAAAAAAAAAAGAGACTTGGAATTTTATAAGACCTGCATTTTGATATTACTAACTGCCAGGTATTGTCTGCATTTATTTATACACATACAAGCATGCATTCAACCCTAAAGGGAAGATTCTCTTGCCCACATGGTCAGAACAGAGTAAGCAGCACTCCTGGGAACCTGTGTCTCAGGATACACTGGAATACCTCAATCCCTTATAAGGTGTGTTGACAGTAATCCAGTGTAATAATAGTCATGGCATGTGTTTACAAAAATGATTTAATTTTTTTATTGGTTATACATGACAGTAGAATCCATTTTAATATAATTATGGAAGCATGGAATGTATCTTGTTCTAATTCAGACTATTTTTAAATATTAGAAAGTTCCCAAGGATCTTTGTAATGATAACAGTCTCATGTGCTCTATGCTTTCTTGACACAGAAATAGGTCAATGCTAAGATACTCTCTTATCTACTACCCTCATGAGAATGTATGATTAGATAATAATCCTTCTATTGGGACACCCTTGAAGACAAAGTATTCTTGTAAGGTGACCAAACATATGGGTGTTCTTCCCACATGGCTCAGAAAGAACGTACAGGGAAGATGCGAATTTCTGACGAATCTGCCAATCAAGAGCTTCAGTCTATATGCCTGGAGCATCCTTTCTTCAAGTAGAAAACATGGACTTAAAATATACTATATCCCACCAGTACCAGAATGGTAATGAAGTTTTGACTCATAACTCAAAACAATAATTTTTAATATTTGGTCATAGATGTCCTGTTGTGAAAATCAATAATTATTATCCAAGTTGAACACAAATATGGTCCTTCAATTTTAAATACTAATCACTGGCACAATCTAGTAATAACATGAGTAGGGGACCAAAGATTAATATGTTATGCCCTAAATCCTGGGAACAATGACATACAGGGGTGAAGAGACACCATCACAGATCATTTTATTACAAGGCATGTGGTAATAGTGCCATAATAATAATGACACATGTTAAGCATCTGCAATCTGAAAAGCCAAGATATTCCCAAACCTGAAACTTTTTGAGTGCTGACATGCCACCATAGGTAGAAAATACCACAGCATGACTTTTCTCATGTGCAACATTAAAAATTAAAAATAAATATGAAACCTAAAACACTTCTGATCTTGAATGTTTCAGAGGAAGGATATTCAACCTTTATTAAGTGTAGTGTGGACCTGAGTATAGAGATAGGAGAAAACAATATAGGAGATAGGTCTAAGCAAGACTTCAGGATGGCATGGGACTCCAACCAGTGACCACAGGAGCTGGGGAGGCTGAGAGACACACGTGCCTTCATAAGCAACAGGAGAGCAGAAGGCAGAAGGAAGACTGCATAAATAAGAAGGTTTGAATAATAAGGGGAATTTCTTTGAGCCCTCCAAAGACTGGGAATGGAATTGATCTTAATTAGTTTCTTCACAGAAGAGCAGACAATGTCAGAGATGTAATTCTGGGTTGGATTGGCCTGGCCTTACTGTCCAGAAATTCCTAACTTTAACCCTCCTCGACATCTCCATGAATAAGGTGAGCACTTCTCTTTTCTGTAACTCCAGTCAATGTACCCCTTTTAGTTTCCCCTCCAATGCTTCCCCTTAAAGCTGTACTGATGAAGGTCAAACTCTTTCAGTTATATACATTCTTGCCTCTCTTTAAGAAGTTTGACATTCAAAAATAAAAACTTGAAAATATATGAATTAAAGAGGCAAAATATTCTTTACTTTTATAATATAAAAGATTTTGCAATATCTACTTAAACGAGTAGTAAGTTTCTCCTAATTGAATGCATTTAAAATGTGATTTACTTTGAAAAAGGTGATTTACACTCAACATTTAAAACATATCATTGTATAAGAGCAATCTAGGTTTATTTACTATGATTATTATCATAAGCACCGAGGAGCTGTAAGAAAATGAAAAATCTCATAAAATACCTGCATCTCCCTATCTCTTTCTCCCTTTGGGGAGAAGGTACAATATGTTATTAATCCTATCTATTTAACAAAAATATATGGAGTGTAAATTGAACAGAATGTACTGCTGAACGCAATTTAGGAATAAAGTGATTAATGCAAGTAATTACAGTATAAAATCTACACTCCTAAAGTAAAAGAAGATTATCTGATTATTGGATAATTCAAGGAGAGCTAAGAAATTGATCTGGCAGTAGAGCATATTTTCATCTTACACATCCCATTCAATTGTCTAGATCACCCAATTTTCCTCATCATTGTAGTTTTCTCCTGAATATAAATGTAAGGCATACTGTCCCATTAGGAATCCAGGGACTTCCAGCAGATGATGTCACTTCGATTTTGCTATCTTATTGACTTAGGGTCACATATACATTATATCCTTTTTTATGTCTACTTAGATAAACATCATCCAGCAGAGAAAGCTAACTTTTGAAGGGTCAGGCACCATATTTGATTAATACATACCATGCAAAACTTTGCCCAAGGTAATAAGAGTGCTCTTAAGGTACTTGCCAACAATGACATGGAGGTGAAGAACCAGCACATGCCATCAGAAAGACTAACAATGTAATGTGTACTTATTTCAACCAGACTGTGAATGATCTGCTATGTCTACAGGACAGATGGAATGCTAGATCACTTTAAACAGCCCCTAATTAGAGAACATACCTATGAAGACAAGGAATTAAGAAATCGTAAACTAGCTATTTGCATTAATACCAGTATAAAAGGCAGACCAAATTTAAATTGCAAACAGGTTGACAAATCTTCAAGGGTTCGGTGAATCATGTTTCTCTCTTCCTTATTTGTTACCTACATTTCCAAGCTATCTCTTTGCTAACTGCAGTACTTTCAAACATTTATAACCATCAGATGCAATCTGAAAAGAAATATATCCCACAAAGATATTTAGAAAGAAAAGAATTTCCAGTCTCCTATGTGACTGGAAAGTTTTTCATACCAACAATCAGGAATAGAAAGGATTTGTACACTAAACCTTCAACCATAAAACTGAAAAGGATGCAGAGAAATGTGAAGTTAAATGTAAATTCTGCCATCAAGTAAATATAATATAAAGCTAGTAGTTATAAAAATGAAATTACTCTCACATATTACATCTAAGCTGCTAGAGTAAAAATTCCACTACAATACTTTTACTTTCCAATCCCTATTTTTTGGAGGTACTAAGCTTGCCTAAAAACTTTGGTGATACTTCATAATGTTAGCAGATACCAGGCACCATGAGAGTAACTATGGAGAAATAATATCATAATCAGTTGCAATGTTAAACACACACACACACACACACACACACACACACACACACACACACAGAGCTAAAATCAAGAAGCACAAATGGCAAATGGTCAAGTTCCAACAGCTAAAAAGATCCAACACATGATGAGCTTTTAATGAGTGAAACACACCATTAGAAAGAGACCTTCTGTCAATAAATCCCAATTCTTGTTCACTAATTAAACCATCTTAAACAGTGCCTGAATATGTAGACACCAGACTTCAACATTTCTTAATTATATTCAATTCCAGGCATATTTTTCCATTTAATTGACATTCTGAAATGCCTTTACAGTCCTATCAGATAGGTACCAAATTCTCAAAGGAGATTACCACACACTTGTAAATTCTGATCCATTTGATTGAAATTGTTACTATGAAACATTTTTTTCAAGTGTGGGAAAGACTCACATCCCATTCTACTCATAACACCAGCCACATTAAAGTCATCTGCATTTGGCACACTTTCATGTGTACATTTCTTTGCAGTGTCATTCTCCACAGCCAGGCTAATCTGAGGAAACCATAGCTACAAAATCCAGCCTGGCATGGGACCATGCCCCATGAATCACCCAACTCACTTCTCAGCCTATCACAGCAGCTCCTGCCATCATTTAGTCACCACTTAGAGAGAGAGAGAACTTCAAAACACAGTTAAAAATAGACTTCAGATGTCCAAAATATTAATCATGTACTTACACTTAAAAAAAAAAAATCAACAAAATGTCACATGTAATACAAATTCTAGTTTTCCAAAAAGACTAAGCAACTTCTCCTACAAAGATATCGCCTCATTGTGCTTTTAAAGAAAAACACACACACACACACACACACACACACACACACAGACACACACACACACATAGTGTATGTGATAGAAAAAACTGACACACTGTCATGAAGCACATTTGTCACTGCATTTAATCCATATCATCTGGCATTTACAAACATTAAGTAATGTTCAATGATATTTAGTAGTATTAATAATTTAGGGTTTATTTCAAAATGTGAAACATTAATAGCTGCTTCACAGTGCTCACCTTTTAACCTTCCATGGTACTGAAAAGGCTATATAATTTTTACCCAATTGTTTGGGATTAATTTAGTTGAAGTCCTGAAGTTACAATTAACCTTTCAGTTAGCCTTGCATCTCTGTGCCTCATTCAACAGGTGCACTTATCTCTGACATCTCAGAAAAAAAAAAAAAGCAAGAAAGACTAACAGAAACACGATTTACAAGTGCTCTGCAAAGTACAAGTATCAACAAGTCATGGTGAACATCCAAGGTTAAAATTTTAGCCTTTCATGCACATTCTGAAAGCTAGTATTACTTGGTATACCATTTACTTATTTTTTTTTTTTAATTTTCAGGTTAAAAAGAAGCAAAAACCTAAATACTGAATTTCTAAAGGACAAGACACATCAGAGTTTTGTGGGATCAATCTAATTAAGCCTGAAATATGAGAAAGCTAGGAGCTAAGCACACACCATGAGCACTTGCATGCAGGATTCTAGACACTTTCAAACAGCCTAAAAGTTCTCTTTGTATCTGGGGTGGCGGGGCAGAGATCACCAAAGGATAATGGAGGTAGGTCCTGTATACATTCTGGAGTCTTCCCAAAAGACTGAAAAACATTCTAACAGCCTATTTGGCCTGTTCCATGAATATGTTCTCCCCAAAATGAGCCCTGTGTTGACCCTAAAGAAAAGAAGGAATTAATTTTGTAGTGTTTTGCATACATTTGAGCTAAACTAAGAATTATTAAATTTAACTATATTCAGTTTGTACTCCTAAGAATTTACTCCAGTACATATTCATCTCGATCCCCCTATTCTAGGTCCCTGCCCAATGACATTCTTTTGTCAATTAGTAAATATTACCATATGCTGATTTCTAATATGCATACATAGGTATCTCCCATCTTCTCAAACGAATAGTAAGGAATAGTAAGAGCACAGAAGCAATGTATATGTTTTACTATTATTTGAATCCTGTCCATTGCCTTGGAAGACAGGGGTAGTTTCAGTAAATATTGCTAAAAAGAAATGTGAAAGAAATGAATTTTAAAATGTAAAAGAAACAAAGAGTAATATAATGGAAAAAATAAAAGTATCTTTTAAGGTAGAAAAAAAAAGAAAAGACAAGGGCCTTAAATTTCATGTGACTTTACTGAATGAAAACAAAAAGATACATTTAAGACATACAAAAGCAAGATTTAAATAAACACATTTCTGTTATTTAATAGAGGCCATTATTCAGTCCTGAAATCCTGAAAGCTCAGAAAGCTGAAATACTATCTGGCAGGAAGGACTATCTGGCAACCCTCTTCAAGCTTCTCCAAGGTCTCCACATTCATGTATACCAACCTGGTGAAGAAGGTAACTCTGATTATATTGAGAGTGTGATCATTAAGTTCTAAAATCTGTTCTCAATTTTCTTTGACCATCATCATGGCAGTAAATCCATTCTCAAATTTGCATTCCTTCCACTTAATGGGGGGGGGGGAAGACTTCAAACATAGACTAGATCAAAATTAAGATTAGCCTGGGAATGCCATTTCAATTCAGAATGACTAGAATGGGTCATTTGTCATTGTTATATGTAAATGACAGTCTGTTTTGGTATACCAGAAACTGGCTTGAAGCCATAGACAAGTGTCAAATATGTTCTGGATAAATTCAATCTGCAGCATTAAGCTGATTTTTTTAAATAAAGGCAAACTTATTATTCTTGGAAAGGAAGAAATGAGAAAAAATAAAGGGATTAAAAAGCTTATTAAATGAGAAGATACTTTATTAAAATCAATAAATTTGAAAAGCCTGTAGAAACAAATTGAGCAAATTGCAGGAAAAATATTTACTCTCAGAGTCTTCACAGTGGATGCTGTGGTGATTTTTAAGAGGTCAAGCTATAAAACATATCCCCAGGCCCCCTCACAACTGCTAAAAAGATGCTGACAGTGACAAAGCCAACAGATAGAGATCAAGAGTATTGCAGAAAATTTTATACAAAGCAACATAAAAACAGGTTGTATTTGTTCTTTTAATGTTTGTAAGACATATCTATATATCTCTGAAAAACAAAGTTTGGATTTTTATTTTTTTCTGATCCTCGGAATTAAACCCAGTGGCACTCTACCACTGGACAACATCTCCAGCCCTTTGTATATTTTTGAGACAGGATCTCAAATTTGCCCAGGATGGACTTATACTTGGGATCCTCCTACCTCAGTCTCAGTAGTTACAGGTGTGTACCACTTACTGACATGCCCAGCACTGCTCTCTCAAGGAAGAAACTGGGTAAAACACAAGTCTTTCCCTCTATGTCCCTTGCTTTCAGATTTTCTTTCTAACTTTGGTGTTTTCCACAATCAGTAGACAACACAAGTTCTTCAATAGTTCTTCTACAGCAATCAAAGGAATTTTGTTAGAATGGACTATTCTACCTGATCCCATAAGACAGAACATCTGCTTTACTGCTCAGTGTTTCTGCAGAAGGAACAACAACAACAACTCGGGAATGATCCACAATGGGGGAAAACAAATATCCCCAATGGTATGTTTTCCTTTTGCCTCAGAGTAAAAAGCTAACCTACCAGTCAGCTGGACAGATGTTGGGTATGAAACCTCACTGTTCCCAACTCTACAAATTTTAAGGGTAAGATAAAGCCACAGTGATCATTTTTGTGACATGAGCCATTAACATAACAACACAGGCACTATGGAGGGCACTCTTCATACTAACTGGTAATGAATGAATACCCTCTCCTTAATGGGAATTGCCTACTTCTTTCTATTTGACTTAATTCATCAGCTAGATTAGAGCAGGTTTTTCTGCAGCATGAGAAGAAAGCAGAAAATAACATAACCTGATGCACCAAAGTGTTCTAACTATGGCAGCAAGATGAGCCCCTGCTTTACAAAAAGCTATGGGCTAGCAAAACAATCACATCATGTACAGGTCAGTGGGCATCCAGTCTGTTTATTGCTTCTCGTTCCAGCTTTTTTTTTTTCTCTCTCTCTCTCCCTCTTTCTTTCTTTCTTTCTTTTTGTAGCTCAGCACAAGTGCAATCGCTAGTTAACAGACAGACTCAGTCCTGATTATTAAAAAAATCCCCAGAATGATTGATTGCAAGGAACCAGAATAAGTAAAATTTGAAAGAAAGAAGAAAAAGAAGGAAAAAAAAAAAAAAAAAAAAAGAAAAGGTTGAGAGTCAATCTCTGGTCAACTATCACTGGCTGTGAAAATCCTGCTAGGAAAAGAAATGGAGCCAGCCCAGCAGCTGACCAATTTCTGATCTCTGAGCCAGCTGCCTTTCATGTGGAGTTCTCTGTGTGGTTCAGATATGAAGACATTATAACTGGACAGTTATGGGAACTTTCTTATCCCAGTGCAGTGTGCATAGAAACTGGCTCCAGCATCATCCATTGTCCAAGTTCCAAAACAGCAACAACAGGGATTCATGATTGAATATCAGCGTTCGATTTAATTCGAAGAGACAACTTTTTTCTCCCTGTAATTTTTTTTTTTAAAATCCTTCTCCCACTCCCACTCCAACCCTATTAGATAAAAAGCACATCAAACAGTTGAAGTTATTACGCATTTTTTGGTCTTTGTCTCCTGGCGCCCTTGTTTTCTTGGCTGTTCTTTATTCTCTCACTGTTCAACTGCTCCAATTTAGGAATTAAAAAAGAGAAAAAAGTAGAAGCAATTGGTTCTATGCAATTTCTAGAATTCTGCAGCATCTCAATCTTTTAATCTCCTCTCCCTTTTCTCTCCTCCAACCCCTGCCTTTCTTTTCTGATTACATTTAAATCTCCACATCACACTAGAACCTCATTTGAGCGTCCCCATCCGATAAGGTGTAGAGAAGTTCCGTGTCTGCCTCTGGAGACGAAATTTGGGCTTTCCGATTCACACTGAGATGTGGGTATCTCGGTTCTCAATTCCTAGATGGCGGGCTAGCCCTATTCACCACCTGAATTTGCCTTCTGAATCAAAGCAAAGTCATCTGCAGTCTTTATGGAGGTTCTCAGCCTCTCTGCATTTATTTTAACTCGGCCGGGGTGCAATCAGAGAATGTAATCCGAGCAACAAAGCCAGGAGCACAAATCCACCGACATGAACTGGTCGGCCAGCTCCCCCGCCCCCTGCCTCCCTACATCCAGACTAGTCTTTGAAAAGACAAGCGTCGGGGCCAGAAAATTAATATGTCCGAGGCCAGGAAGAGAAATACAAGTGTCCAGGAGAGGTTCGGCTGTGTTATGTACATCTTTAAACATCAAGGACCAACAAATAGGAACCCAAACCGCTCAAACCCCGGGTGGGAGCGTCGCCTGTAGCTAGGTGCCTCGCTGAGAGCCCGGTCCCCTCTCCTGGCGCGCCCTCCCCCATCTGGCTGGGCCTGAGCGAGTGGGGGAGGTTAGCGCGGGTTTGTCTGACACTTGTAAATGGCAGTGGGATCCAACTTAGGAACAAACACGCCTGAGTCTGGGGGCGGGGAGGAGGGAAGAGGAGAAAAGACTCTTCAGTCTTTAGCTCTGTCCCGCGTCCCTCCCTCCGGTGGCGACTGCTGCAGGTTCGCTGAAACCCCAAGAGGAGTCCCAGTCAGCGTGCGCGGGCGGCGATGAAATGAAGCTCCAGCCCTAGAGCAAGGAGTCTGCCAGGCGCAGAGTGTGAAGGCCACTGGCTCTCCACGCTGCAGCCCGCTGGCTCCTCTCCCTTGTGGGTGCCTCTCCTAGTCTCCTACGGCGACCTTCTCTTCTCCGCAGCCTCTTCATCTTCTCACATCCACACAGAGAACACTTTTCTCCCAAACCCATGTTTGCCCCCATTAACACACCATCACACCTCGCCGCAGAGTCAGGATGCCACCACCCGCGTGCGCGCACGCACACACACACACTCTTCAGGAGCGGTCGCCTTTCTTATCTCCCACAACCCAAGAGGTCCCTAAGCTCGCAACCAAAGTCCTACCACCACCTCATCCTTGCCCCAGGCGCAACCCCGCCCAAGAGAGTGGGAAGGCGAAAAGTGAAAAGTTGCTTTCTGTAAAGACTAATCACCGCCAATGTCTCTCCATTTCAAAAATCATACCCGACAAAAGTCAGAGAGAAAGAGGAGGGGGAAATACACACCATAGCACTGCTAAAAATACCCGGGTTCGCCAAAACGCGCAAGCCCAGGGGCCAGATGCACTTTAGCTCAGCGACCCCCACTGGCCGAATCCTTTCACTCACCAAACACTGAGAGAAAGCGGTCCAGGCCACCTCTGCTGCCTTCCCGCCCGCGTCGTTCAGATCCCCACACCAGTCCTGCACACACTTTGGCCGCTTCCAGAGAGGGTGTACTCAGCACCCTAAGGGTGAGCGCAGAGCTGGTGCGCCTTCAAGTTCCCACACCTACCCCGCGAGAGGACTGCTCCGCATTCCCGGGATGGTCAGATCGGCACTATTCTCTTTTGGAAGACAAGCAGACATACCACACGCCCGCCAAAAAATCCTGCACTTTCCCAAAGCATTCCGTTTTCCTCTCCCTACTAGGATAATAGAAGCTGTCTCTTCTCCTGTCTATTCTGTAAAGGCTCTCTCCCCCAGTTCAAAGGCCGCTGCCATTCAGTACATCTCATCATGCCCACGAACTCTGCAAGCCAGACTCAGACGTGGGGAGCGGATCTCCAGACTGTCTGGTAACCCGCAACCCTTTCTGGTGAAAATAAAGGCTGGGATCTAATATGCACGGTGTCTCCTCTACCAAGGACCCGAGCGTCTTGAGGTCCCTTAAGTGCATGCATTGGCATCTTAATATTCCCACTGCGCCTGGCAAGCACCAGCTACCAAAGAATCTTGCTGCCTGCATCTTCTCATTCACCTGCAGGCGGGCGGCCGGGGCTGGAGGTGGCTGTTCGGAGATGGGTGCGCCAATATGGAAGCCCCCTCTCACCCTCTCCCTAAATCCTTATACCCACACTTGGCCAACTCTCCGTGCCAACCTGCCGGATCCAGCCTCAGGGGCCGAGCCTCCTCTTCCCTGCTCTCGTCTGAGGTGACCATGGATTTCGGTTGCCTAGGCAGGAACTTTACAAGGTGAAAAGTTTCCCCCACGCGCTCTGCCGGCTTTTGCTTCCCCGAGTCCACCTCAGAGCCCCTTTGCACCCAGCAGCTGGGGTTGTGCTCCAGAAGGAGCGCTCCAGCCAGTGCACCAGGCAGTCAAATAAACACGCTAAAATCTCCACGCACCCTTGCCACCGCTGGCGATCCACCATTCCACCAGGCGCTTTCCCCGTGGTCTTCCTCTCCGAGTGCTCTTGACTAGGGCGAGCCTGACACCCAACCGCTGCCGCCGCAGTGCCCGCCGCGCGCTCACCGGGACTGGGGCAACGAGCGGAGCGGAGACGCTAGGCGCTCGGGACGCTGCCGCTACTGCCGCGGGTTTGCAGTCGGAGGAGGGGAGCCGGGAGGAGAAAGGCAGCGGGAGGAGAGAGCCTGGGGCTCGAGATCGCAATCCGCAGCCCAGACCACAGCGCAGCCTGCCGGGAGAAGCTCCGGCTCTCGTGTCTGCTCTGAGCCGCGGCCGCTGCCGCTACTGCTCTCTGCGTAGCTGCTACGGGTTCCCCATCACAGCCGACGCCGACGCACCGCCAAGCCCTCACTGGTCTCCCCCTCTCTCTTCTCGCTTGCAACCTCCTCCTCCCGAACCGCGAGCGAAAGGGGCAAGGGGGAGAGAAGCATCCGCGTCGGGGATGACTAGTGATCTCCGAGCGTGGCGCGCGGAAGAGGGGGCGAGCGGGAGGGGGGCTGCGGGGGAGACGCGGCAAGCTGGAGGGCGCTCCCGGCGTCGGGTCTGGAAGCTGGACTAATTTTAGAGCTTCAGTCTTCCTCCTCTCTCTCTCTCTCTCTCTCTCTCTCTCTCTCTCTCTCTCTCTCTCTCTCTCTCTCTCTCTCTCTCGGGCTCGAGGATAACACAAACGTGGTTTCCTGCCGCGGGAAGAGCTTGGTGCTAGCTTCAGAGAGCTCACACAGCACCTCGTCTGATCCACCCCAGCTCTATATATAGATTGCACATTACTCCTTAGGGCAGACGAGGAAACTGAGGCATAGCGAGGATAAAATTGGTTACCTGTGGCCCCAAAGCAAGTTGGTAGCGTCAAGACTATACCATCAAAAATTCTGTTTCTCTTTATGAAACTGTTCTTCGCACACAGGGTTCCTACTACTTTACCACACATTTTTAGAACCTGGGGGTCTTCCATTACCTTGTAGAGGAGGGGATTAAACCAGCGACATATTGGATTATGTTCTTTGATCCCAAACCATCTTAAACATTGTGGAGATGTGGAGGGGATGAGTGATTGATTTGGGGCTTCATGATTTGCAATTCCAACCGTAAGTCCTTCTGTTCTAATAACTTCTGCCATACTCACACTCCCTGACCACACTACCCACCAAGACAGTCTTCATGTCATGCTGCTGAGGCGGAGGCCACACTCACCCTCCACAATGTGAATCCTTGCATTTTTTTCCTTTTTTCCCCTTTGTAGCAGAGAGGCAATTCTAACTAACACTACCCACGCCCTCCTCACCCACCCTGCTACACACACACACACACACACACACACACACACACGCATACACATCTTGCATAGGTCTCTAATGCAGACCTGTAAATCCATGAGTTGCCTCTTGCAGACAGTTTCTTCCCAACACAGTTGGCTCCAGGGGAGGGCCAGATTTGCAATCTCTTTCTCAGAGGGAAAACTTTCTTTTTTGAACCAGAAAACTCTTTGGGAGTGAGAGTTACTATTAAAGGACTATGTGCTTAGTCACTAGATCAAGCCCTTTGAAGAGCCTACTGAGTTTACCTTTCTGGTCTTTTACCTCCCAGCTTGGGACTTGTGTTCTTAGTAGCAACACAAAGGCTCTCCAAGAGCCTGAAGAGTGGGGAGTTCCCCTTGAAACACTTTAGCAGCCTAACTGCCTTGACTGCCCCATAAAACACATGGCATGCTCTGATCCCTCTTCCCTGAGAATTTAATGGGAATATTAAGGAATAGTGACAGTACCCCATACATCAGCTAATTCAGGAGCAATAAGCATGATGTTACCAAGGGTTTCATTGTCAGAAGGCCAAAAGATGGGTCTGGGCTGAAGAAAATCACCAATAGGGATAGGAAAATTTACCCGCACTCTAAAATGTCAGCTGACTAATTGTGTTCTGATTTTATTATAATTCATCTACTTTCTAGGGCATTGAAAATTTATTGCCATATAAATGTGTCCCTGACATGGTGTTTTCCTCGTGACCAGCAAAACACAGCTAATTTTGCATCAAAGATTTTAATGAATCAATGTATTTCCCACCCAAGTGCTTCTGTGGAAGTGCTGGAAAGAGTTTACGCCTGAAATCAGGCACTTTGGGTAGAGTCAGCTGGTAATTGGCCACTGGGATGCTCATGGAAGGAGTGCTGGCAGTGAGACAGGGCGTCTTCCACCTTTTGCCTGGGAAGTCTGCCAGGTGAGTGGAGGAGTGGCCATTGCTGCTGGTAAAGCTCCTGGATTTCAGTTTCTCCAAATGTTCTCTTATGCCTCAGAGACATCTTACCAACAAGTACAGAAATCTGTCTAAATTTCAGCATCCCTATCCCCAGGCAGCTCATAGATAATAAAGTAAACAGTCTATACTCCCAGGGCAGAAATAAGCCATTATAACTGGTGGGTAAGAGACTTCCTGCAAGGATAGTAAAGTGGTTTATCTAGTAGGGCACCCTTCTGGTCATTTAAAATTTGCATAGTAGTTAATACTCATTGTACTAATAATCCCCACAATATTAGAATATTGTTTCATTTCTTTCAAAAATAGCCTACTATGTGCTAATACTGTTGAAGGCACAGAGTTGATAAAACAGCAGAGAATAGAGAATTTGTTTATCGTATTCCATTTTTGCCCCCAGCTCCCTTCACAAAGCCTGGCACACTCAATATATATTTGTAAATATTCAAAGAAAGAAGAAATGAAAACTTGAGTATCTTCTATTAGACAGAATGAATAAGGTAGATAGAAAATTGAAGTCTTCACTAGAAAGGAAGCCCCAATTTTTTTTTAAAAAAAAAAACCTGAAAACCATAATAAAATCATGTTACTTATCACACCTCCTGTGCTTCACTTCAGATCCCCTGGGCCTATTCTGTACCTTTTAGTCATTGCAGAGGCAGACGCTTCTCTGCTGGCTCTGACCAGCTTCACATAGGTACAATCTGACTGGGCTTTGCCCTAGACTACTTTGGCACTTCACTTCCCACCCAAGGTATTCTTGGTTGAAATTTCACTATAAACTAAAACTTAAAGGTGTGAGAGATTAGACACTTTGTGGTAAATCTTTGAACAATGGCGGATGGGAAACTATGGATAAATGCTCCCCCTCCATCCTGAAGTGAAGGATCCTGACCTGTGACAAACAGCTTGCAGATGGTCTTGCTGAATGAAGTAACCATTCGTGAAGCAGTGGCTAGCTGCATAGTACATCTTTCCTGGTTCTCCATCCTTTCCTGGTTCTTTTCCTCTGTCCTTATATGCTTTCTGGATGTCACTCCCCAGTAAAATGTTTTCAGTAAATTCTCATTCTGCTTTCTGGCAATCCTGAGCTAAAACACCTACCATCAATTCTGAACATTTACATTAAGCAATAATCAAATGCTATTTCAAAATATCCTATGGGGATTTTATATATATATATATGTATATATATATATAGATTGCATTATTATTAATTATATATACATACATATTTCATCACAAAGAAGAATTTATATATCTATATATATATATATATGTGTTCTCCTTTTTGTGTGTGTGCTCTTATGTGTGTGTGTACATATATAATGCTCCTCTTTGATATCAATTCTGTCCCACACAGATTTGTTCATATTAATCCCATTCAGTTTATTGCTGTGTTCATAAGATTGATGATCAGGAGGAACTTGCCTAGTGTGACATTTGATGCAATGCCTACCCTATTGTTAGCCTTCCATAAACATTCACAAGTGGTTTCCTTGAAGGAAGAATTTGTTAGAATAATGGGCTATTCAGGAAGGTGGTAGAATCTCCTTCCCTGGAAATATTCAATCAAAGATAGATGACTCTGGTGCTATAATCTTTTCTGGAATAGGTAAAGTCAAGTTATATTATAACAGGAGTTTGTTTATGTTGGTGGTTTAGCAGACAGGCTCTGGAAGTAGGCAGACTGACTGAGTTAGAACCTCCACATTCTACTTTAAAACTATATTATCTTTGGTAAATTCTTTAATTTGCCTAGCTCTTAGTTCCTTTGTATGTATTATAAGATCTATAAGGGCACTTATTTGATAGATTATTTTAGTAATAAATGAGATAATTTTTAGATCATGTGTTTAATATATAGTAAACTTTAAAATATGCTAACTGTTATTATTTTTGGAGACCAATCATTAAACAAGTATTTAATGTCTTCTTCATTTAAAGTCATTGCTATAAGCTAGAACAAAACTCAGACTCTACTGCTATTCTTTCCTTGCTAAAATTCTCTGATTCCAACTCCAGGTATGGAATGACATCTTATCATCCATGTAGATATTACAAGTCAAACTTTCATTCAAAGATAACAAAATGATGATATTCTAGATATTCACTATTATTAAATCATAGCATTTATGTAAAGGGACCAATTGTGGTTAGGAACAAGCATTTACCTCCTTTTTGCGCTTCATTTACAAATAAACTTCCTTAGATTTCAAATTCACTGTTGTAAAACTATGTTTTTTTAATTAGAAAAGGTACACATACTAAACAATATACAACTATAATATTAATCCAGAAATATTTTTTATAGAAAAGTTTTCTCACTTGGCTCCATGTATTATAAATCCAAATAATTGTAGTATATAGAAGAGATGCTGGATATGCTTTATCCTAGGGCTTCTTCATGTTTTTTGGGTCACAAATGCCTTTGATTTAACTTATAGAACTTCTTTTTAATTTATTTTTATTGATTCATTGTTATATATAATAGTGGGATTCATTATGCCATATTTGAATATGTACATAGCATAATTTGATTGATCTCATTTCCTAGTACTTTCCATTTCCCTCCACTCCTCCCTCATCCTTAACTGCTTGCTCTACTGATTTGCCTTCTATTATTATTATTATTTTAATAAGTGCATTATAATTTCATGTATAACTGTGATTCATCATGGTATATTCCTACATGGACATAGCATAATTTGGTAGATCTCTTTTCCCAGTACTTTCCCTGAAAGAATACATACTTGCATACACATAAATATTTGCATACTATTTAAGTAGTTTTATAGTCCCTCCAAAGTCCTTCCACAGAATTCAGGTTAAGGAAAGTTTTGTGTATGAGAAAATTGTGTCCAGAACCCACAATCTATATCTGCAACTTTTCTTTTACAGTGCTAGCTCTGCTTTTGCAAATCTACTGTTTGAACAGATTATCTAGTATTATGTGGTTGAAGGTACAAAGCTTACTTGAAATAAACTTAGACAATTATCTTAAGCACTGACTCTTAAATATGTGTAGCTCAGATCACTTGTATTGAGGACCCAGCATACAACTGGAAGTTCTCTAAATTAACTTCCACTTAAGACTAGAAGATTTATTAAAGGGTATGTAATTAAAGTGCTAATTTAGAATTTATAACTAAAAACTCAAGAGTGACTGCAGGATCTTTTTGATGTAAACCAAAGAAGATCTTGTTATAGAAAAATATTTTATCACTGATTTTATTTTAGAATTGCAGGTAGGTAGTTGGGATGGTTAATACGAATTATCAACTTGATTGGACTAAGATATGCCTAAAACTAAGAGGTTTCTGTGTGTCTCCATGAGGGTGTTTCTAGGAACAATTGGCATGTGAGACAACCAAGTGAAGCAGAGACCATCCTAAGTATGGACAGCACAGTCCAATAGGATGGAGGTCTGCATAGAACAAGGAAGTTGGAAGAACAAGGAAGCAGCAGTAGATGCAAGCTCAATTCTTCTTTATCGGCGTTCTTAATTGCTGCTGCAATTGCTGGAGACATCAGCCCCAGCTCCTTCACTATTCCAAAGTGGACTCTGCCCAGTGACTCTCTAGGGGGTTTCCAGGCCTTTGGGCACATCTTTGATCCCTTTTGGTATGAGGCTTCATCTTCTTGGACTGAGCAGCTACTGGTTCCTCCAGCTCTCCAGCCTGCAGATGACCATTGTGTGACTATACAGCTTCTGGTTCTATAAGCCAATCTAATAAATCCCCTCTTTGGGGGGAAAAATACACACCCACACCCACTATTGATTCTGTTCTTCTAGAGAATATTGACTCATACAGTAGTAGTACTAAAACACAAACTGCCTTTTTAAATTCTTGGCAAATAGTGCTTCCACCTAGCCCTGTGCCTGCATATTGTGGAGTCCTCTCCTCCCAGCCCACACTTAGTGTGCCACTCATTTTACTTGCACATGTCCTTCTTTGCCACTTACCCCTCCTCAGTTAACAATTGTAATCCCTCTTATTTTGAAAAAGCAACCAAACCAAACTTAAAACACTCCTAACAACTCGGTTTTAACCACGTAAATTTCTTACTATCTTTTTCCTATGGGATATTCTTTTGTAAATCCCCATCTTTGATTTCTTTCTCCCTTTTCTTTGCCTAATAAATGTAAACTGGTAAATGTAATTTCAGACATTTATTTTAAACACATCTATAATTCTTGTCCTTTTTTTGTTTGTCCATCCATTCATTCATTCACCCACATTTATTGCACATTATATTTGAACAGTTATTACTTGGCTATTTGCTTGAGTACTGGAAATATACTAGGAAAAACAGATGAGATATGTATCTTTTTGTATCTAGGCCAGTATAGAATCCACCCTTTATCAAGAAGATATTAAAAGTACAACAGTGAGCAGTGCTACAAATAGGTTATTTCACCTGCTTGTTTAGTTCCCATCCCCACTGCCAGGCCAGTGGTGGGGACATTTCATTCTTTTCCTCTCTGCTTTATTTATAAGCTAAAGTTCAACACTAACCGTGACTGAAGAGAATGAAGTATATTAAGTGCTACTCGTGTTTTATGTTTTCACATAATATTACAAACAAAAGGACAAATGTTATCTGGTATCAAGCTATGAATAGTTTCATTCCCACTTCATTATTTTCCACAAAAATTTTTATGTACCTTCTTGACCTCTAATTAAATCTATTTTTCCTCAAATATCTTAAGGTTGAAATTTTGGAGTTTTCATTCCAAATCAGTTTTTTTTGTTTGTTTGTTTTGGTATCAGGGATTGAACTCAGGGGCACTCAACCACTGAGCCACATCCCCAGCCCTATTTTGTACTTTATTTAGAGACAGGGTCTCGCTGAGTTGCTTAATACCTCACCATTGCTGAGGCTGGCTTTGAACTCAAGATCCTCCTGTCTCAGCCTCTTGAGCCACTGGGATCATAGGTGTGCCACCGCACCCAGCCACTCCAAATCAGATTTAAAACTTATTTGTAAGTTATGGGTTCTTACTTTTTGTCCCTATACATAATACATAAGTTGTATTATGAATGAAATATGCTTATGCAGGATATTCTACTTAGACCACCATTTATAGCATATTTATGTTGGAAAAACATTTATTTAAGTTTCAAACAACCTGTGTACAGACTTTGCAACATGAGTTGTTTGCAAATTAAGGTTTTTGTGTTTTTTTACTAATCAAAGGGAAAGATGCCATGTAATCTAAAAGTGAGAGAATAATTAATTAGAGATTCCATATCATCTTAGAGTTAAAGTTGGATTTTATTCTCACTGTCTTTTGGTTTGCCCAGTTCATAGCTGCTTTGGCTTCAGTCCCTAGTTACTTCACTAATGCACCTACTCAAATATTGTAGGTAAAGAATGAAGATTTGTCTGCTTGCTAAAAGGAAGAAATACTTATTTTCTACCTCATTCATTGACTGATGCAGAAACTATAAAGAAATACATCTAAAATAGGGATCTCCAAAACCAAAGAGAATGAAAAAGCCTTTCCAAAATGTTGTTGAACAAATTAGAGCAATTGATTTTTTAAATCTGATTTTAATTGAATCAGCAAAGTATTATTAAAAGTAAATGTTGTCATACTGCCCCAAGGAACATAGACATCTTTTGCATTTTAAATTAGTGAAAAAGACTATTTATACTTAATTTTGGAGGTTTTTTTTCCCTAAACAAATTAAGACCCTTTTTATTTTGCCAGGCCAAATGTTAGCCCATAAATGTCAATGTAATTTTTCAAAAGTGAACTTCATCAAACTATTTGCATAAGGAAAATGTCACTGTGAACAAGTACCTTGCTGCCAGTGGCTGCCAAAAACAAAAACAAAAACCAAAAAACAACTAACCCCTCCTCCCCAGAAAAAAAATACTAGAAAAACATCATCTATTTTCATATCAGATAACGTGCAGAAATTAGTTACCAAATACAGGTGAGTTTTTGCAAGGTGATACAACTATTGATTATGAGGAAGTAAGTAGCAGGTTCAGAGAAGAGTTGATAATAGGATACAGTTTTTTTATTCCCATTTTAAAATCCACCAGTCCAAATTCAAACCAGATTTGTGCTAATTAAAGGTTATGTTTCCTCTGGCTCTGATTTAGGAGTCAATTTGATCCAAGCTACTGCTCTCAGTACATTTTCCATTGGGGGGTCATTATGTAGTATTTATTAAGCATTGACATCAATTCATTCATATACTGCAAGCCATTATGTTCAGAGTGGCCAGGGTTGGACAGATTTGTGGTATAAATTGTTCTTGACATCAGGAAGTTCTGGACCAAGTAACAAGGACTTTTACTAAGGTCAACAAGCCTTACAATCTTAGCACCTCTACTTTCAGTCCTTTTCTACCCCTACCCCCCACCCAAGCCTGGGGTTTTACTAATGATCACCAGTCTGGATGGAGATTTTATGTTCTACTTTACTTCTGTGATATCACACTTCACACTGTCTCCTTCTCCTCTTCATCTGTTTTTCCTGTCTCTCCACCAAACTGGAAAATGGCCTTTTATCTCTGAATCATGAAGGTGAGCATCACATGGCAGGGCTAAATAAAATGTTTGCTTGTTGACTGAATAAATACAACCCAATCTTATTTGTTCAGGTTTTCAAGAGATGGAAGAGAAAGGTTTTACCATAAGAAGTATTGTATGTTTTAAATTTTCTGAGAGACCTAAATCAGTGGTTCTCAAAATGTGGGCCCTGAACTAGTAGGCCCTGAACTTCATCAATTGGGAACTTGTTAGAAATGCAAATTACTAAGTTCCAGGCCAGACATACTAAGTCAGAAAGTCAGAGGATGGAGTACAGCCCAGCAATTTGCATTTCAACAATTCCTATTCTGATACTTGTTAAAATATTAGAACCACCCACCTAGATCTTCCTACTGCTAACATACACAAACATGTTCACAGTTCAGTGCAAACCCAGGTGGACTCTGATCTGTTATCCTCAAGCATGGAAGTACTACACTTCTTTAACTCAATCTTGAAACCTATGCAGAGAAAGAAGTCAGCTTGACTAATTTGGCAAAAACTCCAAATTATCCTCGCTGCTTCCTCATGGGGAGGTGTTTGGGCTTGAATCAATAGGTAATTGCCTCAATTAGTCAATTCATTTTGCTTAGGTAGGCACAGCTGCAGGTAAAAGTATCCACAGTGTCCTAAAGTGTTCCAGCTTCTTCCCTTCAGGCTGAAGCCAACTAAAGACCTGTTGGGGGAAAGTTAACCACTTGACCAGAGAATAGTGAGTATCTGTATCTACTCAGCCTGGTTGACAAATTTTTCTTCTCACCCTGGTTTTTGTGATTTTATGCTAAGATCTGGTCCATGAATGATAAAAAGAAGCTATTTCTGATGCAGTGTGAAGTACACTTTGGGAGCATCCCTTCATTTTAGAATCATAAAAGAGAAAAGTGGATTGACTATAGAAACTTCTGCTGCCTATTGTCTCAGCAATTTGATTTTCCTGCTAAACGTAGCTTTTGCATAGATGTGACCTGGGATTACAGTTCCTGTACCTTATGAATATTGTTGCCTACATAGTCTCAGATACACACTTTATTTTTGAAAGCTTGAGATGGGAATTGTGAGGTAAGTAATTATAAGCAATCCTTGTTGGTATTAAGAAGTAATCAGATTACTTACAAGGATTAGACACCTTGAAAAATGAAAGAATGCTTAAGGGGTTATATGAAAAGCATTTTTATTTTCTTCAAGTTGCACATACAATCAGTAACATTTTTATTTTTTAAAAGTCATTCATTAAGTATTGCTTACCAGGAGATACTTGAAACCTCATGTCAATAACTTTTTATTTCCCTTTAAGACAAAATTCACTTGTTTAATAGAGCTTTCTGTCTTTCAGAGTTGGAGGGCTTAGGTGAAGGAATGTCTGAAGAAAATTTCATTTCTCAGTACATATTTCTGGGCTTGTTTGGGAGTGACAGTAATGGCATTACAAGGTATTGAAGCGACACTCCTGGAAGCTAGTGGAGAGGCCAGTGCAGTGTGAAAATCTCCTGCAAATCTGTCAAGCATCCTCCAGGTTCTGGGGGTAGCACAGTGTTTTCATTAGTCATCAAGGTCTGTGAATTTGGTTTTCTTCTGTTATTGACAAATAACATTTAGGAATCATGCCAAACTTTATATTCAGTGTTTTTTGGTCAGGGACCTGTGCCCAACAAAACACTTGTGAATATGTATACTTTAGCCCATTATGGTTAGGATATTTAAAAGTTATATAAAATTTAGGGAAAAATGTGTTTTAATTACTTGATTGCTATAAATCTGGATGTTACTTATGATAGTGAATTCTTTTTTTTTTTAATTCTGATAACCTGGATGTTTTAGTCAGCTTTTTTTAATGCTGTGACTAAAAGGACCCAACCAGAATAATCGTAGGGGAGGAAAAGTTTATCAGAGGACTCAGTTTCAGAGGTCTTAGTCCATAGAAGGCTGGCTCTATTCCTTGGGGCTTGAGGTGAGGCAGAACATCATGGCAGAAGATTGTGGCAGAGGGAAGCAGCTCACATCATGATCAGGAAACAGACAGAGAGAGTTCTACACTTGCCAGATACAAATATATACCCCCAAGCCATGCCCCAATTTTCATCTCCTCCAGCCACACCCTACCACTTCAGTTACCACTTAGTTTATCCCTATCAGAAGATTAATTCACTGATTGGATCAAGACTCTCACAACCCAATCATTTCTCCTTTGAACCTTCTTGCATTGTCTTACATGTGAGATTTTTGGGGACACCACTTCTAAACCATAACAGTGGGACTAATACACTCAAAAACAGTCATGGTAGAAGATGACCATCACTATTTTTATTCATTTACTGAGCCATTTATTCACTTGTACAGCATGAATGCATTATATAAACACTCCTGAGTGTTTATTATATTCTAGAGTAGAGGCCAAGGGGGGTGGTGTGACCCATCCGCAGTAATTTTATTCAGTGTGATTTATAATTCCTTTCCAAGTAGCTACCCCTTTCAGGTTTTCTTTAAATACCTACCTGTTTTTATTGCAAAGAAAAGGAAACCATTTTTTTTTTTTTAAGTGAACACCTATTTGAAAAACATTTCCAGAGCTGTTACTAGGATCTCAAATCTGCCTATGCTCCACGTGGTGTAGAGGCTTCAATCTGGTTCCTGAACCCTCCCGGGGGATTGTTCCAAATAATAATTTCTTGTGAAGCAACTGGATTCCTCTGAGAAATAAGAACAGCTACTGGTTGAAGATTGCTCAGCACAAATCATTCTCTTACCCTAAATGGATTAGAAACAGTCCTTCTGTGATTGGATTTAAACAGATTATTTATTTATTTATTTTGGTAGTATAAGCTACTTCAGGAAGAAGATAGCTTCTTCCCTGTCTCCATTTTAACATGCCACACAGTTTGTCAGATAATGAGTATTTTCCTTACTGTTGATTAATTTGAAAGGAACAATACTATATGAAGATACTTCCATCTGAGTATAAGAAGTTTATCACTGTGGTTTTTGTATTAACAAGGGTTGATAAACAATATTTTTTCCTCATTCTTCTTTTTTTGTAGTGGCAATCCCTAACTTGCCTTGGTATTTTGGGTGGTACTCAATAGTGTTCTGGTGAAGTCACTGAGAAACTCCATCAGCCATAACCTTGCAACAAAATCCACCACTCAAAAATCCATAGCTGTTGAATGGAGCCAAATGAAATCTTGGCCAGGACCTTGGAACTCCAGCCAACTCAATCCAGTGTGACCCTGGATTTGTCACTTAGCAGGCTATCTCCCAGGATCGCCAGTCTCTGCTCTGCAACAGAAACACACACGGCCCTTTCAACAGAAAATAGTGAGGAATAAGGAGAGGGGAAATATAATGGACTTCTTACAGTTTCAAGATATAATTGTTAGCTCTCTTTTGTTTTTGTTCTAAACTAATAATTTCGTGTGTGCGCCATCTAGCTAACTTACTCTAAAATACTTAGTTGCCTAGATCATCCAAATAATAGTTCTTCTCTACTATACAGTGTTTGTCATGGTGGCTACTAGCCATGATCCTTTCTCTAAATGTTATAGAAATAAGATATAGAAATAATTTAGTTATTGAAATAAGTGTTGTATTCCTACCAAAGACAAGTAATCAGAAAGAATATTATCTGATGGCCTACAGAGTGAGGAACATAATGAGAGATTACTGCGTGCTGAAATATAATACTTCATTGGAGAAGTACAAGCTGGGCTGAATCTTAAAGAATGGGAGGGATACAGATGGTTGGGAAGATGAATTAGCAATTTCAGATGGCACATACAGGGAGAGAGATGGAGGCAGAAATGCCCAAGACACATTCAAGGGACAGAGAGTACTGGGCTAAAGCTTTTCTGTGGGAGTATTAGTGGTAAAGAATAATGGGAAGGCCAGACTTTACAGGGCCTGAAAGGCTTGAGAGGAGAGTTTGAACATCATCATCATCTGAGAGACACGGACGCTTTTCAGTTGAGAAGTGACAAGATCAGGACAGTGTTTTAGAGAACTAACAGGGGTGACGTGATCTGCTTTGAAAAGGGAGGAGGCTAGAGATAAACTAGTAAGAGCAATGTGCAGCCTTGCATGGATCTGGATTCCAGACTCTACCCTTCCACTTCCTCACCTATGCAAAACTTAATCCTTCCAAGTTTCAGAACTGGATGATAGTACTTCTCCTCTTTATACATTCAGTAAAGACCACTTAAAACCTGTTCTGTTTGCACTGTTTTAGGTAGTGGTGATATGAAGGTAAGCAATGTGAACAAAGACCCTGCCCTGAGTTCCAATTCATCATGGAGTATAGGAAAATTGGGAGGATTAATGAGCAGTGGTGAACATACAGTATAACTATGATGGGTATACAGTGTCTGGCACATAGTGGTTGCTCAATAGAGAGCAGAAAGTACACTAGTAATAGTTATGGAGGTAGAGAAATTGCAACAATGTACATTTAATTTCCATAGAAAAAGATAGGTTTATGTTTCAGCATATAGATCTCAAGAAAGTCTCTGTTCTTTTGTTCCAATTTGCTTGGGCTTCAATAGCTCGACCTTTTCAGGATCTGCATGAACTCATCATTCTGGTCATGGGCCCATCGAGGTAGACTCCTATGATCCAGAAAATTTCCCTTTTCTCAGATATGTGGGATTGGGAGTCTCTGCCTTTGGCCTCTCTTCAGTCAAAAGCAAACAGCTTTTCCTTCCCCAAAGAAGCCAAACCCACCACCTGCTTTTCATCTGAAAAGACAATGAGCACTTGACTTAGCCCACCAGACATCTAAGTGATGTGATGAGAGTGGCTCTGCTGAAGCAAAATATATCTTTGAAGGATTTGTTCATGATCTGAGCACCTAAAATTTTCATCACTAGAGAGTTGACTAAAAGAACAAACAATATTTTTATCTTGAATGATTTCCAAAGTAATGCCAAGCAGAGCACTGAAGTACATTTTATTTTTATTATGCATTAGCAACTGTATAATTTGACTTTGCCACTGGTTAATCAACAGTATTTATTGACTATCCATTACATGCAGAATGTTGTGCTAGATATTAAGGTTCAATGTCTGAAACTAGTATCCATGCTTATTAGTGGTTTGACTTAAAGGAAATATCACTAACAGGGAGACAAAACCAGAGTTCTAGCCCTGGCTGTGACATGTGATCCTGAACAATGCATTTAAATTCATTCACAAATCAGAATAATACAAGAGCAGCTAAAATGTATTGTTACTATAGGCTTAGCAATGTCCTAAGTGCTTAACATGAATTATTTATTCTCATAGCAACTCAATGAAGTTCATATTGTCATTATTCTTTTTTTATACATGAGACTTAGAATTCCATTTTTTCCCACTGCTAGTAGAAAAGCCAAATTTTAAACTATATCTCTTAATCCAGAGCTGCAACCTTCACCTCCATTCCCCAGGGTTATTATAAACATCTAACTAGTTAGTATACATGTATAAATGCATTCCAAACTTGTAACAAATATAGAGGGTACTCTTTTTCAATTGTAAAAGCTTTGAAATAAAGGGTTGTATCTGACTCTTGTTTATATTTTATTCATGTGGGTAATCATGCAGTGTTTGTTGGACAAAACATTTGTATGCTTGTGCTACCTTATTTCCAGTCCCACTGTCATATCTAATTAATCTCCATGTCTACTGAACTGAACAAAATGTTGCCATTTATAGGATGGGGATCTGACATTATTTATGTATTTAAATGAAATGTCCCTGCCTTTAAAATTCTGTCCTAAATTACTTTGAAAATTTATATATATATATATATATATAGCTAAACATTCATACTAAGGAATTTGTACCCTGTTAAGCTGAGAATCCACCCTACAATACTATATGTGGATAGTCCTGATAACTTGAATAGGAAGAGAGAACAAACATGCCTGGGGAGTGCCAGGTGAACACTGCTCCTTCAGGGGGAATTAGTAAAGAAAGACATCCTGGAATGGTTATTTTTAGGAGGATTTTGAAGGAAAGGAAGGCAAATACCTGTGACTGTCCTACTAGGATACAATCCACCAACACCATTCCTCTCATTTTCTTCTCTTATCTCTCTTGGTTTCCTAACATTGGAAGACTAACAATAAAACATTCATTTTAAACAACACTTGTGGATTTTTTAAAAAAATCTCATTTTGATTTAAATGACCATGAAATTGTAGACAAATAATTTTGTCACACACTACTTTGCATGATATCAGATCCAACTGTACATTTTTCAGGGGCTGCTGAGCACCAGCTCCATGAACTCATGTAGGACCAACCTGACAGTGCCTTGCCTAAGGCCAATGAAAAGGGATTTCACCTCGTATGTGTGGCCCAGAAGTGCAGGAGAATTAGTACTCTGTGAAGTTAATCTTTGTATAGCAGGAGATGGTTGTATGTGGATAGACTCCTTCTGCCTTTTTTTTTTTTTTTTTTTTTTTTTTTTTATGGGTGATCTTGTGATGGATCATACAGCTTCCTGGGAAGCCTTGCAGTGGCCAGCCTGATTCTTGTATTGACTCTTTTTCCTTCCTTGTCACCTTCCCCTTGCCCCGACTCCTACTTTCTTGAACTGTTTTTCTAGTAAATTAATAACACACCCATGCCCTGTTACAGGTTCTGATTTTGGACATCCAATTTAAGCAAAATTTGAGAATGGAAGTCAACATCATTATAAGAAATACCTTTAAAATGAAGCTCTTTTTAAATTCTTGGATTCCAAATATGACAATAAGAAATGTGAAAGTGAAAAGGTATCATTCTGCTGGGCTACCTACTCTAAAGGCATGAAAATCTCCTTCCTGAGGAACATTTCATGAAAAGGATCTGAGTTAAAGCCCACAGCATTAACAATGAACAAGAGGCAGGGCATCTATTCTCTGTGATCTAATTTTCTGTAATATATATATATATATATATATATATATATATATGTATGCATATATATATGTGTGTGTATGTGTATATATATATGTGTATATATGTGTGTGTGTGTATATATATATATGTATACACACACACACATACACAAGAAAACAGCAAAGAAAAACACTAAAATATTAACTGTGGTTATCTCTAGGTGGTAGTGTTATGGGTGGTCTTTATTATCTTCTTTGTGGATTTTCCGTAATTTTCCCAAATGTCTATGATCTTACTCTACTTTTTAAAATTGAGAAAAAAAATCTAGCTGTCAGAAGTGAACCTAGACTCATCGTGTCCTTCCTTTTAAGTTTCTTTCCACCATAAGAGCAAATATATATATTTCTGCCTGATGGAGCATAGGGGCATCCAGATCCTTATCTTTTTCACAGATCAAGGGTTGGTATGCTTTCAGCTGCAATTCAATTATCAACAGGAGCCCAGAGATGGCTTCACACAGGTCTTTGGGAGCTGCCATCATGAGGCTGAGTACACATCTACTGGGGATGACATTAATACAATAATGATGGGGAAGAGCACTGAATGAGTACTGACAGCAGAGGTGGACATTGTCTCAAAGTCTAGATTTCATCCACATGATTGCCCTTGACATCACCATCAGTTGGGGATGACTGATAAGGAGAAACAAACACAGAGAGTTTTCTGGTATCCCTTAGTATCAGGAATGCTTTACACATGGGTAAATTATGTAGCTGCCCCTGGAAGGTAGTGAGAAGATTGTGTCTAATCCCAAAGTATGTAACAGATGCCCGAAACTCCATCATCATTAGCTCATGGGATGGATTAAACATTATCTACCAATAGATTAGGCAGAATCCCTGGACACATTTCTGGGAAGATATTAAATTGTATCACTATCAGCCCTTTTCATTTTATCTTGAATATCAGCTTTTTAATTCTTTGACATTCACGTAACAGTAGCTTAAACAGACAAGGAGTAAAGAAAGGAGACAGTTTGCCTTCAGATAGTGAAGGAGAAAACTGTAAAGAGAATAAAGGGGCTATGTATAAGCTACCAAAAAAAGATTTTGTATTTTCAAACTATTTAATTGCAGGCTGGGGTTGTGGCTCAGTGGCAGAGCACTCGCCTTGCACGTGTGCGGCCCGGGTTTGATCCTCAGCACCACGTAAACATAAATGCATTGCATTGTGTACAACTGAAGTAAATAAATAAATATTAAAAAAAAAAAGAAATGCTCTAACTATTTAATTGCACAGTCCATGTGGAGATTGCCTCCAATTCTCTACCTGTCCCTTGATTTGCTCTCTTTGCCATGTGACTTTATAGTTGCTTCCTTTAAAACTAGAGCTTGGTCATAAGTCTCGCTTTGACCAAGTATATGTGAGATCAAATGACAACCCTGACTTATTCCATTTACTCCACACTTGCTTCTCTACCATTGCCATGAGATGAACAGGCCCCAACTGACCCTGTGATCCAAGGGGAATGGGAGACATTTGAAGTAGAGCCCCCAGATGAGCATAGATTAGAGTGGCCATGGCTAAGCTGCCCTACGTATGCAAAATCAGTAATAAATTATTGTTTTAAGCACCAAATTTGGAATGATTCATTACATAACTCTGACTGATTCAATGCTCTTTTTGTTTGTACATCCTAAATTCATTATACCATTGCCAAGTAATTTTGAGCTCCTATAGATAGAAACCAAATTTCTCTCCAGCAAATGTTTGGCATGATAAGTGATCCTAATGTGATAAGTGATAAGTGATCCTAATGTTTGTTGAATGAATGTTTCTTCAAAATAGTTCCCAATCTACTCTTTAAACCTTAGCTCCATGTTTGGGGTTGAATTAAGTATATCCTCTCCCCCAATAAGATATGCTGAAACCCTAGCCCCGAGTATATAAAAATGTAAACACATTTGGAAATAAGATCTTTACTAAATCAACCAAGTTAAAATGAGGTTGTTGGGGTTATCCCTAACCCACTATAACTTAGTTTTCTTTTATGAAGGAGTAATTTGGGCACAGAGACAAAAACACACACACACATTGAAGATGTGGTCATACAAGGAGAAGATGGCATGTGATGGTAGTGGTGCATCTATAGACAAGGAACCCCCAAGAAATGGTGGAAACCACCAGAATCTAGGAAGAGACAGGATAGAAGTGGTTCCTAGAGCAATCAGAAAGTGAATGGTCCTGTGGACACCTTGATTTCAGACCTGAAACACCCACAGTTGTGAGATATAAATCTCTGGTTTTAAGCCACCCAATTTTGGAAACCAATACCCTCTACTACTCCTCTTATTCACCACTTCCATAATGTCAAGTCATTCCCATAGCCACTTTCTTAATTATCATGAACCCTAGACTTACAATTTCCCTTCTGTGGAATTCTTTGCTTTCCTCTTCTTTATCTATTTAACTTCCTGTTGCACTTTCAGACCCAACAAAATGCTTATCTCCTCTAAGAGGCTTGGTCCAAATACGACAGTATAGTGTTAATTTCTCACTCTTCTGTTTTCTCATATTATTTGTGCATCTCCTATAGTATTGGTTACAGTGTAGAATAATGAACTGTTTTGATACCTTTTGTTTGTGCAGGGCTACAAAATCCTGGAGGGCAGTCACTATGACAGTTTCTGGCTAAAATAGGACTTTGCTGGCTTGAATGATTATAGAGGTTTAAAGATGAGGTTTTGCTTTAGAAATAAAGGTCTGAGAAGTACTCAGGGGATACCTGGATGGTGGCAAGAGGTCATTCATTGCACGGGACTGGGAGAAGCAGACCAAGTGGTGGGTATGGCAGTACGTACTTATCTTCTTCCTCAAGGGAGAGTCCAATTCTCCTCATGGTCAGGATGCAAGGCATACTTCTTGTTTTAGTCAACATGCTTATCATCTGTTTGGCATTGTTGGAAATTCAGAAAAGAAATGAACAGATCTGGAAAATTCTTCTACCTTCCCACTTGGAGTCCTTATGTTGGAGATTAGAGATCTTGTTGAAGAATGTGTAACAAGCAGGGTCTTTAAAGTCAGGAAGATTTGTTTTGCAGTTTCTCTCATTCTACTTGTTTATGCTGTGAATTGAAGGGGGTTCTTTCACCTCTCTGAGACTTGGTTTCCTTATTTTAAAAATAAAATGATACTTTCTGCTTTATAAGGCTGTTAAAAGGATAAAATGGTATAAGCTATCTGAAAAATATTGGAGCATAGAAGGCATTCTTAAAAGCCAAGCTTCCATGCTTTAGCCTAATCAATTAATAATTCAACCCAGAATGGCATTGTTGCCCCTTTGCAATACAGGCAGGTGATTAGAACATTTTGATCTTCAGATCAAACTAGCTTATACTGCAGTAATCATAGTAAAACACATGAAGGTGATTAAAGGGGAGAAAAAAATAGGTGCAAACCTTATAACTCTGAAGAATTTATGTCAAGTTCAACCCTTTATATGGTTTTATAGATGAAAAACTTCAGAAGTCAGGGTTAAAATGAAAGTGGACAGACTATGAACTCAAGCAATAAAAGGGGTCTCTTTTTGTAACAATTTCAAGTACAATAACTCTTGGTTAAATTTTATCAGGTTTCACAGCTTTTTAACTGGTGGATAAAAAAATCACAGTATGGTACCTGGATTCAGGAAAGAATATAAATAATATTATAAATGCCAACAATTTTGTGGTCTCATTTCATACCTGTCACTTCATATTAGGAAATACATCTCTCTGTGTGTACTCAAACACACCAACCTTCCCTTCTTCTTTTAAAACTGCTTCAATTTCCATTATTAAAGCCTATTCAAAGGCAAATTTTTATTCTTAAACATTGCAATTCATGAAAATCATCTCAAATTGGCAAAATTATTTCTGTAACATCTGGTTTCTTCATGTATTCATTTATTTATATTTTTTAGAAGATACTTTTGATAATCAAATGCAGATTCAGCAACAAGTTGGCAGAAATGCAGGTGTTTGACCTGACTGTCCTTACAGCCTTGGGTCAGCCTCCATTGAGGAGGGGGGCCATCCCAAGTTCACCTGTGTGGGGATACTTCTCATGTTCAAAAAAGGAGTAGAAACAGAGCTTTGCCTTACAGTGAATATGAATATATTTAAAATACATTCCCCCTTGGAGATTTAAATTTTACTGTGTGTAACAATGAGAATGGGAGTTTTAGTGCCTTTCCTAACCAAGTCCTCCTATTAAATTGTTTAAATTACATATGAGAAAAATAAAGTTAAGGAAAAGGAATATAAATAATTGTAGAGCATGTCTAATAAACACCTTTAAATGAGAACAGCTCATAAAATAATATTTTGACTCTTTCACTAATAATATTATTATGAACACACTTAGAATTAATATACACATAGCTGTCATTTTTCCCTCCAGTAAGCTCAAAGTGCTTCCCTGATACTCTTAGCCAACTTTTAAACACATGCTTTGGGTTATGGAAAGCACAGAATTTATTGCTCCTGATTTGTGTATGGGGAGACCAGATCACAGAGAGGTTAAGTTTCTCGATTATGAAATCCCACATTATAGGTTTAGGATTATACCTTTTTGAATTCTGTCACACAGTGGTACCTCTTTTTATTTTAGCCCAGAGGTCTTCCTTCTCAAACCTCCTTGCTCCAACTATTTGATTTATGTGCCTGATAAATTATCATTTAAGAATAAAAGCAAAAAAAAAAAAAAGATAGATTCAGATATTTAAAAATATGAGTTTATCACACATAGATTCTTATTAAAAAGACTTCAGAAAAAAGAAAGTGGAACTAGAAAAAGAAATGAAAAATATGAAACACTGGTGAACATAGAAACTGATTGTACATTGCGGAAATTCTAATTTTTGTTGTAGATTATGACAATGTGGAAGGAGAGCAGTGGCAAACTGAGAGGTCTTCATGAAGTAGTTAAATGACAAAACACACCAGAGTCCTCACATTGTTTGGGAGAAAGAGATACTAAATGAGACATTCTTAGAAGTATTTATACAAATAAGTTAAAATTTAAGGACAAACAGCAAAGAATAAAAGTCTGATTTATAGCTTCCAAACCATCAGGGGAATTAAAAAGAAATATAGAAAAAAATGTATCAATTACTACAAACAGAAGGCAGGACAGAAAAACAACAATAATAATAACAACAACAGATCATGACAACGGAAATTACCAAAACCAGAAAATTGTAGGAATAAATTTAATTGTGCTAATAATTATGGCGATTATAAATGGATAAAACCCCAACTGCTCTTGCAAATGAGAAACTTAACATCTCTAAAACTGAATACCTGATCTGAAGGACACCCCAATTACCCCACCACAAACCAACACATAAGGCGTCCTCAGCTTATTTAGGGCAACTCTGGACTTGGAGACCCTCAGGATAAATCTACAAACCAATGCTGTCCATCGGTGATACTTCTTACCTTCTTCACTGCAGCCACCCTGGGCCCCTTCTGCTTCACTTCCAGCTCCCAGGTCTTCCTCACATCACCAGGTGGCAGGGACCCTTTCAGAAGAGAATTTAGATTACCTTTCTTCTATGCTGAAGTTTCCAGTGGTCACCATCTCACTTAGAGTAAAGGCTAAATCTTACAATAGCCTAAATGACCCTGCATGATCTGTTCCTAGTGATGTCCTTGGCTTCATCTCCTACCACTCTCCCTCTTCCTTCCTGTCTTAGTTTTCTGCTGCTGCCATGACAAAGGCAGATACAAGCTAAGTGGCTCACACAATACAAATGGATGTTCTTACAAATCTGGAAGTCACAAGTCTCACTGGATTAAAATCACGGTGCTTGGAAAGCTGCCTTCCTGCTGGCTACTCCGTGGAAGAATCTTTTCTCTATCTTTTTCAGTTCCTAGAGGCTTCTCATGTTTCTTACCTCCTGGCTCCCTTCTAGCAATCACATCACTCTGATCTCTGATTTTGCTTTCACATCTCCTTTACTGTCCTACTTGTTTTCCTAAATTCCCTTATGCCCTAATTATATTGTCATTACCTTGGCCCACCCAGATAATCCAGGATAATATCCCCATCTCAAGACATTTGATTTAATCACATCTGCAAAACCCTTTGGGCATGGAAGTTAACATATTCACAGGTCCTTGCATTAGGATGTGAATATCTTAAGGGAGGTATTATTCTGCCCATCACATGGCCTGCTGCAGCCACATGGTCTTATCACTGTTCCTGCAGCATCCTGGTCCTGCAGTTTCATAGGTCTTTGTCCATAGATAGTTGGTTCCATTCCTTGGGGCTCAAAGTGAGGCAGAATATCATGGCAGACTAATGTAGCAGAGAAAAGCAGTCAGGACATAGTCACCGAGAGAGAGAGAGAGAGAGAGAGAGAGAGAGAGAGAGAGAGAGAGAGCTCTGCTCTAAAAGCAAAAAATATAAACCCCAACAGCATTCCCTTAAGGACCCACCTTCTCCAGCCACGCCCTACTTGTCTGCAGTTATCACTTAGTTAATCCTTATCAGAGAATCAATAAATTGATTAGGTTAAGGCTCTTATAACCCATTCATTTGTACTCTAAACCTTCCTGCATTGTCTCACATATGAGCTTTTGGGGTCACCTAATATAAACCATAACAGGGAAAATAATAATATCTACCTCATAGGTTACTTTTGAGAATTAAATATGGTTAAAACACTTTAAAAAGTATTTGGCTATTTATTATTACTAAGAGAGAGGGCCTTTATGCTTTAATTAGAGAGAAATGAAGACAGTCTTGGCCCCCCAGAAGCTTGTTTCGAGCTGCTGTCTCTAAAGCTGGGGCATGTGTCCTCAGGTTGGTCAAGACAATTGAAGAAGATCAGAAACACCCTTCTATTTATTATATGCTTTTAATTTTACCTTAGAAGGGGAAAGTACACCAGGCAGTGGTTGCTGTGTGGGCCTCTGTGGTCCCTTAGTCTGCCAACTGGAGTAGGCAGAATGTGATTTGGGAACAGTAGCAGCTCTACCACCTACAAAGGGCAGGAAGCTTTCCTCAGTTACTCACTTACTGTCCTTTCCTGTGTCATGCAGCAACTGGTAAGCAGATTTACAGATATATGACTCTCACAAAAAGGATAAATGGCTTTAAAAGATCCCTTCAAAAAAAGGATAGAAGGTTATACTGGTAACAAACACAAATGAGCAGTTAAAAATGACAAGGCAGACTGTCTGACCATCAGCCACAGTGTGAAGTAAAAACACTGCCACTCTAACAAGATCTTCTGCAGTCTCATTAAAATATGTCAAGATGACTATTAGAAATATCGAATTATTGCCACTTCCTTAGCAACCGACCTGTCCCTAAGTATAAATTGCACCCCAACCTATCAGCAATAGTGGTGGTCTGAGGCCATTTTAATCTTCACAGTGTTAAAACATCATTTTAAAAACCTTAATATTAAAATTGTGTAGTTTTCATTAGGATTTATAATATACATCTTAAAACAGGAAAATAGTACTTTATATAATTATTCAGTAGCTATACATGCATTGGGTCTATAAGGTCAAACAAGGTTTACTGATAGAATGCTTATATCAAATAAATGTGGAGCACCTGCCAGGGAGCAGATGCTTACAGTGCATTCTGATGAGGCATTTGACAGAGGTGAGTGCAGTGGCATATGAAACGTGAGAGGGGGTGATAACCCAGCCTGCAGAAAAACAGGGCAGAAGGCTGAAGCACAGGTAATCCTCAAACAAGCATGGCCTGGATGGGAGGACATTCCAGACAGAAGGAGAAAAGTCAATAAGGGCATGGCGGACTCTGAGACCTGTAGGTTGTGCAGAGATAAGGAACAGTGACCGAGAAGGTGAGTGAGATCCATAGTGCAAATAAGAAGCCAGACACAGCTTTTATCTCAAGCCTTTGATGCAGGATACCCCATATTTCTCATGGGACTGGGTCAGGTATATCCTTAAAACAATAAACAAAACAACAAAGGTTTGGAACCAAACAGATTGAGAGGTTTGAGTCTAACCGGTATCACTTGTTCTGTGACCGTGACTAAGTAGTTTTACTTTTATATATAGACCCCCCTCATTGGTAGATGATAATAAAACCTGTTTGATAGGATCTATTTGAGGGTCCCCAAAATGGTATGGTTTACTTAGCACAGTGGCTGACCTAAGGCAAATGCTTGGTAAGCAATAGTTAATAGAGGGTAATGATTAAGTAGGAATGATTAATACAGAGAGCAGATTGGTCCAGAGCTGCATGGGAAGCATGTATATTGTACTGAGAACCAAGACACATTTTGCTTGTACATTCTATGCTGGCAACAGAAGAAGTGTCTCAATGTTGTGAGATAACAGATTAAGAAAATGAGAGGTGAGGGACATTATGAGTCATTTGGAATAGGACAAAGTACTGAAAGAATAAGATAGAGCTTAGAGAAATTCTGCATGTAAAGTGCTTTAAAAGGAGTTCTCTGAGCAGATGGAAAAAAGACATCCTTCCCTTTGGAAAGGAAGATGTGACATAAACCTCTGCCATGCTTCATGGTCAGGGCTTGTCTGGGGCTGGGGCAGGGGCCAGGAGAAGGTCTCCCCCAGTTTATTCCAGTCCTGTGTCTTCAGCAATGCACTGCAGAAGGCTGGGGAGCACAGGAGACAGTTTCAGATGAAGCCATGCTGGGATTTTGTATCATCAAGAGAAGAAAGAAGAACAAAAGACTGGAGAAACTGGGTCCGTGTGTGTGTGTGTGTGTGTGTGTGTGTGTGTGCGTGTGTGTGTAGAAGTCATCAGAGAAGAATTTAGTCATTTTATGTCAGGAACAATGAACTTGGGAGAATAACATCAGAAATCAGACTAGAGGCAGAATTCATCTCAGCTTCATGGGAATCCAACAGCATTTTATAACTCAATCAGAGCTTCTGTAACAGCTTCCTTGTGCTATTCCTTTATCTGCATGGTTGTCTTGACCACTGGATTGGCAGCTTCCAGTGGGCACAAACTGAAACTCACTTATCTGACTTCTTATTCTCACCACAGCCATAGATGAAGTTTATCACAAATGGTGTGTTATCCTGTCAATCTGGATTTTCCTGTTTGTTCAAAGATAGAGGCAATACACACCAGCTTGCATTTACTTTAACCCCATTATATGCAGCATTCAGGCTCACTTTCTCCTATCTGTATGTCTGGTGAAACAGTCTAACAATTGGAGGTCACCTGTGGCTGCTCTTGTCATAGCCATGAGGTAGCTCATTTCAGGGAAGTAAGGTGTCTCTTCTAAGCAGGGACAGAGCCAGATTTGACCTGTTCCCAGATTCTATGATCTGAATGTTTATGTCCACCCCAAATTCAAGTGTCAAAATTCTCACCCTCAAAGTAATGGAATTAAGAGACAGGGCCTTTGGGAGGATATGAGGTCATAGGGATGGGGCCTTCAGGATGGAATTAGTACCCTTGTACAAGAGACCCCAGAGAGCCCTCCTCCCCATCTACCATGTGGTGACACAGCAAGAAGGTGCTATCTATGAACTACGAAGTGGGTCCTCACTGGACCCAAAGCTGCCAGCACCTTGATTCTAGAATTCCCAGCCTACAGAACAGTGAGATACAAATTGCTGTTCTTAAAAGCCATGCAACATATGGTATTTTGTTATAGAAGCCTAGTCAGATTAAGACAACATTTTGGATCTCAGCACAGATCACACAACTTTTTGGGGGAAAGAAAGTTGCTCCAGGTGCTGTACAATTTTCATGTTTATGGAGATTACTTATCATCATGTGGTATGATGGAAAGAGACTTTATTCCTGCTCTACCATTTCTGATGATATGATTTGGGGAAAGTCACTTAAGCCTCAAACTTTTCATTTGAAAATAGAAATATAATTCCAACCTCAAAGAGTATTTCAAAAATCAAATAATATATTTGAAATAGCAGACAAAGTGCCTGGTATATATAATAAATGCAACAAATGCTAATTACTTAAATTAATTAGAATTATCTAAATTCTCTGGCAAGGCTTTTTTTCTTGTGGTGAAGAAGATAACTCTAGACTTGAACTGTCATCACTGCTAGTGATTCCACTGACAAGAGGGGGACATATTTCTTCTCATCCATACAATCTCCAAAGAACTCTGATCTGTCCTGTTTTGGTCACATGTCCACTCCCAGACCATGACAGTGTCCAGAGCTGATGGGATTGTTTGAACAGCCTGTGTTACTTGACCACTCCCATGGCAAGAAGCACAGACAGAAGAAAGGCAAGAACAACACAAAAAGGTGCTTTGGTGTTAATGACAGAAAGTGGTGGAGGGGGCTGGGACTGTGGCTCAGTGGTAGAGCGCTCGCCTAGCGCATGCGCGGCCTGGGTTCGATCCTCAGCACCACGTATAAATAAATGCGTTGTGTACAAATAAAGCAAATAAATAAGTATTTAAAAAAAAAAAAAAGAAAGTGGTGGAGAGATTTCAAGACAGATTCACATGGGAAGTTTTGGAATGCTACATGTAACTTTAAATGCGGGCTTTTACTTCTTAATTTAAGGGTTTTTCCCATTCCTTTATTTTGATAATTATAAAACAATTGGCCATTTGTCCTAAAAATACAGCAAGTAGAAACTGTATTCTAAATTTAGTATTAAAGAGAAATGACTAAACAAAATAATAAAAAGTAAATTATTCAGAATAACACTCTCTATGTGATAATGAGACAAGATACTGATAAGTATTCACAATGCATCAGGTTTTATAAAAATCTAATTACATAATTTCCTGAAATTATTTACCTGGATATTTCTAGTGGGCTAAATATTCTATTTCTGCGAGGTGACCAGAAACTCTTGGAAAAGTCTGAATAAAGCAATAGTAAGTAGTCAGGGCAGTGAAGGGGACTCAGGAAGTCGTCCTAACACATAGTTGAAACATGGCCACTTGTACCTTGGGAATGCACTTCCAGGTAGGTACAGAGTAAAAATCAAATTTTCATAGTCAACACAAATAATAATAATAACAATAATAACAACAGAAACAACAACATAATACCAACACATCTATAATGTACATGCTATGCCTGTTCTAAGCACTTTATCATTTAATCCCCCTATGAGTTCTATGAGGTAGGGATGTAACATTAATCTCATGTTGATACCAATTAGAAGTAACAAAAATAATGAGAAAGCAGCACATAATCTATTAAAAGAAATACCTTTTCCTCAAGTTAATTGTAACATTCTTTTACCCATAGGAATATCAATTCAACACTATCTATCTAATACAACACTTATCTTTTAATATCTTGGATTTATTTCGTGTAAAATTTCACATGAGAAATCCATTATCATTATAACAGGGATTTTCCAGATTATGAGGGTCTGCCTTAGGACCCCATATCATCTAGTGGCATTTCTCAAAATTTTACTTGTAACTTGTGGCCTTGTAAAGTGAAAAACTTTGCTTCTTTGTTACTACAGAATGCAAAACATTTGATTCACAAAGTTGCTAAGTTAGGAAATAAAGCATTTTATATAATTAACACCTTCATTAGAATGTATCTCTTCCTTTCCCAAGTTAATGACAGAGATGATACTTAGGAAAATTAATGAGGAATTGTCCAGAAACAGATTATAGATAAATTACAACATCACATTTAATAAAGGCTGTCAGCTGACCATAGAGTAAGTGATATATTCAAGTGCAGTTTAGCTTTACCTAGCATTTATATAATATAAGTTTCTTTGCTCTATCTATCTCTCTTTACAGAAGCTATGTTGATAAGCTACTGTGTTGCTTATTACTCATGGCTTCCTAGCGAGCCAGGTTGCTGTTTTACCACTTGGAGATGAAAAAGAGTGGATGGTGCCCAAATTATTTAAACCTTGTTAGTTGCGAGTCCAGACGTAGATGTCAGATCTTCAGAATTTGCATATTTCTTAATTATTTAGGCTAAGTTACTTCTTTTTTACAGTAATGTGTTTATTATATTTACTATTTTTTAAGATAATGCAAAAGCTTTTCAATAAAGATAAAAATTATTGTTTAAAAATCTACCACTCTATTTCATGATGTTTGTAATTTCCTAATCCTTCTCTGCATGCACATGTGTTTTACATATATGTAACATATATGTGTCTAACAGTCTCAGGATTCTGGGATTACTTTTATTTCCCAAATCCCAATAGTTAGAGTCATCATCTGACTCTGTTTTTGGAAGGATAGCCTATAATTAAACTCTCCTTCCCCAAAGAAAGCTTAGTATCTCACAAATTCCATTCTACTACAAAAGCAGTCTAAATCCAGTGATGCACTGGTACAACAACTGGCTTTCCACATACACAAAAAAATGTGTTATTAATTTTACTGATATAAAGGATATATAACACCCAATTTACAATAATAATAAAATATACAGTACATTTCATGGTAAATTCCATATAGCCATTGATTTTCACAGAATGCTTTCATTGATTTTTGCTGAATTTCAGTGCTCATTGACAATGTATGGTTGCAATTAACAAACAAATGTGGTTCTGCAACAAACGTTGGTTAATATTTGACTTACATTAAAGAAATACAACAAAAGTTAAATAGTGAAAATATGTCAGACTTTTCCTTATCTGACAACAATAAGAGCAACTCTTTGGCTGAATTGAATAATAGTTTTTGAATATGAGAAGGATATTTCTGCAATGTTTTGTGTTATTTATTATGTAACAGATACAAACATGACACATTTAAGTTTCATCTGCATTATTAAACATTCTGCATCATTTTCTTGCATCTAGAAAATCAGCAAAATAATAAATAAATTCATGATTTGTAGCAGTTGTCAATTCCCAGAGTCTGAATACAATTGCCATTGCTGACTTCATTTCACACTGTGAATATGATATCTTTAAACTTGGATTTGGGAAAAGCTGCAGAGCAGCAATGTAAAATATTTTCATCATACAGATTTTAGAGATGTGAAGAACTTCAAGAGTATGGATGTTAGTAAAATATGATAAAACAATTAGCAAGTGATGAGCATTGAGTATTTATTACTTAATTCGGGGGTACCAGGGATTGAATTGAGAGGCACTCACCATTTAGCCACATCCCCAGCCCTGTTTTGCATTTTATTTAGAGACAGGGTCTCACTGAGTTGCTTAGTGCCTTGCTTTTGCTGAGACTGGGTTTGAACTCACAATCCTCCTGCCTCAGCCTCCCAAGCCGCTGGGATTACAGGCATGTACCACTGTACCTGGCTTATTACTTTTATTTTTAACAAAATGTATTTAATTGTATGATTACACAATTTAAGTTTCAATAATAACTACATTTAACAAATATTTAACAAAATTCCTGAAAACCGAACAATTGGACCTTAGGCACCATTATGAACTAGCTTCAGCACTGTACTTCCTAGCTTAAGCTTTTGGAAGACCATCTCCACCACTGCTACCCACAGAGTGGAAGGGAAGGTTTAGTGCAGAAAATTTTTCAAACAGGAAGCAATACCTGCATTGATGACAAACTCACCATTGTGCAAAACAGTTAAGCTCCACAAATCTTCCGATTTCAGAGAAGTACTTTTGCTGTAGCTTGTATAAACAAAAAGGCCATCATAACATCTCTTCCAGACAAAGGGGTTATCTGCTCCTAAGAGGAACACTTGTTTCCCCTTTAGAAGACAGATACTGCATATAAATTTTTAAACAAACCTCCTTTTGATTATAGCCAGAAAGGATTTTAAAAATATGCATCTACTCTATGTCCTAATGGGCTCAATCAAATTGCAAATGTTATGTTAATCATATTGTAAATGCTATGCACACTATATTTAACATAACATTTCTTATTTTGCTTTTCTCACATAATATATTATAAACATCTCCCTATTATGTTTGTAATTTCCACTTTACTGACTATGTACAGCATAAAAGATTTCCCAGTTGTCATAGTAATTTTTACCAAAGTTCATTTATTCATTTAACAAAAATGTATAGAGAACCTACATACCAGGTGTTTTGCTACAGGCAAATAACAAATGACACATAAAACCATCACAGTCCTCCTTCATGCAACTCAGTTTAGTAGAGAAGAGAGACATTACACAAAACATGGAAATACTTACAAATTGGGAAAAAGTCAGGGAGGAGTATAAATTTTAGTAAATATTGGAGAGATTAGCAGAGGAAAGATCATATAGGTGTCTTGTAGGCTGTTTTAAGGTTAAATTTTAAACTGACTATAACAGGAAGCCTTTGAAGACTTTTAATAGAGGTGAGATGCAACGCAGTTTGTTTTTACAAAGCCTCTGTGGCCCTTACTTGGAGAATGGATTGTTGTGGGGAAAAAAAGAACAAAAGCAGAGGACAGCTTCAGAGCACTGGATGATGCTGGTGATTTGGACCAGGATGGTTTCTGTGATGATATAGGTGAGTGGAGATATCTGATTTATCTGTTGGGGACAGGACATAGAAGTGATTTGATGGAAGGGTTTGAGAAACTAGGTCGATGGATAAGAGCAGAGAAGAAAGCAGGCTTCAGGGACTGGTGGCTGCTTGGCAGTAGATTAAATATTCAGAACACACACACATTTTAATTTAAACATATCGTGCATGTCAAAGAGTGGTAAGATGAGGTTTTAATATAGCTATTATTTTGTTTTCTGATGACTAGCATAAAAAGTAAATTTAAAGTCTTAGAGAGTAAATTAAAGAATATATAAGAGGCAACTAGATCTATAAGAAACAAAAGAACCTTGGAAACTACTATAGGGAAGAAAGTAGAAAAATTCAAAGAGTTTTTGTTAAATAAAGAGTCATTGGAAGTATTACATGTTATGAAATTTTACAAGGATAACCTAATTGTTGTCATAAAAATGATTAGAAATTTAAAGTTTCGTGTATGTGATTTTCTACCTACTTATTAAAAATGACTTTTCCTTAAACCAGAAGAGAGTCTAGGGGTTAAATTGTATCATGGGGGAAAATCTGGTTATAAGTGATTTAGCTTATATTGAAATTTTATCTTAGATGATCTGAGTTTTGAGACCTCTGAATAAGTTTCAGACACTTCTAGCTTCTGTTATTAAAAAAGAAGTCCTTTTTCAAAGTGGCACCACAAGTATGAATATATCTGATTTAGTTGTTCTGGTTTCTGGTGCTTTTTGCCTGAACTGTGAACCGTGGGATCCAGCATCTTGATTGTGATTGCCATTTGGGACCCACAAACTCAAAGTCCTCCTTTTGACAGTATCTTCAAATGTTCTTTTCAGGGATATCTAATACTTATACCTAATTAAACATGAATTCTGCAAGCTTCATGTGATTCCATAGAAGTGTAACATTGGGAAGTTGCTTGGTTCTCTTATTGTAGGGAAAATAAACTTTATTCACAGTGCTTCTTGAAGATGAGAAGATATTTATAAAGTGTTTTGCACTGTGCTTGAAATAGAATGAAGACGTAGTAACTATTATTTTTATTTTATTTACTAAGTTAAATTTTGTCATTCTGAGTTTATGTCAAGACTTTTCTAATATTAATTTATTGAAATATTTCTTTCCTGTGTCTCACTAAATGTTTATCTTTTTGTTACTTTATACAATGATGTCTGTTTCTTTTTTATATTGTATTGGAACATTTTCCCCCCAAAATTGTTGCCAGACTGCTATTTATTGAGTCTCTCCCAAGAACTGCAGGATGTTCAAAAAGGACTATTTCTGCCTTCATTTTGGTTGAGGCAGGCGCAATATCTCTTATACAATATATTCAGGTTCCAAGCCACCTATGCAGAATTTGCAAATGATGTTTCAAGTTCCAGTTTTGTGACCCTTGAATCAAGACTAATCTTTAAAAGAACTGAGGGGTATCGATTAGAGAATCTACATGGAATAAGTCACTGAAGCATTGAAGCATTTTCTTCTCCTGTCAACCCTTCCTGTGTCCATGTTTACCACAAGCTGAATGAGAGAAGTTTCAAGGACAGCAGTCAGAGAGATTGGCCCATGACTTCTATAGGACCGAGGCCAAGCCTAGTAAAGCCTAAGGTTAGGTTAGTGGTGTCCACATTAGAGTGAGGAGGAATAGCAGTGTGGGAAACCTGAACCCCAGAGTTTGTCTGAACACAGGATGCGTTGCCAGGGGTGAACATATAGACCAGTTAGGATAAAATCTGCAAGATTGTTTTAGAATGACTGTCTCTAAGAAGGAAGAGTGATGAGTCTCTAAAAGGAGAATCTGCAGGGAGTAGACTCATATGGGGGCATTTTAAGGAACAAGGCAGATGAGGTACTTCCCTGGTTGTGGAACTCAGGTGAAAGAATGCAGTAACAATGCTGTCCATGAAGAACCCAAGAAAGAGAGTACAAATTTTTGCCAAGTCCAAAAAGACTCAGATTTATATTACCAAGTCTAAAGAAAACCAAAAGTGGATTAGTGTTGTCAGTAAAACAATAACCTCTCCTGCTCCAATGTATTTTTTGTGGTTTCTATCCTGGAGGACCCTGCACAGATCAGGGAGTGGTAGGAAAAATGTGGAGGAATGAAGAGTAATTCACTTTATGTTTCTAAATGAACAGGGAAGAAGCTTTAAGTTTGGATAATTTATCTAGCTGAAATGCACACATTTATTACTAAAATGAGACCATTTTTTATTGATTATAACTTCTGTGTGTACCCACACTCATGTTTGTATTTATGTGCATATGTACTACTAAAGATGATTGGACAACTGGGTGTGGTGGTGCATGCCTGTAATCTCAGCAACTCTGTAGGCTGAGGCAGGAGAATCATGAGTTCAAAGCCAGCCTCAGCAATGGCGAGGCACTAAGCAACTCAGTGAGACCTTGTCTCTAAATAAACTACAATATAGGGCTGGAGATGTGGCTCAGTGATTGAGTGCCCCTGATTTCAATCCCTGGTACCCCCCAAATATGCTTGGACAAGGTAGAAGGACTGCCTGAGATTTTATCTTTCAGCAGTGGAAGAAGAAACCACATAGAATGGATTTGAATGGCTTGTAAGTGAGCAGGGGTTCCTTTATTTCCTTTTGGAATACCTATTTATTCAATCTATTGCTTACATTTGTGGGCTCAGTGTGTTTATTTTCCAGTGCTATTCTAAGTGTCTGAATAATATTCACTACCTTTTTTGGGGGGGCGCTACCCACATGTTAGGTATATTATGCTTTGTCTGCCACCAACACATTTTTCTGACACGTTCTCTTTGACATATTTATCAGTATACTGATTCTGCCCCCACAATTTCCAGTAAAGATTTTTTCCTGTGGTCTAAATAATTGTTTAATCACTCATCTTCTTCATTAGGCAGTAAGATGTGTGAAGGCAGATCTTGGTGTGGTGACTGACACAATTGCACTGATAAGGTTTTTTTTCATTATTATCTTGATTAAATAAGTTATGCGAATGGCCTAATGAATTATTTTGCATGTGAGGAAGGCGAGGTTCAGAGGTAGTGTGCCTACTACATTCAATCAGCAGGTGAGGGGTGGTGCTAGAATGCAAAGCTTGGATTGAAGTAAGTCCTCCTAATTCCAAGGGGATTTATATGGTTCAGTTTTTCCCTGGCAGAAACACCTTGATTGCTGTCTCAACATCTGTTGGCACTGGGAAAAAAAAAAAAAAAAAAAAAAAAAAAAAAAGCCTGAAGATCTTAAACCACCACCACAACAACAACAAATGAAAAAGGGTTCACTCATGGATTACATTATTTTACCTTAAATTATAATATGGGATCCCAGTAGAATCTTTATATTTTAATTTTTATTAATGCACATTAATTATACAGACTCATGGGTTTGTGGCATATTTGTACATGCATATAACACACTGTGATCATCTCCTTACTATTACATACCTTACTCTCTCTCCTCTTCCACATCCCCTTCATCTTCTCTAATGGTCTCCTTAGTAGAATCTTTTTAAAACCTTGAAATATCTCAAGTGAAGTGCTAATTCAATAACTTGTTGGTCATAACTGGGTTGTTTATTACCTCTTCATTAAAAATTGAAATGATTTGTACATTTTAAATCAATAAGTAGAATATGCACTCACTTCTCATCCTAATTAAAAGTTTTAACAAATTCCCCTGGAGTTCTTTTTTGTACCAGTGTGGATATCAAAGAATAGTCAGGACAGGGTAAATCAAAAGTTCTGCAGTTCTACTACTGCAAGCCTTTCTCTTCTGTGCTCTCATGATCTAAATACTACACAATAATTAACATTAAGTGAAAACTATTTAGACTTAATTCAATTTAGTACTCATTTTCTTAGTGCTATTCACATTCAAGCCACCCTGCTAGGTACAATGGAATTCAAAATGCTGAGGAACATGTGGATTCCACACGCAAGAAGTTCACTGTCTGGTGATGATAACAAAAAGTTAAGCATCACGTGGAGAAAATAAATAATTCAGAAACCAAGGGGGGAGGAGCAATAAGGGGAGAAAGTTATAAATAAAACAGTAGTATAAAACTTCACAGAGTTGAATTGGGACATGTCTTTTTATTGAGTCCATTTATTTGTACAAAGCAAGATAAATGAAACAGGCTGTACTAGATTCACTGGTTGGCTTTACTTTGTCCCTCTGCTTTCACTCCCCACTGTTTATTACTTTCTAATATGGATAGATGACATCATGTGGTCCCTGTCCCCTGGGCATTTAGTTGGTTTTGGCCAATGGGAACCCTAATTTGTGGATGGGAAGGCGGCAGAAGGAAGGACTCCATTGCTATTCCCCTAGCTCCCTCTCTGTGGAGACATCAGACTGAAGGTCTCCTTCACACATAGGTCACTGCTGGATTTTTTTTTGGGGGGGAGTGGGGTTTATTTATTTTTGTTTTTTTTTTCTTTCTTGGAACTGGGGATAGACTCCAGGACCGGATGCATCTGAGGAAAATGCTTCACCACTCAGCTACATCCTGGCTCACGTCACTGCTGTTTTGAGTTGCTCTTCTGCTTAGCTTTCCTTCATTCAGGTTCTGAAGATCCCCTCTTTCCCTGTCTCTTCGAGCTTAGTGGTATCAGTTCTGCAATGACTAATCCCAAGTGGTGGCAGTATTATTTCTGGTGGTCCTTCTACAGCTTCCATCTCCTGACAGTTTTGTAAACACAATCCATATTCAGTCATTTGCAAGACCCTTTAAAATTAGACTGTATATTTATTTTTATTGGTCCCTAATGTATTGAAGTAAACATCATGAAATTATAAAGTATCAAGGAAAAAGACAATCTCTTTAAAGCTTACAGAGGGCACAAAATCAAGACAAAATGGATCACCTACAATGGCAGAAGAATCACCTTAGCAGAAATTCTCAAAAATGCTGAAAGGAAATGATTTTAAAGCTGGAAACCCAATCTCAGCTAAATTATTTTGAAGGAAAATTAAGGTTGATGATCTTTCTACCACATTTCCATACATTCTTTCTAAGAAGAAGACCCTAGTAAAATGTTGGTGGAAACGAAGAAAGGAGACAGTATTCCAGAAGTTGTGAGACTAAACCAAGAACATTTAAAAAAATATAGACATAAAGACACCATATGAAGTAGGCCTAGAACTCAATGACTGGAAATTGAAAAAGAACATAAGAAATATGTATGAAGAAAATCGCATGAAAAAGAATAGGGTGGATTATATGTGATAGGACTATTAGAAACTGAAAATTGGCAATACTGATAAAAATTACAAAAAAACAAACAAACAAACAAACAAAAAACAGGCAATTAGAAGCTGCTGGGGAAAAGAAACCAAACCAAAAATTGTACCAGAAATTATGGTCCAAATAAGAAGGAAACAAGAAGTATTGGATGAATTAATAATAGATACAGTGGTCAATTTGATAATATTTATAAGGACACCCTCTTTGCAAGGGAAGAGAGCTGTAAGACAAAGAAGGAGCACAGATGTCCTCATGTATGTATTTAGGAGTCAACGTGTATTTCTTGAAGTTGGTAAAGCAAGATTAATAAAAATAAAAGAAAAATTGGAAGGGGTGAGCAGGAATTAAAAAAACAGTAAACAAGATGAAATATATTCTTTAATATCAGGAACTGATGCATAATACCCAAAGCTAATAGCTCAATAAATAAAACAGCTAATGTTTAGTAATGCTAATATCAACAAGCAATTTAAAAAGGAGGGGGGCAGTTTACTGGTGGGGTGCCTGGTAAGACAACATGGGGAGCAACTGTCATTTATCAAGATGGCTTTGTTGTACTTTAGGCATTGCATTATTTTAAGAAATTGACATAATAATTGAACACGTGTGGGGTACAGTTTGATATTTTAATACACGTGTACATTGTATAATGATCAAATCAAGGTTTTTAGCATTTGTCATTTCTTTGTGGCAAAAGCATTCAAAACCTCTCTTCCAGGTTTTATTTTAAATATATAATACATTATTTTTACTACTGTCATTCCTGCCATGCAAAAAAACACCAGAATTTATTCTTCCTATTTACCTGTAACTTCATATCCACTGCTCAACTTCTCCCCATCTTTGACTTTCCTTATTTTATCATTATTCTATGGCTATAACTATGCTTATATGGTTATTTTATCTTGGTACTTAAAAACATCAAAGCATTCAACATGTACACACAAAGAAATACAATAAGAGAGATATTATGATATAAAACAAGGAAAACATAAAATATTCTAAGGAAGTGCAGACAGATCATTTTGGACTGAGAAAGTTGAAATATCCTTCACGAATGAGATGATTTTAAGCTAAAGCAGATGTTTTTAGTTGTGTGTATATGCACATGTTCATGTGTCTACCATGAGTGAGGTGTGTTAGGTACACTAACAAATGCTATCTATCATTTTTAATGAAATCAACAATATGTTTTTCATTGATAAGAGCTAGCTATAAAAGCAAACTGAAATTAAATTGTGGCGAAATATTTTAAAAATCATTTTGTACCTTTAACACTTAGAAGTTTAAGTGGCACATAGTAGGCACTTTGTAAATGCAAGAGAATTAATTGGTTGATAAATGTGTTCTGATGAGTTGTAAGTGATTAGAAATTATTTAAGGAAAGCATGCATTTGCAAAAGAAAGTCATGGCCAGGTGCATACAATGTATCATTGATAAATGTGTCCTAGAGTGGGAAAACTCACACCTAAAGTGGCAGAGCTGCAGGACTAGGGCATTTATTAGGCTGTGCTCAATAAACCATCAAACATATGAGGAGGCTCCATAAAAATAGGTAAATCTTGGTCTTCTTGTCTCTGATCTTTAAATTCACATCCTTTCAGAGACTCATTGGAGAGAGAGGTAAAAGCAAACAGGATGAGGAAGTTAAGATTTAGTATCCAAAATACAAAACCAGGATAGAACAGAATAGAACAAGAACCAAATTCTAGGTATAAGGAGTTAATTAAAATCTGATTAACTTCTCATGATCATGATTACCTGAGGGTTTCCTGAACATAATTAAAACAAACCATTCTCTGCAGTTCTGTCTCCTAACTACAGGTGTCACAGTTTGGGGAAAGGACAAGTGTGTATTATCACTCCATCCAGGCCTTTGGCCGGAAACACATCTACCTGTTTATTGTTATATTCCATTCCTACTATCCTTGTTCCTGAGCAGATATTTTGTTGATATTGTTTTGGATGAAGGAAAAATTTCCTAATGTTCTGACTTCATTAAGTCACTTAAAAAAAATGATCTCAGTTTTCTTTGCTTGAATATCTTCAGAGACAGTGAATTCACACTGGCTGTAGCAAGCCTATTCCATTTGTGGAGCACTTTTACAACCAGACTCAGATTTGAATTACTGCCCAGGTCTGACTGCAGCAGTAAAGAATAACAGGGCACATCTCCCTCATTCACACTGAATTCCATGTCTTTTAATAGACTGAAATGCCTTTTTTTGTCAACCAGGATGAAGTGTTTCTTTATACTGAATTTATAATTGTATCTTATGTTTTTTTTTTAAACATAGAAACATATTAAACCATGTCTTCCTTATTATGTATTTTGAGAACCAAAATACATAACTACAAAAAACATTTTACATTATCCCATGTTAGATTTGGGAGGGGATATAATTCACATGCAGCAAATTTTTCCTTTTCCCATTGAATTGTCTCTGCACTTTCATAAAAATTTGACTGATAGTGTGTGTATGAATCTGTTTCTGGACTCTCTATTCTGACCTATTTGCTTACATATACTCATGTTTTTTCTAATACCAGAGTGTTGTCTGATTTCTGTGCATTTACAGAAAGTTTGGAAATAAGATAATGTGAAATTGGTGCTCTTTTATCAAAATTATCTTGACATCTTTAGTTTCCTTTTCTTTTCACCTACATTTTAGAATTTTTAATTTCTAAAAATCCAATGCTTCTGAGGTTTTTACTAGCATTGTGTTGAATTAATAGTTCAGATTGGGGAGAATTGACATCTTAACAATTTTAAATATTCAACCTGTGATCTGGCATAGCTCTCCATTTATTTAGGTGTTTGACTTCTTTAATCAATATTTTGTAGTTTTTAGCCTATGAATCTTGTATTATTTGTACTTTTATTTGTTGTGTTTGTGTAAGACTTATATATTTTAATCCTTCTATGCTGTTGAAAGCAGTGCTTTCAGATTTTAATTATTTTCTGCTATTCTATAGAAATATAATCACATTTTATAGTGACCTTGTATTCTTTAACCTTGATACATTCACTAATTTTAATAGCTCTTTTTCATACATTCCTTGAAATTTTCTATAGACAATAATGTCATCTATAAATAAAGACAATTCTGTCTTCCATCTCAATTTGTATGCCTTTAATTTCTTTCTCTTTCATCTCTATTGTAATTTTCCTTTTTTATTTAGCCCATTGTTCTAGCCTGTCAAGAACTTTGGATCATGAAATTGTCACCTAGCCTTTTCTTTTTTTTCCCCTTATATATATATATATATATATAAATATATATATATAATAGTATGTATTACAATTCATAATGCACATATATAGCATCTTTTTACATACAACTGTTTGTATACAAAATATATAAGTACCATTCAGGTCTTCAATCATGCATTTAGGATAATGATATCCATCTCATTCAACCACCATTTTTTTTTTCTCCCCCCCTCCCCCCTTGCTCCCTCCCTTCCCCTCCCTTTCTTTTGACCATTCTAGTGTTCCTTTAATCCTCCTATGTACCCCCATCCAACAACACTGTGAACTAGCCTCTTTATATCAGAGAACACATTCGGTATTTGGATTTTTGAGATTGACTAATTTCACTTAGCATTATATTCTCTAACTTCATCCATTTACCTGCAAATGACATTATTTTATTCTCTTTTATTGCTGAGTAAAATTCCATTTTGTATATATACCATATTTTCTTTATCCACTCATCTACTGAGGGACATCTAGGTTGGTTCCACAACCTAGCTATTGTGAATTGTGCTGCTATAAACATTGAAGTGGCTGTGTCACTGTAATATGCTGTTTTTAAGTCCTTTGGGAATAGACCCAGGAGTGGGATAGCTGGGTCATAGGGTGGTTCCATTCCCAGTTTTCCAAGAAATCTCCATACTGCTTTCCATAGCGGTTGCACCATTTTGCAGTCCCACCAGCAATGTATGAGTGTGCCTTTTTCCCCACATCCTCTCTAACATTTATTGTTGCTTGTGTTCTTGATAGCTGCCCTTCTGACTGGAGTGAAATGAAATATTAGAGTAGTTTTTATTTGCATTTCTCTAATTGCCAATGATGTTGAGCATTTTTTCATATATTTGTTGATTAATTGTGTATCTTCTTCTGAGAAGTGTCATTTCAATTCCTTAGCCCATTTAATGATTGGGTTATTTGGGTTTTTTTGGTGTTAAGTTTTTTGAGTTATTTATATATTCTAGAAATTAGTGCTCTATCTGATGTGCACGTATTAAATATTTGTTCCCAATTAGTTGGCTCTCTATTCACCTCACTGATTGTTTCTTTTGCTGAGAAGAAGCTTTTTAGTTTAAATCTATCCCATCCATTAATTCTTGGTAATAATTCTTGCGCTACAGGATTCTTATTAAGGAACTTGGGGCCTAATCTGACATGTTGGAAATTGGAGCTTACTTTTTCTTCTATTAGGCATATTGTCTCTGGTCTAACTCCTAGGTCCTTGCTTTGAATCGAGTTTTGTGCATGGTGAGAAATAAGGGTTTAATTTCATTTTTTGCATATAGATTTCCAGTTTTCCCAGCACCATTTGTTGAAGAGGCTGTCCTTTCTCCACTGTACATTTTTGGCACCTTTGTCTAATATAAGATAGCTGAAATTATATGTATTAGTCTCTGTGTCCTCAATTCTGTACCATTGATCCACCAGTCTGTTTTGGTGCCAATACCATGCTGTTTTTGTTCCTATTGCTCTATAGTATAATTTAAAGTCTGGTATGGTGATGCCCCCTGCTTCACTTTTCTTGCTCAGGATTGCTTTGGCTATTCTGGGTCTCTTATTTTTCCAGATGAATTTCATGACTGCTTTTCGTATTTCTTTGAAGAATGACATTGGGATTTTGATTGGAATTGCATTAAATCTGTATAATGCTTTGGGTAGTATGGACATTTTGACAATATTGATTCTATCTATCCAAGAGCAATGTAGGTCTTTCTATCTTCTGAGTTCTTCTATGATTTCTTTCTTTAGTGTTCTATAATTTTCCTTATAGAGGTCTTTCACCTCTTTCGTTAAGTTGATTACTAGGTATTTTATTTTTTTTGATGCTATTGTAAATGGGGTAGTTTTCATCATTTCCCTTTCAGAGGCTTTGTCACTGATGTACAAAAATGCCTTTGACTTATGGGTATTGATTTTGTATCCTGCAAATTTGCTGAATTCATTTACTAGTTGTAAAAGTTTTCTGGTAGAGTTTTTTGGGTCTTCTAGGTATATTATCATGTCATCAGCAAATAGTGCTAATTTGAGCTCTTCTTTTCCTATCTGGATCCCTTTAATTTCTTTCGTCTAATTGCTCTGGCCAGATTTTCCAGTACTATGTTAAATAGCAGTGGTGAAAGGGGGCATGTAAGAGCCTTAATGAGGAGGTAGCTAAGATGGCGGCTGGCTGAGAGCCAAAGAGGAGGCGTTTAATTGTTTTTTCCTGACCTTAATGTAATCAACTAAGAATCTTTCTGTGCCCATGAACACTGCGTGACACACCTGTAAGTAGAGTTTGTGACACGTGTATACTTGTTAAGGTGAAGAGTATTTAACCAGGTAGGGCTGGCGATAGGGGGGTTGGAGTTGGAGTTGGAGAGGTTGTTGGAGTTGGAGAGAGAAGTCAGCAGAAGAAGCAAGAATAAAGAACCTACTCATTTGTAAACTGCCTGTCGTGGCCAGCCACAAACACCGCGGGAGGAAAACTCTCGGAGGCAGAGTAAAGCTATTACTACTTTTACTTCTACTTTCTTAGAGAGAGCTTAGAGAGAGAAAGAAAGATTTTTCTTAGCTTAGAGAGAGAGAAAGAGCTTTTCTTCTTAGAGCTTAGAGAGAAAGAGAGCTTGAAAGAGAGAGATTTCTTTAGAGAGAGAGAGAGCTTAGCTTTAAGAGCTTCTTTCTTCTTTCTTCTTTCTTCCTCGGGAGCCTCAGCTTGACTCTGACCAGGAACTACTTCTTCTATCTGGTTTCTCTTCTGTAACCGCTCTGCCTACATTCTGGCCGCTCTGATTCTTTTCTTCTTCTCCGACCCAAACTCTTCTTCCGACCAAGTGACTGCATGACTGATTGAATGAATTCATTCTTCTCCTGACTCCGACCGCTTTCACCCGGTTATATACCTTTATCTTTGCGGGTGCCTCACGTGCATTTACAGGTGCGTCACATACATACTTATTATCAGGTGGAACTTATGGCTTCCAGCTGACCGCAATAGCCATCTCCCTAATTGGGGCTCCTTCACTCATTCCCAGTCTGCCTCCGAATTCTTTCCTGCAGTATCGTTGCTGCAGGCGGCAGCAGCTGCAGGCGGCAACAGGGGCATCCCTGACTTGTTCCAGTTTTTAGAGGGTTTGCTTTCAATTTTTCTCCATTTAAGATAATGTTAGCTCTGGGCCTTGCATAAACAGCTTTTATAATGTTGAGATATGTTCCTGATAGTCCTAGTTTTCCCAGTGTTTTGAACATAAAGGGGTGTTGTATTTTGTCAAATGCTTTTTCTGCATCTATTGAGATGATCTTATGATTTTTATCTTTATGTCTATTGATGTGATGTATTATGTTTATTGATTTCTGAATGTTGAACCAGCCTTGCATCCCTGAAGTTCACCTATTTCTTCCACTTATTTTTTATTTAAAGTACTGAACCAGACAGTTCGTGTAAATAAAACAAAACAATAGAAAACTCATTTCTTATGAAAAATTTTGGGCCTAGACAAATGTAGATAAATAGCATAATGAACACCACATACATAGCACAGTTTCATCAATTGTTAACACAAGGCCCATCTTCTTTCACCTACACCTCTACCCACACCCTCTTTGAGCTCCCTCCACCTTTGAGTTCTTCTAAATCAAATCCAAACATTTTCAGATAGAAATTTAACAATAAACCCATCTACTATATACCAGAGCTATTCAAAGTGAGGAACATTGTCTTATTCATAATTTTATGTCCATTGCATAACTAGGAATCTTGCACATGAAATATATAATTAAGCACAACAAATATATAATTTGTTGATCTATACACATACCTATATCCTTAAGCAAGGTATTGTTTAGTTTTGTTCATTTTTTGAGGAAAAATTCTATCATATTGTAGTTGTCATCTTAAAAATCACAAAGTTCAGACAATTTATATTTATTAGAATTTATTCATATATATCTTCCCACATCCTATTGGCCTGACTTCTTTGTTCTTTTTCCCTCAGTCTTCTTGACTTCCTTGGATTAATTGAAGATCTTTTTATGTACTTTCACTTGGATTTTTATTTAAATATTCTACTCTTTTATGGTAATAGCTCTAAGGTTTACAATACTGTCTTTACATTACATGATAACACACCACTTCATATGTAGTGTTAGAGCCTGGCAATAGGATGCTTCCACCTTTTCCGTCCTGCTTGTTTTATTATTGTTATCATATATTTTATTTCTTACATGTTGTAAGTGCTACAATATATTGTTACTATTTGTGTTTCTTTTTAACTTTTTAAAAAGTTTTAAAAGCTTAATGTTTACTAGCATTTTTACCATTTCTGTTGCTCTGTGTTTTTTTCATGTAGATTCAAGTCTTCATCTCACATCATCCTCTTTGTGCATGAAAAAGTTCATTTAACAGTTATTATAGTTCCAAGCCTTCTGTCTATAAATTACTTCTGTCTTTGTTTCTCTGAAAAAAATTATTTTACTTTCCTGTTTGATGAATAATTTTGCCATGGATAGAAATCTGGACTGAGAAGATTTTCATCTTTAGCATTTTAAGTATGATGCTCCGTTGTCTTCCAGCTCACAAAAACTCTGATGAGAAGTCTGCCCTTCCTAGGCTGGAACTTCAATTACATGTATGTTAGACTATCCAATAAGATTCGTGTGGTTGCATCTAACTGCAGTTCATTTATTTTCCCTGATGCATAATAGTCTATTATATGTAATTACCACAATTCATCTGTTCTCCCATAAATAGTCATTTGGGTTGTTTCTGGTTGTTTATTTTTATGAACAGCATTGCTTTGAATAATCTTATTCATATCTTCAGTGAACCTTTGTGGATGTCTCTAGGTTTTATAACTAGGAAGTATTTCTGGGTGGTAGGTTATACATTCTAATACTAAAAAATTACAAAATAAAAAAGATTTACACAATAATGTCTCTGTCTTGATTTTTGATTGGCGCTCCATGCCTTCTGAACAATAAGAAGAAAGCTGCACACATCATTGTTGTTTACCTGCTTTCCTTTAGACCATCACCTTTATTTATATTTATTATATTTCCTTTTTTAAAAATAGTCTCATGTCCTAATCTTCCTGTTTGCTTGCTTGTTTGTTTTTTAACCTGAATCTTAACTTCCTTTATGGCTTATGATCTAGCTCTTGCTCTCCGGTCTTGATGTTATACTTCATTTACTTGAGCTTTGACTCTCAGAGCTTCCTAAAAAGTATTTTGAAGTGACTTGCTACTGTAGCTTGCATTGCTTTCGTCTGTAGAATAAGATGCTCCTCATTTTATTCATACCTTTAGTCCCTAAGCTCCAGTGCATCTTGACTGGTAATTATTGCTTGGCTGATTGCACAGGTGTGTTAGTGTCTGACTATTAAGCTCTATCAATCATTACCCTTTAGAATTTCATTCAAGAAACTGGTCTAACTAGTTAACTAGTCACAACTACAAGTCACATTTTTCTTCAAGGATATTAAGAAAGATAAAGTCAAGATTTAGATGCATAGTCCTGGACACAGTGATTTTTTTTTTTTATTCGTTTTTGGCCCTCATACCATAGGAGTCTTAGAGAACTGACTTCCAAAGGCACAAATGAAAATTTTTCCTTCTGCTTTGATTTCCTTGCAATGAATCTATGAGCCAGAATTAGAGTACTCAGAGGAAGCCATTAATAGTAGAGCTGCAATATGCATGAGGACAAATTCAGTGAAAGATCCAATGTTTATGTTCCTAATGTCAATTGTCTGGGAATATATTTTATGATAATAGAACTATAGAAAAAGAACAAGATAGAAGTTATGAAAGGAACTAAATAAAGGAACTCTTATTTTTCTACATGCTACCAGTTTCATTTTCCCTAGGGAAGTATTGATTCAAAGCAGCAGCTATGAAATGCATAGAATTCTTTTCCCTTGATATTGTTAGTTATAAAATTAGGACAAAAAACATGGTCTATGCTCTCAAGGAGATTAGAACCTGAGAAAGATTAGTATGCCAACCAATGACTGCATCAATAAACACATGGTGGAAACACAAGTAAGTTTAGATACTCAGAAGGATGTATCCAAGTTTCAAATAGCTGGATCAGAGTATGTTAGGCAAGAGGGACAGTTAAAAAATGATTGAACTCATCAAAAAAGATAATGCAGTATAAATAAATATATTTTCTCATTCAGAGACTTTTTTTCTTTCATAATCTGCATCTTTTTATGCAGCCAGTTGGTCATAGTATTGAACTGGATGCTTCCCATGACCTGCTGAGATCTCTTTTACCAGTGCACCTAGCCTCTAGCCACTGTGAATGAGCACTCCTACCAAGATTCACAACTGCTTCTTTCTCTGGAGAACTTTTTAAAACACAGTGGTCTTCAAACAGTGGCTCCCAAACAAGGGGATGAATCTCACCTGAAAACTTGCCAGAAATGCAAATCCTCAGACCTTATCATGGAACTATTGCATTATCCACCCTAGGCTGGGCTCAGACATCTATTTCATCAAGACTTCATGTGATTCTGATTTGTAGTGAAGGTTGAGAGCCACTTTCCAAGCCAATGGGAACCAATTTACCTGGGAGTTTAGGCACCGTCCCCAATGCAACTCCAAAGCAGACGACTAGTGGATATAGGGTTCAAAAGGCCAATGTTCTTGTTCATGGAAAGCAAATAAAGTGATAACTTTGGAGAGATTTGTATCCTAGGGAAGGAGTCAGCAAATTATGGCCCTTGAGACAAATCTGGCCCACTGCTTGTTTCTGTAAAGTTTTATTAGAACAAAACCAGGTTCTTTTATTCTATTGTCTGTGCCTACTTTCATGCTACAGTGGCAGTGTTGAGTAGGTGCAAGACAGACAATCCTACACTTTACAGAAAAGGCTTGCTGACTCATGTTCTACAGCCTCACCTGTATGGAAAGCATCAAGCCAAGATAGACTCTACTTGACACTATAGCCTTACTTGGTTCTCTTTCTTCTCTATTCTGCTTCCTTACCTCTTCACAGACTGCTTCTCTAATCTCTGCTTCTGGCAGAGAATCTGAGAAGTATACTCACATTCTTACTTATTTTATTACACTTTTTGCTACTTTTTTCTGTTTGCAATGCTTTCAGGGAGCTATGAATCTTCCCAGACTAATGTTCAATAGGGATTCCTCCTCACTGATATTTTGAAGCAAAACTCTTAAAAAAAGGAAAGGCATTTCTTATCTCTACAACACCAACTTTTTCTTTCTGCTACTTCTATGATAGTGTGTCAGTGACTGCCTGGACCAGTCTTTGTTATTTTGGTTCCCAGGGTGACATTTTATTATTATTTCATTCATATTTAATTTATAGAGCACCCGTAGCCTACATGTTTACCATAAGATTTAGTCAATGTCTGGTTATCTTTGATAACACAAACAAAAACCCTTCCCTGACCAATCACTGGTAATGATAAAGTATGAACAAGGGTTAGATGGGCATATTATTATAACTTGTTAAGTTAAAAATAAGATAGATGTTTTTTCTACATTTTGCTAAATGCCCACTAAAGTAATTAATTTGTATTTAAATAGTAGTCTACTTTTTGAGTTGTCTATCTTTTTCATAATGAAGCAGCACTAAAATCTTTCACTATAGTGAAGTTTTCACTGTGTGATAAGTGCTATTGAGGCTTAGAAGAATATTCGTGCTTTCTCATATAGTATGTTTTAAAATATTATTTTACAGACAAGCTAAAGGAAATAGGACTAACACAAAATGAAAAAAAATATAATTAGCATCAAGAGTGGCAATATCAAAAGTCATTTTCTGGAAGGATAGAGTTGAAATGAGAAGAGAGAATGAAACTTACTAATGAATAAGATCAAGTAGGATGAGGCTGCACCTTAATAATGGTGGAGGATTTGGTCTGGGATGAAGCATGGAGGCTGTTTTAGTCTATTCAGAGACTGGCGATCATTTCATAAAGTCTGGATTTACCTCAGGACAGGAAGGAAACCATTTCTCCACCCCTCCTTTTTGACATACTCACAAATAGAAAAGTCCTGTTTGCAGGTCAGAGGATGACTGTGGAATTTTCAAATGATGGCTTCAGACAGCTTGCAGGTGGAGCCATAGTTGTGGTGTAAGCATGCTTTCTTTACTCATATAAGAATTTTAATTAGATGAAGTTTACTTTAGAATGTTATTTGTTGGTGAACTTCCATGAAGTATTTTTCATCTGAGGGACTTCTACCAAAACCCTTTCTGGGTTTCTTGTTGGTTGAAAATCATTATTGAGTACCAGTAGAGTAGATAGTGGAACACTCAATTACATGCTCATGTAAAAATATTAGATTTTAAAATAGCAATTCAATTCTTAACAATTATCAATAGAAGAGACAATTTGTTAAAAAACACTTCACATTTTTATATCATTTAAACATTCTTTCACTGTTTTTATTTTCCTAACTTTATTTTACTCTTAAAATAATATGGTAAATAAAATTACAAAGGGTAATATTTAATTAATTAACAACAAATTAACTTAATAATGAACCAATTATGATAAATAATATTATTATAACAATTAATATTTACTATATATATTGTGGAGCATAAATGGGAACATGTGCTTCAGACAAAACTAGAAAGAATTGGGTTCAAATATCAGCAGCCTGACTCTAACTAGCATTGTAATATGATTATGCTATTTAATGTATCTAAACATACCTTTAAACTAGGACATGATGTTAATAAACACCTGGCACACAGTAAATGTTCAGGGAGTTTTTGTTCCTTTTCTGCTTACCCTCAGGTTTATGTCACCAAATTTTGAAAAAAGATAGCAGCTTCCATATTAACAATGTAAAAATATGTATTTGATGATAGAAATAGAAGAAGCTAAGAAAATAACACCAAGAGTATAGCTCTGTAGCCTAAGGTGAGTTGATTTCTAAGATATGCATGAATTTGGCTCTAAATTTCCTAAAACCTAAGGCATAAAAGAAACTCATTAGTTACCCAATATTCACTGTGACAAAAGAATATATACACATTTATGGAAAGAAACATTTTCTTGGAATTAATTTAAATGAGGTGATTTTTCTGTGGTCCCTGTTAAAACTGATATTAGCCATCATAGTGGACACTGCTTGGCAACACTTCTACAAAAAGAACAGGATGCCAATGAAACAGTTTTCATATTGATACTCAAAGGCTCAGAGCAAAACCTTATGTCATCAACCATTGAGGACATTTCAATGGAGAACTTAGAGAATTTCAACCAAATATGTCACTTCCTGATGACCTAACTCAAAATGTTTAGAATCTAGAAGGAAGACTATTTAACCTGCTGACCATTAGATTGTCTATTTTCAAATATTAGATATCTTAAGTTAGCCCTTGGCAGGTGCTGGCTCACAAACTATTCACAACTGAACTTTTACAATGTGCCCACAGTGCAGCTATTTTATGCTGTAGGCTAATGTGAAAGCCATACATTTTAGACACCAGACATGAAGGAGGCAGAGATATCATTATATTATGAAAGCTAAGAGCTTTAGTCATATTCTTGCCAAGTCAGAGGGTCAAACTATTTTAGTAGAGGCTTTGTGAACACTATTAACTATAGTTAGGCTGCTATGTCCTTCATAAAAGATATCTGACTTTTCTCAAAACATTTGTGAGAAATTTTTGGTGATACTCTGCAAGGTTTGCACCTTATAATGCACAAGGGGCAAGTATCATCTTCATGCTCTGAGATAAGCTGTCTTTCTTCAGTTTGCAGTTAGGAGCATAGGCATTACTAGAACTGTTATTCTTGGTTTTCCTGGATCAGAGAGGTTTACAGTAAGTAGTATATATTGCTTGAGCTGGTAAAATAACCTAATCACCATTCTACTTTAGCATATTGCTTCTGCCTTTCCTTCTGCTGAATCCATTTCAGACTAAATTTTAAGTAATCTCATTACATGTCATGAAAACCTGTGTGTTGCCACAGATTAGATTTTAATATTTATCTTGTTGCCCGGATGTCAAGGTATGTTTCTGAGAACTTTGGTCTGGTCATGTAGAGTGGACCTGATTGGAAAAAAAAAAAAAAAAAAAAAAAAAAAGAAGTGTTTCACATTATTTATGTTGTTCTTCTAAATATTTACTTATCATTTATGATTCTTCTTTGACAAAGCTATAATTCCAATGTTTGAAGAACAGAATGTGTTCTGGAAGTTTAAAGTGAGCCACCCTATCTACATATTTGACTCATAAATAAAGTGCCAATGGCACTTGTTTGAGAGATTAAATAATGTTTGTGCAATTATCTTCTTGCTTACTTTTATGATTCTTTTACTGAAGGTGTTGCAGCTTTCATATGCTCACCTCTGATATGCACAACAAAGAAAGATTATGGTAATAACCTGTGAATTTAATTTTAAAATCAGTGTTTCTCCTGGACTCTTAGTTAGCATGGTATTTCTTTATAATTATTTGTCCTCTTCAAGAGAACATTTCCCAGATGTGAGAAATATATAGTTTCCTTCTGAGTCACATCATAGAATTAAAATTTAGTGGTTAGAGCTTCCATCTTTGTTGTATTTTTATTACAAAGAAGCCTAATTCTGAAATATTCAAAATGAAAATTGGAACTTGCCCTCATACAGTACATTTTCCCTGTGAGTAAACTATGTAAATACTTTGCTACGTATCGCTTTTGAGAAATTTTGATGAATATTTAATATTGAGAATTTAAGGATCTACCACAAAATATATGTTTATAAATATACTGAATCAATAGATTACAAATAGGTTTTGTGCTGGAAACAATGACAGTTATTCAGTGTGGTATTTTAAAATGTGCATCTGATCTTTAATCTGTGATAAAAAACAATAAAAACTCAAAAATAATACTAAAATCTTCCTATAAATATAATAACCATCCAATCCCAAACCAATCAGAGTTATTATTCAAAGTTAATGATTGTTTCTAGTTTATTCAAATACAAGTAGAAGCAGATTTCCAGTGGTAAAACAAAGACTTTTATACCTCAGCAGTTTAGAGATAGAGGTTTGAATATCTTTATTTATTTATTTATTTTTAAAATTTATTTTTTATTCTAAGTTGTTAGAAATGACAGCAGAATGTATTACATTTCATTGAATATCTTTATTAATGAGTTTGCAAAATGAATCATTTGCCTGTTTTTATCTACTCTGAAACATCTTCAACTGGGACTGGTGCTCATTTTGCAAGACTGCATCACACATTTATGCCAATGATGTCAAGCTCTGCACAGTGCCTCTGCCAAGTGCCTTCATTTATCTCAAGAAAGTATCTCCAGAATCTCTATATTACAAAATGAATGCATGGGGTATGCAGTGTAAGTCTGAGTTAATCAATGGCGAATGGAAGGTAGGGGCACTAAACACTTCTCTTTTTCTTTCAATATTAAATATAGAGGTTGCTTTGACTAAGAAGCTCTCCATAATACCCAGGGCCTGAGTTAACTGCCCCTTCTGTGTTTTCCTGGAGTCCTGTACACTGGGAACGTTCTATTATAATTGCAGGTTAAACTCGAAATGGTAAGCTCTTTGAGGGTAGTGACTGTATCTTATTTCTAGCATATTTCCTGGCTCACAATGATGTCTCCATGAACACCTATCAAATGAATAATTATGTAAATGTGCATTAGTCATAATATGTGAATAAATGTTTATTAAATTCTCCATTCCCATCGATGACTTTTAAGCTCCACCCAGTTTGATTCGGGTTTTGTTCACCATCAATACTACTTGGTTAAGTAGGCTATATTGTTCTTTTCTGATTCCCACCTAGGTTGTCACTGCTTTCATAATTCTTAAAGAGGGGAAGTAGGCTTCTGAGCTATGCAGCAAATTAAATCAGAACGTAATAATAATTCTCACACAAGCACATTTTGGAATTTGAGGGGCTGCCACCCATTTAAGTGTCTGACTATGGATTGAGACCTCTGAAACTGTGAGCCCCTAAATAAACATTTCCTCTACAGTTGTTCTGTAGAGGAATTAAAAAAGCTGACTAAAACAATCAGGAAGATCAAAGAGCCAAGACACTCTGTCATAAGAATTAAATGCCTCTTAAAAGGCAATCCTATTTAGGCAGTGCTGACACCTTGTTTATTTGGCTTTGAGGTTGAAGCGTTAAAATGTATTTGCTGTTCACTGCTGGGACACTGCTAGGCATTCCTGTACTGGGCATGAAGTGGAGCATTAGAGAAGGGGGAGTGACCACTCTCAGGGAGATCAGCAGGTACCTTGCACCACAGCTCCCTGTTTTGGGGACCTCAGCTCAAAAAGTAAGTCTCTAGTGAGAGTTATAATCTTTTTCATAACTGAATTTTAATTGTCTGGTGTCTTGTCTTATTTCTTCACAAGTGTATAACTCCCTTAAGTCAGTATTATATCTTATCCATTGTTGTATTTCAGCTCCTGATACATTAATACAATGCAAGAAGTAATATACAGGTAATTATTGTTGTCGACTGGGGGAGATTTTTTCAGGTAACAATTAAGTTATCAATTATATCAGTGTTATGCTTTGGATGTGAACTGTCCTCCGAAAGCTCATATGTGAGACAATGCAAGAAGTTTTGGAAGAGAAATAATTGGGTTATAGCCTTAACCTAATCAGTGAACTGATCCCTGATGGGATTAACTGAGTGATAACTGGAGGCAGGTGGGGTGTGGCTGGAGGAAGAGGTTCATTAGCAGGTGTGGCTATGGGGTTTATATTTTCTGTCTGGAGAGTGCAGTCTGTCTCTCTCTTCTTCCTGATCATCATGTGAGCTGGTTCCCTCTGTTACACACTTCCACTGTGATGTCCTGCCTCACCTTGAGCCCCAAGGAATGGAGCCTGCTGACTATGGATTGAGACCTCTGAAACTGTGAGCCCCTAAATAAACATTTCCTCTACAGTTGTTCTGTAGAGGAATTAAAAAAGCTGACTAAAACAATCAGGAAGATCAAAGAGCCAAGAATGTTTCCATAACTCAAGAGAGACAGAAAATTAGAGCAGCAGTTTAGTTTTATGGTATATGTATTGGAGATCTTATGTTCTTGTGCTGTACAGGTACATCCAGTAGAAAATTAACTACAGCTATTTCAGAGGTATAGAAACAGAGGTAATGAAGACCATACTGAAATTGCTAATTTCCAGAATCAATTTTAATAATTCTAAGAAAGTGGAAAGGGAAAGATAGAACTATAGGACAAGGAGAAATAAGGAAAATAATGAATGAAGAGCAGGTCAGAGAACTTTACCTCTGTCACACTTGCCTAATAGTTTTTGGCCTAACACACTTTTTCTTAAGTGCAGTCAAAAGAGATCAGGAGTGTCTCCATTCCTTATTTGTAAGGTTTGAGGGATAAATAAGACATAGTTCATGCCTTCATGGAGTTAATTAACATGCAAAACCAGACAACAATATGTGAGTCAGTGAGTCAGAGCAAGGCTAGATAGAAGTAGAAACACATGAAGGGAACTTCACATCATCAGGGAAGAGATATGCCTGTGAGGAGAAGGCAATATTGGACTTCTGTCTTGAAATTTGAAGGCTTACCTAAGGAGAAATTTCTGAGTGCTGGCCATGGAAATTTTTAAAAATCGAAAACAAAACAAGCAAACAAACAAAATTGTCATACTCCATGTAAAGGAGTAAAATGACTTTCATATTTTGGAATGCAAAAAGCAAGAGGCGGAAAGGAGAGGCCATTGGAAATGAGATGGAATGTCACTTTACTCCTGCATTAAGGAGACTGAGGCAAAGTATAAGTACTGTGGAGTCATTGAGGGTCTTGGTTTAATCAAGGAAACGTGGGGTTCAGACAGATAGTGGTGACTCACTGGAGAGAAAATACTGAAGTTGAGGAGTTGTGGGAGCATCCAGAGAAGAGGAGATAAATGCTTAAACCAGGATAGAAAACAACAGTATCTTTTGGAAAATATTTGGATGATTAATTTGGAATTATTTTTACATACATATATATTTATTATGTATATAGTATATAATATATAATTTAGTATATAAACATAATTATAGATATTAATAAATTTTTAATTTATATTTATACTTAAAATTTGTATATTTATATAAAACATTTTATATTGAATACCATTAAATGTTTGAAATTTTACATTTTGTATATAATTTACAGTTAATAAATGATAAAACTAATTTATATTTGATATAGCATGCATATGAAAATATACTAATATATATTTATATGTAGTTATATGTTATGTATATGTGTGTATTTAGGCTGACTTTGCTGATGGAGTGCCCATCAGAGGCAGTTATTCTATATTAAAAAAATAGTGGTCAATCTGCTTATAGGTAATTATCATGCCTTACCTCTGATATTTCTGTGGTAAAGAGTGAATGGTTGTATTTAGTAACGTTGGGCCTTGTAATTACTAAGTCCTTCTATAGTACACAAAGCTTCAAACTTTTAGAAACCAAGAGGTTGTCTGTGAAATTTGAAGATGTCCAATGTTTTAGTTTCTGAGTACAGTTAAAAGACACTTCTCAGAAGAAGATACACGATTAATCAACAAATACATGAAAAAATGCTCAACATCGCTGGCAATTAGAGAAATGCAAATAAAAACTACTCTAAGATTTCATTTAACTCCAGTCAGAATGGCAGCTATCAAGAACACAAACAACAATAAATGTTGGAGAGGATGTGGGGAAAAAGGCACACTCATACATTGCTGGTGGGACTGCAAAATGGTACAACCGTTATGGAAAGCAGTATGGCGATTTCTTGGAAAAATGGGAATGGAACCACCCTATGACCCAGCCATCCCACTCCTGGGTCTATTCCCAAAGGACTTAAAAACAGCATATTACAGTGACACAGCCACTTCAATGTTCATAGTAGCACAATTCACAATAGCTAGGTTGTGGAACCAAACTAGATGTCCCTTGGTAGATGAGTGGATAAAGAAAATGTGATATATATACACAATGGAATTTTACTCAGCAATAAAAGAGAATAAAATAATGACATTCACTGGTAAATGGATGAAGATGGAGAATATAATGCTAAGTGAAATCAGTCAATCTCAAAAATCCAAATACTGAATGTTTCCTCTGATATAAGGAGGCCGGTTCACAGTATTGTTGGGTCGGGGTACATAGGAGGATTAGAGGAATACTAGAATGGTCAAAGGGAAGGGAGGGGAAGGGAGGAAGCAAGGGGGAAGGGGGGAAAAAGAAAAAGTGGTTGAATAAGATGGATATCATTATTATGTATGATTGAAGACTTGAATGCTACGAATATACTTTGTATACAAACTGTTTTGTGTAAAAAGATGTGCTATATGTGTAGTATGAACTGTAATACATACTACTACTATAAATAAAAATTTAAAAAAAAGAAATGTATTCTTTGAAAATTGGAATTATAATCAGGGCAATTATTCCAGAGTAACCAAATGACCTTCTTTTAATTTACTAGGCTACTCTCACTAAGAGTCTTCACAAGGAATCCATAATCTTAACAGGATTTTAGCTCTATAAAGTAAACAAATTTAGCATCCATACAATTCTATTTTCACACTGTTAACCAAGAAGTATGCAAATCAGCAGCATTCTGGTCTATGCTGACACTTCATTAACACTTCATTAAGAAGACTCAGCTCTTGGTACTTGAGATTGTGCCAGAGACAATATTTCTTTTCCTTGAAACCATTTATTTATTTTTCAACAAAATCCCAGAGCATCTTGAAACATCTATCTATCTACCTATCTATCTATCTACCTACCTACCTACCTGTTCTATCTACCTATCCAATTCAAGTGTGTGTGTGTGTGTGTGTGTGTGTGTGTGTGTATGTGTGTTTGTGTATGGTCTATCTATAAACTAATTTTAAAATACATCTATGGCTTCCGCTAATATCTTTAATTCTGCAGAGGGCCAGAAGTTCTCAGAGTGTCCCTCTAAGGATTAACTTCGGCTCCAAAGTGAACATGAGTCTACTTGAGGATGCTCATTCTGACAGATGACCTCTGTGGAGGTAGGACTATGAATCATCCTGGATGGGGTGGGTTTGTTTTATTGATCCACATATTTATTCAGTCAGTATTTAGGAGGTACTTACTATATTCTCAGTACCCTGTGAGGTTTTGAGGATAGAGAGTAGGTTTTAGTCCTAATTTTGAGGATTTCATTGATTAGTTGGGAAAATTGTATATATACAGATTATTTTACGAGATACTGTATTAAGTTGCAGTATATAATTATTAACATCCTTCTGTGGGAATCCTGCCTCTAGGACAGTTATATAGAGAAGTGGACATTTGGTATTTAAGAATAATTAAGCAAATCAAGTTAAGTATAATTTGTTCATTTAAGGGTAATTAAGAATTTTTGAGGGAGAAGAAGTGTGCGTGAATGTGCACATGCGCGTGTGTATGTGTGTGTACACAGTAATAGGAGTAAGATGGGGCTTAGTAAATCCCAACCATATCGAAAGTTCCTGTAGCATAAGAAGGAATCATGTATTGAGAATATAAGTGCCATTGGAATAGAGTATGTAACTATAGAAAGAGACCTGGCCTGTGTGATTTTAACTAGACTGTTGGACTTCATCCAATTTCAACACCTAGATTCCTGTTGGAAGGTTTAGAAGAAATTTCTAACACATAAGGCTCAAACTCTCTAAATACTGTCTAATACTATATTAGATTTGCAAGTCTGAAACACCTGGGATCTGTGACTACTGAGGTTCCCCAATGAACCCCAATGGAGTGTCCTGGCTTGTTACTTCAGTAATGTCAAGTCCTAGGATTAATGTGGTAAATCATCAATTGCTCATGACTTGTAGGCTTTTATTTGTTTACAACACAACTCAGATTTCATTGTTTCTCCTTCTCTGTGGTACTTTAATGCCAACCTGAAAATATAGGCAAAATAAATGTGAGAATCTACATCCTTAGCATGCTAAGAGGTGCATGTCTGCATTTTCAACAAGGGACTCATCTCACGTGCATGTTGCCACCAACGTGCTGAGATGAAGTGTCACTCTAGTAAGAAGAGATGGAAAAATGTAGGCCATATTTAAATAGTGACATTTCTAGAGTACTGAGTCAGTTTCACAAGGGACTGCTTGTTCTTTGTCATTAATTAACCACTGCTGAACCCCTACTGTGGCAATAACACTGGATAAGGAGCTCTTTTCTTATAGAAGGTGTCTGGGTTGTCAAAAATCTTATCCCTTTGAGATCCTGGAAAGTCTGTTAGCTCCTTGAGGGTGGTGGCCGTGTCTGTCTTGTTCCCCACTGGAATTTAACAAAACTGTTCATTATTTATTGAATAAATAAATATTTTCTGTATAATGTTATATAAAACTTTTATGAGCTATTTTAAGGTTCTATTTTTAAATACATAAATTTGAAGGATGAAAAAAAGCAATATGTATCATAGTGTACATTGGAAATTTTTCTATAATGTATAATTATGATCTTCCTTGGAAATAATGAATAAGAAAAAACAAAGACCATATTTAAGTTCAGATAGTGAATGTGATGTGACTTAAATAAAATCACCAAAACAAATTTCCTCATATTGGCCAGCATGACCCAACTAACAGAATGATTTAGCTTACTATATTTCTCTAATTAAGACAAAGCTGTTAAGCCAAAAATGGTAAAATACTGACCCTTTGCTCCTGGTTTCAGGGAGAGACAGTAATATGGGGAGAATACCCTTGTGTAAAATAATATCCTTTGGGGGGGGGGAGTACGGTTAAGTCAGCAGGTGATGACTGAGCCCTCAGTGAATGGCTGGCCTGAGACTGATATTCATAGTTGCCATGGCATGCATGAGAATCATCACTTAATCCCCAACACCAGGTCTTTATTTTTCCCTAGGACAGGAAAAGCAAGACAGCACAGCTAAGCTCTAGTCCAAGAGTCCTCCTGGCCACTTCAGCTTTAACCCTGCGTATTCTGAAGCTCCACCTGCTGGAGAGGGAGAGACTTACAAGGTTACCACATGGTAACCAGGACCTTTCCCACTGCTGGTCTTTGGATGTGTTTTGGGAGCGATGCAGGGAGAAATGGCTATGGGGTGGGTCTGATATTCTGTGCTGGGAACTGGACATGTTCTTTTTTTTCCTCAACTTCAAATGACAACTCTTTTTCTTTTTTTTTTCTTTTGTTGAAATATGCGCAATATCTTGCTCACATTGTTTAAAGCATAAAGGTAAATAAGAGAAAACAGATTGTAAATAACTCAATCTGGTACAGTGGCCTTTCTGAGAGTCTTCTAGATAAATCAATTTATGGGGCAAGAAGAAGTGCCTATTTCACATCAGCCAAATGCCAATTAGAAGAAGGTATCCATGGCTTCTTTATCTTTGTGTTAGTGATCCATCAGTTGCTGAGCACTGTTTTCAGGTTTTGCTGGTGAGGAAGATTTTCACCATTACTGGATGTGTAAGAGATATACAAAACAAAACCAAATTTTCTTTTTTTTTTTCTTCATCCTCTTTCAAGGAAACATGAGCTGATATTTTATAATGAGAAACATAATCCAGAAGTTCTGCTCACGGCATTTGGGGCTTCACTAGGAATACACAATAAATGCCCTATTGTGAAATTGTCCTGTATTACTGACTTGCCAGAGGAATGACTGTGTGGTGGATGTACTGCAGTGATGTAGTGGCAGCAAAACTGGTTTCGAAGCTAGATTTCTCCCTTATTCTTAGTAAAAGTAGATTTCTTTTACACATGGTTTTAGATATCATAATTGTTAGAACAAGAGCGAGCACTTCCACGGAAGTTTCTGGCGATTGACAGAGAAGTTTAGGTTAAGGCTGGGCACAAGGTCAATATGTGCTTCCTTTGGTAAAACTGCAAAATAAAATAAATTTCTAGACTCATGAAACTACTACTGAGCTTTTAGCAAAGCTGCTATTTCAATAATTGGTGGATTTTGTGTGTTTCTGTACATAAATATAATAGTGTTTCAGAATGTTGGTGTGTAATAAAAATTATCAATTCTGATTTTTAAGTGGGAGAATTTTAGTAAGAGCAGGTACCTTCTTTACTCAAGGTCTTTGTTTTCTGTTAATAAAATCAGGATATAACTGATTCGCTTTGTGCATGGGTTGAGGACCAGCTTATAGACACAATGGCTGTGAATATTTTAGTGGCACAGAAATGCTCATTATCAATGATAATAGTAATAAGCATCGAGGGAGCCAGCTGAAGTCAAAGGAAAGACATTGTCACATTGTTTTCTTATGATTTTTAGAAAAATCTTTGACTTACTTGTGCATGTGACACTTCCAATTGTGCTGGAGAGAATAAGAGCTCTAAATGTGGTACTTGGTTGTCTATGGAATTCTTGATGGAGACAGACTTCATAAGAAGTCTAAATTGTGTCACTCACTGTCTGAATTTTCACATTAAGATCTTTAGAAGATAATTTGTTTATTCTTAATGTAACACCAGAATGAATTCTCTGAGAGTATCAAAGAAGAAATGTTACCTGAAAGTAGAAAATATCCCTTGAATTGCTTCAAGCTTCAGCATAATTTTTCTTGTCAATCTTGAAGGCTATCAGTATTTGCATATATATTCCTATTATTTCAAGTTCCCAAAGGTAAGTAGGAAGAAAGATTATTATTATAAAAAAATACTAAAAAGGGTTTGCTGTCCTTTACCAGACTGAGTACCCTGCTGCTCTCTGTGCATTTGCTGGGTATATCTTGAAACTCTGCAAAGAAAGACATTAAACTTTTAGCTGTATGAAAATGATCCATAAACGATTGTTTATATTCCTATCCTTTTATAATTTACTTGTCAACTCTCACTTTGATTTTAGGAATACATACTAATTTTAAAGTACATATACAATTACTTTTAAAGTAATAGATAAAATTATTGCAGAGAAAATTAAATATTTTTAGTTACATAGAATGTTTTCTAAGCAGAAATTATAAAGGCAAAATTCAAGTAAATTCACACGATTTAGTTATGTTCTTTCATTCATGAAAAGTAGTAGCCTTGGTACAGAAAAGTACATACTTTTATGATTAGAAAGGATGGGGCTAGAGAATGGAGCTTGGTTGAGTTGCAGCCAAGGCTCCTGATGCTAAAGTTAAACCTGATTTCCTGCATGAAGGGAAAGGGTTAGTTTTGCATTTTGTAATCACAGTGTGGGAATTTCCAATGCTCTGATGAGTACTGGAGACTAAGACATTTTTTGAGGAAGATCAGAAATCAAGTTACCCTGGAGGAATTTTGTTTTTGTTGTTAAGCAGATGTTCACAAGGCTGTAATCTTTAATAAACAACATCAGGGAAATGTTACAGACAGAAATGCTTCCTGTCCATCACAGTTGAGACTGGTTTGGCAAAGCATTACTAATGATTTGGAAAATTCCAGAACTAGTCTGATGATAGGATGTGAGGAACACATTATGTTGAGGCCAGAAAGGTGACTTTGAACCTCTGAGGGAAGTAAATTATCCAACCAGACCGCATGTGCTTTATTCAAGACACTACCTGAAGTCTTAGGAGAGGCACATAAAGAATCATAAGACACAATCTCTTCTCCAAAAAATTCCATAATGTATTTGGGGAAGAAATTCAGAGATGTATTAAAAATTAATGGAACAAGCTGGGCATGGTTGTGCACAACTGTAATCCAGCAACTCGGGAAGCTGAAGTGTGATGATTGCAGGTTTGAGGGCAGCCTCAGCATCTTAGCCACTTAATGAGACTGTCTCAAAATTGAAATTAAAAGAACTGGGGATATAGTGTCTCAAAAGTTAAAAGAACTGGGGATGTAGCTTGGTGGTAAAGCCTCTCTCTGCCTCTTCCCCCAATGAATGAAACAGGACCAGTTCATGGAGGGCCTTGCTGACATTGCAACTTTACCTTACTGGCAGTGCAACCTGGTTGGAATGCTTAAAGAGAGTAAAATATGGGAGAAGCAATGAGATACAGCGTATGCATTGCAAGTAGTTTTCTACAGAGATCAACTATATATATATATATATATATATATATATATATATATATACACACATATATGTGTGTATATATTTAGTATACATATATTATATATATATTTAGTTGATCTCTGTAGAGAATGATTTGCAATGTATATATACATATACATACATGTGCATATGTATATATATGCATATATATTGCAACCATACATTTAAACACTACAAATTTAGATATTTTTACTTATTAAATGAGCAGCAACCCTGAACAAGTGACTTCCTTATTTAGCAACTAAGTTTCTAATTCTGAAAAATGATATACATGATGAGCTAATACACATAAAGCATTGAACACACTTCCTGGCACATAAGAACTACTCACTGAAAGTACTATATTGTTGTTTATTGTACTCACAGCACTTTGAGATTCATAAAATCCCCATGTAACAGATAAAAGAATGACAATACTAGCAATCATTTATTGGACACAATCTTTCAACTTTTACAGCAAGCTTGTGGGGAGGTGTCGTTATTATCCCCACTTCTGCAAGAGGAAATGGGTCCTGCTCAGTGTCACCCAGCTGGATAAGAAGTGGAGCTGGGATTCCAACTTAACTCTGATGAACTCCTGAGGTTTCATTCTTTTGACAATGACAAGCTGCCTGTAAGGAATGATTGCCACTTCAAAATTGCACTCAGCTTTCTTAAAATACTTCTTTTCTTCAAACGAGATATCTCACGTCAGTTCTAAATCCGTAAGACTTAGGGAATTAGAGTCTCACATGGGATAATACCACCGTGTGCTCTCTGCAATACTAAAACCTCAGACACAAGGTTTTTCGCCCCTAAGGTGTCTGTATTTTACTAGTGGGTGGCTGAGAGCTGCCACCATTTATAAGGTGTTTTGAGGGCCTTCTGGATAAAGGATGCTTATAAATTTAAGTCAGCATTTCTACTAAGGCATATTTGTTGCCACTACTGAATATATTCACTCATTAAACTTCCACCCAATAATTAAAAAGCATGTGTATAGAACGTATACATTTCAGACTCTGAACTGGTATTTTACAAGCTTTGAGATATTAAACATGTACATTTTAACTATTATTTCCCTACCAGAGATAACTGATGGTAGAATAAAATTTGTTGAATGTAACCTTTTAAGGGAAGTCTAATGTGAATGGATAGAGCCAAAGCAAAATCTTACGATTGGAAGTTGAACTCTTGCCAGCCCTTGAGTTCTGAGAGAGATCTGAGACCTGGAGAAAAAAATAGCCAAATCATAAAATATGATTTCCATTTGCTTTTACTTTGCTTCTTGAAGGGTTTTGTTCCCTTGTAGTCCTTAGCTGTATTGGAATAGTATCAAAGCTAACTTAGATATATCTTCTGCAATATGCAAAATATTTAGCTAAATAACCTAAAGAGGTCATTTAGCCTTTAGTGTGAATAAAACACAGATCTCTTAAAGGTGATTTCCAAGATTTTTTTATTATATATTTTTATTTTTCAATATCTGTACAAATCTTTGAAAATATTTTCACAGATCTGTGGAAAAATGAATAAAATTGAAGGGTAACATAGTCTGTTTTTCCATGAAGCTAAATTCATTCAATTGTAACTGCTGATTCTCTGTTTTGATATTCAATATTTGTAACATATTTCTGGGTTGAAATGTCCCTTTTATTCTGAAATGGTCATTGTAGTATATTGACTTTTTTTTTTTTTTTCACTTTTAATGGTTTTGGCAGGATCCAAAGTTGCTAGCTCTATTTCTGTATGCCAACTTTTTGTTTGTTTTTAATTTACTGGCTTGTATAATACAGGTTTGGAGACTAGTGGTATGGTAGAAAGAATACAGACTTAAGATCAGAAACCCCAGGCTCCAGTCCTTCCTGATTTTGTTATAAGCCAGACAGCCGGGCTCTTATTGATCCTATTAGAACCACTGTTTTTCCATTTGCAATATAAAGGCTATGGGAGTATGGAGAGAATTAGGTGATGCTACATATATAAAATTTCTAGATCACAGTTGTATTCAACTGTGGTAGTTGTATTCAACTGATGGTAGTTTATCCTCATTTTTCCATTGTAGAAGCAGACTTCATGAGGGGAAAAAGGGTATGATTAATCATTGATTGAAAAGAGCAGGTCGGGGAGACCCAAAGACCATGAGGAAGCCTTTCCTTCCATACCTAATACCACCTTCTGATTTGAAGGAGCGCCTTGGGGACAGGGTATGTCTTATCCTCAGAGAAACCCTGCAGCTACTTCATGGGTCAAGATGCAGATGCTTATTTGGGTTATTTGTGTGCAAGTAATTTATTGGGATATGCTTCTCTAGCAAAGCCCATTGGGAAGTGAAGGAAGAAGGGTCAGGCAAAGGTCTCTGAAAAGTATAGAGAGTTTTAGAGCTCAAAATTGCCTTGAATCAGGAAAGGGTGTCCAGGCCTTTATAATACCCTCATTGATTAAGCATAAGATGCAGGCTGACGAAAGGAAGGGCCATGACTTGGCAAAAGTGGCTTTCTCAGGAAGTGTTTTAGCTATGTGCTCTGTTGCTCTGATGGCTGAATAAATTGTGTCCTATAAGAGATATGTTGATATCCTGACCCCTGTGAGTTTGACCTTACTTGGAAATAAGTTCCTTGCAGATGACCAAATGAGCTCATTAAGGTGGGCCCTACCTCAAAATGAATAGTGTCCTTATTAAAGGGGGAAATTGGACAGAAACAGGCATATGGAGAAAAGATGATGGGAATACAGGGAGAATGTCATCATCAAGCCAAAAAATACTTGAGGCTACAGAAACTAGGGGAGAAATTTGAAACAGATCTTTTTTTCCTCACAGCCTTAGAAGGAATTAATCCTGCTGACACCTTGACTTTGGAATTCTAGTCTCCAGAACTTGTGTGAGAAACCAAATTTCTCTTGTTTAAGCCACCCACGGTGTGATACTTCTCTGTGGCAGCCCTAGTAAACTAACACCATTGCCAACAATCTGAATAGCAGCACAGTGTGTGCCCCAGTCCTGAAGTGGTACCATCTGGTCATGCATCACAGTGTCACTAATGGAATTCCATGACATCTGTGGGATGGAGAAGACTCATTCCAGCTTGGACAAATGCTGGGCTCTCTTTTTCTAGTAACTAGGAAATGGACTCATCCTTTTGCCTACTGATGTCCACATACCTTCCTGCAATGCCATACCATTGTAAAAGGTGATCTGGAGGCTGTCTTCAGCAATTTGGAGAAGATCTGCACATGTTCAGGAAACATTGTTAATATTCGGTATCTTTATGAAGTAGTGTCTCAAAGTGAGTTAGGATTGTTTGTGGGGTTATTAGTACTTTCCCATTGTCACTTGAACATTTTGTTTGAGGAAATGAGGTTTTAAAATAAATCAACAGTCTTGGCTGGCTATGGAGAAGGAAGGAAGTATCAGAAAGATAGAATGAAATATCTATGTCATAATATTGTTCAGAGTAAAGATCAATGAGCAATTTCCTCAGGAGAGAAGAGAAATGGGAAGGGATTCACATAGTTCTAGATTGATGTTTGCTAGAATTATGTGCCTCTGTATTATCTTTAGATTTTTAAAAATAGCTTTTTAAAGGCAGAAGATTTGTATATTCCTACAGTTTCAGCACCAAATAGAATAGAAAACACTGAAGGTTGAATATATGGGGATTTTTTTGGTAAAATTATAGAACACATATAATTTAGAGCTGAGAGTATATGAAATTGGCCCATGTGATCCTCTTGTCTTCTGCCTGCAAGTTGTAGGTTTTATTCTTCTTCCATCAATTTAACAGCGAGAGAGGAGGAATCCATTATCTCATTCATATCAACAACTAAATTGTCATCAGTGTTTGACTCACAAAATCTTTATTTCTGGTCAGAGGCAGGAAGAAAGCCATCTGATTTTTACTTAATTCCAGGTAAGCACTCAGAACTGAGGTTAAAATGGTAATCACTGAATGGGTATTGAAGTCATGATTAAACCCTTCAGTATGTACAAGTTTTCATCTTTGGTTAGAATATGAATTTATGCTGATTAAGGGAACCACATAGCTTAGTGAAGAACAGTGCAAAATTCTATCTGTTGGTACAAATCAAACTATGTAGAAGCAAAGCTTCATGTTCCACACATAGTAGGAGCTTAGTATATATCTTTGAAATGAAAATTCGTGTTGTATAATAGAAACAAGTACCTGAAGGGGAATATATCAGATCTCCACTGATACTGTTTTCTAGCAGAGGAGATCAATTTCCCAGAGAAAGAGCCTATCTGATTCTTTTATACTGTCTTTCAGTTTTAATGTCCTCTTAGAAGTCCAGAAGTGCTTGGTATTTACCTGCAGATATAGGAGGGGCAGCATTTTGGGATTACCTGCTCCCTCTACTTCAAGTCAGGAATGCTCTGAGAATAACTTAAATTGCACAGCTTCTTCCAGGAATCAGGCTGAAGCCAAGGCCAAGCAGGGCTTCCTTTGGCCCCACTCTGATCCCCTCTCCCTTACTATTATCTCTGAGAACATTTTCTGCATAAAATATTTGCATATGCATTTTCACTTCAAGTAAACCTAGCCTCAGGTATTCTGCATTATGAGGTGAGAAAAGGATACTCTTGATACTCCCCAAACTGCTCCATTTCTCTTCTTTATTTCACAGTAGAATTTTGTAGTCTTCCTGCCTTTAATTGTCTCATATATTTCCTTCCTCTAACTACTCAACATAGGCTTCCACGCCAAACACTTCATTGAACATACTTTTCTTAATATCACAAGTGACCTCTGTCAAATTCAATGCCTTTCTCTTGTGCACATTTCAGGAGCTGTTCAGTAGTATCTAGCCCACCTAACTGCTCTCATCATAAAGGAACACTTTCCTTCTTTGGTTTGCTTGACACCACACTCTCCTAATTTCTTTCTTACCTCATTAGTTATTACTTCTTAATTTTTGAGCTGTGTTAGGATATGTCATGACTTAGATCTTGACTTTTTTTTCTGTATCTAAATACTACCCTTTAAGTACATGCTGAGAACTCCCCAATTTGTGCCTCTTGTTCTGACTGCTCTATTAACCTTGAATGATATGCCCAAGTGTGTATTAGACTTCCTGACTTGTGTATTTAATATGTATCTCTATGTAAAATGTGTACAAGAGAACTACTGTTTCTACATGCCAACATCCATTTAATATTAACAGTACAATATTCTTTCCTTATTCACACTTCCAGGTCTTACTTTTGTTCCCAAACTTGAAACAGAAAGCATCCTCCATTTCTCTATCATGTAGTGACTATGTCACTACAATATATTTTGAATCTTAACTCTTCCTCTCATCACCATTGCTACTAACCAATTACAATCATTATCTTTTATCACCCAAATTAGTGAATTAATCTACCAGCTGATTGTTGCTCTCTTTTTTTGTTCATCTACACTTTCCTCACCTTCCTAATACATCCTTTTAGCACATAATTGGATCATACCATTCTCCTTCCTAAATCCCTCCAGAGCTTCTTTAACAGCTAGAAGAAAACCTGAAGTCCTTGCCATAATTTGCATCCCTTATGTGCCCTTCTGATTCTCCTTGGTGCCCTTAGATTCAGCCATTCTAGGCTTCTTTCTTAGCCAGCACATGACAAGTCATAGAGCCTTGTGCTTATGAGTCTTCTACCTACAATATTTTGGCTCTAGGTCTTTTCACGAATGACCCTACTATATGTGTAAAGTATTCACCTTAGGAAAAACCCTCTGCTCTGAGGTAAAACTGAGTAACACATGAACTCTACAGCTAAGCAGCTTCCATCAACCATTGGAAGAGTTTAGAGCAATTCTAGCTGACCCAGAATGAACTCTAGCTGTTGATTTGATCTTGAAACTCAGAAACTGTTTTTACTACTATATTGATTTTACCAGAGTGTGAGCCCTGTCACGTCAACCTTAGGCTAGACTTCCCCCTATTGTCAAGCAAATCAAATCTAACTTATTGTGAGATTCTGAAAAATGGATGCTGTGGATCACTCATTTCAACAACTTGCAAGTGTATGGCACCTGTGTATAGTATTCAGCAGATCATTGCTGCCTGGTGCAATGACCAGTGAGAATTTGATTCTGCTTTTAGCTTTGAAATTTAAGCAACTTTCAAAACCACTGTGAACATAACTTCCTTGATATTAACTCTATATAATTGTGGTGATGACTGAATGAGTAGATATTAAAGCCCTATCTGCATGCCTAGCACATAATGGGCTTTACAGATATTGCCATTGTTATTTTCCTTTCTTCATATTTCTTCTTCTCAATCTTTCTTCTTTACTTTAGATTTATCTATTCTGCAATCTCAACGCTAAGCCATAAGATCTTGGCTTGTTTCTTCTTTTTTCATTTCTCTTCCCAACACTACCTTTTTTCTCAACCTTCTCTGCTTTAGCCTTTATCTTTATCATCTCCTTTTTCCCCCTCTTTTCTATCCTTCTATTCTTAATAGTCAATCAACTATCCTTTTCTCCTTTGCATTTCTTGAAGTTTGGCATGAACATTTACCTCACTTAGAGGGAACTATCCATAAAGAGGTAGCAGAGACTGCTTGCTCTTTAGTCATATCTAAGAACCATTTCTCTGTCTATGGGAAAAATGACTCGGCACTGGAGCTTATCTTCTGTGCCCCACTGAGACAAAAGTGCTTCCTAAGCTCATGAAACCCAAGTGTTCAAATATTAATAGGAAAAATCAGCAAGGCAAGGGCCAAGGCAGTTTGGGTGCGAGACTAGCAGGTCTGCTGGAGCTCTGTTCTATGCGGAGCCCACAGGAGGGCTGACATTTAGCCTGCCTCCACACGGAGATGCAGATGGCTGCTAAGCCTATTTCAGTGAACATATGAGGAAGGGGGTGGGGGCGACTGGCAGAACAGAGCCACAGTTTCTATCCATGGCACCAAGATGCCAAGATCCAAAGACAATTAAAAATGGATAACTTGAGGGAAGGCACATAGGGAGACAGTTTGAGCCTTATTAAAATGCATTGAAAAACTTTTTTTAAAAAAGAAGGAAAACTTATTCTGATTTTAAGTTATAAAAACAGAAATATTCCTCATGATTGATATCTTCTAAATAGGGTCAGTGGGAACATTGGTATGTAAATATAAATCCAATCAAATTTCCTATAGTATTTTCTTTAAAAATTGCCAATAAATTTGTAATAGTGCCAAGCTCCAAAAGAACAGATTGAAATACCCAGTATTATAAATTCAAATTTTTTTCCATTGAAATGGAATTTTAATTTTCTTCCCTAGAATACCCTGGGGGGTCATTGTCTTTAGATACTTTCTGGTTTTGATTTATTTTTTTTTTATTTTGAGTGGTGAGTTCTAGCTGAAAGAGGAACAAGTACTTAAATAGATTTGATTAGAAATCACCTGGGGTTCCTCAGTAAAACTTCAAAATAGGGATGGTATCCATATGTGAAGACGACACAACTATAAGCTAAAAGTAAATTAATATTTTCTGATAATGCATTCAGGGCCAGACAAAATCCCTCACTGAGTTCTATTTGTATGACGTAAAAGTACTTTGTGTTTATAACAATATGATATTCTGTATTGTTGGCTCTTATTGAAACATCATAAAGTTTATTAGCTCATCTTTGTAGTACTATGTTTAAGAGCTTAAGCTGAAGACTTGGATTTCATCTTAAAATCTTAAACCCCTGTCGGGACCTTACACTGCTTTCTGGCTGCTTGCTACATTACCAAGCCCTGTTACAGGACCTAGGCTAAGCAGGGGGCATGGCTGTGAGAACTGAAACCACCCCAAAGATAGGCCAATGGCTCCGCCAATGGCATCCGCCCATGATCCTTATGTGTCCCTATGATCTTTCTGTTGATTGGCCCATGTCCTATATAAGACCGTCCAACTTCCTCAATAAACCGAGTTTTTGGCATTGCTTTCTACCAAAGCTCCCCGGGTGTGGCGTGGTGTCCGTCAATCAGGCGGGGGTAAGACACTTGGCGACTTTTGCCCGTTAAGCCTATCTTCGCCAGGTAAGCTACTTTAACTCTTTCTGCTGGCAGAAGGAGCCCCCTTTTTGGGCCCAAAAAGGGGGGTAGCTTTAGACCTCGGCCCCATTAAGAAGTAATGCAGCAATCCCGACAACCCCGTCTCCCCATTATTTACTAGGTGGGTAACTTTGGGCTAATGATTTCATTTCTTTGAACCTCAGCATATTCATCCACAGGGTGGGGATGTTAACATTTATCACCTAAGATCTTTCTTCGTGGGACTGACATATGATTCAGATGTAAAACATTGAAGATGTCAGCAAAATGTGAGAACACGAATTTTCAGCCCTTGTACTCCCACAAAAACCATCCACAGATAAAAGCCTGGGAATTTAACAGAGAAGTCCCTGAACCATGTTGGGATAAAGCCATCTGAGAATAGATACAATGGAAAGGTTAAGGATAGTTTCACTTCATCACATCACACCTCCCCTGAGGTAGAATAGCTCAGTACAAGAGAGAGACACCCTCCAACCTGTAATTTCACCTATAGGGAAAGTGAGAAGGTACTAAATTCCTGGTTAACCCAGTTATGTAGAATGCTGCCCAACAGGCCCACTTCTTTCTTGCCCCACCCAGGACACTGAGGGGGTTACCATGGCTGAATTATCTGTGGTCAGCTTGGAGGAGGAAAAATGGGTAGGGACTCACAGCATCAGGTCATACAATGTGACGAAGGGCTTTGGTTTATAGTAAAGGCCTTCTGACTCCACCACAAACATTCAAAGATCAATTAATGCCAATCCATCTGGAACACTTCTAAATTCACTCTAGGAGGCCAGCATTAGCTTTATACCAAATTTAGATAATAACACTGAAAGAAAATTATAGCCCAACATATAGAGATGAATATAAGGCTCTCAATAAAATATTAGCCAATTGAGATCAACAGCACATAAAAGGATCATATACCATGATCCAGTGTGGTTTATCTGCAATGCAAGACATATGTTCAACATACATACATGTAATATGCCATATTAACAGAATGAAAGACAAAAATTATGAGATGATCTCAATAGTAGTAGAAAAAGCATTTGAAAAAATTCAACATCCTTTCATGAGCGAAGTCAACAAATTAGGTATATAACAAAAACCATATATTTTAAGTCCACAATTAAGAGAATATTTAACAGCCAAATGCTGAAAGCTTGCCCCTTAAAATTACTATTAAGACAAGGATGCTCACCCTCACCACTTATTTTCATTCTAGTATTAAAAGTCCTAGGCAAATCAACTGAGAAAATAAATTTAAAAAGCATGCAATTCAAAAAGAAAGAAGTGAAATATCTGTTTGTTGATGATATGATCTTATAAGTTGAAGCAGCCCCAATCAGGGAGATGGCTATTGCAGCTAGCTAGAAGGCATAAGTTCCACCTGATAATAATCATATGCACGTGACGCACCTGTAAATGCACGTGATGCACCCGCAAAGCTAAAGGTATATAACCAGATGAAAGCGGTCAGAAGCAGGATTCATTCAGTCGTTCAGTTGCTCAGTAGGTCAGAAGAAGAGTTCGGGTCAGAGAAGAAGAAAAGAGTCAGAGCGGCCAGAACGTAGTCAGAAGAAGAAATAAGAGTCAGAGCGGTTAAGAGTTCGGTCAGAAGAAGCTAGAGAAAGAAATGAGAAACCATAGATAGAAGTTGTTGCTGGTGGGAGTCAGGTCGAGGCTGCCGAAGAAGAAAGAAAAAAGAAGCTCTCTCTCTCTTTCTCTCTCTCTCTCTCTCTCTCTCTCTCTCTCTCTCTCTAAGAAAGTAAAGTAAAGAAGTAAAGAAGTAAAGAGTCAGTAGTCAGAAGAAGTAAAGAGTCAGTAGTCAGAAGAAGTAAAGAGTCAGTAGTCAGAAGAAGTAAAGAGTCAGAGAGGTTGCTGAAAGAGCCAGTGTTAGAGTTTTGAGAGATTGCTAAAGCCGAAGAATAAAAAAAACCTTCTTTCATCTTCATTCTGCCTCCGAGTTTTTCTCCCGCGGCGTTGTTGCTCCAAGTCAGGAAGCAACAATAAGTCTCTACCAAAACAATTTTAAAATAAATAAATTCAGTAAAGTGGAAAGATACAAAATCAATATACAAAATAAATTTGGATTTCTGTATGCTAAGAAAGAGCTCTATGAACAACAAATTAAGAAAACAATCCATTTACAATAACATAAAATATGTAGGCATAAATTTATCTAAGGAGGTGAAGATCCTGTATACTGAAGACTACAAAAATTAATAAGAGATATAAAAATAGACATATATAAATGGAAAGTATGTATTTACAAAATACATAAAAGACCCTAAGTAGTCAAAACAATCTTGAGCACTAACAAAGATATAGTCATCACAGTTCCTGATTTGAAATTATATTTTGAAACTGCAGTACTCAAAACAGTATGGTACTAGCATAAAAATAGACATATTGACCAATGGAACAGAATATAGAGTCCAGGCATAAATGTATGTATGTATGGCCAACTGATCTTCAACAAGAGTGCAAGAATACACAATGAGATGCTCTTGGACTTCTTGACTTGTAGAATGTAAGAAATAAATATATTCTTGATATCAAAAAATACACAATGGAAAGGACAGTCTCATTATGATGGTCTTGTAACAACTGGTTATTTCCATGCAGAAGAATGAAATTTGACTGTTACACCACATATAGAAATAAACAGATTAGTGACTTAATCATGAGATCTGAAGCTGTAAAACTACTAGAAGAAAGCTTACTGTTTTGGTCAACTTTTTCACTGCTGTGACTAAAGGACTTGACAAGAACAATTTCAGGAGGAAAAGTTTATTTTGGGGCATACAGTTTCAAAGATCTCAGTTCACAGACAGCGGGCTCAATTCCTTGGGGCTCCAGTTGAGGCTGAACATCAAGGTGGATGGGTGTGGCAGAGGAAAATGGCTTGTGGTTTCAAATCAGGAAACAGAGAGAAACTCTATTGGCCAGATACAAAATATGTACCCCAAAGCCACACCTCCAATGCCCACCTCCTCCAGTCACAACCTACCTGCCTTCAGTTATCACTCATTAAATCTCCATCTAGGGATTAATTCACAGATGGGATTAAGGGTCTCATAACCCAACCATTTCACCTCTGAATGTTCTTGTGTTGACTCACACATGAGCTTTTGGGGACACGGAATATCTAAACCATAACACCTAGGAGGAAAACTTCTGGACTTGGGCTGGGCAGAGGTTTTGGTTATGACACTAAAAGTGCAGGCAGCAAAAGCCAAAATATACAAATGTGATAATATCAAATGAAAAGCTTCTGCACATCAAAGAATGCATCGACTGAGTCAATGACAATGAACCAAATGGGAGAAAATATTTTTGAATCATATATCTGATAGAAGATTAATACCCACACTACATTAGGAACTCAGCAAGTTCCAAATAAGTCAATTAAAAAAAATTGTCAAAAGACCTGAATACATGTACTTAGGGTATTGATGTCTAACTCATTCTGCCATAATTCAGTATGTAGACACAAATGGTGTGAAAATAAGCTAAATAAAACCAGTAACTTGAAAAATTATGCTCTTTATATGTAATATGAAATTAATTGCACTCTGCAAGCATGTATAACAAATTAGAATAAAAAATTTTTAAAAAGATAATAGTAAAGGAATAAACATAAAATATATGGGATAAATTTATTTTCTCAAAAAAATAAAATACCTGAATACAAATTTTTCTAAATAAGATTTGAAAATGGCCAAGATTTACATGGTAAGATGTTCAACATCTCTAACAGAAAAATATAAATTAAAACTACAATGAGAAGTCATCTCACGCCTGTTAGAATAGTTACTATAAGACAAAGTGGTTTTTGATAATAATAACAAGTATGAGTAGGATGTGAAAAAAAGAACCCTTATGAATTGTTGGTAGGAATGTAAGTTGGTTCAGGCATTATAAACAGCATGGACGCTCTCAACAAAATTGTAAAAAGAATTACCATATGAACTCCACTTCTGGATATATAATCAAAGGAAATGAAATCACTATCTTAAAGAGGTATCTGCAGTTCCTGTTTATTGCAGCATTATTTAAAGTAGCCAAGATATGACATCAACTTAAAGAAGATATATAAGTACACAAATACATACAGAGAGAGAGAGAGAGAGAGAGAGAGAGAGAGAGAAAGGCAGGTAAAATGGAGATATTCTATTATATATGTACAAATTAAATATGTTATTTATGCACAATATATTATATACATATTATTTATAATGGAATATTATCAAAGAAAGAAGAAATCCTGACATTTCTGACAACACAGGTGAAACTGGAGGACATTATGCTAGGTGGAATAAGTCACATAGACAAATACCACATGGTCTCATTTGCAAGTGGAACCTAAAAATGTTGAATTCATAAAAATAGGAGGTAGAATGGTGGTTGTCAGGTAGTCTTGGTTGAGGGAAGTGGGGAGACGTTGTTTAATGTTTTCAAGTTTCAGTTGTGCAGGGTGAATAAGCTCTGGAGATCTCATTCAGAGTTTGGTGACTGTAGATAATTATACTATAATTGCATATGTTAACCAGCTTTATTTCTGCTGCCTAAAGAGTTTGAATTATAGGGATATAGTAAACTACTGATATTTTCATAGCACTTGGCATATTCCAAAGCATTCTTACTTATATATTTTCCATGCATTCTGTGAGGTTTGTACAGCATAAATAACTTGACATGTTATATTTAGACACTTTAAACTCCTGTAGGTAGAAAGCATTAGGTCAGGGCTTGAACCTAGGTCCCTCTTTGATTCTTTGCTGTATTTGTGAGGTCTTAATGCACTTAAATGTTCAGTGTGTCCTTACCATGTACCAGCATTGTTTTAAGTGATTTACATGGATGATCTCATTTTATTCCTTACAATATTGAGAGGCAGGCACTATTATTCCCCATTTTACAGATAAGCAAACAAACTGATGTTTTGATGTGTGGAATAATCAAGATTACAGAACTCTTATGTGGGTGAGCTTGGATATGATTCAGTTTAGTGTACTCCCAGCCTCTGGGCTCTTGCAATAGTTATTATCTTTTCAATAAAAACCCTCAGGACTACCTGAAATATGCCTGTAATCTTTGGGAGAGTCACTGCATTTCTTTACATTCTTATTTCTGTATCTGTAGTTGGGGAATAATAATTCAAGCCTACCTCCCAGAATTGTGAGGATAAAATATTTGAATGCCTTTTAAAACTAACATGAAGACACTAATAATTATTAACATGATAGTAAGTCAGTTATGTAGACATGTGTAGCTAAAATAATCACCATGAATGTGGGTAAAAGAAAATTTTTAACTCTTTAAAATGCTTTGTTAGGCTGGGTGTGGTGGTGCATGCCTATAATCCTAGAGGTTTGGGAGGCTGAGGCAGGTGGATAGCAAGTTTGAAGCCAGTCTCAGCAATTTATCAAGGCCCTTAAGCAACTTAGTGAGACCCTGTCTCTAAAATAAATAAACTAACAAACAAACAAACAAATAAATAAATAAGCAAGCCTGGGGATGTGGCTCAATGGTTAAATGTCCCTGGGTTCAATCCCCGGTACCAAGAAAGAAAGAAAGAAAGAAAGGAAGAAAGAAAGAAAGAAAGAAAGAAAGAAGGAAGGAAGGAAGGAAGGAAGGAAGGAAGGAAGGATGGAAGGAAGGAAGGAAGAAGCTTTGTTGGCAATATGTAGACACAGATAGAAAAGGAACACGCTGGGAGTGATTAATAACCACCATTGTTACAACTGTGTTTTCTTTAAGAAATGGCTAAACTGGAAACCATCCCACAGCTCAGATTAGCTGACTCCCTCAAGTCGAATTGTCTGCAGCTAGGTCTGTGTTAGTGTTGGTGCTTCCAGCTGATGAACCAGCGGTCAATGAATTCCAGACACTGATTTTTATTGGATTAGAAGTAATTCTGAATTCATGGAAGGTGTTTTAATATTTGTGCAGATAACAACCCACGTGAACTCTGAAACTGCAATTGATTTTGGCTGTTCATTCCTCAACCCGCAGTTCACTTCATGTGATTGTTTGAAGAAGTATGTCTGAGTAAACACCTGTGTGGACAGACCCAGGGCCCCTTTTCCGGTGTTGCTTACCTTAGAATTGAAAACAAAACAAAACAAATAGCAGTGAAATGAAGGACAAGATACTGCACTGTCTTCTTTGAGTTGGTATCTGTGCTCACAGGATGTGTCTGCCTAATTGTGATAACCTGGTAGGCCCTAGTGGACAGTCTGAGTGTAAGAACACCCAATAAATGATACTGCCCATGCCTCCTGCACCCTGCAGAGCCTGGCACAGAAGACTGCATGTGGGAGGGCCCGAGAAGGTGGTGTTGGCTCCCTGCTCCCCTGGGTCAAGGAGGGGAGAGGCTTAAGCTGAGCATCATGGCCCTTGTTTGGAATATTGAGTTTAGCAACTGTTGACACTGTGGCATTGAAGAAGTCCCTCACTTTTCTGTACTCTGTGTTTTTCATCTATAAAATTGGACTAACAAGCAGACACAATTTGGGGTTGAGGATAGAGACGATAACACAGGTGAAAGTGCGTGCACTGTACAACTTAACACAGTTGCTCATTTTCTGAATGTTTCAGCATTTACCTTCATCTCTTACAAAATGGAGTTCTAAATCAAAGGACCTTAGAGAAAGGGCACAAACAATGGGACAGGGACATATTTTGTGTTTCTGGAATATGAGATTCTTTATGCTCATTATCTTTTGCCTTCACACAGTTCCATGAGGTAGGTAATATTATCTCCAAATTCCTGATTAAAAAATGAGCACATAGAGAGATTGTTAGGTGTCCCAAGCACCCCATCTAGCAGGTGAAAGATCCAGAATTTGAACTCAGTGTTCTTTATTTAGATATTGAATTTGAAGTCAGGTGCCCTTTATTCAAATTATAATAGAGCTAACAATTACTGATCCTCACCATATACTATGCCAGACATGCAATAACATTATCCCCATCTTACCTGAGAGTGAACTGTGAGGTTACCAGGCATGCTGTAGGTCCCACAACCAATAAATGGCAGTAAGGACTTCACCCGTGCAACTTGGGTGCAGAACCTTTGCATCTGGTTCTGAACTATATTTTCTAAGTCCAGGCTCAACTCTGTCATATTTGAGCACAACACTTCTCTGCTCTGGGCCTAAAACTTATTAATTGGTAAATGAGAAAATCCTTTAGATAAACCATAAAATCCCTTCCATGATAGGCTGAATAGGCTGAATCAATGTTGTCATAATACAAGTCACTAAAGGGCAGGTCCTACGGGTCAGGCCCATACTCAGCTCTGAAGTGGGACTGCTCAGTAACAGAAACTATGTGTCTTTTCTTCTTTCCATGAGCTGTTGACAGAGCCAAAGTTTATTGGATTCCAGAGAAATTCATTGTCTCTACAGGAGGAATTTCCTGTTCTCTGAGGCAATTCCACATTGTCCCCTTGTAATTTTCTTCTCAAATTTGAGCTTTCTCTCAGTACAGAGACAAAATACTTGTGGCAAAGGGATGGGTTATAATGGGGATTGGTGGCGGTCACCAGGAATGTCCTTGTTTCAGATTTAGCACAGCGAAGTCTTTAGGTACTTTGTTCTCCTTATTTTCATTAGAGGACTCTCCCTGCAGAAATTCAGTCTAGAATTTTTACATTATATGATAGAATTTCAGGTAGAGTCTTTATTCTCAGGTTTCTATTTCAATCTCCTTTTAGATAAATTTAAACAATACCTGTTCAAAATAATACAAGGAAAGCCCAGTCATGTTATGTGGGTAGAGAGGAATCCCTGGTGAAGAATTTTTGGTCCTCTAAGAAGGAGCTCCACTCCTCACTGTGTTCTTCATTTCTCTTTATAACACCCTTATGAGGCGATGAGTTAAATTATGACTGTTTCCTTCTAAAACGCACACTCCTATTCACACAGTTAAGCATACAATTCCGGGGGTACATAAGCACCCTCAAATCTGTCTATGGGCAATTACTCCTGCTTAATACCTTCTTCTTCAAGATATTGATTCCTCTTTTCCCCTCTTGCAACCTCTCAGTCTTCTTTCTGATTTCTTTTCCTCTCTGCTGAGGTGCAGTAATAGCATCTCAGACACGGAAGTGACCTTAAAGTCCAGCTGGACCTATTCCTTACTATCTCCGCATAACTAGTCAACACTGATTGCATCCTTCTAGTGACAAGAAATTCACTCCACATCAGTGACTGCTCATTTAATTTAAAAAATTATTTTATTTATTACTAATTCAGTTAATTTATTCCATCAGGACCTTTTAAATTTTATTGAGCAGAATCCTACTGTCCTGTGTAGTGTATGGTATTGGGGCCCAGCCCATATGCCCTTTACATGCTGCAAACTCATTCTCCAGCTGCTGTGAGGGCCAGATGATTACAACTCATAGCTCTTCTGTCTCTGGAGTATTAGCCATTGGCTCAGTGATCAGTTTTCAGATGATGACAGCTGGAACAGCTGTATACAAGATCAGTCCCACTTACCCTAAGGCAGAACTGACTCTGGTGCAGTCTTTGGTTCTGAGTGTGGCTGTGCAATGAGATGAAAGTGTGTCTGTCTTTAGCTGAGGTCATATTCTTGCTTACTTTTGTCTTGTCCTTGACACTGCTTCCCTTGATCTGCTCTCCTCCTTTTGAGAGCAATCCCATTCCCTTCTCAGATACTCCTTCTAGATCTAAGGAAGTTGGCAAAGGGTTCTGGGATAGCATACTGTGGTTGAATCAGTTACTGGTTAGAAGACCAGGAGGACTCCATCACCCCATGGTTAGTAGGGTCTTGACAGACTTAGGCATATTTTAGCAGTGCAATTAACAAATCACTTGCCCCCTGTGAGCTGGGGTGGGATTCACATGTGGAAAGGATTCACATGCTGGTGCAACATCTTGGCTGTTTGAGATGCACAAGGAAAAATAGCAAATCTAAGAACTATGGAATAAGTAGATATCTAAGCACTACTGACTTATGTAAGAGAGAAAAGGAAAGTCTCAGATTTAGCTATCAACATTTTAAAGCAAACTGAGAGGCAGAGAACTTCTTTGGAAACTCTTAAATAGAATGTCCATCTCTTGCAGATGGAAAGCATATCTGAGGGTCAAGAATAGGACTTAACTAGAAGAAAGGTTAACTTCACAGACACTTGAAATCTCAGCCTAAGTAGAGCCTCTGTGAAAAATTCAAGGCTGTCATAGGGAAGGAATGGAACTTGAAGACCTGATATGAGGAGAGCTGGCAGATGCCTTTGAGAGGTTTGAATCTCCAAATCCCCCTAAGCTCTCGGAGCCTGCAAAAATAGCTTCTTTTACTATGTTGGAGTTAGAGTACTGCCACCCTACCTCCTTGCTTGAAGACTAGGACAGACCTCAAATGAGGCAGACCCTTTACAAGACACCTCAGGAACTGCTCTATCTCCTGTGATTCCCATCGGCATAATTAAGGTCAAATTAAGCAGAACCCAACCCTCCTAATAAGTTATGAGAGGACTAACATATAAATACTAAGAGGTAATATATACTAAGAGGTACTGAAAACTCTATCTGTGAATGTATCCTAAGGTTGTTGGACCAAGGGAGTAGAATGTAAAGCTGGATAAGAGTTTTCCTATTTGGGAGTAAGCTCTCCTATTGAACAGAGTTTAGCACCTTGGCAATGACTATGAGTGCTGGTATGGCTCTCAAAAGTTTGGAAACAATCAACAGTTCATATTAGACAAAATAGATGTGGCTGGATTACTGAGGAACAGTGGAGAAAGGAATAAAAATTCTCAGAGTAGTGAATAAGCTAGTCTGTGATTACTATAGAAGGCAGGAAAAGCTACCAGCTGACCACCTTCCTCAAGAAAGCCCAGAGGACACTGTTTACCAGGTGATAAATGATGTGTTGCTGAATGAGGCAACACATAATCTGATAATCTCCTAGTAGCTGCTTTCTATAGACTGGGACTGAAAGTAGGATATCTTGTCACATAATTGAACTTTGTAGTAGCAATAGGGATGGTAAGATCATGCTATAACAGAGGACAGGTAACAGAACCTAACCATCAAAAGCAGTGTAGGTGTAATTACTGTCATTGGCAGCAAGGTGGCAAAGGCAGCCAGTGGTCCTAGTCCAGAGGTATATGTGAAGTTGGTTTGTAGAATATGGTGTTTCTCACAATGTGGAAAAAAGGACAACCAACAAATCTGTTGCTCTCTCTATATAAAGAAGATGTCACAAAAGTGTGAGAAAAGGTTGAGGTTAGCTGACCCAATGGAAGTCATAATCTCTTACTCATTTTTTACACCTTAGATTGTTCTCAGACTAGATGCAATAGTAAAAGAGGTGGGTCCCCATGATGAAAGACTTTGAACCATCATGACAGGTGTGTATTGTAATAATTCCTGTAGTCCATCCCCAGTGGCTATTTTCTTTAATATGTACACATTGGGTGTAAAAGAGTACCTAGATATTTTGAGAATTTTTGGATAGATAGTATGAGTTGACATTGATATCTGCTGCCATGACCCTTCTGATAGAAGCAGATGTAGTTGGTGTAGGCCCACAGAGGCCACAGGCTCTCCTACTTAAGTGCCTGGTTCTAAAGGTAGAATTGGGAAAGACATGCTTAGCAATTAGCAGAAGCTTTTACACTGTCTCCTTGGTCTGTACAGTAAAAACTATTATAACAAAGTCCAAGTTGAAGTCTTCGAAACTGCCCTCTTAAGTGAATAAAAACAAGAACCCATCCTGGAGTGACAACTATTAATGCTACCCATAGGATCTGTGATCACCCTATTACCCCTATTTATTTCAGTATTCTGGACACAAAAACTAATGGATCAAGGTGGGTGATGGTGGGCCACACAAATGTAACTAAAAAGTATTCCCAATTGTATCTTTTATTTGGAATGTGTAGCTTTACAGAGGAGATTAACACAGACTGGGGTACATGGTGTGAAGTTAGTCATCTGGCAGATGTGTTCTTTTCCATACTGAGAACAATGATTAAAGACAACAATATACTTTCACAGTCTAGTGCCAGTGCTGTTATGTTCTCTGGTATAATTTGTCCCAAAAAAGGCCCCAAATGTCTGGACAATTCAGAATGTCACATCAGTCTACAAAATTGAGGCATCATGTTATTTTCTCTTGATAAATTTTAAGTGGCAAGTACTTTAGATGTCTAAGAAGGACACAAGTACTACAAAGGATGAGTGAGAAATCTGACAAAGATTCAGGGGTTCCCATATCAGAGACTATCTAGAACTCTTTTGGTTTGGGGCATATCAGGCCAGCTTTTTCAAAGAAAGAACCAATTATTTTACCTTGTTCCTTCTACTACTTAGAAAAAAGCACTATACTTGAGAGTTCCCTGTGAATTTTGCTGGTAGCATATTCTAAACATGGGAATACTGTTTCATCCTAGATATCAACTGATGTGGAGAGGTGCTAGCTTTAATTGGGTCCAGGATTTAGAAATATATCATCATATTTATATGTTAGTAGAGCTCTTGTAAGCTCTATTAGGAGAGCCACAGGGTGGAATCCTGTAGTTCTGGAACAAGACCATATCATCTGCAGCAGAGAATTATGCACTGCTCTAAAATATCTCCTGACTTGTTTTAGGCCCTTTTTGAAAATAATCATCTATCTGACTATAAGTTATCAAGTGACCATGTAGCCAGAACTATAGATCAAGAGACACGATCTATCAAACCCAAGATCCCATGATAAGAAAGCTTAGCAACAACTCATTGTTCCATGGAAGTGGTGCTTCTAGAATTTGGTTTGAGAAAGTCCAAAGGGCATAAGTAGACTACAGCATAGGAGCCCCAGGCCCAAATGTTGTTTCTTGTACAGTTGCCTCTTCTTAAGTTCATACATCCCCTCATGATGGGGTTTTCCCATGAGTAGCTGATGAATGAGGAAAATGTCTGGGTTTGGTTCATGGATGGGTGGGTTTGGTATATGGGTATGAACAATACAAAGATTGTTAGCCTCATATTAAAAATGTTGAACAAACCTCTTAGCTGCTTTATATTATGAACCCCCACGCAACAGCAGTAACATCATTTCACAGAACAACAGGAAGAACTTGGATCATTGAATCTGGCCATCCACTTTGTATATAAAGAGACGCAGTTTGGAGCAGGAGTGTACAAAGAGGTATGGGCAATAGTGAATAGCTGGGTTAGTTGGCCATAGATGGACTTTTGGAAGGAGTAATACTGGATACCTGGGGACAAAGAAGCCTTGGAAAGTGGGCTAAATGTTTGGGGGTTTTGCATCACATGCCAATGCCCACTGGAGACTATCCATGGCAGAAGAAGCATTCAAATCCAAGAGGGTAGGCTAATACAGGCAATAGATATAAGCTGGTCTGTGTCCTCAGCCATTGTAGTAAATAGGTTAGCCATGGTAACAGATGGAGGCTATGCATGGGCCCAACAAGGCCACTGCCACTGACACTCTTCGAATGACAGAGATAAGACATGAACCTCTAATTTCATATCATCCTTAAAAGAAACTAATACATGGACAGTTGACAGATTGGATCTCTTTGATTTTAGAAAAGGCCATAATTCATCTTGGCTGGGATTGATACATAGTCCTCATATGAGTTTACCTTTGCCTTCTTACAGTGCCTTGACCAGCAACACTATCCAAGACCTCACAGAGTATCTGATTTACAACATGGAATCCCATATAATTTTTCCACTTTATAGAAAACTAGATATGGCTATGGGCACATCACTATGGCATCCACTGGTCCTATCTCATATAATACCATCTAGAAGATTATGGCTTAATTGAGAAACAAAAACAAAAACAAAAAACAAAACCCTCTTGAATGCACAGCTGAAGCACCAGCTCTGGGGAAAAACACATGAAAAGAAAAGATGAGAGGAATCAGTATACACCTTGAGTCTTTAAGAATTGCATGATAATATAGTCTCAATGTTTAAGACACATGGGTCTGAGAAACAAGGCATGAAAGTAGAAGTGGCACCACTAGTATTCATTTGCAATATTTTAAATAATCATGTAAATTTTGCTTTTTTTTCTGTGAACTTACTGCTCTGGGGATTTAGAGGTCTTTGGTCCAAGAGAGGGGACACAGTAAGAGTATTTTTAATCCATAGTTACAGCTGTCACCTGATCATGCTAGCCAGCCTCAAACAGTTGCTCATCAATCAAAGAAAAAAAAAAGTGTTACCATAATGTAAGAGGTATTTAACCCAGATTACCATGAGTGTGTATGAAATCTCCTATACAATAAAGTCAGGGAAAAATATATTTAACAAGCAGACAATTCTCTTGGGCCTCTTTTGGAGATCTCATGTCCATTTGCAATTGCAAAGTGGCAGCAGAACAATCATGGCCTAATAAAAGCATAGTAACCAGGGTTTTGGATCCTATAGGGATGTGAATTTAGAGCAACATCAGAGAAGTCACCTAGTTTAATAGAAGTGCTGGTTCAGGGGAGGAGAATTTAAATGGTATAACAAGTCATAGATGATGAGTATTAGGTATGCCTCAACCTCAGCAGTAGGGCATACAGTTTATTCTGGTATACCTGGTAAAATCTCCAAGAAGTTGGGATTAATCAGAATTCTGCAGCAGCTACACCAGAAAGAAGTGAACTTAGGAAAGAAATGTACCTGAGTGATGTAAGAAGTGAACTAGTGGACTCTAGTAGATACAATTGGTGCCTTGCCAAGATATGCATAGTCAACAACTATACCCATAACCCGACATCTGGTAGTGTTGGCTGAGAAAAACTCATGGCGTACTCCTTCAGAGAATTGCCTTAGATGGAAAACCAGCCACTTCACTTTGGAGGCCCTCCCTCCTTCCTCTTTCAGGGCAATCTCCAGCTAAAGACACTGGCATTGTGGTATCAAAGACATTAAGGTGGGGTTAAATCTGTGGTATAATTTCTTCTCCACAGCTTCTCTGTAACATCAAAATCAAGCTCCTTACTATCTGAGACCAGTTGTTCACTTGTCTCCTTGCCTTATCCCACTAAAATCCCTGTCTTCTCCTAAGAACACTTCTTGAAAAAATCAATTGAATAAAATTTTAGTGAACCCTACCTAACACACCATATAGCTTCTACTCCTTTTTATCTTTTGTAGCCATAGTCCTTAGTATAAAATGAGAATGACTAAAAGATAAGGGAAAATAATAATGTGACATAATGTAAAATGATAAATTGGCTATTTCCTGTCCTTCCTTTTTTTTTTTTTTTTTTCCAATAAACTACCAAATTGAGACCTCTTTGCACTCACCTCTACGTTCCTTCTTGAGTGGTCTTTGAGAACAATTCTGGTTTAATTCCAGGATGGTTTAAGGAGAGCTAGCTAAAACCCTGTTAAGGTACAACATCACATTTAATATTTTGATGTCCTCCCATCTTCCACTGGCATTGTTCTTCCCTGACCCTATGTTCCACTCAAAATCACTCTAGTATTATTGCCTGTACTTGAGTCCCTGCATAGCTAGCTGGCCTGATACTTAAGTTTTCTTATGACCAAGATTTCTCACACTTTAGATGAGCCCTGCTGGGATCTATCATCCTGCCCAAAGTCCCATTTCAGCCATTGGCATCTTATTTCATGTGGCCAACCTTCACTGATGTCAGCCACTTGCTTGTGTATATGGCCTCCCACTTTACCTCTTCTGAAACTGGTTCATATACCTCTCCTGGACAGCTCTAACACCTATCTCTTACTATAATTTTCTGAATCCCGTATCCCTTCTGCCTGCCTGGACTTTCTCCAGGTACCTTCCCTTAGAGATGGCTTAAGTCTATTGGCTTTGTTTAGAATTCAGATTATCTCCCCCTACCCTTTTTTTTTTTCCTTTAAGCTTTTCTTCTCAGCTTCTTATGTAACTTTATAGAAGTTTCTTAACATTGTTGTTTATAATTTCTTCCTCAACAAATGAGGCTAATAATTTTCTATGAGGATTAAACAAATAATACAGTTTAATAAAGGATAGATGGTAAATGGTATCATTTGATAAAATGAGCTAAATGTGTGAGTTGGTTATTACGATCTGCCATGCAGATCTGTCAGTAAAAGAGAAATCAGTTAAAGATTTTAGAAAGAAAGTGTTTAACACAAAAAGGGTTACACAGTTTGGAAAGATCTGCAGTATTAAGATTAGAAAGATCACTTACTGTTGGATTTCAGAATATATTGTTATTTCGGGATCACAGGGAAGTCACAAGGAATTCTGAGCTGCCAGATCATAGAAGTGGATGATTGTGAAGCCAAAAAGATTTTGGAAGTATGTTCTACCTGTCAGTGCTCATTTTCCCATGTGTAGCTAGAAATAATGGCTTCCTTTCTCTTTATATTTTACAAACAAATGCCTCATTGATCAGGCATAAATCTTGGAGGAAGGGTAATATGGAAAATATAGGTTCTAGGCTTTAGCCCTTGCAGTAGAGTTGAGAGCTTAGAAATGCAGAAGTAGTGTTGGGTATCAATAGGCAGTACACGCCACAGAATATGGTCACTATTATGATTTTCACTCCAGCTCTATTTTGTTAAGAATCATACTAGGAGAAATCTATTGAGAGAGAAGCTAGAGGATATGATGATTAGAAGTAAGCTCAGTTGGATAATCTTACATTGAGGAATAGACAAGGTCCAAACTAGAGTCCAAACAATTTACTTTAATAATGATATGCTGAGAACTTGAACATAGATATTTTTTGGTAATTTCTTGCTAAGCATCTCAAAGCAGCTAAAAAAGTGTCAGAAGCAGAGATGCACTGGGTGAAGGCAACAGAATCCCATGTGCTGTAATTCTGACACTGCATCTCATCTCATTTTGTTGCACTTGGCTCCAGCAGTGATGCATCTCTGTTGATTTAGGAATGACCTGTCAATCCTGGCAATGCCCACACTGAGGTTCATAGGCAAGGTTGTCAGCCACAGCAGAGGCAGGAAGAAGCAGAGGCAGGAAGGGGTGATGTAAGTTGCTCCTGAATTCCAAATGGCTTGCAATATGCCTGTCACATGAAAGGTGCCACAGTACTATGTATTAAATTAAAGAAAGAATATTTAATCCAATTGCTACATTTCAATGACAGGACTCATACTTAGTGAGGTAGCTTATTTCACTAAATGTTCTGAGGACTTGGAGGAAAACTCCAAATGGCAATCAAAGGTTTTGTGAATTGTGAACATAAGTTAAAGAGCCCTGCATTGGGAAATCTGTGGAATCACCTGAGCTACTCTTAGGCCTTGTCTATTTTAACCTGAGAAAACAGTAAGTTCAAGGTCACTGTGTACTTGTTGAGGGACTCAATAACTTGTGGAACTGTCTAGCTAGCCCCTGAAGAAAAAAAAAAACAAAAAACAAAAAACAAAAACAAAAACAACAACAACAAAAAAAACGCTTTATGGGAATGCTGAAAGGCTATGCTAAGTGTTCCTCCTGAAACTCCAAGAAAGTGAGAGCTAAACTTAAAGGATACTTGCCCTGTACCTACACTCGATTTTGTCATTCAGGGCAGAGGGTGAGCAAACTAACCCCCTTCATACTTCCGAAGATCACAGAACTTCAGAATCAGAATCTTAAATGCTTTCCAGCTGTATCTTTATCTGGCGACTATATTGCCTTCTTTCAGTTTTCAAAAAGTTATTGTCCAACTGCTACTTGAATTCTTTCATCAACAAAGAGCTCACTGCCATCCTATTTCACTTTCCTTTTCAAATGTATTTGAATCTGACATTTCCCCCATACTCATCAGCATTTCAATTTATTACCCCACCATGGACTCCCTAATGTCCTTACCTCTTCCTTCCCTCTCTTCTTAGATCTTAGATAGATAAATTAATAAATAAACAAACAAAAACAAAACAAAACAAAAACCCCAACCATTGTCCAGTTCTCTTTAACCATCATTTTGAGGAGGAATGGAAACATTAAACATGGTCAAATCAAAATAGGATACCAGGATCACTTGATGCCGAAGCCTGGGATCTAACCATTATATTATAGTCTTATACAAACATGCATACACATGTATTCATACACATGCAGCTGTTTATCTTTGCATCAAAGTCAGGTGCTCTTTATTATAATTTGGGCCCTAAAATACCCTTAAGAAGATCTTATGGAACAGGGGTAATTCTTTATCTCAAACCCTAAAATGGTTTCTTGCATAGCACTTCACATTTGTAAACTCATTAACCAGACCATCTGAGCCAGAAGGAGCCTTGGTGAGAATTGAATAGGACTCTTGTTTTACTTAAGGATCATGTATAAGCATCAAAGTGTGAAGTGATGGCCCATATGCTTTCAGTGGAATAGCTGAAGAGTTATTCCTACTCCTCAGGACTCCAAAATCTTTCTTCTCCGAACAGCATCAAAAGTCCCTGAGTAGACCAGAGTAGGTGAACAAGTCACACATGTGTGAAGACAGACTGATGTATAAAAGTCTTGTTTGACTCTCAACCATTTTTGGAAACTAGAAAATGTATCACTATAATTTCCTGTTATTCTTTTGATTCAGTAGGTGTGAGCTACTCACACCATTTGTAGCTATCTATGTGGATGCAAATTATTGCCAAACAAGAGAGAAGAAATGGAGGAACAGATAGATATCTGTACCCACAAAAGCCAATATGCACTCAGAACTAAACTTGCTCCATGACAAGAGACTAGACCCCCACAAAATTTCCAGAATTCTGTAGATGGCAGTAGTAATAACTACGAATATATGGATTCAAATCCCAGTTCTAGCTGTATGCTATAGGATGAGTTTCTCAGTTCTGCTGGGATTTTCTTTCCTTACCAGTAATATAGCATTTTATGAGGATAATGACAGTCAAATCCATAAAAGCACTTGTCTAGGAACTGGGACATAGTGAGTATTCAACATTAAAAAATACCCAATTTTTACTGTTACAACTTATATTACCATCTTGCTCTTACTAAAAATGTAGATGTTCAAGATATTTCTATTGAATTAATGTACAAAATTCACATAATATTATTGTTACAATAAGGGCAGAAAGTTGGTATGCATCATTCACGACTCTGACAATTAAAGGAGGTAGGTTTCTAGGATCGGAAGTAGTAAACACAGATGTAGACTAGGGACTGTCAATTTATGGCTTAATGTCCAAATTTAGCCCATGCTTGTTTTCACAAAGCTTTATTGGAACACAGACACATTTACTTGTTTACATATTGTCCATAGCTGCTTTTTCAGTATAGTGTCAGAATTGAGTAGTTTCCATAGTAATAATACGGATCTCAATACCTGAAATATGTATTTTCAAATGCTGTCCCCTGAACTGAACAGATCTGAGCCAATAACATGTACAGCAGAGATCTAAGAGTGCCTATTTTTGTGAGCAAATGTAGGGCAAGGACAAGAAGGAAACAGGGCAATTGAGAGGCATCACTTAGTAGAAAGATAGTGAGCTCAAATTTGGGGGACTTGGACTGTAATATCAACTTCTCTAGTAGAAGAATGATGCAGGGTAATCGCTCCATTTCTCTATGCTTGATTCTTCATCTCCAAAGTGAAGAAGTTGAATAAAATCAGCTTTATGGGCATTCTAATATTCTATATAATTCTTTGAAAACAGGGTAAGGCAGACAGAAGCTAAGACTTGGACTGACATTTCCTTTAGTTTACATTTGAACTTTATTGTCTCTTTAGGATGTAGAAAAGTGTACGAAGAAAACCTGGAATGATACAGAGATGCACTTGCATGCAGAGAGAATTACAAACAATACTTGCTTCCCCCAAACTGGAAGTGAAGCATAAACTTAATATTAAGAATTTCCAATTTCTTAGGGGAATAAAGAGCCTAAATAAAGAGCCATTTTGAAAAGATATTTTTAGTTTTGTCAATTACAATAACCACATGGTTCACATATAAGGGCCAAGCACTAAAAGCTTAGATGGAATTCTTTTCCACAGAGCATTGCTAACATGAGATTTTGGCAACAGAGCACTCAGGTTGAAAAGTTTAAGGAGCTTTTAGAAAGTTGCTTGGGAGAATTAGATTTTATTGAAATCTATATTTAAATAATCATATATATGTATATATATAATTGTTTAAAGAATATATATATTAAAGAATACATACATAAAATATGTATAGATTTAAATGTTTAAGGAATTATATATATTATATATATATAATTCCTTAAACTTTAACATATATATATATGTGTGTGTGCATGCACATATATGAATATACATATATTTAGATTTTGAAATCATTAAATGAATATATCATTACCTGTCTCATGACCTGACAGTAGTAGTTAGATACTTTTGAATGAATAAATAAATTAGTTGGAACCTCTACATTATACTACTTTTCAATTTATTCTCTGGCTATCACTTGGATTATTAGGCCCTTTTTACTGCCTTAAAGAGAAAAACAGATTTCTTTTAGCACTTCAGATAATATCAGTAATGCCCCTTAGGTGAGATCCAAGGAGAGAATCACAGATTTAGAGCTTACAGGGGATGCATGATTCCCTTAACTCTTAGATGTATTTATTACTCAAGGTAAAAGGCAAGTTAAGACTAAAAACTATTATTTAGATTCCTAGATCAGTGTTTTTACCTATATATTACCTTCATTACATCAACTACATTTTAAATGTTATAATGAGGTAGGGTATCCTTGAACATGGTAAGGCTCTGAGAGTTCTGGTTAATGAAAATATGTTTCATTTTTCAAGTATTTATAAAGTATCAGTTATACTTGCTGCCTTATGCTGAACTCTCTTATTAATGAAATGGAACAGGAGACGTCTTCTTTCCTCAACTCAGGGTCCTCCTGCAGAGAGAATTCCCTGAACTATTTCTGCTATCTCTTAGCATAACTTCCAGCACTGTTCCTACTATATTATGTTGTAATGTTTTGTTACCAGTCTAACTCTTCTATTAATCTGTAAGATGTTTGAGGGAGCAGAGACCATGCCTAATCCATCCCTGGGCATATTAGTGATGCCTCTCCTCCGCTCAAAAAGTTATTTGAATTGCATTAACTTGATCTCATGACATATTTGGAAGATAAAGTGATAAGCTAAAGCTTGCTAGTTTGACATATATGTTATGGATGAAAGGTTCATGTCCTCCCTACACTAATTCATACATTGGAACCCTAATCCACCATGTGATAATTTGGACATGAACCTTTGGGAGATAATCAGGATTAAAGTCACATAGGTAGGGCACTGGAGCTATGAATTATATACTCAGCAGAAGAGATACTGGAGAACTTACTCTCTCTCCCTGTCTGTCTACACCCACACTGAGGAAGACCATGTGAGCACACAGCAAGAGGGTAGCCATCTGCCAACTATGAAGTTATACTTCACTAGACCAGCCCTGATCTTATTCTTCCAGCCTCCTATCAGTGACAAAATAAATTCTGTTATTTAAGCCACCTGGTCTATAGTGTTTTGTTATGACAACCCACATTGGCTATTATAGCACTCAACACAATATTTTGTTACCATAATATAAACCCCAGTCTTCCACAAAATTACAACATCCAAAACTGTATTTTGGCATACCTTCTGTATTTTTGTATACTTTCCTAGTGAAGCAAAGCATCCCTAGTTGGTCTAGACTAACAGTTAATAAAATGTTAGCTAAATAGACAGGCTTTTCTCATATAGGAGTCATGACTATATTAGTTTATTGTTGCAGCTTAACAAAGTACCACACACATTTTGCTTAAAACAAAAGAAATGTATTTTCTGACAGTTCTGGAGGCCAGAAATCTGATATCAAGATGTTAGCTCAAAATGATCCCTGAGAATCCTGTATAGGATGAGTCTTTCTTGCTTCTTCCAAGTTCCAGTATCCCCAAGCTGACTCTGTGATGCAAAGCTTCAATCTGAGCCTCCAGTTTTATGGTCACCTTCTATGTGTCTCCTTAGTGTCTTTCCTCTGTGTAGGTCTATCTCTGCCTTTATCCTAATAAGGACACCAATCATATTGGATTAAGTTTTACCCTAACCACCTAATGTTAACTTGATTTGCAAAGACCTTATTTCTAAATAAGTTCACATTATCAAATATTGAGGTTTAGGACATGAACATATTGTGGATCATACAATTCAATTCATAGCAATGACTTTTGTCAAACTACTAATTGTTTTCTCCTAACATTAATAGTATCATCTTCTACCCTCTGGAATCATGAATTATGTCAGTCATGGTGTTCAGCACCTAATTACTTCATTTTATCTTCTGAAACAATCTGAGGGGTAGAAATTATTAAAATCGTTAATGACTTTGAAGTGTTTTCTTAAGGAGGTCAAATACATCACAACAGGTGGAATCAGGATTTAATTCAGATCTCAGTGATTTTGAAGGTCCATGTTCTTAACTACAAAACCAGAATCTTATCTATCTATCTATCTATCTATCTATCTATCTATCTACTTATTTCTCTCTATATCTTTCTCTGATATTCATCATTCTCTAATTTGTGATTCTTTTAGTCTTATAACTTTACAAGCTTTTTCCTGATACCTCACTGAACACTTTTCTATTATATATTTAACCAGAAGCAAACTGAGGCTGCACATATAAGCATAGTTAGGTCCTCTAATACACTATTCAACCCTTCTTTAGGTCAGCTCATCTGTCACTGTCCCTTTGCATCTTTTCTTTTGTCCTGATAATCCACATCATCCCTGAAGCCATTTCTAGATGCTATGTCAGGGCTCAAAGAGAAATTCAATGACTCTTGTATAGGATCTGTTATTCCAATCTTAGCCTGAAGTCAGTTTCTGTATTGAGAGAGCATAACCCTGATATTGCTGTGTTCAGCCACTGCATCTTCAAAATTGACCCCACACACTGAGTTCTGTCAATTTGCCCTAGATTTGGAACTGTACCCTGCTCTCTGCTGACTTCTTTATCCTCTTTGCCTGCTCCTGAACCCCATTCAGAGACCTATCTGTGCACCAGTTTCTCTTAGCTCTGCATGGAATTTCCCAAGGCACTTGGAAAAGCCATCAACTTATTTGCAATTGTATTTCTGCAGTTTGGAGCTGTTTGAAAAATTCCAGATTGATTTTCAGCCAGGCAATGCCGCCTCAATCCTAATAAGGCTCAAGCACTGAAAAAGTACAGCGATGAACCATTGATTAAGTTGACACTGCAATCTATTTTCCTTGGCCCTGGTAGGCTGAACTGGCTTCTTGTACTTGCATCTGTTAAGTGTTCCAGGCTTTTGTCTTTGTGAATAATCTTATCTGAAACCAGAGATGGTCCTGTGCTTGGTTGCTCTGACTAGGTATCTGTCAGTGACTCTTTCCAGGGGTGTGAAAATGAAAACTGACGAAATTAAGGGAAGTGCACAGGGAATTCACCAATCTGAAAACCTAGTGTTCTGCTCTGCTACTGTGCACAGTCTCAGTTGAAGAGCTGAGAAGGAAGACTGCAGTTGGAAAATGAACATATCCACAGGGAAATAACAGCAGGAACACACACTACAGTGTGAGTGTCAAGTTTAGGACACAAATGGCCTTTCTGCATTAGGAAAGCCTCCCCAGATAGCAGCAGCTCTGCTGCAAACATAAATCATTAAGATATACAACACCAGATCCTCTTCTCTCCATCCTAATTCCCCCACCTTTCCAACTTCTTTGAAATAATTTGTTTCATGTTGAAGCAAAGTCTTGAAAGTTACCCCTCTGTGACCTTGGGAAAGTTGCTTTTCTCAGCTTCCATTTCCTCTTCTCTAAAATGGGTGTCTTACTGGCACTGCCCTCATAGCATATTGTCATGATCAAGTAAGCTAATGGGCAAAATGAGCCTGGCATGTAGTAAATGCATAATAAATTAATACTGAAGGGAATCTTCTGTTCAAGACAGATAAAAGCATGTTGACTATCAACCAATCTGTCTGTCTGTCTATATTTAATTGTTTGTTGTTGCAGTGGTATTCAAATAAGTTGATAAGAATTGGTACAATTCATTCTCACTATGAGAATGAGTGGGAGAGAGAAGACTGGCAATCAAAGGGACTCCGTAATGGAGTAGGTAGTCAGGTGCATGGTGTCACAGAGATGGGTCTCTATATCAGGATTGCAGAATGAGAAAAAAATATGACTGTGGAAAAAACACATTGCTTACTTCCTGCCCACCCCTGGGTTCTCTGCCTCAAGGACATATCCCCATTTTCCTTCCTTCAAAGTAATTTCTAGTCACACAACAGTTGTACTTGCATGGTAAATATTAAATATTTCTAAATGCAATGTCGATGAATTTTAACCATGCACATAGAGTAAATGTATACATACCTCTATACATATATATTATCTGCCATGAATATTTATGGAGAATATATTAATGATGCACACTCAGTCCCTCACATTCTAGGAAAAGAATGCGATGCTCTTTGACCTGACCTCACAGCCCCATCAGAATGCAAACCATCTATCCTTAGACATGTAATTGCTCAAATAGCACAGGTCCTAGAGAGAGCCGATTCACATGTGGAGCACAGTCGTCTTCCAGACGCTTTCATCAGTCTGCCCCTCACCCAACAGCCCCCAAGACATTTCCTACCAGCCTGTGTCTGCCTCCACATTACTCCGAAAAATTGGAGCAGTCATGTTTGTGCATTTTAAATCATAGATGTATGTTGGGAGAAATTTGAGTCAGACTCTTAGTAAAGTTGCTGCCTGAAGAGCTGGGGGGCTGAAGGATGTTGCTTGAGCAGCACTGTCCAAGAGAATTTTCTGCAAGGATGGAAATGCTCTTTTACTCTGCTGTCCAGTACAGTGGTCACATGAGGCTATTTATTAAGCACTTGAAATATGAAACCTGTGAATGAGGAGTTGAATTTTTATTCAATTTAGACTAATTAAATTAAATTTAATAGACATGTTCAACAACAGGCTACAATTCTAGAAGACACAGATTTTAAATATAACCAACTCTATCTCCTACTCTGCAGGAACAGCAGAAGATAAGATAGTTTGAAGTGGGAGAGACAGAAAAGGAACTGATGATAGATTAAATCATATTTTTTTCTAACCAAAATATTCAGCATCTGAATAATTTAGATTTGATGACTTGAGAATAAATTAAGGATTTTCATGTAACATGCATTTATCAGTCATTTACTGAGAATTTTTATATGTCATTTTATATCCTCATTATACAAGCAACTGGGGATGAGGAAATTGAAAAACAAAACAAAACAAAAACACAGCATTTGCCCATAAAGTGTGTATATTCAAATCATCAGACAGGCACAGACCAAATAATTTTATATTGTGTTTGATGAGAAGAAAGGCAGTAAAAGATAAGTAAAGCATTATAATTTTTATAAGATATAACTAATTATAACTGGTGTTAAAATTCAAAGTAAAGGGTCTTAAAGAAATATAAAATATGACTCTGAGTCCATATAGTTTTTATTTAATGGCAATCAAGCACTGACCTTTATTATTATTTACTGATGCTTTGGAAACTCCTCAGACAAGTGTCCATGTTGCTTTGACTGTCTGGCTAGGATGAGATAGAAGGGAAAGCCTTTTCTGTGCAACAGATAGAATTTTGAGCCTTTCTACAATAATCCCTTCTTTCGTGAGGTAGATGTGGTCGCAGAAAACTGGGATGTTTGGGAATGAGAAGAGTCACCCAGGAGTGTTTTTTCTGCATATCTTCTGAACTGTCACTAGAGCACACTGCCATTATTTATAGACCAAACAAGCATACAGGAGTGAATACAGCTGTGTATACAGCCTGCCCTTACACCATAAATCAGAACTCTAAATATTTGCAAATATGTTGCCCTTCAATGACTTCTTCTTGGTGACAATAGTACTACTTGCTGTCACAAGTCACATGAATGTATCATTTTGTTTTTCTGGCTGATGATTTTTTTCGAAGTCAAAGAGCCCCCCCATCCCCCTCCTGCCTTTATTTTACCCTTATTAGTTATTAAATTCTTGGCATTTGCCACATATATTGTAATGTTCTAGGAATGCAGAAATGAATAAAATTAAATCATTATTTATTCATTTGTAGAGGGGCAGTGTAGCCTAGTGGTTAAAAGATAGAGTTTGGGGTAGGTGGACTCCTCATTGACTACCTGCCTAATGCTGGGTAAACCAGTTTTCTCCCTTTATGCTTTGGTTTCCTCTACCATAAAGTGATGGCAGGAAAATGTCTACCTTAAAGTGTTTCTGTGATCATTATGCAGAAAGTACATGTAAAAACACTCAGCACTTCACCATGCCAAGTGCCCAGTAAATGTTAGTTATATTATTGGGGTTATTACTATGATTAACTTCCCAGGGCTCTTTTTAGGTATTGTGTTGAATTAGGTAATGCATTTAAAAGCTTACACGGGCTCCACACTTTTGCTACAGTTTATCATATTTCTGTTATAGCATTAACAGAAGTTATTTGATTTTACTGCTTATATTTCCAGTTCTCACAAAAGACAATGTGCTATGTCAGGGTAGTCACCTTAACAAATTCATCTTTGCATAACAGCACAATGCTTGGCCCTTGGTCAGTGCTCAAAAATGTTTATTGGATGATTCCTTTCTAGTTTCAAGGAGATTACAGTTAATTGAGGCAGAAGTTTATAACCAACTTTAATGACAGTGAACATGTCAAGTCCACCCTCTTCTTTTCTTCTTGGAAAAGAGATATAGAGAGAAGAGATTAATTCTGTCCTGATCTTCCAGGAGGCTCTAATAATATGAAGAGACACATTCTGGTCTAGTGCTACTTGCACCTATGTGGGTAAGTTGGAAGAACTCATATTTTCATTGTGGATGCCAGGTTTCATTTTCCAAACTCACCAGTTACCTTACTTGCCTGGAGTAGAGCGAAAGAAGTTGGGGAGTGAGGGTAGGATTGAACTGTAAATGAAACCACTTTGTCATGGAAAGAAGCATCAGGATTGGGGATATTATGGTTTAGATTTGGAACATCACCCAAAGTCTCATATGTTGAAGGCTTAGTCTCTAATGAAGCAAGGTTCAGAGGTGGGGCTTTTGGAAAGTGATTGGATCATGATGGTTCATAGCTCATCAGTATCAATCCACTGATAATTGAATGGACTACTGGTAGATGGTAGAAACTGTAGGCAGATAGGACATGTTTGGAGAAAATAGGTCACTGGACAGCATGCTCTTGGGAGCTGTATTTTGTCCTGAGCCCCTACCTTGTCTCTCTTTGTGCTTCCTGGATGCCATAAGTTGAGCAGGTTTTCTCCGCCACACTATTCTGCCATGATGTTCTGCCTCCCTCTGGTCCAAAGCAATGGAGCCAGTCAACTATAGACTGAAACTTCTGAAACTATGACTCCACATAAACTTTTCCTCCATAAGTTGTCAGGCATTTTGTACACAGTGAAGGAAAGCAACTAACACAGGAGCTGACTACCTATTCTCAGTAAGAATGGTTAGAATATCCATTTTACAGATAATAAATTTTAATGAATTTAAGAACTTGCCTAAGCAAGTTTTAGATCTAGAATACGAACTCAAGAATGAATGAATCCAGATACAAATTATTGTAGAGAGGGTCTACACTGTATTGATTCCTTTATTTGCACATTATTTATTGAAATCTAATGTGTATCAGGCACTCATATAATGTACAGAAACTTTCAGAACAAGACATAGTCTTTGGAGTTCTGTCAAGGTGCAGGAGTGACATTTCTCCCAGTCCTCCCTCCCACAACTAAACAACTCTGGCCGTAGAACAACAGACCAGCCTAGGAAGACCCTGGAAGATAGCAAGAAGAAGATGAACTGCTTAGGGATACTGGGACTTGGAGGAAAACATGGTAATAAGTTTATTGTCTCCAATACATCCCTTATAGGTTGCTGCAGAAGCCCTCATCCTAAAATCAACAGGCGTAGAGAAAACAAAATAAAATAAAACCTAGAAAAGATTGTTTCTCCTTAGACAAAGGAGAGCCATCCTCCTACTTCTTCCAGGCAGGAAATGAAAGAATAGCTCTATCTTTGGTAGGGGAGACATCATTCAGTGGGAGAATTGGAGCACAAGAGCTACTTCTACAAATCAGGGGCTAGGGCATAGAATGAAAGGTTAACTACTTGGTGTCCAGCTGAAATAGCAGGGGAGGAATGATATGTTTTTCTTTGTTGGTATTTGGCTGGAATAGGGTGAATATTGCCAAAAAGGTGTTTTGTTGTTAGTTCATCTTCTTTCTAATCCTTTTCTTAAAAGGAAAAGATCTTTCTTGTAGATTTATTTCTGTGCCTGCTGGTATTGAACAATGAGCAGAGACCAGAAGGGAGATGAAATTTTATTCCACATATTTGAAACAGGTTAGGATGCTGGATGATATTGGTGAAACCCAGCAGGAAGCTGAACATACCACAAATGTGGCCTTTATTTTACCCATCAAAAGAGGGGACTGACTACCAAAAACAGGGTAGTATGAAATAGGATACAGAATCCAATATAACATCTAATATATCTGGGACATAATAGAAAATCACTTATCATATGAAGAATTAGGGAAGTCATGACATGAGTGAGAAAAACCAATCAAGGCACCAACATTAAGAAGATATAGTTGTGAGAATTATTTGACAATGAATTTAAAGTAGCCACCATAGCAGTGCTTCAATAATTATCTTAAAAGTACTTTTAAAATAGAAAACATCAACAAAGATGTAAAGTTGTATAAAAAATCAGATGAAAATCGGGGAACTGAAAAACATAATAACTGGAATAAAATATATATTGAATGACCCAAAGTAGAATGGAGATAGCAGAGACTAGAATCAAAGAATTTGAAGAAAGAACAATAGAATTTATCCAATCTGAAGATAAGAGAAAAAATAGGTGGGAAAAAATAATCAGAGTTCTAGAGACCTGTGGGACAATAACAAAACTTCAGATATTCTTATCTTTGGAATTATAGATAGAAAGAATTAAAGGCGTATTTAAAAACTCAGACCTAAAATATTCCCAAGTTTTGCAAAATACAGAAACCTACAAATTCAAGATGATAACCGATAGGATAATCCCAAAGAAAGCTATATTGTGATATTGAAACTCCTGAAACTAAAGAAAATATTTAGAAATCAGTCATAAAGAAAGAATGCATCACTTAGAAGAGATACTAATTAGAATGAGAACAGACTTCTCATCTGGAATCACAGAGCCCAGCAGAAAGTGGTACAAGAACTGAAATAAAAGATTTATCAACCATATATTCCATATTCAGTCAATATATCATTCAGGAATGAAGGGGAAAGAAACAATGATTTTCAAATGAAGGAAAACAAAGATAATTTGTTCCTGAAAACCTATTTTAGAAGAATGGCTAAAGGAAGTTCTCTGAGTAGAACTGAAATGAGAGCAGGTTTAAAACCTGAGAAAGGAAAGAACAACAGAATGGTAAAAAGAAAAATATAGTAGGATATCAAACTTCTCATGAGAGTGCTTAAATTATTTTTGAGGCTTGAAGCAAAAATTAAAAATAATATGTTTGTGTTATTCAATGTAGGCAGAGGAACTAGTTAAGTATAGATGCAATAGTTACAACAAGGTTATATCCCAATAAATCCACCATAAATTGCAAATATTACAAGTTGAAAATGTATTTAATATACTCAACATACTAAACACCATACCTTAGCCTAGTATGCTTTAAACATTGTGTGTTTATAAACATATGGTTTTATACTTCATTTGAATTAATAAAGCAGATAACAGTAGTCTATGATGTTGCTTATAATATTATAATACCTAGAAAAACCACTAAGATAGCTGTACAAGTGATATACTAAAAACCACTATAAATAAAGCAAGAATGAATCCTTAAAAAGTGTATATAACCAATAGAGAAGGGGAATGGAGGAATGAAGAAGAAAACAAAGAAGAAATGGTACATTGACAGACTTAACCTTTGTCACAATTAGTAGTAATCATAAATGTTCTTTTTTAAAATTTTTATTTATAGTAGTAGTATGTATTACAGTTCATACTACATATATAGAGAATTTTTTTTTACTTTTTTTTACTTTGTATACAAAACAGTTTGTATACAAAGTATATTCATAGCATTCAAGCCTTCGATCATTCATTTAGAATAATGATATCTATCTTATTCAACCACGTTTTCTTTTTTTCCCCCCTTCCCCCTAAATAAACCAATTAAAAGACAAAATTTGGCAGAATGGATAATAAAAACAAAAAACAAACCATGATCTAATCTTAATCTATCTGCAAGAAACTCACTTCAAATACAACAACATAGATAGGTTTGAAGTAAAAGAATGGAAGTTACGCCATACAAAGATTACTTTTTAAAAAGACAGGACTGGTTAGAATGATATCCACTTAGATAAAATAGATGGTCAAATAAAGCAGACAGTAGAGCAAAGAAAGAATCTCATGTATCAGAGAACTTAACAATTTACATGTGACTTGACTGTTATCTTTTCAATTTTTAGAAGCAAACTATAGTAACAGCCACCAAACCTGGATCATAGGCTTAGGGATATAATTAAGCAATAATTTTAAAGTTAATTTTTCTAAGTATAATCAGCCTGCAATATTTCTTTGTAAGTATTGAACATTGTACTCTCTGCTCTGGAACAGTGATGCTCATAGGAAAATTCCCTATAAAATATAGTGTAATGGGATTTTTAGTGGGTTTTGAGACATTAAGGGATCTTTTGAGTGTCAAACTCATAGAGGTGATTTTTAAAAGAATAGATGACTAGAGAGATATGTTCCCTGCCTTCATGGAAATTAAAGTGAAGTTGACTAGACACTGTGATGAACTTGCTGGGTGGGGAAAATAGAATAATGATGAGGCCAGATTAAGGGATTTAGGAAGAGGAGTGGTAAAGGATTACCCACTGCCTTGCTTTTGTCTGTTAACAAGCTCATAGTGGAAACTGACTATATTTAATAATGAAACCCTTTTCTAGGTAACTGTTCAATCTGCACAGCAGTGACTTTTAGAAACATGTTTGAAATGTGAGCTATAATATTAAGTCAGCTAAAACTGAACATTTGCCCCCTGCACTGTATTGTAGCTATGTGAAAATTTCACACCTTATGGACAATAATTGAAGGGGAAATCAGACTTACGAAAATAGCTGCTCTCCTAGGATGTGGGATTGAGGGTGATTGTAGTTCCTTATAAATGACCTTTTATTGATATTATGCCATCTTTAGAATAAGCAAAAGCTATCAGGAAATAGATATGCTGAGCTTAGAGGAGGGACAGAGGTTCATGGGTTCTGCTTTCCGCGTGTGCAAATGAGATCAGGAGAGAGGGAGAGCAGCAGGCTTGTCGTTAATATAAGTGTGGACACTGGCCAATGCCTATTTGGGACTATGGCTCTGTCCCATAAAGCCTGTTGATAGCTGAAGCTCTTGCTTTGGGACTTATTTTTCTGATTGTTACCTATGAGTTGGTCTGCTTCCCATTCCAATTATCAAAAAGCTAGATTTAATTTAAAGAAACACTATATTTACATTTTCCAAGCATTTTAATGACTTATATTAATTTAATTGAGAATGTTGTGAGGTAGGCATGAGAGGAGTTTTGTCCATATTTAAAAGACAAGGAAATGGAAACATACACAGACCATACCACTTGGTATGCCTGACCCTTAGCAATTAAAACTTCTGTGTCATAGTTTCCTCATCTAGAAAGCAGAAATGTTGACACTACTTAAATTATAAGGTTGTGAAAAAATTAAGGAAATGAAGACATAATATATTTTTTGAATGGAGTCTGGCAAATAGTAAGAACTCAATGAATGCTAATTATTATTAATTGTATTAAAATGATTATTTTATTTATTTTTTAAATTTTTAAAAATTTATTTATTCTAATTTGTTATACATGCTTGCAGAATGCAATTCATTTCATATTACATATAAAGAGCACATTTTTTTAAGCCACTGGTTTTACATAACACATTTTTACACCATTTGTGTCTTCATACATGTATTTAGGGTAATGATGTCTAACTCATTCTGCCATTATTCCTATCCCCTTGCCCCCTCCCTTCTCCTCCCTCCCCTTTGATCTACTTAAAGTTCCTTCATTCCTCTCATCCCCCCCTTGCCATTATAAGTCAGTATCTTCATAACAAAGAAATCATTTGACCTTTGGTTTTTTGGGGATTAGCTTACTTCATTTAGCATTATTTTCTCCAAACCCATCCATTTACCTGCAAAGGCCATGATTATATTCTCTTTTAGTGCTGAGTAGTGTTCCATTGAGTATATATACCAAAGTTTCCCTGTCCATTCATCTACTGAAGGGCATTAAGGTTGGTTCCACAATCTAGCTATTGTGAATTGTGCTGCTATAAACATTGTTGTGGCTGTGTTCCTGTAGTATGCTATAAAATTATTATTTTAATTTAATTATTTAAATATAATTGTTATTTACATTCTACTTTCCTTCCATTTTTTTTTTTGTTTTGTTTTGTTTTGTTTTGTTTTTTTTTAGCCCATTGCAACAGAATGTAGTACTATGCTGGCCACTGTAGCATGATGAGCTATAAAGAGACACAGCTGATCACTTTGTAGGTATAACAGCTTGATTTCACAGGCCATCTTCAAAAAATGATACAACCTCCAGATTGACCTTAGTTGGAACAAGTCAGAGGAAAATTATGTGTTAGCTCTCCCATGTCCTGTTTGTAATTGACCACAATTTGTCCAACAGGAGAATCAACTTTGGTAGTCTCTTAAAAAGTCAGATTCCATATTCTTGTTGCATGGCAGTTTTCTGGAGTCTAGAAGTAAATGTGGTGGGGGTTGACACAAAAGTAATGAGACTATTGAGTATGGAGAGACAAAACTGACCAGGTCTGCAGTGTTTATGCTATAGCAGTGATCTATTCAGGGCAAAGTGGCCAGTGGCCCAAGAATCTGAAAAGGGTCATGAGAGGTGCCTGTTAACTCCTCACAGGATGGACACAGATACAGGGACATACTAATACTATTTACTAATTTTTGTTTACCATGTACTGGATGGTGGTGGTTAATAGGGAGATTGGTCTGCTAGAGGCAATTCTAGAAGGCAATTCTAAAACCACAATAAATTACAGATATCAGACATTCTGAGAAGCAGCAGCAACTACCAGAATGCACCTTGAATGCAAGGCCAGCACAAGTGGTAATCTGTGATGATTCATTTTCTCGGCACTGGCACCTAGTGACGTGGCACAAAAAGAATAGTTTTAGTCAAGAACATGAAAGACTTAATTACTTATAAAATATTTATAAACTTAGAAACCTCTGTCTCTTATCTTGTATATGATATTTTTCCATTATAGCCACACCTATGCATACCCTTAATTTCAGATGATGTTATAGTGTGACATCAGGAGATGAGGTCTATCTTCTTACTCTTGAAAACTGGGGAGATTTTTTATAACTGCCTCAACCTGTTGGTACTGCATGCAGTACAAGTGATACTACCTGTTCTGCAAGATCTGTTTTTAAAAGGCAAAATAACTTCCCCTGGTGCCCTCTCTCGGGTCATGTGCCCTGAAAACATGTGCTACCCTATAAGAAGGCCAGCTCCCTAGAAGCTTCTTGCTAGAGAGGGTACGTAGAGAGACTACAGAGACAGATAACTGATGAGGTGCAACTATTTCAGCCTAGTTGTTGGAGTCATATAGTCCCCGCCCTGGATAGCTGAGTAAAGAAGCTTTGAGATGACCTCACCCAGCCACCATGCGACTGCAGCATCATGAGAGACTAAAGCCAGGACCAACTAATTCCAAGCCTATAAAATTTCCAGCCCATAGAATCTGCAAGTGGAATTAAATGATAATTGTTGTTTTAAATTGCTAAATATGGTGGGTAATTTTGTTTGTAGCCATAAAACTGAAACACCTGTGGAACTGCAGCTGCTTTGATTTAGAAGACTGCCATTATAATTGTTTTAGAAGTCTCCCCCTTCCTTTTGTTTTGTTTAAAATCATGTTTTTAACAAATGTATTGTAGATATTAGGCAGTGAAATTGATCAAGCAATGTTACATGCAGTACCAATATACCACAGTGAAACCCATCATTCTGTAAAATTAATAAGTACCAATAAAAAAAGAAAGAGAGCATATGAAAAAACAAATGAATTTATTATCAAAATCACATTTAAATTTTTGTCAAAGATTAATTTTCAAATTTCATAATAAAATTTCCACAAAACCTTAATCACTTTGTTAAGAAGTAAACTATTTATTGAATGCCGACTCATTATGTAAATTGATTTGGTTATATAGGATCTAAAGTGAGCAATAACAATCCCTGGCCTCATGAGGTTTAGAGCCCAGGTGGAAGGTGAGGACTAGATGTTCACAAAAAAGAACTGGAGACTAAAATGCATGCTAATGTAATATGGAGATGCTCTTTCTCTCCTTTTGGAGAGAACCAAAATATTTTTGCATTAACAGAGGCTGATTTACCATGGCCTGAATGAAGCTTAAGCTTCAGAGTCCTTCAATTCCAAAATAAGTCTTTTCAATGTCTTGGCTACTGTGATTGCCTATTTACACACACACACACACACACACACACACACACACACATTCACAGAAAGTTGCAAAATAAGATATTTTAACTAAAGGTATTTGCAACCTGTATCTCATTCCACTCAGGCATCTGCTCCTTTCCTCTTCCCCTCCTGTGAGGTGGTGTTGGAGTACTAGCCAGGAGTGTTTTGGTGTCAGACTAACAGGAGGTGAGGTATTTTGATGTGCATTTAGTGGGTCATATATATGTGGTACAGAGTTAGTGTTCTGTAAGGTTAAGTTACTGCTAGTCATCCTGACATAGGAATAACCTAAGAATATTCCCACTGTCCACTACACTAACTCAACTTGTATCATGAAAAAAAAGTTCAGTGCAAGAAGTTGTTGTTTTAGTCTGTTTTCATTGCTGTGACTGATATATCTGACAGCAACAATTTAGGGGAGGAAAAGTTTGATTTGGCTGATAGTTTCAAAGGTTCAGTCTGTGGTCAGCCAACTCCATTACTTTAGGCCTGAGAGGAGGCAGAACGTCATGATGGAAGGGCATGGTAAAGGAAAACTGCTCCATTCATGACAACCAGGAAGAAGCGGGAAGGGAGAGAAAAGGAGGGAGGGAGAAAGATGCCAGGAAACAAATATGAACTCCAAAGGTATGTCCTCATGACCTACTTCATCTAGATACACCATACCTTCTTACAGTTACCACTCAGTTAATCCATTAAATGGATTAATCCACTGGTTAATGTACGGCCCTTGTAATTTATTTATTTCACCTCCAAACATTTCTGCATTCTTACACATGAACTTTTGCTGAACACCACATATCCAAACAATAACGGTTACCTTGTCCCAATTTTTTTAAAAAAGAAGTTGTCTTGTGATAAGAGCACACTCCATATACCTTGCATCTGCTGTGGAAAGTATGTATGTAGTGGAAAAAAGGGAGCATTTAACATGTATGGAGCCAAAAACTGGTCCCTGGAAAATTCCTCTGAACATCTTACATATAAATTTGTAAGCAGATGATTCAATTCCCTCTAATACCTGGTCAGAAGAGAAGGTTTCCTCTATCAGGAAAATTCTCAATAATGCAGTGTGCACAGTTTTAAACATAAGTGATTAAAAAATAACAGATAACTTAAATATTACAGAATCCAAAAAATGAGATGAAATTTTGATTAATTAAGTATCAAATCAGCAAAAATGAAAACTTTTTGTCAGCATGTTCAAATGATTCACTCTTTTTCATTAATTAGATTATCAAACAATCCAGATGTCTATTTATTACTGCTATTTAAAATCCATCTCTTCTTGATAAATTACTGCCTTGGGTGTGATCTCAAAAAATTATATTTTATAATTTTCCTCTCCATGCTAAAATATGTTTTTATTCCACTGTTTGTTTGTTTTCCATTCATATTTTATTAACTTTTGATTTTATTTTTTCATACATTAATATGTAACTATAAGAGCAAAAAATGTATTTTCATGTTGCCCAAATTTTAAGTCTATAATTACTCCCTTGCTTTAAATCTGTGATTATTATAAATTTTTAAAAATTATTATAAATAAATATCTACTTCTATGATTGCTAATTTTGAAAGTCCAAGAGTATTGGATTGAGCGATGCCTAGACAAATAGTAAATCATTACTGGATGTGTCTGAGAGGGTGTTTACGGAGAATATTGGCCTATGGGTGAGTGAACTGAGTAGTGCAGACTTGCTTGGAATATGGATGGACATTAAGTGAGAGTCTTGAGGGAAAGGAAAGCAGAAAAAGTGAGAAACTCTCTGGTTCTTCTTTCTGAAGTAAGGGCATTTTCTGCTGCTGTCCTTGGACATCAGACTTCAGGTTCTTCAGCCTTTGGACTCAGACTTGGGCTGCCCCACTGTGGTTCTGAGACTTCCAGCTTCTGAGCTAAATTATACTACCAGCTTGCAGATGGCCATCGTGAAACTTCATGGCCTCTGTGAGTATGAGAGTAACCTTGATAAATTCATATATTCTATGAATTCTGTTTCTCTAGAGAATCCTCATGAATGCAATTTCCATACCTGATTTTTAATGCTTTTTATTAAAGAAGGGCTTCCAAATTGTAGAATCTTGAGGGTTCATACATCTGACTCCATGCCTAACTGTGGACACCAAGGAGATATAAATGGACTACTGAGCATATCTTTCTTAGGGAATTCTGTCTTAATTCTCTACACCTATGTTAAGTACCAGCTTCATTCCCAGATTGTCCTATGCCCATCTCCTGTACTCCTCATACTCACTTTGAATCAGGCCCATACCTTTTCTTCTGTACTTTCCTAAAACTCTATGAGATAGTGTGATGATCAGCTTTATGTGTCCACCTGACTAAGAAATGATGCCTACCATAAGGTACTGAATAATCTCCTAGATGTTTCATGGAAGTGTTTTATTTCATAGATGTGGTTAACATCTGGAATTGGTTGCCTTTAAGTAAAGGAGATTGCCCTCAATGACATGAATAGACCTCATCATCCTCAGTTGATCATCTGATGAGTAAAATTGAATTTCTTGGAGATGAAGAAATTCTGCCTCAAGACTGAAGCATAGAAATCCTGCCTGAGTTTCCAGCTTGTTGGCCTGCCCTGAGGATTTCAAATTGCTAGCCTCTCCAGTCGTGAGCTAATTCTTTAAAATTCTCTCTTTCTCTCACTCTTATTTATGTGGAGGCCTCTCACAAAAAAGCAGTGATTATTGTTATTGAAATTTTAAGGAAAACAAAACTGAGGCTCAGCTTTATTATTAGTAGTAGCAAGTAAGTGTCTTATGGCATATGTTTTAGAACAGATCTACAGGCAGAGAGCTTGTTGTTCCTACTCTGCAGCATTAACTCTTTCTGTGTCTGAAAACCTTTAGTAGAGCTTTGCCTTACTGGTTAAGTGAGCTTGGAGATCTGATGATTAACTCCCCTTTTCTCAAGTGAAAAGTGTGTTAATAAGGGCTCTTGCCACATCTATCTATCTATCTATCTATCTTAGAGTTGTTTGAAGTTCAAATAAAGATAAAGGTGGAAGCAAAATAACTATACAAATATAATAATTCATTAACTAAGGAGTTAACTTCATGACTTTCACAAAGAAAATAACTGACTTTCCTATTCCTGAGTTATTAATTTCTTCCTCCTTTTGCTACTTTTTCTGCTCACCTTGTGGCCCCTTCTTTTTGTCAAAGGTAGTGATGTTAAAATATTTGTGATCTGACATACAATAGTTTGTTAAATCGTTAGAGTACACCTGGTTAAATCAATGTTATATCCATTTTTAAAAATTTATTTTTATTCTAATTTGTTATACATGTTTGCAGAGTGTAATTCATTTCATATTACATATAAAGAGCACAATTTTTCAAGTCGCTGGTTTTACATAAAGTATTTTCACAACAATTGTGTCTTCATACATGTATTTAGGGTAATGATATCTAACTCATTCTACCATTATTCCTATCCCCTTTCCCCCTCCTCTCCACCCCCCGTTCTATTTAAAGTTTCTTCATTTCTCTCATCCCCCTCCCTTGCCTTTATATCCATTTTATAGATGAAAAATTGACACACAGAGGTACCCAAAGGAAGATGACCAGATAATAATAGAGCTGGAGCATTCTTCCATGGTCTTAAAGTGGAATTAAAAAGTTCTATAAAATTTGAATCAATTTGAATTTTGGGACCATTGTCATACAAAAGAATTCTTTTGCAACAAAACAAAACAAAAAAAGAAAAAAAAAAGAAAAAGTCAATAATTCAAGTCCCCTTCCTGCCCTAAAGGGAACAAATTATAATTTCAGGAATTAAGCTTTTAGAGCCATTATTTTCTCTGAAAGACTGTGTCTGATTCACCTGCCAGTACATAACTGAAACTATCAAGCATTTGGTGCATGGCTGGCTGAAGAAGGTTAAAATCCAGAAATGTATCTATAAATGTAATTTAAATAACTTATAATTTGGCTTCCTCTGAATAGCCAGGCCTGCCTAGTAGAATGGGAAGAGGTGGTGGTGAAGACAGGGCTACAGAGGACAGGATATCCAGAACCTGATTTTCTGTGTAGATTATAGCAGACAAGGGGAATTGATATGTCTTTTTCATAAATCTCTAATCTAACTATGCTTATAAACTGATTAAAAATTAAAATGCATGGAGAATGCAGACCCATATTGAGATTAGAATTTGCTTGTCACATTCTCAGAGGCATAAATGACAAACCAGGGGCAAATTAAAGGATGTGACAACACAATTAAGAAAAACTTTTAAGGAGCTGGGGCACTCAGCCTGATGAAGGCTTAAGGGAAATAAGAAAACTGTTTTTTCAATATTGAAGGGTAGGTGTTTATCTCTGGAGGACCCAGGGTGGAATATCAGTGGAAGCAGATTAAAACCCTTTCTAACTACAAGCACTCTCTAACCATAGTACAGGCCAATCTGTGAGGTATAGATTCTTGATACTGACAGGTGGTGACCAGAATGGTGACTAGGGATGAGTATGTCTGAGCTGCACAAAACACAAAGACTCTTCCATGCCTAATATTCAGGGATAAAATATTGATAGGAACTGTCTTCCACTAAAGCGTGCCCTAGCTCAGCTCTGCTTAAGTGGAAGATTATGACTATGACTTGCTTTCTTCTTGTCTTCCAGGAAATTGATTCACATGAAAGATATTTACTCAAACCTACATACCTTATTTCTAAATCTCAGATTCTTTTTTTTTTTTTTCTAATGACACAATACCATTTTTATTTTATGTGGTGCTGAGGATTGAACCCAGTGCCTCACACATGCTAGGCAAGCACTCTGCCACTGAGCTACAGCCCCAGCCCCTAAGTCTCAGATTCTTAAATATTGAATGGGATAAAGATAGTGCCTACCTACTCATAAGGCTGTTGTAAGACTGGTTTGAGATAATGCACATAAATTGTTGAGTGCCTCACACATATTAATTTCCCAATAAGTGTTAAGCCTTGTGACTGTTAATTTTGCTTTTTTTCATTGTGTGTAAATTTATTCTGCCTTAAAACCTTGTAAGATTAAAGATGTCATCACCATTTTAGAAATAAAAAAATCCCCCATTAATATATACCTACAATTTTTATTTTTTACATATTGGTTAAAAAGAAATTAAAGAACTAAATAATCAGAGTGGCTAGGTCCAATAAATTGCTTGGCGTCTCACAACTGGCAAGATATGGAAGTGATTGTCAAACCAGTGTCTTTCTTGTACCTAAGGCACAACAGTGTCTTTGGTAGTGTATGTGTCTGTAGAGCCCTTCTCTTGTTTTGTTAGACATTTGCCACAAAAATGACCCTGTTGTATAATTTTGATGTTTAATCATTCTGAGTTCTAGCAGAACCAAGACTGTAGCTTTGTGTTGCGTGCAAATATACACACACTACACACACACATACTCACACACACAGCCTCGGTGACTAGAGAAGAAACTGTAGGCATCAACGTGACTCTATTATTTGAAGCATCATTTACTGACAGCTCCAGCAAAGCTTTTGATCATGCCAAGCTGTGTGGCTCAATGAAATCCATGTATAGAATCCTATCTAGCTGCAGAAAGATTGCATCAGAGAAGGCTGAATGGTTCAATTGCTGTTATTCTAAAGCCAGCATTCTGGGGAGAGCATTAGTATTCACCAACATCAAAAGAGTCGCTAGAATGGAAATTGACCCTGTCTTGTAATATAAACAGGTCAGCTGTTTGATAGTTCTCAAAGACAGTTATGATGTAATATCCTATATGCACTACTCACAGGCTAATCTGTTTTAAGCTTCTCCTCTGGCATTTCTCTTTCCCAGGAATGAAATAAAAGGAAAAGTGAATACAGATAAAGAAGAGAGCTCATCCCTTTTGCCATTTAAGAAATGGCCTATTGTCCAGCCTCCATAGGGATACGGCATTGCTGGTAAATTCAATATTTACATCACTGGAACTGTTTTTTTGAAGACTATCTTTTCATGTGAGATGTTATCATCTTGTGATTTATGATCTGTGCAACTTTGCTGCTATCTTTTTCTAAAGTTTTCATTGTTCATAAATGTACATAACACCAGGCAAATAGCGAATGCTGATCTTGTCAGCTGCAGAGGCAGCAGACATTTTAAACAGGAACACAATTAAATGGAATCTGAATTCCAGCCAGCAGGGCATTAATAGTGATACAGTGCACTGGGGGGGGGGGGGGGTGTGTGTGCACTGCAATAGTGATCCTGTGGTGTCTCTATAAGCAGCAACTCAGTGCACTTGCCTCAATAAGATGTGCATGTTTCAGGGGCACAGTTCCCTACTCGGAGAGCAGGAAGAGGACTTGGGCTGAGGCAGTTCATTCAGATGTAAAATATAAATCCAGGATGAAATCAGACCTTGTTTTATCTAGGTTATCCTTCACTTGTGAATGTCACCAGATTCATGACACTCTTCCCCCAGCCCAATCTTAGAACAATTATTGGTGAGCATAAAAATTAGGAGTGAAGAATTAATTTACACTGAAAAATACAAAATCACAGTTTTTTTTTTCTCCCCACAGTGACTTCTTTCTATAATTGAAGGTGAAAAGCTTTCCAGAAATTGTAATCTGCAGAAATGTAGACTGATTTAACTCATTTTTGCAAAGGCATTGAAATTGAACAGGTAGCTATAATATCCTGTGAGTTTTATGTAGGCCAGTCTTCTTTGGGATAACTTTGATCTGTAAGACTCAGAATAAAGGTCAAATCATTCTGAAACAGATTAAGAAGTCCATGATTCTGAATCAAGCTAAAAGGCTGCTGAAATTCCCATATGGTGGGACAGTTTTCAATTCTGCCTTCACAATCTACATGATAGATCTCTGAAGTCCTCACTTCTTTCCTGTAAATACTTATTTTACTTTATAGTTTACAGTATGCAAACATGTTATATTTTGAAAACTCTCAATATATGATTTTTAAAATGATTTTTAAGGGCCCAGTGATTGAACTCAAGGGTGCTTAACCACTGAGCCACATACCCAGACTTTTTTATTTTTTTTTTTTATTTTGAGATAGGGTCTCTCTAAGTTGTTCAAGGCCTCAGTAAGTTGCTGAGGCTGGCTTTGAACTTGCGATCCCTTTGCCTCAGCCTCCTGATCCACTGGGATCATAGGTGTGTGCTATTGCAACAGGCTAGCTATATGATTTTTAAACACAGTTAAGTGAGAGAAAATAGCACCTTACCATATGTATTTTTCTAATATATGACATATTGCATGTGTAAGAGATAGCATTTATCAAAAAGTCTCTTTCCAAACACTCCATTATCCATCCTATAAATTAGGTTGGCCTGTTATATGGACAGTGAATCTTGTAACCACTTCCCTATCTCTTGGAATCCTTCCCATACCCTGGCTTGTCCACTGGAAGTTCAGAGTCTTACATTACAGCCCCCAATAGAGACTTACCGCATGATTTCTATTTTCCCAGGTTATGAATCTCTCTCACAACTCTATTTTCTTAGAAAGCAAGTAGCACAATGAAGTAGAAAAAGCAACTGAGTCAAAGAACAGACCAACAAACCCAGATTTAGCATCCCAATTCTCCTGTTTCCTGTTGGCTTTGGTCTAGTATTTATTTTCTTTGAGTTTTGGGGTTTTCATTTATAAATTAATTATTTCAGAGAACTCTGAGTATTAAAGTATGTGAAGTGCCCAGCAAAATGCCTGGTGCATAGATGTTGTTCAGTAAGTGTTGCTTTTTTCCCCTATGCCAAAAAGATAAAAGATGTATTTTATAAATCACATAATGATTTGCCTTCTCTGATGAAGATCATTTGCATTTTGAAAAGGGATCCCTTATTGACCCAAAGGAATAAAATATTGATAGTTGAGTGTTAGAGAGTGAAGCAGGCTGACTTGAGAGCTATTTTTTAAGTAAGGAGACTTTTTGGGTCCACTAAATCACCTCATAATGAGAATACCTAGTCCATTCCATATCTGTTATCACACAAAAAAGAGCATCATAAAAATTGCATTAAATAATGCCTGTCTTATGCTCAATGATCCTGACTTTAGAAAATTAAAGATCATTATTATTTGATCTAATTTAATTAACAAAACCCACTACCTTAGAGCCCTTGGGCTTCTCTGAAGAGAATATGAATGCAATGATTAAATTAAGCCACAGCCAATGAAGATTCTCATCAGAAAAGAAAATGGAAGGAATTATCTGATTGAGAACCCAGAGTCAATTATTTGCCTTGGGTGTTTCATGAAAATTCATTTAAATTTACCTGGGCTGAAATAGAGAAAGGATCACTTGGAAAATGTTAATCATTTATTGATCCATTTATTTGTCCAATATTTTCCAAGCTTCTTCTCTGTGGTAGATATTATACTGGATGTCTTATGATAAATACAAGGAAGAATCAGATGCATTTCTTGTACTCCCCATAAACTTGGAATAAGACATACTTCCAACTGAATTTAATCTATAGAACTTCAAATGCAGAAAAAATATACCATTTGTATCTGCAAAGGTAAGGACAATATTCTTTGAAAAAATGATATTGCATCTTTGCCTTGGAATTAAGATAATTTCAACTATTTTTACTAAGCACTTATCATAAAGCAAAAATTATCCTGTGCCTGTATCTGAATATACAGTTTCAGAAGAAATGGAATTATGTCACAGCTCTTCTGTTTTCTAGCTGTGAGCTATAATAGAAGTTATTTAATCTCTCAAATATTCAGTTTCTTCAATGCATATAAAGTAAGCTTTGATCCCCTAAGTAAATATTAAATTAAATAATGCATAAATGCACATAAAGGTGATTATGTGCTCAATATGTTATTATTCTTACAGTATTCCATTGATCTCCTTTTCTCCATTCTTTTTCTAAATCCCCCTATTTGGGGCTGTCAATTTCAACTTCAATAACCAAAACATGAATCCACAAAATCTATGCAAAAACTTTGGTAGCTTTTCAGCATCTCCTGAAAATTCTAAAATTCTTTTTTTGTATTCAGGGAGCATCATGATGTGCTTTAAACCCTCCTATGAAATGTATTATTTAATCTTCAAATAAACTAGTCTTTAGAATGTTGCTATGATGTGTACTGGGCTCTATTTGTGTCTTTTCTTATCTTTGAGGGAAAAATCCTTGCCTTCAGTGGGATTAATATTCTTAGTTTTATTGTTGTACACAAAGCCCAGATGAAAGATCACCTCCTCTGAAAAGCCCTCCCTGATTTCCCTAGCTCATTACCTCTTTGAAGATTATTTTTTTCCACATTTTTTTACTGGTGTATCGTATTCACACGTAATGATAGGATTTGTTTTTATGTATTCCTACATATGCACACAATATAGCAACATCATTTGGACAATATTCTTTGAAGACAATTTTGATCATGCTAAGACAGTGCTCAAGAACATTGCTGGCTTGATGAATCCATTCCAAATATTTTAGAATCCGTTTTAAAATACAGCAAAATATGATAGTAACCAAATTTACTAATGCCATCAAGTGTAACTGTATAGTACCTTTTTAAAATGAAAAGCATGCCCTTTATAATAAAACCATCCACATAATATCCTGGACATACTATGAAGTTTATTCATTTCTTATGCTATGTTCTTTATATGGAATGTCCTTCTACCCAACTCTAAAATCTCGGGCCTCATTTCAGGCCCAGCTCTGGAATGACCTTCTGGCCTGCTGTAGTAGGAGTTAATCTCTCTGTCCTTCAGTTTCCCTCATCATTTTAGTTATACTCTGTTACAGCACTCAGCAAGATCTCAATTCACAGAGAAAAATGCAAGTTCCTACTTTGAATGGGTTACTTTAAGACACAGACTAATTTTTACTTATCATTATGTTCCCTATTTGTATCATAGGGCTTGACACATAGATTTGATCAATGGTTACTGAGTGGCATACAAAGAGCACAGCCTGTCTTGGGGACAGAACAGTGACTCTTGAAGCTGTGCTGCAAATGCTGCTTTCAAGGAGTGGCTCATTGAGAGTTTTATGGGGCTCTGTGTTTCATTTTGGTGTTATAAACATGTAGAAGGAATTATCCTTCATTTTGTCCATCTCAGAATTAGGGGGGCTTTTGTTAGGGGACTCACATAAGTTGCTGTGGTTGCAATGAGCTTTAAAATGAGAGACCCTGAGGGAGACATGGAGTGGCTGACACCAGTTGGTTGACTGCTTCTGTAGGACCCTGAGCACTGGAGAACACCTCAGTAACAGTGGAATCTTGGGTATTGGCTCCATGCCAGAACTGTACTTCTACCTCTCTGGTTTAGTTTTTGCCTTTGTTAATGATTCAATGGTAATGTTTCTGGCACCAGGCCTGGCATATTATAGTTTCTCAGTAAAAATTAGATTGATTTCTCTTTTCTTTCCTTCAACTCTATCAGTTTAGCACCACTTAATAGAACATGTAATTAAAGAAATAACTTCCCTTCCCCCAAATCTCGAAACAGTTTTATGTGTTGGTGCTATAGCTTAGGGTCTTCTCTGTATGCTCACGTATGCTCTTCTCTGTATCCATTTAAAGTCTCATCCTCAAGGCAAGGACTATATTGCATTCAGGATTCTGAATAGTAGCACTCAAACCATGCAATTATAGCCTGAGGTCTTCTCTTTCATGCATAAGGTTTAGAAGTGAGCAAGTTCTTTGCTAGTTTTTTTTAAGGATGTGGAATGCTCTTTAGTGTTTATTAATCAGCTACACTGTTCTGTTATTTGGACACTACCATTCAAGATTTGAGGTGGTCAGAATTGAACATAGCATTGCTGTCTTATCTGTTCCATGAGGATTTGCTAAGAGGGAGGATGGGAATACACATCAACAGGAGAATGGAGAAAAATAACAGTAGTAATATGGATGACACATTTGGTGAGTGATAAAGTACAGTTAAAATCTAAATCAAAACATACTCTGCATTTTGGCTGCATTAATCATTAAATAAGGGATGAAGTTTAAGTCCTTTTTCTTCCATGTAGGGAAATTCCCATTAATGGTGGTATGCAACTAAGGGCTAGATAATTTCTTTTGGAGGAGAGACATGAAACTTCATGTTTGGTTTTCCATCAACTATGAGATTCTGTATTCATGAAAAGATGAGCCTCTACATTTCCAGCTGTCACTGAGCCCACGTAGCAAGGACTCCCAAGCTTCAGGTGGCATCATGGACCTGTCTCATGATCTGCAAAACTCTTTGCCTGGGATGCTTATCTGTAGTTAATATTTTGACTGCAGAAGTCAATTATAACCCACTTATATGCTTTATGTTAGTCTTTCCTTTTTCTGCTGAATGAGTAAATGGACCAAACAGACTAGGCCCAGAAAAAAATGTCAGCAGACAGGGAGAGGGTGGACCTCTCTCTTTTTTCCCCTTTCCTTGCAGGTTTTGGCTAAAAGGATGTGAGAGAAAGATGAATAAAGGGCTCTGGTTTGTGAGAAAGAGTGAGAGTAGGGATGATTTTAGTACCCTTTAAAATGTATGTATGTATGTACGTACTCATATTTATCTATCTTATCTATCTATCTATTTATCTATCTATCTATCTATCTATCTATCTATCTATCTATCTATACTACTGGCTTTGAACCCAGGGCTTTGCCCATGCTAGGATAATGCTCTACCACCTAGATACATCCCCAGCCCTTTTAAAAATTTTTTGTTTTAGAAACATTGCCTCACTAAGTTGCTCAGGTTGACCTTGATCTTTGTGATCCTCTGCTTCAATCTTCTGTGTAGTTGGGATTATAAGTGTGCACTACATCTGGCAAAATTTATCTTTAAAGCTCTTCCTACTGATGTAGTTAATGAACATTTGGAAACACTGGAGGATTATAGATAATTTGAAATTGAGAGTAGATGTGTTTTTTTAACATACAAGTTGAAAATCACCCTGAAAAAATTCGAGAATGAATGACACAAGAAAGTAAAAGAGGTACTCTTGTTGTATGCAAAGGGTATAAAAAATGCAAGCAAGATACTAAAGACTTTTTGTTTAATTAAATAATGTTGGGTCCTCTATTTTTTTAACTTTCAGTTCTATATGATCTGATTCTGTGACTTCCCCAGGCCAATTCCTAACAGGTGATATCACTGAAGGTAAGTACTCTTAAGGAAAGTAGATGAACAGCCAATACTGTGAATAGCACTGGGAAGGGTTCCTGAGCAGTCCTAAAGGGGCCTTATAAGCCACTTTCAGAACCAGTGTATGTTAGTCATGAAATCTCCAGATGAATTTGTAATCTTTTGGTTATATATTAAAGATAAACATCCTTAAAGTGCTATACCAAGAATGATGTGAATAATAAAGTTAGTGTATCCTATCACTAAAAAAAGTCAAGTAAATAATATTTAAAAAAAATCAGGGCTTTACAAAAGTATGAATTCACATACCATAGAATTCATCCTTTGAAACTGTATAATCTAGTGGTTTCTGGTATATTCACAATGATTCACCAAGACTATTAGTTAATTTTAACACATTTTCATCATCCTCAAAGGAAACAAATATCTATTAGCAGAGACTCTCTACTCCCTTTCCCCTCAGTCCCTGGAAACTATAAATCTATTTATGTCTCTATGGATTTGTCGATTCTGGAAATTTTGCATAATATTATCATAGGACACAATGCTTTCAAGGCCCATGCATGTTGAAACAGGTGCAGTACCTGTCTCCTTCCTATGCCCAAATAATAATTCCATTTTTTGATAGGCCATCTTTTTCTTAGTTATTCATCATTGATAGACACTGGGTTTTCTTCCACTTTTTAGCTACTATAAATAGTGATGCAATACCATTTATGTGCAGGTTAGTTTTGTAGATTTATGTTTTCAATATTCTTGTGATTAATTCCACTCAGGAGTGGAATTACTGGGTCTTATGGTGATTCTGTTTAAACTTTTAGGGACTTAGTGAACTCTTTTCCAAAGTGGTTGTACCATTTTAAACAAGTAATACCTCCCTGAGGTTTGAAGTGTGCAATGTGGATATTTGCATTCCTGTTTTTAATGGCACCATTATTCACAATAGCAAAGATACAAAAGCAAATAAGTTTTAATCAGCAGATGAATGGATAAAGAAAATGTGGAAAACATATCTAGTGCAGTATTATCAGCCTTAGGAAATTAAAGAATTTTGCTATCTTTGATAATGCAGATAAACTTGGAGGACATTATGTTAAGTGAAATGAGCCAGGTGCTCCAAGACAAATACTGCAGAATCAAAAAGTTGGACTCATACCATGCCTTTATAATTATGTAAAAATAAATTCTATTGTCATGTATCACAAAAAAGCATAAATAAAAAATTGAACTCAGAAACAGAGAATTAGGAAGGCAGTGATCAGGGATTGGAAAATGGCAGAAATTGGTAAATAAACAACGTTTTTCCAATCCCCAGGGTAGATTAAGGAGTTTTTTCTGTCTTGGAGAACACGATGTTTCTAGCTATATTTTCAAAAAAACACACCGCATTTTGAGGATATGGAATAACTTCGTTTTTTACCATTCTGCTTCTCTCTCTCACTTCTGCTTTGGCCAAGTCGTCTTCATGAACACTTGCAGGCATTCACATTGTGAAGAGAAAAGGCCAATACAAGAGAGTGAGACAATGCCTTGGGCTACTGTACACCAGTCTGCATTGATACTATTCCATGTATTGTTCCTCTGCTGGAAAGTCACTGATTATCTTTATCATGTTAAGAAAATGTAATTTCAATGTAATAAGAATATGATATAACTTTCCTATGTTCATATATAAATACATCACCAGTGTAACTCTACATCATTTACAAGCATAAGAATGAGATCCTAATTAGAATAAGGTATACCCCATGTACGTATAATATATCAAAATACACTCTATTAGCTGGGTGCAGTGGCTCACACCTGTAATCCCAGCACTTGGGAGGCTGAGGCAGGAGGATTGCGAGTTCAAAGCCAGCCTCAGCAATGGCGAGGCACTTGGCAACTCAGTGAGACCCTGTCTCTAAATAAAATACAAAAAAGGGCTGGGGATGTGGGCCAGTGGTCAAGTGCCCCTGAGTTCAATCCCCAGCACACACACACACACACACACACACACACACACACACACACACAAATACACTCTATAGTCACGTATATCTAAAAATAAACAATAAATTAAAAAATAAGTCAATGGACTATTAATAAAGCGAACATATGATGACTGGGCAAAAAGCAAATACTTTTTGCCATGTGCTATATTTATTTCTGGAGGGAATTAGAATAAGCTTGGCATGAAACCACCACATAGTAGTTTCACTGTTCTTTTTTTTTTAATATTTATTAACTTGCTTTAGTTGTACACAATGCAATGCATTTATGTTTACGTGGTACTGAGGATCGAACCCAGGCCACACACATGATAGGCGAACGCTCTACTGCTGAGCCACAACCCCTGCCCCAGTTTCACTGTTCTTTACAGGTACCAATTAGTGCTTCAACAGAGATGAAATAAAAATTGTTTTTCAAAGGTAGAATGGTGTAAAGCAGGTATTTCATCTTTGGCCCTATCAGTGTTTTGCACCTGATAATTCTTTGCAAGTCACATTTGTATGCATCGTAAGATGTTTAATAACATCTCTGGCCTCTACCTCTACTGGATGGCTGTAATGTGGTGTCACCTCAGTTGTGACAACCAGAACTGTCTCCAAACATTACCAAATTTTCTCCTAGGGACAAAATTGACTTCCTGAAAAATTGAGCATGGGCTTAGATAGGAGTCATGTTTCAGGAGTTTGTGGAGTTAATTATTTTCTTAATCTTTGTCCTTAAAAAATAGGATAGTAATAGTTATATTTTGGGATTATTGTATGAACTAAGTAATGCATGCAGTAGAACCACCTAAGTGCCTGACACCCACATGAACCTGTTTAACATACACTCAATATATACTGAGTGTCACCTAGGTCCCATGCATCCTGTGAGCTGGTGTTGATCAGTGGTGAACACTACCAACATACCCTGGCTATTATGAAGTCTGTGGTCTTACCATAGCTGGAAACTACTTTTGTTGCAGTGATAACATTGACTCAAAAATAGGATATGTTCATATTGTATACTCCTCACTAAATTCTCTGTTGCTTTAAGGCAGAAACAAGCTTGATTTATACTTAAATTACTAAATATATAGAGTGCCAAGCACATAATAGGTGCAACCTGTTTGTTGAATTAAAATAATAAAAGAAATGAAGGCTGGATAGTTATATAAATTTTCTTAAATGCTTTATTGAAAAATGTTGCTTGAACTTCAGCCCTGGATGAATTGATGGCTCTGGTTCTACATCCACTTTTCTCTCACAGTGGTAGCAATTCAGAGACATTGGATCTCAGTTTGAATATGTTGGAGAGGGTGGTCCTGTTTCTTGCCCTGCATCCCACCCCCCATCTAATGTTCTCACTTTCATTATACTTGATTTTAAAAAGGTAAACTGGGAGAAGTAAAAAGAACTGAACACATGGGATTCTATTGAGTATGCTTGTGCAAATGAATGAATGTGATGCTGGATGATGATGTAAGAAGACACCTGTTCATTTACTCATTCATTTTTTATCCACTTGAAACATTTATTGAACATCTACTGTCTACTCTGGATTTCTGTCTTTCTGCTCTCTAGCCTCTTGGTTCAGTCCCATAACTCTTTCACAGTGCCTCATGTTTCAGGGCTTTTCCATATTCTCTTTCCTCTGCCTGGGACACTCATCCCTTGTTCATTCTCTATTCATTGTTCAGATCTCAATTCAAAATCTAGTTCTTTCAAATAACATTCCTACTCATATTCCATCCCAGATTAAAGTGGGACCCACAGTATTGGGGATCAAAATTCTATTGAACTATTTAACTGCATTACTACCTACAGCTCCCATTACCCTGTAACCCTATCAAGGTGGCAGTTTTGTCCACTTTTTTTTCAACCTTGTCTTTCCACTTCCCAGCAGAACGCCAAGCACTTAGTAAATATTTGGTAAGTGTTAATGAAGCGACTGGCTGCAAACTGACGGACTGAACAAATGCTAAGCCCCATTCAGCTTTCATCTGACTCTTTTTAAGAGGTCTAAGAGGACTAAGATGTTGGGTGATTCAGCTATCCCAGGAGTGATGAGCACTTGCTGTGCAGGTGATCTAAGACTGACCAGAGAGTGTTCCTCTGAGCATAGGAGTGACAGTGACATATCTTTTGGAATCTTTATTCCAAAGGAAAAGCCAGGCACAGTGTCACCTGTAATCCCAGCAACTCAGGAGGCTGAGGCAGAAGGATCATAAGTTTGGGGCCACCCTCAGCAATTAGTGAGACCCTCAGCAATTTAGTGAAAGCCTAACTCAAAATGAAAAAGTAAAAAGGGCTGGAGATGCATATCAGTGGTAAAACACTCCTGGGTCCAATGTTCAATCCCTGGTATAAAAAACAAACAAACAAACAACAACCAGCAGAGTCCAATCATCTGCTAAAATTGAGCCTGAAATAATCAATCTTTGAACAGAGTTGCAATCCATGCCATTAGGCCACATTGGCTATGGAATTAAAATCATTCCTTTGCTCTACACCTGATATGAACTATGTTCCCTCTCACTATTTAAGGGTAAAATTGTTTCAGCATCTTTTGGCTTTTTTCCTCTGGGGAATTATGATCTTTAATGCTTGAACACATTTTTGTATTCAGAGCAACTTCCTCTGGTCTGGTTGGTGATTTGGTTAGGCACTGTGCTCTTCTGGTTTATTAGTAATAAGAATGATAAGTGGGACAGCAGAGGGAGAGTGATGACCAAATATGTTTTTAATGTATATAGAATTTATACTTAAAGTCTATAAAAATCAAATTTAAAATGTGTGTATTTATTAAACAGTCCTTGGGCTGAGAGAACTGGCACTTTTTTTTTTTTTTTTAAATCAATGAACGCAAAACAGCCTTTATCTAGGCTTGTGCACAGTAAAATATTAACCATTCATCTGTTATGAACACTTCCCTTCATCTGCAAGGACTAGGCATTCTTCAGATTAGTGGCAGTGATACTTCTGGGTTCACTGAGGAGAGAATTCTTGCTTGTTTCTCTGGTAAATGTGAGGCAAACTCTTGTGCACATTGTTACTGCTGCCCACTGACTCTGAAAATATGTCTTGTCACACCAGCCTGGAGGCCAGTTGTAAGAGCCCTAATTGAGGAGATAGCTAAGATGGCGGCTAGCTGAGAGCCATTAAGGTGTTCAAGTATTTTCACCTGATAATCTTTTTATTCCCGTGAAAGCTGCATGACACACCTGTAAGCTCGAGCTGTTAGTATGTGTCCTTGTTAAGGCAAAAAATTATTTAACCGGGTGAGGGTTAGTTAGTGGTGGTTGGAGTTGGAGTTGGAGAGGTTGTTGGAGCCGAAGAGAGAAGAATAAAAGAACTTTTTCATTTCCATCCTGCCTCCGAATTTTCTCCCGCGCGTCGTGGCTGCAAGTGGCAGCCGCAGGCGGCAACAGCCAGTGGTACAATATGACGCAGAACCCTACGGAGCTAAACACTGAAACTCTAGCATGAATATTCATGCATCATTTTGGAAACCTACTCTTTATCCCTGTGACTGAGGCTGGAAAGAAAGACCATGACCAGGAGTGGGGAGTGGGTAGAGTGGGGAGAGGGAAAAGAGATGGAAAAAGAGGGCAATAATGGTATGCCACCATCCATTTTCTTGATGGCTAATGCAATTTGGGTGAATGGTTATATTTTACACCCCATTTGTGGGGGCTGTGAATCATCAAGGTGAAGGTAGCTGTAAGTGAATCTCTACTAAACAATTTAATTGTAAAATCCGAAAAGGCCATTTTTATCATCATGTGCTAGATAGCATCTGTGCATGGAAATTTTCATTTCTCTGTTTACAGCAACTTGGAATTAGACCTGTTTTGTTATTAACAACACTTGTTTGTATAGTGCGCTCAATAATTAAAGCAAAATGTCACTACACCGGTATGCTTTTCCATATCCTATTCTCTCATTGAAAGGTTTATCCCACAGGAAGCACTCCAGTTTCAGTCAAGCTCAGCTTTTACCTTGGGAGAAAAAAAAAAAAAAAAAAAAAAAAAAAAAAAAACTCACTTGACTTTCCAAATGTTTTATTTAAACTTAAACCAAGGACAATTAAAATTATTTATACACAACCGTGTCACAGAAGTAATGAGATGATTAGAATATTGTTAATTAGTTTGCATTTTCCAATTGTTTGACTTGATGTAGCAATACATATTTATGATTTTAATTATTGTTTTGGCCTCAGAAAATGTCTTTTTTTTTTCAAAGATCAGCAGGGTTCATGAAAGAATCAATCTGTTGACTTCTTGATTCTTAGACTCGTAGTAAGTAGAATCATATGCCCAGTCGGGCAAATAATTTAACAAACTTATTTAAACATGTTATGGGCTTTCAAATACTTCAATGTGAATTTTTTGTTGTTGTTTTGTTTTTGTTTTAATAAGAGTCATCTTTAAGGTGCCAGGGTCTGATGAGTCTGGCATAACCCAGGTGGATTTAAAGAAAATCTGAATAATGGGGGGGAGGGGCATTTAACCTGACTTCACCTCATTCCTTACATTACTCCCACCTTGGTAGGACAGGATAGCTTCTCAAGATGAAGAATAATCCCACCATTTCTGCTCTGGTGTTTCTTTCACCAGAGGCCTCATTTAATTAGTTATTCCTTTGACCTGCTTCTTCAACCTCTGCCATTTCTTTCTCTCAGCCTAAAAAATATTTGGGTCCCTCCATGAGAAGAAGCAAAATCATAAGAAATCCTTTCTTGATTTTGCATTACCAACTCCTTCCCCTCCCTCACTCCCTCTTTCTCTCTCTCTCTTTCTTTCTCTCTCTCTCATTCAATGCTACACCATCTTCTCCTCAATTACTTATTTCTCATCTTGCAGTTATCTGCTTTCCACCACATTTCTCCAAGGAGGAGGATTTTTTTAATGGGTGGTCTCATTTTACTCCACCCATGCTACTGTTTTCTGTAGAAAAATCTCTGCTGAAATCTTGAGCAGTTAGTGACTGGCTTCCCCCCCACTCCCTCACCCCCACACACACCCCTCTCTCTCTTTTTTACTTCATTTCCTCTACTCCATCCAGTCTTACATATTGGTATTCCACATGATTCTATTTTGTGTTCTTTTCCTTTTCCCCCCTCTATACTTGCTACTTTGGTTTAATAAAGTTAAGAGTTAACTCTTCATCATGGTGGCATGACTGGGAGGCACAGCATTTGAAAGAACTTGTACAGTAAAATCCAACTGTCTTTGAATTCTGGTTCCAGCACTTACCTGCCTGGTAGCAGTTTACTCTGCCATGGTGAGCTTTACTCTACTCTGGCAACTCCAGTATACTTGGTACGTGCATTCCACTAAAGCCACTGTCATTGGAAAGCTCTAGGAAGAAGACCCACAGGCACATAAACTCACGAGATACGAACTCATATATGGTTCTTGGTTCAACTTTGCATCTATCTCTTCTCTTCATCTTGTCTCTCCTCTTTTAATAACCATCAGATATTCAGGAACAGTGTTGACTTTTCCAACTCTCTATTTTCCACAAGGTGCATCATTTTTATTAATATGTCCATTCCTCTCCACCATTATTTCCCTTCTAGGTCATCTCCATTCAGGTCAGGCCTCACCTGCCATTTCTGGCTATTCAGTTAGGTATTCACAGAAGTCTGCCTGTCTGCAATCTAGGCATTCCCATCTATTATTTATAAATTGACAAAAGTATATTTCTAAATAATACATCTTATAAAATAGCATTATACTATGAGGGAAAGATTTAAACTGATTAAACATCACTTTCCGTGAATACTCCTTGCCTTTTTCTATAGCTACTCCTCTATTGAGGTTACCAGCTGCATTGCATTTTACTTTATATCAAGAATTTCCCATACTTCAGATCATCTTTGCGGCTTTACATTAAAATCTACTTGCATAAGTAGAGTCCTTCCACTCATTTTTCTGTGAATTATCTTCTGGATAATTCCCAAGTGTACTTCAAATCTCACTCTCCTGTAAGAATGCAAAATGGTGCAACATCTCTGGAAATGTTTGGCAATCTTCAAAAGGTTAAATACAGAATTATCATCTTACTCAGTGAGTCCACTCCTAGATGTGTAGCAAATAGAATTGAAATTGTGACTCAAACAACGATTGCATAATAATCTTAACTGTAATATTATTCACAATAGCCAAAAGGTGGAAACATCTTTGAAACCTTACATTAAGTGAACCTTTGAAAACCTTACATTAAGTGAAATGTCATAGAAGGACATAGCTTGTGTAATTACACTTATTTTCTATTGTAATATCTAGATTAGAAAATTTCAGAGAGACAGAAAGTAGATCAGAAGTTACCAGAATATAAGGGAAGGAAAATGGGAGTTACTGCTTAATGGGTGCCTAGTTTCTCTTTGAGGTGATGAAAAACTTTTGTAAATAATGGTGATGGTTGTACAATTTTGTGAATGTAATTAATGTCACTGAATTGCAATAAAATATTTTCCAGAAATTCTAATTCATTGTTAGTGAGGATGCAACTTATACAATCACTTTGAAAAAGAACTTAGTAGTTTCTTAGAAAACAAAATATTCTCATATCATTTGCATTAACAATTGGTAATTACTCCTTAGTAATTACCCCAAAGAGCTGAAAACTAACATCCACATGGAAACCTGTACAAGATTGTTTGCAGCAGTATTATTTATAACTTTCAAAATTCTGAACAACTAAGATGTCCTATGGCAGGTGTATGGATAAGCAAACTGTGGTGTATCTAAACAAAGGAATATTATTTCAGCACTAAAATGAAATGATGATTAAATGATGAAAAGACATGGAGAAACCTTAAAAATATATTGCTCAATGAAAAAAAAAAACTCACCTAAAGACTACATGCTTCAAGAATCTAACTGTATGACATTCTAAACAACTATGAAACAGTAAAAAGATCAGTGTTGTCACAGTAAAGTAGAGGGAATAGGGGGAGATGAATAGGCAGAGAATGGAAGATTTTTAGAGCAGTGAAGTTACTCTGTAGGACACTATAGCGATGGACACAAGTCATCATACATTTGTCAAAATTAATAAAATATACTGCAGAAAAAAATGAACTCTAATATAACCTATGAACTTTGGGTGATAATTCTATATCATTGGAGTTTCATCAGTGTTGGATTTTATAGTGGGGGAGGCTTGCATAGGTAGTGGTGCAGTGGGTAGAAGAGAAACCTCTGCACCTTTGATATTGCTGTGAACTTAAAGCTGCTTTGAAAATAATCTATTTTAAAAATTGCATCCTTTCAGCCTTTGCTCTCTTTGCCTCTAGACTAGCTTCTTTCCTTTCAATGAGAACCTCCTCAGTTTTCTTCCAGCTCAGTAGAATAACCAGCAAAACTCAGCTCTCTTATATCTTTATCTGCTGCTGCTACTGTCCTACCTCTCCTGCCTTATCTCATCCTCCTTTCTTATGCAAGCATCAGTGGTGTCAATCTTTTAGGCTCCTTGGTTTCACTCCCTCCTTTCCCTTTTGCTCCTCAGTCATCAAAATTGTGGCTTTTTATCTTTTCAACCTGGGCAATGCAGTCAACAAGGATTTCATGTTACTGAAGGGAGCAGGAACATTATAGGTCTTATCTTATTTGACCTCCCAATGGAATTGGCACTTTGTAGTAATCCTTCTTGGAACTCCTGCACCATGGTATTTGTGGTATCTTCTCCTAGCTTGCTGACTCTTCTTTGGAAATATTCTTCAAATATACTTTCTGCCCCTTCCTTCATTGTTTTCATCCCCTAAGACTTGCAGCCCACCTTTTCACAGTAATTCCTATAACATTCTTAAAAATGAATTCCTGTCTGTGAATTATTTCACATCTTTGCCCTGAATTTCTCCGCTCAACTCAAGACACCAGTTTCCGGCTGCTGCTCAACTCTCCATCTGGAGGCTCCATATTTTCCTCAAATTCAACATGTTTAAAAATGGTTTCAGTGTCTGCTCCTCCCACTACAGCCTGTTCACACTCCTGGGTTCACTATCTCTCAACATTTCAGTGTCACTTTCTGCCTCATAGATTTTTGGTGGGGACTAAATGAGTCAATATGTCAAAGTGTTTCTCACAGGGAACAACATTTGACTATTTGGATCACCACAGATGTTCTTCTACTCACTTCCACCAGTGACATCCCTAAACTACCTGCCCAAGTTGGAACATCAGAAGTAATCATCACAAATCTCAGCTCTGCCAGATCCTCTTTCTTCCCATCACCAAACAATGTCAGGTTCTGGACTTTGTTTCTTTTCCAACCTTCATGCTCACAGAGCTATCTCTGTCACATGGTTTGTTCTAGAAGGACTCAGATGTATGCATGTGTGCATGTGTTTTGTTTTTAATGAGCTCGCTCCATCTCTTTTTTCTCCTTTTCCCCGCTTTTCTCTCTGTCTGCAGTTGACTGTGCCTGGAATAATCATCTTTTCTTTCTCTGTTTAATTTTCTTTTTCATTCTTCAACATTACTTTCTTCAGAGAATTTTCCAGCCCTTCTTCCCTTAGTATGATTTAGATGCTTATTCTCTGATTTGCCATAACATCCTAATCTTCATTATACACAGCCTTCTACCATGGGCTGTGAATGTCAAAGTATTTGTTATTCATCTTTGTTTTTGTTTCTTCCAACAGAGTAGCTGGCATGTGTTATGTAATACAGAAATAAGTAACCATTGAATATTGGTTCAATTAAACTAAATACTTGACTCAGGTTGGGATTGAGTGATGACAACCTCAAAGCCTAATAGTGTACCTCCTCATTTCTTTCAGAACCTGTTTTAAGTCATAGAATTATAAATAAATTCCCATAGAATTTTTCTCATGTTAAATTCCACATATATTTTGAAAATTAGGAGGAGGCTTTTTTCAGATCTTGATCTATCCATTTTTATCTTGATGATCAAGGCATCAAAGTCATATGTACCCATTTAACTAGATGTAAAACTGGGCAAGCTCTAGAACAGAATCCCCAGAATGCATATATTCTTTTAATCAGTATAACTCTGTGTGGCCTCTTTAAAACATATTTTAGTTTTTAGTTTTTTTAAAGTGGTTTTCAGTTTTCCCCTAATTGGAACCACGGTAGAATGTGATACGGTAATACTAGAAGCATGGAAATTTACAGAGAAAGGAAACAAAAGTTGCCCATAATTCCTTTACCAAAGATTAATACTGTTAAAATTTGCTATGTGAGCCACCACGATTTTCTATAGTTTTTTTTTTTACAAAGATGCTGTAATTTAGGTACTGTTTTGATGTCTATTTTTTTTTCTGTAACAATATAAAAACATATTTTTACCATGTCAGTAAAGATTTGCCTCTAATGCTACTTTTAATTTCTGCTTGATATTTTATTGTGGGAATATTATCTTCTATTGTTAATCATTAAAATTACTTCCAAATATTGGAATGAAAAATTTCATGTATATATCTTAGCTCTGTTATCTATTCAGACATTATTTGTGAGATGGGGTGTGTGTATACATATATACAGATAGAGTTTAACCACAGAAATGCATTTTAGAATGTTCTATTAATGTGGATGTGTCTCTTGAAATAGTGACAAATAAAGGGCTACAGTGATTCACGTTTTCCAACTCAGTAACTGAGATGAAAATAATACTTTTTTAGATTTCTGGTGCTGATTTTGCAAGTGATTCATTTACGTGGGGTTGGAAATTCATGTAACTTTATGTTCCTCAGTGTTTTACTGGTACAATAGAACTAATAACACTTGCTTCCATTCTTCATGGTGAAGAAAGCAAAGTATATCTAAGCATCGAGAAGAATAATGCCATATATAGTTTCACATGTATTTTATTATTTTCCAATTTTCCTCATTGTTCTTCCTTATTGTGATTTTGCTTGATGTCATTAGTTCCTTTACCGTCCCTCTTATCATGAATGAATGATGACTTTTAGGTATAATTTATATTTTGTTTGTGTGTGATGCGTGGGTTCCTTTCTTTTTTACAAGGCAATATTTTGTGCTACCCAGGAACACATAATAAATATTTTTCTAAATTACATTTCAAAATGAACTATTGTTTCACAGTGAACCTTAAAATATGGGAAATCTCTGAAGTAGAGGAAAAGATAAAATGGATGGATTAAATGAGATGTGGCCACCACAGGGGACATTCTACTTCATTGAAGTACCAGAAATCTCAATGAAATCACTACATAATTTACGCAGGTTCATAAATAATCCATTTCAATTTTTTTTCTTTAAGAAGCCAATTTTCAAGTGCATCAACTAAGCAATCCTGGTGACCCACCTCCAGCATGCAATGGGAGAAACATGTTTCAAGTTTAAAAAATGACTTCATGGCTTGTGGTTAATGGAATATTTGCTGGTTTCTTTATCGAGGCCAAAGGGGCATTAGAAAATGCACACCCTTTGATCATTTATTTATGCAGCATGCTCTGTGTCTGTTAAAATAATTTTAGCACTCAAAAATTGGCTTATGAGAGTAGACTAAGCTTGAGAGGGTGGCTGAACTATACTTTGAAAACTGCCACTACTATTCAGGTTTAACTGTGCTACAAAATCCTTACCCTTGCTGTAACTGGACACAGGTATCTTTATTACAATTCCATTTTTATTATTGAAAAAATGCATCAGAAGATATAAAGCAGGAGTGTTTTATTCTTTGAGTGATTCAGAGTTTACACAAGAAAATACTAGGTTCTGATCAAGAATTGTAGCTGCCCCACCATCCTGCATTCCAAGCTTCATAAGTAACTCAAAGTACAAAATAACATAGATTTCCTTTCATTGATGGATGGGGGTATTGCCTCAACCAGGATGGGAGCCTTCTGTGTACCTAAAAACTGGATTAGCCTTGTAGTGACCAGACATGATCGTCCCTATCCTCTTAGAGAGTTATTTCATGGGTGAAGAGATCATCCATCATCGTGAAAACACAATTCAGCTCAGTCTTCCAACACACAGGCTCAGTCTCCCAAATGTGCACATCTGGAAATTTTATCTAGGCCTGCATAATGATCAGTGTTTAAACATAATCTGTGTGTAAGTGAATTCAGCTGAGAGGGAGTTAGTTTACCTTTCAGTTTTTGCTGTTTGAAGCCTTGACATTACCGAACTTTTATTCTGTTACGTTTTATCATCGACATGAGAAAATTAACAGGAGATGAACAAGAGGCTCTAAGCTGATGACTTTATAAATAATACAACTGTACTTCTTACCATAAAATTGTAGACTGTGCAGCACCACTAAGTAGCTCAGAAGCTTGCAGAGTTGGCTGTGAGCCAACTCTAATGGTCTTTTGGATACAGCTGTCTTCTGATTTCAGTAATATGTTTCCATGAGGAAAGGTGGGTTTCACAAGATGGCCTTGAATTTGTCTTCTTTGTGTATTATCAGCAAAAAGTATGTAGGTTATCTAAGTTAATCCTTAGAGAGACTTGAGAGGGGGCATTACTGCCCAGAATGCCAGATAATAAACCTGATACTCAAAATTTGAATTGACCTGCCTTAGGAGTGGTATAGTAGAGACTGAAACCCATCCATGTTATGGCATGCATTTTTCTTAAAATATGTCTCACAAATATTGGCTGTTTACATCAAGATTTCACCAATAGGCATTTAGTTGACTTTTGTTTTCTGTTGAACTGCTGGAGAAAGTGATTGGAAAATCATCTTTGTGAATGGAGAGAACTGGTATATATGCAAGGATCACATGAAGTCCATAAAGACTGTTGCTGGCTTGCCTGGTGTTGATGATGTCACCGAGGATCCAAACCAAGGCATCTATCTCTTTGCCCTCTTCTGTTCTCCAGGAGGCTTCTAAGTGGATGACCATAGTGAGTTTATCACTGTTTGGAGCAACGTGGTGGGTCATTTCATTATAATTCTCTTTCCAACTACGATGACTTGTAATCTTATCTGTGGTTTCACAGAGGTCCTGGGCCTTTATTGAAAGCCTAGAGTCCTTCAGTAATAAGAGGTGAAAATGAAAAGAAGTACTACTTCTCGAGAGAGAGAGAGTCAGTCCTGTTCTTGTCTCCGCCCCTTTTAGAAAACTGAGAATGTTTTACTGCTATCAGATGTTATTCAGTATATTGCATTAGTTAAGAGCTTGAGACTTTTCAGTCAAATAGATCTGAGTTTAAATTGTGCCTCTGAAACTTCTAAGCTCTGTGACTAGGGCAAGTTTTCATCCCCCTTGAAGTTGTCGCTCTCTCTTTAAATCTTTTTATTAGTCCATTATAGTCATACATCATAGTGGGGTTCATTATGACATAATCATACATGCATGGAATATAATTTTGCTCTGTTTCGGTCCCCAGTGCTGCTTCTTTTCCTCTCCTCCTGCCTCTCCCTGTTTTCCTTCCTCTGCTTCACTAGTCTTTATCTGTAATATATTGACATTTGTGTTTCTTTAACTTATGGGGTCATTTTGAAGCTCAAATAAAATAGTGGCAGTAACTCAATTAGCACAGTGGCTGGCAATGTTGACATTGATTGTTGTGTTTATTTTTACATAATAATTCAAGTGATTCTAAGAAATGTTTATGGAAGCATTAAGTAAAAATAACAGACTATCATATCAGTTATTGCTGCAATTATATAAAAACCTGAATGATTACAAAAGGAGGCAGAATATCTAGCCCAACTTTACACACTGGTCTTTAGAGTGTAACAGATTTATCTCTGTGTAATCTGGGAAGTTTTTTCATATATCTATAGATATAGATATACTTATGTCACCATATTTTGTTACCCATTCTAAGCCTCAGATTTTCGATATATAAAATGAAGTTAATTATAGTTCATGCATTATTGAGGTGCTCTTAGATTAGATGAGATATGTCTTATAAAGTTCTAATAAGAGTCCTGACACATAGCAAGACATTAGTAAGTATTAAATAATATAAGACAATAAACAACAATAAATATAATTGTGCTAGACTAATGAGATTATCAGAATTTTAATTTAAGTAAAATTTCTCAAATACCATTTTTGTGTTATTTCAGTAAAAAAATGAGAACCACTTTCCAGAATCAATGTAATCTAAATCCATTCTTCAAATTAGGATTAAAAATGATATTTATGATTTCAATATTTATGTCCTCTGAATCTTGTGTCCATTTTTAGTGGAAATGTCTAAAATGTTTAAGGAAGTCTATCTTGTGACAATCCAAATTGATGATGACAAATCAAGGGAAGCAAAAATTGGAAATGAATTGTTCTTTAATATATATGGAAACTTGACTGCTGTTTGGGAATGTACTTTTCCAGATGAGGAAGTTGAGCTATAATGAGAACCTCATTCAGTTCCCTGTGGGAAGAGGGATGACAGGGCCATCCTTGCCAGTGGAAAAGCAAAGGAAGCAGGGTGATGATCCCAGCAATGTCATCACTATCAATTAGGCCCACCAGGGTCCCATGAGACGCACGTGCTGCTTCTTGTCCCTAAACCTGTCGCGTGGAATCCATGTGTCAGCGTCAGGAGTGACCTTAGCAAACACCTTGTCAAACCTTCTCATTTGCAGAGTGGTGAAGTGAATCACCATTTATGCAGCTGACAAGTGTAGCAACCACTGCTTGAACTTTCTCTCTCAACTCCAAGTCCAGTGCTCTCTCCCCTCTGCAGGGTCCTTTCTGCTCTAGACAGATTTAAAACATTACCTCAGAGAAGGAGGCACAACTTAGGAAAAAGTTAAGATGGTATGGGAACCAGCAAAAATTCCTTAACATCTCTGAATCCCAATTACCTCAACTGTGCTGGGTTAAAACAGTCAAGTGAGATAATGTCTTTATGGCACCAGCTAGACAATGACAAAGGTGAACAAATAATGAGCAAGTGTCTTGGTCCAGCTATTATTCTAATTTCTGTCATCCTGTCTATGATATGGGGTTTGTTGCAAATTTATTTGTCATTGTTACAAATTTATTTGCAACAATCCCCATGTCATAGACAGGATGACTAAAGCTTAAGACGCAAAATAACTTGCCTAGAACCAAGGAGTTAGTAGGTGATGCAGTGAGATTTTATATTTGTTCTGACTCCAGAACCCACATTTACAATTATTATGAAATTCTGCCTCCAAAATGGGTGTTCCATGTATGGAAACTTCTACTATCAAGGCCAGATTCACCTAAAGGTATACTCACAACCTAAATGATAAGTGTTTTACAGTAGGGGCTTTGTTATATCTTTGACACAGTGAAGGCAAGATGGGTCAGGTCTCTCATACCCATTCAGAACATTACTCTGGTTTTCCTGCTTGTGAATTTAGTTCTGAATGGCCAGGTAATGGCAAAGTGACTCTGAGAGAATGTGAAGGACAATATTCCTGGCTTAAGGATCATACCAGCAAGTTATGCTTCTCTCCTTTCCAAGTGAGTACAAAGGAGACACTAATGTTTGCAAAGCGCCTCTTATGGGCCAAGCTCTTCACCATATCAAAACTCGCTGAAACCCACAAAAGTACTTGTAATTGTTCCTGTTTTACAAATGAGTTCACTTAAACCCAGAGAAGTGAAGTATCCTGTTCACGATCAGAAAACAAAGCAACTGTAAGAGGCAAAATATGAACCTGTCTGTCAGTCCTCATAGTCTGTGCTCTTGCTAGATTGCTATCTCATGCTACCTTCTAGGTGTTTGCTTTCATCTTTTACCCTCCCTTGACCCCACTGAGACACACACACTTCACACACACCCTTCCTTGCACACACACACTTTTGTCTGTCACATCTCTGTTACCTCCTTCCCTATTCTTGTTCACTTGAGGGGATGGGTGCTTTGATGAATTCTCTTCTTCCTTTCTGTGATAATTAAATTGATTTTCTTCTCCTTTTCTGTATAATTAGATTGATTTGGAGAGATAATGTGGGCTGACCGAGATTCTGAAGAACTAGTGCACTATAGCATTTCTATATGTAAAGCAGATACATATAGAAATGACACCATGTCTCTTTGTAATAAAGCACAGATGGGCTTATGAGAATATGCAGGACCACCAGGCATTTGAATTTTGAGGTAAGCATCAAGGTTGCCCTTTGAACAGGTGCTACAGCTGAGCCATGGGGAAATTATGTGAAGACACTGGATTTACCCAGAAGATGATGCATATCCCCAAGGAGGTAAATAGAAGCTTCTGTATCAGAGTGCAGAACTCAGTTCCAAGTTCACCTTCTGACCTCAGATCACCAGACTGAGAAAATCCTATCTTGTAATTTGTATTGAGGTGTATGTTTTGTTGTGGGCTACTGTGTTTTACTCAACTTACTCACCAATGAATTCATTCCTTTAACAAATATTGAAACTCTATTGTTGGAAAACATTGCTAGATGGTGTGCTTATACCAGTGAATGACACACAGAACCAGCACTTGTATACAGAGATAACAATTGAGATGTAGGGTCTCACCAACATTTTATCCATTGAGACTAATGTGATGGACAATGTAATGCATAAATCTGATTGCCACTGCTCTATGCCATTGTATAATCAGAGTTGATCTAGTGTGCTACAAATCCTGGACAAGAAGGAATGACAAATTAACAAATATGCTCCATCTGTTATTGGCCAACTTCTCACATGCACTCAGAAGTGGCAAGATCTCATTATTTTTAGCTACTCGAGGTACTTGATTTTCTTTTCTTTACAGACAATATGATCAACCTACCACATCTATTTTCTGAAACAAAAGTTGGTGCTTCTTATTAGAGCAGCTTAGAGACTGTTGAAACACAGCTTGATATTTACATCTCTCAGGGAGGCCAGTGGAGTGAAAGAAGGAACCAGGTTCTGAAATCATATATATGTGGTTATAAATCCTGTGCCTGCCACATACTAACAAGTGATGAGGGTCAATTCAAGTGATGAGGGAATAACAATGTCTTATTTCTGAGGTATGTTGGGAAGATTAAAGGAGATAATGTATATGAAATTCTGGACATTCAGTAGATGTCAGTTCTCTATATCACTAGCAGTTGCTCAGTTTCACATCAGTTCTTTGGAAGTAGGAAAGAATATTTGAAAATGTGACTCAAGGTATAAAAATTCTCCTGAAATTGGTCTGGTTTGCTTTGCAGCCTCTGCATAGACAGCAGGTGGTTGTGTCTGTCCCAAGTTATTGTACAAGTCCAACTTTGTCTACCAGACTGTGATTTCTTGAGGTCTGGGATCATGGTCCATTTGGCCTTATATCTCTTGAATCAGTTCTGGTCTGCCATATTGTAGGCACTTCATAAATGCTTGTTAAAGACTATCTCAATCTCAGACCCTAATGGCTATATGCCAAACACCTCAGTGAATTCATCTTTATGATGACATTCGGATCTCTTCACTGTCAGATTAGATCCTATTCCTTGCATCTTCTTCATTTCCAGTACTGTTATCTTTTTTAAAAATGATAATTCAGAAAAACTTGGTATCAAGAATGCTGTTTAAAAACCTCTTGATTGTCTTGGGTTATAACCATTTGATTAGGTAGCTAAAAGTGATACTATGAAATCTTGCAGCTTGCTGGGAAAACCCATAAGGCTAATACTTGATTATAAAATGAAGTTTGCTACAATTGAAACATAGCTTATGTCAGCAGAGTTTCTTTAATGAGAAGGTAATTTTAACTGAAATGTCTGCATTATTTTGTTTATTCAAGGTCTGTTTGAGACTATTTTTTTTCATGTTTCATTCAGTGATGTTAAACACTTACTGTGAAGCTTCTTATTTAAACAGGATTTTTCAATTTAGCAAATTCTAAATGCTAGTAAATAGGCATCATTACATTATTCCTGTTTTAGAGATTAAATCATTGAATTTGAGATCAAAATGAATATAGGTTAAAGAAGCCTATGAGCCCAAATAGCTCCATTTGGGATTATACTGGAAAGGCCAGTGCAAACTAATGAAATCTGAATATGTATTATACAAATACAATATTATACTTTCCAAATGTATCTGATTAGACAAAGTGCTTCCCTGATACAGTCTAGATTAGAAATTGTGTGTTAATCAGAAAAAGGGATTTAAGATTAATTTGTTTTTATGCAACATTTATCCTCTAGATGTTAAGTCACTGAAGTGATAGCATATGTAGAAAATCTACAGTGCTAAGCTTTTCGCTCCCAAATGCTAGAACTTGGGACTAGGAGAGAAATAATTGATTAATGATTATAAAAGATATGGGAGAGTATGATGGTGATTGCTATTGTTTGAATGTGTCCTAAATTGATATGTTGGGAATTTCATCTCCAGTGAAGGATATGAGAAGGTGGAGACAAATCATGAGTAGATTAGTTTATATGGAAAGCTGGTTGTTGTAAAAGCAGGCTTGGTTCCCTTTTGCTCTTGGCTTTCTACCTTCTGCCATGGAATGATAGAAGCCAATGGTATCCATGAGATGCTGATGCCCTATCCTTGACTTTTTATTCCTCACAATTATGAGCAAAATATATTTATGTTCTGTATAAACCACCCATTCTCATGTAGTTTGTGATAGCAACATCAAATGGACTGAGACAATAATCTTAGGACAGACACACAATTTTGGCCTTTGTTCAGCTTCCTTGTGGTGAAGTCCCTGAGAGTGGTTCATATACAAAGATGTCACAGCAGGACACAGTAACTCTGTTTCTTGGGACTTTGATCCAGCAAGTGAAGCTGGACCACAAGTTAAGCCAAAGGGCTGCTTCCCCTCTCCACAACCAAACTATTTAAGATTAAATAGCCCAGAAAGAAAACAATGTAGGACCAGTTCTTCCTCCTTTTTCCAAATACAGATTTCACAAATACAGATCACCATTTCTGTCCTCAGTGGTGGAAGACATATTCAGAAAGAAGGCTTCTCCCAAGCCTAGGGGTGAAAATGAACTATCCCTTCCCTCTCTTATAGCTATGGCATTCAGGAGAAGGGGGAGATGGTGATGGTGGTTGTGCAGTAGGGAGACAGAGAAAGAGATACAAAGGCAAAACGAGGAACAGAAGGAATAAGAACAAGAGCAAACAAACTCAGAGTACTCTTTCCACAGTTAAAATGTAAAAAAGATGAAGATGATAATGAGATCAAACCAAATACAATGATCCTTAATTTCTACTTAGTGAGTCTACTCAATGATGAGTACCACAAAGATGTTGTTACATCTGATTTTTTTTTTTATTTTTATTTTTTTGTGGTACCGGAGATTGAATTTAGGGGCACTCGACCACTGTGTCACATTCCCAGTCCATTTTAGGAAATTTGCTCAGTTTAGGAAATTTGCTCAGTTCATAAAGTTACTAAACTATGGAGATTCTAATCCTGTCAGACTAACACTTCTAAAACCAGACCAGGCAATGATTCCAGTGCCACCAATTATTCATTGTGCAACCCCCACAAGCCAGACACTGGATCAATACTTGTTGAATAAACAAGTGCGTGGATGAAGATCTCTGGTTTCTCAGTCTGAGGAAAATTAACTCTACTTGTTTAATTTAAAGATGAAATGACAAAGTTTAATGAGTGAGGCTGGGCATTCTTCTTTGAGCTGAATGCAACCACTGTGGCATTCTTATAAATGGATCCTGTTAAAGTGCTTGTAAGCACTTAGTTCCCTAAGGAAATATGAAAGTTTTCCTCATTATTATGTGCATTTTATTGGCCTGATACAAGATATGAGTTCAAAAATTCATAATTCTATGTTCAAATTAAGTAAATTTGGGGCCTAGGGTTGTGTCTCAGTGGTAGAGCGCTTGCCTAGCATGCATGAGGCACTGGGTTCGATCCGCAGTACCACATAAAAAACTAAATAAACAAAATAAAGGTGTTGTGTTCATCTATGACTAAATATATTTAAAAAAAACATAAGTAAAATTTTAGTGATTTTTTTTGCTTCCTCTACAAATACCACCCACCACTCACCTGCAAATAAAAATATCATTCTCAGATGAACTGCCTCAGACTCTCTGAGTTGCTCAGGAGATCACGTTCATTTAAAGCAGAGCTCAGTATAAAGTGCAGTTCAGTATTAGGCAAGTGGTTTTTAAGTTTCTGCTTACTTTGAACCCTGTCAGTAAAACTCAGTTTGTTTTTAAAATTGCTAAATTCTTGTAGTGTTTAGGTGATGACTGAATTGTAGAGATTCAGCAGCAGCACTCAAGAATATCTATGGCTTCATTAAGCTTACCTAGATAATTCAACCCAGGAGTCCAAACATATATTCTATATGATAAACTCTACATTACCTTCCCCATCTCCATTTTTTATAGGGAAATACTGCATTTTTTTTCCTCCACTTACCACACATACACCCATACAAAGTACAGGACATTCTATGTGCCTCACTCTGTCTAAGAAAACTAAGTATATTATATTAGTCCTAAGAATAATTTGATTTTAGCCAAACTATTCTCTCATTTCATTTACCACACTTAGTTTGTCTTTTGAAAAGACCCATTTTTATCTTCATTTCTTCTTACCTTATGCTTCACAAGACACCTTCATTTTCACAACTGAACTCTTGAGAAAACACAGAAAAATTTACACATTATATTTGGATCAAACTGATAATAACAAGGACAGAATTCAACCTAAGGTGTTAATCTGGTCTTCACTCATTTTTTTAAATAAGCATCATCATTATCTATGTCACCCAAGGTGAAGCACCACCTTTAAAAGCACATTTAGTTGTACACTTGGTAAGAGAACTTTATAACTTGCAATACTGACTATATTTTATTCATGAGTTTGATACTCCTTAATAATTATAGTCATTATTTTAGTAACCTTTCATTTAAAGCAGCAGATTTATATACATGATTAATTTATATCCTAATGTCATTGAAAATTGACTGGTATGGCCAGAGGTAATTTCTGAAAGATAGTATTAGGTTGTTCATGGTTGGAGATGCAGTTGTTATGTACAGACTGATTCTAAAGGACTTTAATTATTTTATGGGAAAGTGCTTAACCAAATTAGATTCTTAAAGTACTAATGGTAAGGATCAGAATTACGCTTACTTTAAACAAGTTGATTCATAACCTCATTTTAGTAACATTTTAAATGAATGGACTTGAATTCATTTTGTTAAGGTAAGTGGATCATTCCTATATATAAACCATTGAACTGTAATCACTGGACTGGAAGACCTAGATTACATTCAGATATGCCAGTAATTATCTGTGTGACCTTAATTAATTTAACTTATTTAGGCCTTAGTTTCTAGATGATGGTATACATACTTCAATAATAAATGCTCAAAAAATACTGTTAAATGATTGTGTTTTAGAATTTAAAATCTGTTATGCTTCTGGCCTCTTTTCTTGCTTCAAGTCTTGCTCCTTTGTTAGTGTCTTCTTCACAAAAGAATGAGAGTGATCTTTCTGAAGCACGCATTTGATTGTTCATCATCATGCCTGAGGTTTCTCAGTTGCCCTTTCTGGGACAGGAATGTCCTTTGCCATGGTTCAGAACTGTCTCCAGTTTATTTTTCCAGCTCTAGTAGTTTCACTACTTCTTTCCTTTTTGAACACTGAGTTTTAGGGTGTTTTTAGAAGATGTTCTAATGGCTCTGGGTGTTTGCACAAGACATTTCTTTTGTTTAAAATATTAGTATCTCTTCCCAGGCAAGCTGGCTTTTCCTGCTCATTCTTCAAACTGTAGCTTGCAAGCTATTTTCTCTAAAAGGCCTTTGCTGATGTCCTGAACTTGGTGCTAAGTCCCCATCCTTAGTGTTTCTATGACATTCTGTCTGTCACCCATCCCAGAAAGTTTTATATTGGAGTATAATGACCTAGTCTTTGCAACTGTCTCTGGATTGTGAGTTGTATTAAGGGACAGAAACTACATCTGCCTTCATGACTGTTGAATCACAATTCCTTGGAAAATGCCTGGTACATAGGTGTTTGTTAAAGGATTAATATATGCAATAATCAGAGTACATTGTTAGGTTCTTTTACTCTTTTTCTATAGAACATTGAAGCTAATTTGTTACTATGCACTGTTTTCAATTTTTTCTTCTATCTGGTGTAAAAATGTCTTTAATTCAGAGAAAACAGTGTAGTGCATTTACTTTCAAACGCAAATATGTTCTTTATCACTCAATAGAAAGAGAGAAAGGAGAAATACTTAAGTATTAATAGATGGTAACAAGTGAATGATTTCTTTCTTATTTACTAACATGGAGGCATACTAAACTAAAAATGAAATGTCTTGAATTATCCTCATATAAATGGAATAAATTGTATCAGGGGGCTATCTAGAGTGTCAAATGGATATTATTATGCTTTTCTAGGGGAAAATGTCACTTTCTAATAATGAACTGAAATCAGTAGCATCTGTGAAGAAAGATATTTGGAAAAATATAGCAAATATTAAACTAAAACTTAATTTTCTTTAGTATGTTCAAAGAAGAGACTCAAAGGCAATTACTTCAGATGGCTTATGCAGATTGCTTAATGAGTCCATTTCATAGTACAGAAACCTATGTGATAATGGTGCTTAAATAGTGCTTAATAGTGCTTAAGTATTTTTCAATGTAGTCAATTGTGTTTTCTTTCCATAGGTATTCCTGAAATCTTTCATTCTCTGCATTAATATTTTAAAGGTAGAATTAAAGGGATTGGGACTGGCAGACCCACCCCAGAGCCCAGGCCCAGACCTAGGACCACCCCCGCTGACCTGTGAGAAAGCCTATGCCCAGGTTAGGTCCAGGTCCGCTCTGCTGACCAGCAGACCCACACTGGATCCAGACCCCAGCCCATGACCACCCCTGTTGATCTGCTGAGCCATGCTAGAGCCTAGGTACTGGCCCAGGACCACACCCATCAACCCATGTGGGAGCCCAGGCCCAGGTCAGGCCCAGCACCTCCCCTCGGGCCCACCTGGGAGCCCAGGACTAGCCTACCTCCTTCTTGGGACATTGCTGCCATTGCCGTAGCCCTCCCATTGTGACAAGATAGGGCCTAAAGGAAGCTGCATCTCTCTCGGAACAGGGAGCCCAAAGCCATGTAAGGCCCACCCTTTCACCACCATCTCTGAAAGTGGTTGCATCCATCTTGGGACACTCCTACTGCTATATTGAGTTACCTCCACTATTGGTACCACCCACCTTTAGTTGCAGTAGCATTCACTGTGGGACACTTGCGGGGACTGGAAGCCCAACACCAAGGTGAGGTTCCAGTAATCTGCAAGGACACTACAAGATTATAGGGTAATTCCTCAGACTTGCACTGCAAGAAAGAAAGACACATAGACAACATGAAAAAACAAGGGAAGAAAGTGTCCCAAACAAACCAAGATACTACAATAATAAAATCCATGGATAGCACAGTTGATGAAATGTCAGAGAAGGAGTTCAGAATGTATGTAATTAAAATGATCTGCAAATTCAAGAATGCCCTAAGTAAGCCAATACAGGCAAAAATTGATCACTCTAATAAAGAGAGAAGAGAGCAAATATAGGCAATCATTGATCACACCAACGAAGAGATAAAGGACCAAATACAGGTAGCAAAATATTACTTCAAGGAAAACATAGAGATTCTGAAAAAAAAAATCAGAAATCCTTGAAATAAAGGAAACAATAAACCAAATAAAAATTCAATAGAAAGAATCACCAACTGACTAGATCACTTGGAAGACAGAACGTTGGATAATGAAGACAAAGTATATAATCTTGAAAATAAAATTGACCACTCACTGAAGATGGTAAGATACCATGGACAGAACATCCAAGAATTATTGGAGAGCATCAAAAGACCAAATCTAATATTTCGTGGGATAGAGGAAGGCACAGAAATTCAAATCAAAGGAATGCACAATCTCTTCAATGAAATAATATCAGAAAATTTCCCAAACATGAAGAATGAATTGGAAAATCAAATGTAAGAGGTCTATAGGACACCAAATGTACAAAATTACAACAGATCTACAACAAGACACATTATAATGAAAATGCCTGGCATACAGAATAAGGATAGAATCTGAAATGCTGAAAGAGAGAGGAATCAGATCACATATAGGGGGAAACCATATCTCATCAGATTTTTCAACCCAGACCCTCAAAGCCAGGAGATCCTGGAACAACATATACTAAATTCTGAAAGAAAATGTATGCCAACCAACAATTTTATATCCAGAAAAATTAAGTTTCAGATTTGATGATGAAATAAAATCCTTTGTGATAAACAAAAGCTAAAAGAATTTATAGTGAGAAAGCCTGCACTAAAGAGCATCCTCAGCAGAATATTCCAGGATGAGGAAAAGAAAACAACAATGAAAATCAGCAAATGGAGGAACTACACTAAAGGAAAGGCCAAAGGAGAAACCAGTTAAAAACCAAAAATAAATCAAAATGTCCAGGGATACAAATCATATTTCAATAATAACCCTGAATGTGACTGACCTAAATGCATTAATTAAAAAACATAGACTGACAGATTGAATTTAAAAAAAAAAACCCAAGAATATGCTACCTAAAAGAGACTCATCTCACAGGAAAAGACATCCACAGACTGAAGGTGAAAGCCTAGGAAAAAACATACCACTCACATGGACCATGTAAATAAGAGGGGTTTCTATCCTCATATCAGATAAAGTGGATTTCAAACTAAAGCTAGTGAAAAGGGATAAAGGAGGACATTTCATACTGCTTAAGGGGAGCCATATCAACAAAGATATAGCAATCATAAATAGCTATGCTCCAAACAATGGGGCATATATGTATATCAAGCAAATACTTCTCAACTACAAGAACCAAATAGTCCACAATACAATAATACTGAGTGACTTCAATACACCTCTTTCACCACTGCATAGATCTTCTAAAAAGAAACTAAACAAAGAAACTATAAAACTCAATAATACAATCAATAATTTGGACTTAATAGACATATATAGTGTATTTCATCCATCAGTGATCAAATATACTTTCTTCTCACCAGCATATGTATCATTCTCAAAAATAGCAAGTCTTAGCAAATACAAAAATATAGAAATACTACCCTGTATTCTACCTGACCATAATGGAATGAAATTAGAAATCAATGATAAAATTAAAAAATAGAAGCTACTCCAATAACTGGAGACTAAACAATACACTATTGAATGACACATGGATAACAGAAGACATCAGAGAGGAGATAAAAAATTCTCAGAGGTAAATGAAAACTTCAATACAACTTATCAAAATCTCTGGGGCACTATGATGGAAGTACTAAGAGGAAAGTTCATTGCATTAAGCTCATTCATTAAAAGAATAAAAAGTCAACAGATAAATGACCTGACATCTCAAAGCCCTAGAAAAAGAAGACAAACCAACACCAAAAGTAGTAAAAGACAGGAAATAATTAAAATCAGGGTGTAAATCAATGAAATTGAAACAAAAGAAATAATTCAAAAAATTGACAAAAAATATATTTCTTTTAAAAAATAAATAAAATTTACAAACTCTTAGGCACCCTAACAAAAAGGAGACATAGAAAACTCAAATTACTAAAATTTGTGATGAAAAAGGAAATATCATGACAGATGCTATTGAAATATAGAAGACAATTGAAAACTATTTTGAAAATTTGAACTCCAGTAAATTAGAAAAGCTTGAAGACACTGACAAATTTCTAGAGGCATATAACCAACCCAAACTGAGTCAAAAGGACATACACAATTTAAACAGATCAATTTCAGCAAGGAAATAGAAGATTCCATCAAAAGCCTACCAACTTAGAAAAGCCCAGGACCAGACGGATTCACAGATAAGTTCTACAAGAATTACAAAGAAGAATTGTGAAATATAAAAGGAAGGAACTCTTCCAAACCCATTCTATGAAGCTAGTATCATCCTGATACCAAAACCAGGCAGAGACATATCAAGGAAAGAATATTTCAGACTAATATCCCTGATGAACATTGATGCAAAAATTCTCAATAAAATTCTGGCAAATTGCATACAAAAACATATTAAAAAAGTAGTGCACCATGATCAAATGGGGTTTATTCCAGGCATGCAAGGTTGATTCTACATAAGGAAATCAATAAATATAATTCATTACATCAATAGACTTAAAGATAAGAATCATATGATTATATCAATTGATGCAGAAAAAGCACATGACAAAATACAGCACCCTTTCATGTTCAAAACTCTAGAAAAACTAGGTATATTAGGAACATACCTCCACATTGTAAAATTTGTCTATGTTAAACCCAAAACCAACATCACTCTAAATGGAGAAACATTGGAAGCATTCCTCTAAGAACTGGAACAAGAAAGGGATGCCCTCTTTTACCACTTCTATTCAACATAGTCCTTAAAACTCTAGTCAGAGCAATTAGACAGAAGAAAGAAATTAAATGGATACAAATAGGAAAAGAAGAACTCAAACTATCATTATTTGCTGATGACATGATTCTATACTTAACTCGAAGTATAAAACTTCACTGGAAAACTTCTAGAATTAATAAATGAATTCAGCAAAGTAGTAGAATGTAAAATCATTATCCATAAATCAAATACATTTCTATACATCAGTAATGAATCTTCTGAAAGAGAAATTAAGAAGAGTAGCCCATTCACAATAGCCTAAAACAAAACAAAACAAAACAAAACAAAAAAAAAAAAAACTTGGGAATTAGCTTAACAAAAGAGGTGAAAGACCTCCACAATGAAAACTACAGAACACTAAAGAAAGAAATTGAAGACCTTAGAAGATGGAAAGATCTCTCATGCTCTTGGATAGGTAAAATTAATTTCACCAAAATGTCCATACTACCCAAAACACTATACAGATTCAATTCTATTCCAATTAAAATCCCAACATCATTCCTTGTAGAAATAGAAAAAACAATCATGAAATTCATTTGGAAAAAATAAGAGACCCAGAATTAGCTAAAGCAACCATTAGCAAGAAGAGGGAAGCAGGAGACATCACAATACCAGACCTTAAACTATACTACAGAGCTATAGTAACAAAAACACCATTGTATTGGCACCAAAATAGACGTTTAGACCAATGGTACAGAATAGAAGACACAAAGACAAACCCACATGAATACAGTTATCTCATACTAAATTAAGGCACCAAAAGCACACATTGGAGAAAAGATAGCCTCTTCAACAAATGGTGCTGGGAGAACTGGAAATCCATATGCAGGAAAATGAAAATAAACCCCTATCTTTCACCATGCACAAAACTCAAAGTGGATCAAGGACCTAGGAATTAGACCAGAGACCCTGCACCTAATAGAGGAAAAAGTAGGCCCAAATCTTCATCACATTGGATTAGGCCCCAACTTCCTTAACAAGACTCCTAAAGCACAAGAAATAAAATCAAGAATCAATAAATGGGATGGATTCAAACTAAAAAGCTTCTTCTCAGCAAAAGAAACAACCAATGCAATGAAGAGAGAGCGTACATTTTTGGAGCAAATTTTTGCCACATGCACGCCAAAACAAACAAACAAACAAACAAACAAACCAATCAATAAATGGGCTAAAAAACTGAACAGATACTTCTCAGAAGAAAATATACATTTGATCAACAAATATAGGAAAAATGTTCAACATCTCTAGTAATTAGAGAAATGCAAATCAAAACTACTGTAAGATTTCATCTCACACCAGTCAGAATGGCAGTTATGAAAAATACAAACACAATAAGTGTTGGTGAAAATGTGGCGAAAAGGTACACTGATACATTGCTGGTGGGACTGCGAATTGGTGTAACCAAACTGAAAAGCAGTATGGAGATTCCTTAGAAAACTTGGAATGGAACAACCATTTGACCCAACTATCCCACTCCTGGGCAGCCACATCAATGTTTATAGCAGTACAATTGACAATAGCTAAACTGTGGAAGCAACCTAGATGCCCTTCGGTAGATGAATGGATAAAAAAAACTGTAGTATATATACACAATGGACTATTATTCAGCATTAAAAGAGAACAAAATTATGACATTTACAGGTAAATGAATGGAGTTAGAGAATATCATGCTAAGAGAAGTCAGCCAATCTCAAAAAATCAAAGGCCAAATGTTCTCTCTGATAAGTGGATGCTGATCCATAATGGGGGGAGGGTGGGTGGGCAAAATGGAGGAACTTTGATTAGGCAAAGGGGAGGGTGGGGTGGCAGAAAGATGGTGGAATGCAATGGACATCATTACCCTATGTAATGTACCATATATGCAGTCATATACAACCAGAGAAATGAAAAGTTGTGCTGTAATTGTGTACAATGAATCAAAATGCATTCTGTTGTCATATATATCTAATTAAAATAAATAAATTATTTTATAAAAAGAATTAAAGGGATTGGCTGAATTGAATGTGGGAAAAGAGTAATCAGGTAGATTGCATTGCTATAAACATTGAAAGAGAAGACAGAAGATAAAGTAGGTTTTGGGGGAAAGATTAGAACAATTCAGCTGCAGACATATTAAGTTTGAGATTTTTATTAGGCACACAAGTGGAGATGTGGTGTGAGTAGAGAATGAATGAGTCTGGATTTTGAGGAATAAGGTCCATTTTGGAGCCATGAATTGGAGACCCATTGGCATGCAAATGGTACATAGGCTCTGAGACTTGGTAATATCACTAAGCCAGTGAGCATAGGTTCAGAAAGGAAGAGGAGCAAGGACTGAGTCCTGGAGCATCAAGGTGACTTTGAAAAGAATGAGAGAACAATAAATGTTGGAGAGGATGTGGGGAAAAAGGCACACTCATACATTGCTGGTGGGACTGCAAAATGGTGCAACCATTATGGAAAGCAGTATGGAGATTTCTTGGAAAGCTGGAAATGGAACCACCCTATGACCCAGCCATCTCACTCCTGGGTCTATTCCCAAAGGACTTAAAGACAGCATATTACAGTGACACAGCCACTTCAATGTTTATAGCAGCACAATTCACAATAGGTAGGTTGTGGAACCAACCTAGATGTCCCTCAGTAGATGAGTGGATAAAGAAAATGTGGTATATCTACAAAATGGAATTTTACTCAGCAATAAAAGAGAATAAAATAATGGCATTTGCAGGTAAATGGATGAAGTTGGAGAATATAATGCTAAGTGAAATTAGTCAATCTCAAAAATCCAAATAGCGAATGTTTTCTCTGATATAAGGAGGCTAGTTCACAGTATTGTTGGATGGGGGTACATAGGAGGATTAGAGGAACAATAGAATGGTCAAAGGGAAGGAAGGGGAAGGGAGGGAACAAGGGGGGAGGGAGAGGGAGAAAAGAAAAAAAAAAAGGTGGTTGAATGAGACAGATATCATTTTCCTAAATGCATGATTGAAGACCTGAATGGTTGGTACGAATACACTTTGTATACAAACAGCTGTATGTAAAAAGATGCTATATATGTGCACTATGAATTGTAATTATTATAAATAAAAATAAATAAAAAAACAAACACAAAAAAATAAAAGAATGATAGAGGGTATAGGAAGATAATGAGTAGAGTGTTTTAAAAGAGATTGGAGGGAAGGGAATTATGGAGTCTGAGCATTAAAAAAAAAAAAACTCTCTATAATTCTGTTATGGTTTGGATATGAAGTGTCTCCCAAAAACTCAAGTTTGAGAAGATGCAGGAATTTTCAGAGCGGAAATGATTGGATTGTGAGAGTCTTAACCAGATCAGTAAATTAATCCCTGGTGGGATTAACTGAGTGATAACTAGAGGCAGGTGGGGTGTGGCTGGAGGAAGTGGTTACTTGGGGGCATGGCTATGGGGTATACATTTTGTATCTGGAGCTGAAGTCTCTCCCTCTGCTTCTAGATCACCTTGATGTGAGCTGCTTTTCTCTGCCACCCTCTCCCACCGTGATGTTCAGCTTTACCTTGAGCCCTGAGGAAATTACCATGAGCCCTCAAGTAAACTCTTCCTCCTCTACAGTTGTGCTGGTCAGATAGCAGTGAAAAATCTAAGACAAATTCATATATCATATATCATATGTATCATATATTTAAGATACGTATTACAAATTCTGTGGAAGCAAAACCCCTTTTCCCTCAATGACAAAAGTTCCTAGTAATGAAAAAGCAATATACTAGAGCAGTAGTGAGGTAACATGCTAAGAAAGCTGCAAGTCATCTAAAAGCTTGCTGGTTACAAGGATTTTATTTTAAATGGCATTTATCATGAACATCTCAGCAGAAAATAATGCTGTATAAGAAAACTAGGTAATGGGTCCCACTTAAGCTTTTTGTTTTATGTAAAGGTCAATCCATAAAGTTAACCTGTAGAAACATTCCAAACATTCCAGACAATTCCCTTGTCCAGGGAAAAAGGAGGAAAAGGGAGGCAGGATAGATCTGCATGAAGGCTACAGACTCAAGGGCTAACTAGTAATTTTGAGCATCAATCAGTAAAGAAGATAGAATTCCTAAGTATTGCAGTTAAGCAGATGAGGGGCCACCATGCTGGGGCTTGCCTCTCTACTTGGCATACCCCATAAGGGTGACATCCTCTTGGTTTCTGTGGCAGCTGGCATCTGAAACTATTTTGCTACTGGGATTCCTCATCCCACTACATGCATAATTTAAATAAGAAAAGTGCTGGATGACCTCTTTTCACACCCTTAGCTTAGTCCCAATGCGAGAAGCTTTCAATATGGTGATGTGTCTCTGAGGCACAGCCCCTTCCATGGACCATCTAGCTGGAGATAGGCCAAGATAGGTTTCCTTGTAGCATAACCGAATGTTTCTCTGCCATGCCTCCATTCCTCACACTCACTGTAAATTTATCTCCTTCATAGAGAGCATGTGAATGTGGTTCCAAGGGTGTAAAATTAGTGATTTAATTTCCTTCTTATCGTGTAAGGTGGAATTGCAAAAACTTTTGCCTTGTCTTCCAATTTAACCTCCCTGTGTTCTTACCCCAATTTTTAAAATCTTCTTTTACTAAACTTTTTATTAAGTTATTAAATAGTGTCTGATATGGATTTGACCAAAAAAAAAAAAAAAAAAAAAAAAAACTAGTAATAAATAAGGGAAAGGTCTCCTTCATCCTTATTTCCAGGTAATGCATTATTTTTAAAAAAATCTTTGTTAGTTTTCTAAGGGAAAGAGTCAGTCAATGTGAATGACTTGGAATATAATTTTACCTCTAGTTTAAAATTCATAATATAATTAGGTCATGGTTTCCTATGTTGATATTTGCTCTGCAGTGATTCTGATAGCTGATTGTTAATTGAATTTTTATGTGTCTAAAACAGATGCTATATGCTAACTCCCCCATCAGTGTGGAAATGTTAGTCATGCAAATTTAGAAGACAGCACTCCCTCAATGTTTAACCCCATATTTCAGTGCTATTACTAATTTAACGATTGACTCATTTAACCACAAACATTGGCATTAATCACAGGAGTTGTGGGTTTAATTATGAGTAGCCACCAGAAGAGACATTTCCAAAAAGACTGAAGCCAAAAGTATGATCTAAACCACTCTTTTTAAAGTATGCTTTTCATTATCCTATGCTCTTTTTAAAAAAAATTTCAGTATGCCAAAAATTATTTTGCTCTTCCTGTTGATTAATGTCAAAGCGTACCGTGAATATTTTTGATTTAATGACTGAAATTTTGGGGGAAAACAGATGCATGCATCATCATGAGGACCTAAAATAACATTACCAGGAGTTCTAATATAACATACAAAACACCTAGAATTTGTAGTAATTACATGTAAACTTATAAATAATGGAAGAGACTTAATCACATTGACCTTGCTCAATCATAAATAACAAGGCTGCCTTAAATTCATCCTAATTGCCCCCTGGTTGTACAGAAACTTTTGGAATCCTTTCCAGTTACAAAAATGAGTGGAAGGAGAGGCAATTCTTCTTAGATTGATGAATTTCTTTCTGATAAATTATTCTTTACTACCACCTTGTTTCCTGTGCTCCCTTCTATTTTTGGTCACTATCTGCCAGTGCAATCTATACCTATCACTACAAGTGATTCTCCAAGGGTCCCTCACAGGAGCTCTATGGATCCTAGGAGTGCCTTGAAGGATAGATGAACACACGCTGAAACTGCCATATAGAAAAGGGGGGGCTATTGATTCACCAAAGAGACACGTGGAGGGGATGGGGGTGAACCGCGAAAGGAACGAGTGGGGGGGAGGAAAAAGAAAGGAAAAATGGGGGGGAACTCCGGTCTGGCTTGGGCTTAAGTACAAGGGTGGGGGGACGTGACTTGCATGGCCCGGATTGGCTCAGAACTGAAAAACCCGCCTTGGGACGAATTCTCGCGAGAGGCGAGTATTCACGTGATTAGGAAGGGTGGGAGCTCGAAACCCGCCAAGTGTGGATTCTCGCCCAAAGGTAAATTCTGGCGAGAGGTGGGCACTACCTGAAAGGCACCCTGGGACATGACCTGGCTGCCCGATTTCATCTAACATTCCTCCCTTTTTGCTTTCTTAGGAAGAGGGGCATCGTGTTTCGATCTGGCTGCTTCAGAGCTGAAATGGGGCGAAGTGGGGTAGTTTTGAGGGGGGAGGGAGATGTGGACAGGCAGGTCAGGCTTGAGGGTGAAAAGAATTCCAAGGAGGCAGGCACCAAAAAGATGGATCTCTGCAGGAGTGAATTGGATGAAGGTTCCTTGAAGCCATAAGTCAGTGAGGGTGTCAAACCAGGCTTCTGCAGAGGTCACCGGGGGAATCAACCAGCTATCCTCTTGGAGAGCATGTAGGAATTGTGGGATCTTAACACTATTATGGAAACAACAAAGAATTACAGCAAAAAGGCCAATAGAGGGTGTCAGGATGTAGTTGATCTCTCTAGAGATTGGCAAATCTGTCCCGAGGTGAAGAGAAGTCATCTCTGGTTGGAAGGTCATCTGTGGTTTTTAGCAGTTGATAATCCCTGAGGAGAAGCTGGTTAAAGGTTTGATTAAAAATCTGAGAAATGTGATTTTGAAGGCATCGTATGAGGCAAGGAACTATCATCAGGACAAGACATATAGTTATATAAGTGGGCCTAGGAGAGGGAGGACCCAGGGGGCCACCCTTCCCATAGTTCCCAAGAGGACCTCTGCTGCCACCGGATCTTTTTGTCCCCTAAATCTTGCACCACCTCCTTCAAGCGATGTACATTGTGGTCAACCTTGCCTGACTGGTTGACATAATAGCAGCATTCTTCACCCAAGAAAATACATGTACCCCCTTTTTCTGCTGTGATGAGGTCCAAGGCTCGCCTGTTCTGGAGCACAACCTCCGCTAATGATGAGAGTTGTTGCTGGAGGGCCTGGATGGAGTAGGCGGAGGCTTCAGCCATGGTGGCAAGCTTATCTGTGAGGTCAGAGAGCTCCTGTCCAAAGGATTGGGCCATTACAAGTGAATGAGCCAGTCCTCCAATTGAGAGGCCTGTGGAGGCAATCGCGGTGACTAGGCTAACACCCACTAAGGCTGCCAGAGTGGCCGCTCGTTTAGAGCACCCCCCTTGAGACTGTTGGGAGGAAAGAAGGTCCTCAACTTCAGCCTCTGTATATAGAGTCAAGCTTGGAATTAAGACAACAGGATAGCAGGGATCTGGGGTTTTAGCATCAATGCATTGGAACATATGGGTGGAGCACCAAAATAGGAGAGGGGAAAGGAGAATCAAATTACCCGTTATGGGATGCCAGGTGCATTCCGGGCAAGAGTCTTTGGCGGCGGCCAACAAGAAGTAACATTAAGGAAGCGGGGGATAGTTGGAAGTAGGAGAGAGAGAGATGATCGATCGTGGCATGAGAAGGTTGGGGTGACATTGGCTTGAACTGGGACTGGGACTAATAAAGACTTCCGAAGTGGCGCACAGAGGAAACAGGTTGAAGCATTAAAGGTAGAATAGTTTGCTAATAAGGAAAGAGATAAAGAGAGAATGGAGTTCCAGGAGAAGAGGAGAGAATCGATCAAGTTTCGAAGATGGGTTCGAGTCTGTTGCCTGGTGGCATTAAGTATCTCAAGAGCCCTGGCAGCAGAAGAGTCTTTTATAGTTTTTTTCTATAATGATTTTACCTCGACCATGGAACCAGTCGTGATTAGCAAACCCTACTGCAGCAACACAACTCTGCCAGGAAGAAGGGTCAGTAATCTTGAAAGTCACATTGTTACTGTACCTCCAGGATTGGAGTTGGGATGGCATGATTCCCCAGGAGTTTGTTGTTCCCATAACAGGATGGGACCAGTGATATTTACAGCTCCAGGATGGACATCCAACCCATCCATTAGGGTCATTGCACCAATTTTCTGTCTGGTCCTCTTTAAAACAAAGATACTTTTGTGATTTTGACATTTCAGAAAAACATTGGTGAGCACACGAGGAAACTACATCAAAGGTAAGCAGAATGGAGGGACAACTATCAAAAGGGTAGGATGATTGATTAAGAAGGCATGTCTTTTGCCCATAATTATCTAGTTGCCAAACCTCAAAGAAATAATGGCATGGAGGAGCAGAGCAATAGGACACAGAACCTGCAGGGACAAATGGAAAGAGAGCCAGAGATAGAATGAAAAAGACAGAAAAGGTCATTTTAGGTCAGTATTAGGAACATGAGAGAAGCGGACTTTCAGGGGATCGGTGGGGAGAGGGGGGAGCAAGTATATCGAGGTAGTTGTTTGTCGTCCTTTTGTGGATCCTCAGTTGGTTGAGCAGCTGGTTTTAGTCTGGAAATATGAATCCAAGAAGTCAAATTCCCTGAAGTTTCACGAAGCTTAGCAGCCGTGGGTGTGCACAGCACAACCTGGAAAGGGCCTGTCTACTTTGGGGCAAGGGAGGCTGTTCCTGTGTCCTAGGGAGGGGAGAAATATACCCAAGAACCGGGAATTAATGGGAATGAAGCAGTTAGTCTACCTGGATCAGGCAGAATGAAATCTTGGCACTTCCATAACTGATGTCTAATGAAGGACAAGATGGGAAGAGAAAGATCTTTGGGTAAGGGTCCCTGAGTTGGGGAAACTCCGGGTTGAAGAGCTGGTCACCCAAACATAACCTCAAAAGGGGATAGTAAGGAAGGCTTTTTTGGGAGGACTCTGAGCCTAAAGAGGGCAAGAGGGAGTAACTTGACCCAGTCCAAGTGGAGTTCTAGGGAGAGTTTAGTCAGGACATCCTTAAGAGTCCTATTAGTCCTCTTTACCTTCCCTGAGGACTTGGGGTGATATGGGATGTGAAAATGCCAAGGAATATTAAGGGAAGTAGAAATACTTTGGGTAACCTGGGAAACAAATTCAGGCCTGTTGTCAGACTGGATGGATGTGGGCAATCTGAAACGAGGAAGGATTTCTGAGACTAGAGTGGAGGCTACTGTGGAGGCCCTTTTATTGGAAGTAGGGAAGGCTTCCACCCATACAGAGAAGGTGTCTACCAAAACCAGGAGATATTTGTGTCTCCGGGAAGCTCTGCCTACGCATGTTGGTGAAATCTATCTGCCAACTCGGCTCCTGGAAGCTGGCCTCGAGCTTGGTGAGAGGGAAATGTTCCTGGTTTAAGGGGAGTGTATGGGTTATGTGCTCTGACATGCAGTGCACGTGGAGGTGAGATGATGGAGAAACTGCATGTCTTCCGGAGTCAGAGTAAGGAAGGAGGTAGCGAAAGTCCTGAGGGCCTGAGGGTTAGGATAGAAAAGGGAATGGAGATAGGAGAGGATTGATTGTGTGGAAGGGGATGTGGGGGTCTGGGTAGTAGGTTGGACTGGAGCCAGAAGAGAAGGAGAGGATAGTGCTGCTTCCCTTGCTGCCCTGTCAGCCTTTGTGTTTCCCTGAACTATGGGAGAGTCTCCACTTTGGTGTGAAGGACAATGGGAAATTCCTATTAGCTTGGGCAGAAGAGAGACTTGCAGAAGCTTTGATATTAATTTAGAATTAGTAATTGCAGAGCCTTTTGTGGTCAGGAGCCCTCGCTCTTTCCATACTGCTGAATGGGAAAGCAAAATATGGTAAACATATTTTGAGTCTGTGTAAAGGGTAAGGTTTTGGTCAGCATCTAATTCGAAGGCACGGATAACAGCTATTAATTCAGCCCGTTGGTTTTGTGGTGTTGGGGGGAAGGGGTGCTGCCTCAATAACCTTTGATAGGGAAACAGTAGCGTAACCAGCAAAACGTTGCCCATCCTTAAAGAAAGAGCTGCCATCTGTGAACCAAATTAGGGAAGGATCAGGAAGTGGTCCCGCTTGAATGTGGGAGGGGTGGGGGATTAAAGCCTCAAGCATCTCTATACAATCATGTTCTGGGGGCTCTGAGGAGACTGTGAGGAGGGAAGCTGGGTGTAAAGAGGAGCAGGGTTGGAAGGTGATTGAGGAGTCATGCAAAAAAGAAATGAGGAGAGAGAGAATGCGGCAGGGTGGGAGAGTTTGAAGACTCTCATAGGTTAGTAAATCTTTTAAATGATGAGGAGAGGCAACAGTAACCTGGGCACCAAAAGTCAACTTTTTTGATTCCTGCAGAAGTAGGTAAGCAGCAGCCAGAGCCCTAAGACAAGGGGCCCATCCATGAACTGTGGGGTCAAGTTGTTTAGAGAGGTAGGCAACTGGAGCAAAGGTGGGGCCCTTGTATTGGCCTAGAACACTGAGAGCCAAACCCTTTGTTTCATGGACATAAAGGGTAAATGGCTGAAGAAGGTCTGGGAGATGAAGAGCTGGGGCCTGTGACAGTGCCTGCTGCAAATGCTTAAACTCAGCCTGAATGCTTTCAGGAAGGAACTTTCTCTCAATCTCCTTAGCTGCCTCATATAGGGGCTTTGCATAAAGAGAGAAGTTGGGAATCCAGGCACGGAAATATCCTGCTAGCCCTAGGAAGGAGAGAATCTCTTCTTTTGTCTTGGGACATGGGAGCTCCTTGATGAGGGCATTTCTATCTACAGTAATGGCCTTCGATTGATGGGAAATCTGAACTCCTAAATATACTACCTGGGTCTGGGCAAGCTGTACCTTAGATGGGGAAACACGATACCTGCGAGAAGCAAGAAAATTTAAAAGGGTATAAGAGTCTTCAGGAGCTGTGAAGAAAGAAGGGCTGCAGAGGAGGAGGTCATCTACATATTGCAAGAGAGTGGAGTTAGGGAATTTAAGATCTTTGAGGTCTGCAGCCAATGTCTGTCCAAAGATATGAGGGCTGTCTCGAAAACCCTGAGGGAGGACTGTCCAGGTCAACTGTGGGAACGCCGGGTATCTGGATCTGTCCAAGTAAAGGCAAAGAGTTCTTGTGATTCTGGAGCTAAAGGGACAGTGAAAAAGGCGTCCTTTAGGTCAATAACTGAGAAATGGGTGGATAAGGAAGGAATTAAGGAGAGAAATAGTATACGGATTTGGGACCACGGGGTGTATGGGCTTAACAGCCTCATTGATGAGGCGAAGATCTTGGACTAGCCGATAAGACCCATTGGACTTCTGAACTGCCAATATAGGGGTATTATAAGGGGAATGGGTGGGTCTGAGAAAACGTTTCCACAAAAGATCTGAGATGATGGGTTGAAGACCTCTGAGGCTAGCAGCTGGAAGTGGATATTGGGCTTTATTGGGGAAATGTTGAGGATCTTTAAGGTGAATTCGTACAGGGTCACATTGAGCAAGGGAGGGAGTCTGAGTATCCCAGACTTTGGGGTCCACTAAATCGGTGGGGACAGGGTAATGGGAGGTTTCTGCGTCGGTAGAAGGTTGGGGGGTTTCTGCCTCGGTAGGGGGCTGAGGGGTTCCTATATCAATAGGGGGCGGTGGAGTTTCCTCATCAGCATCAGTAGGGGGTGGTGGATCAGTGGCCTTTGAAACAGTGAGAAGAAAGATGGGGGAGGAGACGGAGCAAAACGAACCAGGGAGCACAACTGAGCTAGGCGGATTGGAGAACACAATTGAGGCCTGGAATTTGGCCAATATGTCTCTGCCCAATAAGAGCACAGGACATTGAGGCATTACCAGAAACTGGTGGGTGAAGGCATGGTGATGAAGACAGCAAGACAGAATAGGAGTCTTGCGGGGGCGAATAGCATTTCCCTCTACCCCGACAATAGGGGATGGTGCTATGGTGGTGGTGCCCCAAAACTCCCTCAAGACCGAGGAGGTGGCTCCTGTATCTAGTAGGAAATTTACGGGGCGTCCTCTCAACAAGGAGAGTAACCCTGGGCTCCTTCAATGCGATGTCAATGGTCAGGAGAGGAGCCCCTGGGCCCCATCAATCTTCCATGGCCAGTGCCAGCAGGCTGGGGTTTGTGACTGGTCCAGCCCCCCTGCGGGGACTGGGGCAGTCAACGCCCCAATGGCCCATCTTGGAACACTTTGGGCATGGGCGCTTAGGGGGCCTGGGATCAGGGCAGGCTCTAGCCCAGTGTCCATCTTTCCTGCACCTAAAGCAAGGCCCTGGGGGTTCCTCCTGTGTGGACTTATGTACCCCTTTTTTTGAGGCCTGAGCGTCAGGGCCCCTAAGGGCCTGGGCTAACATTTGGAATTTTGACCGCTCAGCCTTTTCATATTTCTGAAACCTGCGACGTTCGGCGTCTTCCTCACGGTTATGATAGACCTTAAAAGCCGTGGCCAAAATCTCAGTCTGAGGGGTTGCGGGGCCCTGCTCCAATTTCCTTAATTTAGCCCGTATGTCGGAGTAACTCTGGGACAGGAAATATGTGATAAGGACTTGACGGCCCCCCTGAGACTCAGGATCTAAATTTGTGTACTGCTAAAGGGCCTTTGTCAGCTGATCCAAAAATTCAGAGGGGGTTTCTTCTCTTTTTTGAATAATCTCTTGCAGCTTATCAAAATTAACAGGTTTCCGAGCTGCACGTTTAAGACCACCTACTATGCAAACTAAAAACTGATCTCTCAAGACCATGTCCCCTGGGGCATTGTAATCCCAGTTCGGGTTTCTATGTGGAACAGCCTCAGGACCAAAGGGGAAGTTTGGGTTTACTCTGTGAGTCTCATCTGCATATGCTCTTGCTTGCTCCCAGACTCGTCTATGCTCTTCAGGAAGTAAAGTATTTGACAAAATGAAGTATGCATCATGAAATGTGAGGCTGTATGCTTGGGTGACCCATTGGAATTCTTTTATATAAGTTGTAGGGTCTGTTGTAAATGAACCCAATCGCTTCTCGATCTGGGACAGGTCTGACATGGAAAATGGGATATGAACTCTCACAACCCCTTCTTCCCCAGCTACCTCCCTTAGCAGCACGATTATCTGAGCTGCCTGCTTTTTCGAGCATGTCAAGGGAGGACTGAATGCAGGGGGCGGAAGAGTATCCCGCAAGTCTGGGAGAGACACTGCGGGAACTGCTGGGGCCGGGAGAAACTCTGTGGAAGACGCTGGGGAAGAAGCGCGGACTGCGCAACTCTCTCCCTGCACCGCTGCCAGAGCTGTTGGGGAAGAAATCGGGGAGGGGGCCAAAGCCTGAAGCTGCGCATCTGGTAAAGAACGCGTCGCAGAATTCACGGAAGTGGGGGCTAAAGTTTGAAGCAGTGCTTCTGGCAAAACCCGCATGGCCAAAGATGGCGGGGAAGCCATGGCAGGAAATGACGCAAACCAAGCGGCGGAAGCTGAGTGGGCGGGGATAATGGCGGAAGAGGCGCGGAACTTGGAACGGGAAGTTGAGTGGGCAGGGGTAAAGGCGGTGAAGGCACAGGAAATGACGTGGAAAGAAAAGGAGGGTCTACAGAGGAGGACTCGGAAGGAGCGGAATAAAGGGGAGGGGCAGAGGATGATGCAAAAGGAAGAGGAGGGTCTAAGCACGAAAGCGCGGCAATTTTGGAATTGAGAGCCTGAGCTGGGGGAGGGGGAGGGACAGGAATCCTAGACTGTTGGTAAGGGGGTGGTGGAGCCTCTAATCCTGGGTCAAAATCAAGGTCAACCAAAGATGGAGGCGAATCACAGGGTCTGCATGCTAGTAAAATGGTCTCAGGACTACACCGAGTGCACAGGGAAGGACTTGAATGGAGAAGGGAAAAGGCATCCACGTAAGGCAAATCTGTCCATCTTTTCGACTGTTGGCAAAAGCTGGAAAGTTTCCGTAAAACCTAGGCATCTAGGGATCCTGACTCTGGCCACTGACTGGATAATGGGTAGGAAGGCCAAATTTCTGTACATAACTTTATTAATTTCTTTTTCCTTATCTGTGTCTTTAAGCCCAAGTTTGCCTGATTTTTTAGGAGGCAATTAAGAGGAGAATCAGCTGGAATTGATAGGGAAGTTCCCATATTTCTCATTAATGGGGAAAGGCTAATACAATATTTCGAAAAGCGTCCCTTTCAAAATATGTATTAGAGTGAGATCCAAGTCTGCTTGCCCAGTCGTCACCGGGTCAGGCTGACATGGACCACCGTGAGAAATGTCTTTCTCAGGATGCCCGGGGACTGTCAGCCACCTCGCCCGAGGGTTTTCCGTGTCTCGTCCTGGACGGAAAAAGGCTCAAGTCCGGAGTGTGGAAAGGAACTTCTCTAACCACTCCCAGCTGAAAGCTCTAATCTTACAGCTGAAAACTTTAGAGCGGGCAGATAAAGGTGGGGAGAGGGGGAGTTCCTGGGGTCCACTGTCGCCTTTAAGACTCGGATGGGGTGCTTTCCCCCCTGCACAGGTCACAGGCGAGATTGCCGGAAAATCGACGGTCAATTCTTGCCATATAGTGACCAGACAGGTTTAGGAACTCGGGGTAGAAGGGGGCTTACCGAAATCCAGCGATGCTGTAGTGGAAAGGATGAACAGATGAATGGAGGTGTTTTCCAGAAGGTCTATGCCCTCCGAACTGGATGCGCTTCTTTCTCCCTCCCGGGTTTTGGCACCAAAATGAAGTATAGATGAACACACGCACCAAAATGAAGGATAGATGAACACACGCTGAAACCGCCGTATAGAAAAGGGGGGCTTTTATTGATTCACCAAAGAGACACGTGGAGGGGATGGGGGTGAACCGCGAAGGGAACGAGTGGGGGGGAGGAGGAAAAAGAAAGGAAAAATGGGGGGGAACTCCGGTCTGGCTTGGGCTTAAGTACAAGAGTGGGGGGACGTGACTTGCATGGCCCAGATTGGCTCAGAACCGAAAAACCCACCTTGGGACGAATTCTCGCGAGAGGCGAGTATTCACGTGATTAGGAAGGGCGGGAGCTCGAAACCTGCCAAGTGTGGATTCTCGCCCAAAGGTAAATTCTCGCTAGAGGTGGGCACTACCTAAAAGGCATCCTGGGACATGACCTGGCTGCCTGATTTCATCTAACATGCCTAATATTATGGTTTAGATGTGAAGTGTCCCTCAAAAGCTCACGTGCAAGAAGTTTTAGAGGTGAAATGATTGGATTATGATAACCTTAATCAATCAATTAATCCCCTGATAGGAATTAACTGTGTGGTAGCTATAGTCAGGTAGGATGTGGCTGGAGGAGGTAGATCATTTGGGAGAGTTACTTTGGGGTATATGTTTTGTCCTCCTTAAGTAGAGCACTCTTTCTTTGCTTCCTGATGCCATGGTCTCAGCTGCTTTCATCTGCCACGTACTTCTGCCATGATGTTCTGCCTCATCTCAGGCCCTGAGGAATGGAGTAAACCATCTATGAACTGAGACCTTTGAAACCGTGAGCTTCAAATAAACTTTCCCTCCTCTATTCTTTCTTGTCAGTTCTTTCAGTCACAGTGACAAAAAAGCTGGCTAAAACACCTACCCATGCAGAGATTTCTCAGTGTTCTCTTCCTTTAAACAGAAGAACACAGCGAAGAGTGGAATTCCAAAATTGAAATGATCACTGCTATGTAGGCAATTATATAAATAATTCTCTACTCACACCATGTTGTTAGATATTACCTTTTGAGAAACAGGATATAAGACTGATGTGGAGATGATATCTACTTTTAAAAATAGAAGTACTTAGGTTTAGGGGAAATATGTAATATTGTTAAAGGCATAGTAAAATTTTATTGCATTACTTATATTATAAGAAGAGTAAAATTATGGAGAGAGAGATATTGAGAGAGAGAGAAATCTGTGATTAGAACAAGCATATTCCTCAAGTCTTAAGTTAAACATTGGAAGATATGACCAGTCCATGAGAAAGATGTGACCAGAATATGCTGGATAGAGGAACATTTTCCTTACAATTATATGTATAGTGGGATTACAACTATATATACAATTGTATATGTGTATATGTATACACACACAAGTGTGCATATGTGTACATGCATGTTTGTGTGTACACCAACCCTGCACATTTAAAAAGGAATTATATACATGAAAATACTAATAGTAAGTACTTTTCTATTGTAATTATTCCCTTAATATTATAATATCACTTTAGAATAAAACAAAATTTAAAAAAAATTTAGGCTACAAACCATGGCAAGACATCATGATTGTTTACCTGTAAACACATTCATGTATGTAGACTAGTATGAACTGAATTCAGTGCATGTAGTTCATTTTAACATCATAGACACTGAGAGAATCTATTTGCTCTGATCCCTAAACCTGTGCTTCAGGGAAGGAGTCCTAATAACTAATTACAAATACCATTTGTTTTCTGCATGTAGCACACTATGAGGTGAACGGTAAAGAAAACAATGGCACAATTATCATAAAAGATTGCTGTTCTAGTTTTAATGGTTAACATTTTTCATCCATGTGACTTGGGCATGAATAAATAATGGACACAGATGTATTGTTTTTCACTCTTCATGACTTTGTTGTGAGCACACTATTTTATCAGTGGAATAAATTGATAAGTGCCTGGAACAGAAGCTACAGAATGAACAATGAGAGCTGGATCCCCATTAGTTTTACCTGTTATTCCAGTTGGCTCATAAGATTTGTCCTGTAGAGATTCCCTGGGCTTATTACTAGCCACTGAACAAATACTTCTGGTTAAGAGCAAAATTCATCAATAAGCAAGTGAAAAACAAATCAGCATAGCAATAAAGTTGAAAAATAATCACAGCCTGGTAAAGGAAACCTGCAAGGTGACTTTACAGTGAGAGTGATAGCAAAATTGCTGGGATGTGATTCGAATTTACACTGCAAATGAATGTCATGGGACCATACCACAGAATGCCAAATGACAGTGGTTTGATTGCTGTGCAAAAAAATATTTGTGTTTTCCAGTTATAGATAAGAATACCAAGAGCTTTCTGAAAGTAGAACCTCAGAGTACTTTGTTATGTGCTATTGCAGGGTGCAAGGACTGTTCTTGTCCTTTATGAACCAACAGAGTATAAATAGAGAGTGAATGTCACCTTATTCCCTAGGCTTACTGAGTATTTCATGAACATGATGAAAAAAATCATTAATTTTTTGTATGCTCTCTATGCCAGGCATTATGTTAGTGATTTTACTATGTTAATTTGTTTACTGAACAGGAGTCCCTATATATTCTGTGGCACTTAGTTGTCTCATTGTCTGAGACTGACTTTGTATTTACAGACATAATTTGTTCTTATTATTTGATTGATGGGCCTGCCCTTATGAATCTTGCTTTTGGTTCTTATGTTTTGCATGATTTTCCAGTCCTGTACTTAATACTCTGAAGCTATATGTAAAAATAATGATAGGAAAGCCTTCTTAAATACTTTTGTATGTGTCAAGCAGTATTGTATATAGGTACCTCTCTCTCTCTCTCTCTCTCTCTCTCTCTCTCTCTCTCTAATCTATTATTGTCCTTTAGCCAAAGACTACAGGAATACCAGAAGTTGAACTAGTTGACTTTATTACTAGTTGCTGTGAAGGAGAATACACACCATGTGAATTGTGTGTTGTTTCAGAAACACTATGGTAGAAAGAACAAACTAAAAGATTTAGGATTGGCTTGAGGGATCTTGGAGATAGCCTAAAGAAAAAGAAATTTGCTTCATGTTGGATTGAATGAAAAAGTAGGGAAAATTTTATGGTAAAGTATCTCATTAAATTTTATCTATGAAGAGGGGATAATAGGATAAAACTATAATTAGTAAAGAAGTGGCTGTAATTATCTTAGCCAGGAAAGAAGGTTGTTTGGCATTTTACATTTGCACAGTGAACTTGCTTTTGTCTGTTCTTAGAAAAAAATTAAAAATTAGCTTTACTTTGTCTTATTTTACCATGTTCTCAGAGTAACCATATTTAATGTTGGCACTCTGTAAGATTTTTTATGTCCAACAGAAGAAAAATAGCGCTGTTCTACGAGTGCCATTCCAGCTTCAAAATGTCAAGGACTGCTCTTTATTATCTATCTATCCATCCATCATCTAATATTTTTTACTCATTCAGCAACCACAACAACATAGGGTATGAGTATTATAGTTCATCCTATCTTACAGATAATGAAACTAAGGAACAGTGTGAAGTAACTTGCTCAAAACCTTAGAGCTGTAAATGAAAAGACCTGGAGTTCAAGGTTTATGGTGTCCTGATTCCATGGTCCACCCTACTGATCATTACACTGTAATGATTGACAATGAACCTATGGATGAAGTAATTCATCCTTCCATTGCAGAGAGCATGGACATTTTTATGATGAACCTCTACATTTTTGCCTCAGTGAGGGAATGGTGGCATATAATGTTACTAAGGAGGAGAGCATATTGTCCTCTAGCTCCTGGAAAAGGAGCTGGACACCCTGAGCTTCCAAGACCACTGGAAGGAGAAAAGAGTGTGGGCGCAGGAGGGAAGCAATCACTCTGGTCATCAGAAAGAAAAAGGAAGCAAAGACAGCATGAAAACGAAGAAGGGTGGGAACACGGAATGAGAAAGGGGGGCAGGTCCTGGAGCTTGCCTCATTTCCTTAGGATTTGAAGAGTAGGAGAGTTCCCACATGTGTGCCAGGGAAGAGCAATGGCCAGAACACTTTTAGACTCCTGCTCTTGCTTTGGCCATGGAAGTACTTGCCCAATAGATATGACTGATGTGATCCTGTGTGAGAATCACCCTCCCAGACACCTGGGCCTGCCTGCTTGGCAGCAACAGGGAACAATGTGTATGGAGGAACAGAGGGAAGTCCCACATCTTGCTGGAAGCAAATAGCATGAAGGACCATATCAAATTCATGACGTGTGCTTTCTGCCTTAATCTAAAACACAGCATAAGGCAAAAATCTCTTCTTTTAATATCTCAACATCCAATTTGTCAAATTACATGAAATGGAAAGTCAAAACTTGAAGAAACATCCAAAATACTAATTAAATCAAAATAAATGTGACAGAGCACATATTGATGATAATTTTGGATTTATTTTATTTTTTGTCTTTTCTTTATTCATCACGTATTCATTGAGAGTCCAGTGTGTATCAGGCACAGTGCCAGGTATAGGGACACAATGATTAACGAGACAGTCAGGATCTCTGCTGGTTTCAAAGTGGGCCCCAGATACTAGGTCATATCACTGATTCAAAGATAAATAAGCCTCAAAATCTTAAATGCATTCTAAAGAGCATGTATGAATTTGAGTTATACTGTGTTAAATTTCCACAAATGAGTTCACTATGTGGCAGTCAGCTTATCTACTTGGAAGAAAAGTAATTTTGAGTTTTGATTTGGTTTATTTTTAAAGTGGGTTATGTTTGCTCCTTCTTCAGGATGAGGACAAAATGCCTGGCTCTCCATGGCTTGCCTGGGATTCCTGCATGACTAGGTAGACAGCATGGCATTCGCATGTTCTCATCTTTCCCTGTCTTTGCCTTTCTGCCTCCTCTTTTATGATCTAAGAGCTGCAATCTCAGTTGGATCAATGCTTGATTAGGTGCCTGGTGGAGTGCAGTTGCTCAATAAATGAATGTAGGATATTGTCAAAGTAAAGCAATCTCAGAACTCAGGTGAATAGTGCTTCCTAAGTGCTACCTATCAGTGCCCCCTCTCCTCTTCCTTTTGAACTCCCCCCGGGGAGGATGGATTAGCTGACAGGTCCCAACCTTTCCCACCTGAATTAAGTCTTCTAAATGGCCACATAAAGAAATTCCTCCAAGTGTCTAGAAATAGTGAATATGTCCAGTCACAAAAGAGTATTCAGGGATTTTGTTTCCCAATCTAAAAAAAAGTAAGGGGAAAAAAAAATCTCTCTGATACTATCACTCTTTTAGCTTTAATTTCTCATTAGAGAGATTTTTCAAAAAGTCTGAAAAAAGCTTTCAATAGCTTGACATCTTGTGAATACAAGCCATTGTGCTACTAAAGTGTCTGTTCTTGTCAGAAAACATGAAGTATGGGCGCATTTGTCCTGTTGATCCACTTTAGATACCTTTTCATTGTCTCTAAGAAACCTTTCATCACAGACCTTTTACCTTCCCCTCCCAGTTGAGTAGTTGCAGAACAGTTAGGCTTAAAGTGTAGCTCCTTGTCTGATAAAAATGAGTTACCTGGCTCAGATTTAATTCGTTGTTCTTTCTAAGTTGACAGTTACCGGAAGAATTGGTATGTGGGAAATGCTGAAGGACACCACCTCCAGGAGCTGGACTGTCAGTTTCTGAAAAAAAAAAACCTATAAGCCACAGCAAAACACAACCCACAAAACACAAAACAAAAACTCACTGAAGCAGAAAGAACAGAAGAACTCGAATTAAAGCAAATTCTAATTTTAAAAATGTATACTTTTATAAAAAGCAGTTTTTAATCTTAACTCTTGGACAAAAACTTTTAAGAAAGCATATCTAACCTACATTGTGAGCTTATATATGTTTTAAAATACAGGATCAAATGTCTTATAATGCCTGAGATGGCAACCGAGGCATGTGTGGATGAAGTCAGGGCAGGAAAATTAAGGGAAATAAGCAATTTATTACTTATTCCTACAAGAAACTTCTGTGGCTCTGTGTGTAGTTAGCAAAGGAAAGGACTTGTATATTTGTTTTCACTGGACTCTGATGGGCAGTCATCTTTTGGTAGCGAGAAAATGAAAATGAGGTACAATTGAATCAAGTTTTCACTGAGTAGCACAGAGTACAATCTGATCTAGTTCACCTGATTGAAATCCTAAATGCTGTGGCTTCGTATCTCATTATATCTGTTATAAATAATATGAGCAGAATGTGAACTGACTTCATGAATAGGATCCTATGAACTGTGTGTCAAAGATTTTCTGGCCAAGTATTTACTTGCTCCCAAATATCGAATTAGTCCACTATCATTCTCAAAGATTTCTTTCTTGTTGTTATTTTTTCTCCTCCTCCTCCTCTTCCTCCTCCTCCTCCTCCTCCTCCTCCTTCTTCTTCTTCTTCTTCTTCTTCTTCTTCTTCTTTTTTTTTTTAAAATACAGGTACTCAGTATTTGCCCAGAGTGGTAAATCATGTGTTCAAGTAATCTTCCCACCTCAGCCTACCAAACAGCTAGACTACAGGTGCATCCACCTAGCCTAGTTTCTGTAGAATATCTAATGAATCACTTGCAGTGTCTTTACAGTCAAGTTGGAAGTAAGCTTTTTGTAGGCTTGTTAATAGCTGTATTTTCAGATTTTAGCATGGTGACTAAAGTTATTTATAAGAAACCAAGAATAAATAGATCAGAAGGTGAAGCAGTAAATGAATTTGAAAGATTTCTAGTCTTTTAAGTTCCTCATTTAAAATGCAGATGCATCATATCTTGAGCAGATATGTATAATGTAATTTCACATTTATTTTAGTCAGTTAATGCAGTTTCTGGAATATATCAAGTATTCCATGAAAGCAAGCTCTTTTCCCTAGAACATATGTTGTTAATGGTTTGAGGTCTGAAGAGCATAGGATCCCAGAAGGTAAGGAGGAGAGACCTTTAGTGCTGGAAAGGCAGAGAGGGCTCTTGTGACAAAAGCGGAAGGCAGCTGAGCCACCCTTAATCAAACCCACAGTGTCCTTTACATGGTGCCTGAAGCACAGCCTGAATTGCCTACATTACTTCCTACTCAAGGATCCCAACTCAGTAAACTACTTTGGTCAGAGCATGCACTAATTGATGTCAGAATTTCTTGAATGATGACAATAATCTTTAAATTTCTTTCTTCACAACAAAAGATCTAACATTTGTCATTTTGTTTTCTTTTGGGAAAATAAAAAAATTGTATATCTTTGTTTAAATATATGTACACATTGTTAAATGTTTGCTATGATCAAACTAAACATCTATTATCTTTTTTTAAGCATAATTATCTTTTATTGGTGTCACAAGAACATGTAATATCTACTTTCTTAGCAAATTGTAAGTATTAATTATAGTTGCCAATGATAGTTGATCTTAAATTTCTATTTGTGACCTTGTAACACACACAAAAATTAACTCAAAATGGATCAAAGACCTAAACATAAGCCCTAAAACTACAATGTTCTTGGAATAAAATAGGGTAAAAGCTTCATCGCATTGGACTGGAAATGATTTCATAGATATGATATCAAAAGCAGAGGGAATGAAATAAAAAATACAGATAAATTGGACTCCATCAAAATTTCTATTTGTGGCAAATCTAAATGCCACCAGAGAGCTCTTTCATATGATACAGAAGAATAACTAGGGTTTGTGCCTTTTAAGAATGCATAGATTTATGTCCATAATTTTTCCTGTTAATGGCATAATAGAAAATAAATCTTAACAGTGCTTGTACTTACAGGTTTTAGAGTTTATTGTGGCAATACCTTCTCAGAATTAGAAAGTGAGGTATGGCTACATTTTGTGTTTATTTTTGGTTGCAAGCAGGAGAAACCCATTCTGGCTCACTTAAGCAAGTCATTTAGTGGAAGTATATGAACTGACTCAGAAAAACAAAGGAACATTTGTTGAACCAGTTTGAAGGGTCTGGAAATAGAGAAGTTCTTGAGAAACCCAGGTAGGAATTGCTAATCACAGTCCCATCAGATAACACTGCTGGATGAGTCAGCTCAAATAGCTTTCCATTTCTTTTGACAATACATTCAACATTTTGTTGGTCATGCTTGAATCATAAACTTCCAGACCTTGTCCTCAAGAAAGAAATACCTTTGTTTATGGTCCACCAAGACTATATAGAGTTGAAGAGCTATTTCTACCAAAGAAAAAAGAGAGTGCTCTTCTCAGAGAAAGGGAGCATCTTATGGGGCAAGCAAACAAACAAACCCCCCTCCCCAGAGTACACATACTGTGAATTTGCAATTAGTACCTACTCACCAGGGAAAAATTGAGATCCAAGAACTAAACCCAAAATAAATCTAAAGGGCAATAAAATTGCTATTGAAGTTGCCATTTCTCTACCAGGATTATATTCCTATGTTCATCTCCCTGGGGAATACTGCATGGCTATTTGAAAAACAAAAGAACAAAACAACATCAACAAAAAATTCTTTCTCATTACAGAAATGTCTTAATTCTTCAATTATATTTGACTGTCCTATTTCAGATTCATGACTGTTGTGTCAAGCAGAGATGATGATTTCTAAGAGTATACCTGAAATCTGAAACTCCAAATCTGATAACTTCAGATCTCTCTCAGTCTGAATCTCTGTATCTCTCTTTCCTTGAGCCAAAGTCTTAACTGTAATTTCTATAGGAAAATAAATATGATTTCCCAAAGATTCTTCATCCTGATATTTGCTATGCTGCTTCCTGGCTTATGCTTCAAGTATTATCAGGTACCAGCACAGCTTTGCAGCCCTTATGTAGCCTACAGAATTGTTATCCTACTAATATTTTTACCAACCCATCTGTATCAACAGCATCACACTAATAGCTAACATATTTATTGTACACTTTCACAGATGCTTTCTCAATTTCATCAATGGCCTAGGATGACAGGTATTCATCACTCCCATTTTGCAAGAGAGGAAAAAGAGGCTTAAATTGGTCATCTCATTAACCAAAATCACAGAACAAATCAAATAAATGATAAACTCAGGTTTCTTGTTCCTAAATTCTAATGAGAAGCACGTTTGAGTACAAGATTGTGTTTTCTGCTGCTTTATTATGACTTTAAAATTTTTCTGATGTCACTTAGCACAACATTTTATATGAATATGTTTAATACATTGAATGCCACACGGTTTTTCTCTTCTTTCAGAGTTCATTTTCCCATTCTGCCACTCAAGGTTTTCCTTCATTCTTCTTGTCTCTTGTTCTGTTTTCAATCTTCTCATCTCCTGCTTATTTTCACTTTTGTTAATATATTTTATGTACTGGAGGGTATAATGACATCTATGTTTGAATAACATCTTGCTACTTATACAGAGCATTTATGTTTATGGGCTCATCTGATTTCATCTGATTGTTATAACAATTCTGTGAAATAGTTTTTATTATTCTCAACTTCCAGATGAGGAAACAGAGAGTCAGATAACATAAGTATCTACTTTAATTTTATGCAGGTCCTGAGACAAGGTAGACATTATGGAGCTGAGATTTGAATCCAGATGCTATTTAGACACTACATACTTTTTTTATAAAAAATTACTGACATCATTCATTACCAGCCCATCAAAATGCAAGACCTGCTGGTTTTTTTTCAGGCTCATTCACCTGTCCCCCAGCTGTCAGCTAGCCAGGCTGCGTACTCATTGGGAAATTATTAAACTGCATGTTAGTAATAATGAAAAGAAGAAAAATAACTTTTCTCTCTCCCTAAACCAGTATTATTGCCTAGATGTTTCCTAAAATATAATATTTCCTTATTTTATTTTGAAACATTGCTTTGTGCTATGAAAATATACAGTCTAACATTTTTATAACATTTGATTTGATTCAGATCTGCTTCAGTGAGAAGGTTTTGCAAATGAACTGCCTGCCTCAGAGTAAATGAGTTTCTCTACACTTGGAATAGTCAAACAATGGATGGACATCCAAATAGTGATGCTATAAAAAGGAAGTATGTTTCCTGACTGGAGTTGGGTTTTATTAGAATAAAGATTCCTTCCAAATCTAAGATTTATTGAGTTATCTTTGACACATTGTGTACAGATTAGACAAAAATTATAAAGAAAATGAGTATGTTCTATGTAGTGAAAAAGATTTATTTAAAATAATGATTAAATTTGGTTACTGGTAAGCAGCAAGCAGTAGATTTATCAGTATAAACAACAAGAGTTTTGGTTTGAAATAGACATTGTTTTAATAATTTTGGTAGCTCTGTAGCCCTGTAAAATCACTTAACTTCAGTTTCTTATCTGTAAGTTAGGAAGGATATAATGTATCACAATATAATATATTTTTCAAATTGTGAAAGTTAGAGATAATTCCTCTGAAGGTCTGATAACAGGTGCTTGATATTGGAACACCATAATTGTAAATGACAAATAAGTAAATCATAGAAACCATCCAGATTACGTACTCAGGTTTTCTCAAGCATTAACTCTTTCATAAAGCTTCACTTTCGTAAAATCTAATTCTTTTTCATAACCTTTTGGACCCATTGCTAGATAATGCTGGCCTCATGAATATGCAACCTGTGCAGTCTCATTGAGCACATTGCTCAGAAAGGCATTGTGTTTGGTTTAGCACTAGCTGTCACCATCCTAAAACTTGTTAATAATTAACATTTTCGATCTTGTGTTTTGTCAGGGAAGACTAATGGGAGCGTAAACATGTACATGAAGAGAGGAGCTATTTACAATATGCATGTCTACTATTTCTTGCTGCCCTATTTGCATATATTGTTCTCATTGTCCCATGAGCACATAGTCCTGGTGCACCCACAGTATGTGAAAGATAAGTGAGACTTAAAGCAAGGATGAGATAAATGTGTTACATTTATGACTAAAAAACTGGGAGCCCTGAAAGTCCTGAGGGAACAAGTCTTCCTTTCTAACCGAAACTTGTTTTGAAAGCAAAAGGTAATGATGTTCCAAGAAACACAAATGACCAAGAAACTACCATGTCCTTTCTCACCCATGTTATGTCCTTATGTTGGCTAACCACACAAGATGGAAGCCATGAACTGTGGTGTGCACTGGTAACACCAGCCGCTTGAAAGGCTAAGGCAGGAGGACAGCAAGTTCAAGGCCAGACTCAGCAACAACTTAGATCCTTCTCTCAAATTTAAAAAATTAAAAAGGGCTGGGGATATAGCTCAGTGGTAGAGTGCCGTTGGGTTCAGTTCCCAGTACTGAAGGAAAAAACTAACAAACAAAAAAACAGACATAGAAGGAAAGGAAAGCATAGGGTTTCCTATGATCCCTTTTCATTTCTGTGTTATCTTTCTCATCAGAAAGCTAAAGGTACAAGACTGACAAAATATGCATGTCTCAAGAAGTGAAACACAAACAGTTGAGTCCATTTTGTATAGTGTTTCCATTGTTCTGGTAAGAACGAAATATGCATATACACAACCTACGAAATACAAATTTGGTAACTTTAGTGATTCCACATATGAATTAAATGCTCATATTTGCATTTAAAGCTGGACTTACACAATATAAAGACAAATGATAAAATCATGCTGATAATATGAAATTTCAGTTCTTTACCTAAGACATTTAATATGAATTTTTTTCAAAAACCACCATGACAAAGAGGAAAACAAAGAAGAAAGGTAAAATGTTTATATTTTAGTATGTTTTGTAATAGCACAATGTTTTCCTGCTTTTTTTTTACATTTAAAATTTTTTTTTATTATTCTAATTTGTTATACACGTTTGCAGAGTACATTTCATTTCATATTACATATAAAGAGCACAATTTTTCAAGTTGCTGGTTTAATATAAAGTATTTTTACAACAATTGTGTCTTCATACATGTATTTAAGGTAATCATGGATAACTCAGTCTGCCATTATTCCTATCCCCTTGCCCCTCTTCTCCCTCCCCACTCTGTTCTACTTAAAGCTCTTTCATTCCTCTCATTCCCTCTCTCTTGCCTTTATAAGTTAGTATCTTCATATCAAAGAGATCATTTGAACTTTGGTTTTTTGGGATTGGCCAACTTCACTTAGCATTATTTTCTCCAACTCCATCCATTTACCTGCAAATGCCATGATTTTATTCTCTTTTAGTGCTGAGTAGTGTTCCATTGTGTATATATACCAAAGTTTCCCTATCCATTCATCTGTTGATGGGCATCAGGGTTGGTTCCACAATCTAGCTATTGTGAATTGTGCTGTTATAAACATTGATGTGGCTGTGTCCCTGTAGTAAGCTGTTTTTAAGTCCTTTGGGAATAGACCAAGGAGTAGGATAGCTGGGTCAAATGGGGGTTCCATTCCAAGTTTTCCTAGGAAACTCCATACTAGTTTTCAGATTGGCTTCATCAATTTGCAGTTCCACCAGTAATGCAAGAGTGTGCTTTTTTCTCCACAACCTTGCCAACATTGATTGTTTGTTTTTTTGATAGCTGCCATTCTGACTGGAATAAGGGACTGTTCCCTGCTTGGGACAGTGGAATGCATTTATGCACTTTGATATATCATACATAGATGGGATATAATTTCTCATTTTTCTGAGTGTACATGTTGCAGAATCATATTGGTCATGTAGTCACATATATACATAAAGTAATAATGTCTGTTTCATTCTACTATCCTTCCTATCTCCCCATTCCCTCCCCTCCCCCTCCTATCACTTCCCTCTACCTAATCTAAGATAACTCTATTCTTCCCTAGTGCCCCCTGCCTTATTGTGAATTAGCATCTGTATATTAGAGAAAACTTTCGGCCTTTGGTTTTGTGGGATTGGCTTATTTTGCTTAGCATGATATTCTCTAACTCCAACCATTTACTGGCAAATGCCATATTTTAACTCTTCTTTAAAGCTGAGTAATATTCCCTTGAGTATATATATCATATTTTCTTAATCCATTCGTCTATTGAGGGACACCTAGGTTGGTTCCATGGTCTAGCTATTGTGAATTGAGCTGCTATAAACTTGGATGTGGCTGCATCACTGTAGTATGCTGACTTTAAGTCCTTTGGGTATGAAGCAAGGAGTGGGATAGCTGGGTCAAATGGTGGTTCCATTTCCAGTTTTTTCAAGGAATCTCCATACTGCTTTCCATAGTGATTGCACCAATTTGCAGTCCCACCAGCGATGTATGAGTGTACCTTTTTCACAACATCCTTGCCAACATTTATTGTTGCCTGTATTCTTGATCATTGCCATTCTGACAGGAGTTAGATGAAATCTTAGAGTAGTTTTTATTTGCTTTTCTCTAATTGCTAAAGATGTTGAATTCTTTTTCTTTTATATATTTGTTGATCAATTGTATCTCTTTCTGCCTGAATAAAACTCCATTGTGTATATGCACCACATTTTCTTTATCCATTCATCCATTGATGAACACCTAGGCTGGTTCTATAGTTTGGCTATTCTGAATTGTACTGTGGTATACATGGATATGCATGTATCATTATAGTATGATGGCTTTAATTCTTTAGTATAAAAGAAGTGGTATAGCTGGGTCATCTGGTGGTGACGTGCTTCTCCTTTTCAGGAACCTCCATACTGATTTCCACAGTGGTTGTACTAGGTTACAGTCTCATGAACAGTGTAAAAGTGCTCTTTTTCTTCCATATCCTCTCCAGCATCTATTATTGTTTGTGTTATTGATGACTGCCATTCTGATTGATATAAAATGAATTCTCAGTATAGTTTTGATTTGCATTTCCCTACTTGCTAATAATGTTAAACATCTTTTTATATATTTGTTGGCCATTTGTATTTCTTCCTTTTACAAGTTTGTGTGTTTAATTCATTGGCCCATTTATTAATTGGCTTATTTGATTTTTTGGTGAAAAGTTTTTTGAATTCTTTATATACTGTAGATATTATTCCTCTGTCAGAAACAGTAGCTAGCAAAGATTTTCTCCCATTCTGTAGGATTTTTGTTCATGTTCATACATATTTCCTTTACTGTTCCAAAGCATTTCAATTTCATGCTCTCCCATTTATAATTATGGCATTATTTCCTGAGCATTAGTGGTCCTCTTAAGAAAGTCAATGCCTGTGTCTATATGCTAGAGTGTTAATCCTATGTTTTTTTCCCCCCTTAGGAGTTGTATAGTTTTTGTTCTAATTCCTAGGTAATTAATCTACTTTGAGTTGATTTTTGTGCATGGAGAGACATAAGGGTCTACTTTTAGTCTTCTACATATAGATAATCAATTTTTTCAAGCACTATTTGTTAAAAAGATAGTTTTTCCAGTATATGGTTTTGACACCTTTGTAAACGATCAGATGACTATATAAGTGTGGGTTTGTCTTTGTGTCTTCTATTCTTTACCATTGGTCTATGTGTCCATATTCATGCCAGTACCATGTAGTTTTTGTTACTATAGCTCTGTAGTATAATTTGAAGACAGTTATTGTGATGCCTTCAGCACTGCTTTTTTGGCTTAGAATTACTTTGGCTATTATGGGTTCTTTATTCTTTCAAATGGATTTTAGAACTGTTCTTTTCTAGTGCTGTGAAGAATGTTATTGATATTTTGATGAGGATTGAATTGAATCTGTATATAGCTTTGGATAGTATGGCCGTTTTATCCATATTAATTCTGCCTATCCATGAACAATGGGAGTTATTTCCATCTTCTGAGGTCTCCTTCAATTTCTTTCTTCAATGTTGTGTAGTTTTCCTTGTAGAGGTATTTCACCTCTTTGCTTAGATTTATTTCCAGGTATTTTTTTTTTATTTTTTTTGAGCAATTTTATAAGAAATTGTTTTCCTTATTTATTTCTCAGCAGATTCATTTTTGGTATATAGGAGAGCTATTGACTTTTGTATGTTGAGTTTTGTAACCTGCTACTTTGCTAAATTTGTTTATTTCCTCTATCAGTCTTTGGTGGAGTTTTTTGGAGCATCTGCAAACAGTGATAATATGACTTTCTCCATTACTATTTTTATTCCTTCTTTTGCCTAATTGCTCATGCTAGAATTTCTAGCACTGTACCAAATGGGCATACTAAATGAGAGTGCACATCCTTGTCTTGTCCCATATTTTAAGGAAAATGTTTTAGTTTTTTTCTCATTTATTGTGAGGTTGGCTATGTGTTTTTCATTCATAGTTTTTAAGATGTTGAGATAGGCTCCTTCTATCCCTGTTTTTGTTTTTTTTCAGGATTTTTTTTTTTTTTTATCATGAATGCATTCTAAATTTTGTCAAAGGCCTTCTTTGTATCTATTAGGATGACTAAGTAATTTTTGTCCTTAATTATATTTATGTGATGAATTACATTTATTGATTTGTGTATGTTAAACCATCATTGCATCTCTGGTATAAAACTGATTTTGTCATGATGTATACTTTTCTTAATATTTTTTTGAGCAAAATTTGCTAATATTATTAAATATTTTTTCATCTATGTTTATCAGTGATATTGGTATTTAGTTTTCTTTCTTTGATGTGTGCTTATCTGGTTTTGGTGTGAGTCTGTTACTGGCTTTATAGGCTGAATTTGCAAATGTTCCACTCCTTTCTATTTCATAGAAAAATTTGAGGAGTATTGGCATTAGTTATTCTTTAAATGTCTGGAAGAATTCAGCTGATAATCTATCTGTGTACTTAGACTTTTCTTTCTTGGGAGGCTTTTTATTACTGTTTCTATTTTAAGTTATTGTTATATTTAGGTTTTCTATGTCCTCTGGATTCAATTTTGGTTGATCACATGTATCTAGAAATGTATCCATTTCTTTTAGGTTTTCCCATTTTTTTTGGAGTATTATATTTTCAAAATAGTCTCTAATGATCTGTTGGATTTCTGTGATGTCTGTGGTAATTTCTCTTTTTTCATCTCTAGTTTTATTAATTCAGGTCTTCTCTCTTTTTCTTTTGATTCATTTGGCTAAGTGCTTGTCAAACTTGTTTATCTTTTCAAAGAAACAACTCTTTGTTTCATTTATGCTATATATATATATATGTATAAATATATAAATTCTCAATTTCATTGATTTCAGCTTTGATTTTTTAAAATTATTTTCTTCCTTTACTGATTTTGGAATTGGCTGGCTATTATTTTTTCAAGGGCCTTTATATGCATCATTAGGTTGTTTATTTGGTATTTATCTGATTTTCTTATGTAGGCACTCATAGCTATAAAGTTTCTTCTTAGAATGGACTTCATAGTGTTCCAGAAGTTCTGGTATGTTGTATTGGTATTCTCACTGGGAGTCTAAGAATTTTTAACTTCTCTCCTGATTTCTTCTATTACCCATTCATCATCCAAAAGTGTATTGTTTAATTTCCATGTATTCATATAATTTATGTAGCATTTTGCCATGTTGATTTCTAATTTTATTCCATTATGATCTAACAAGATGCAAACACTTTATTTTTTTTTTTTGTATTTGCTAAGAGTTGCTTTGTGGCTAAAAATATGGTCTATTTTGCAGAGGGTTTATGAACTGCTGAAAATAAAGTGTATTCAGCTATGTTGGATAAAATATTTTATGTGTGTTTGCTAAGTCAATTTGATTTATAATGTTTTTTGGGTCCATAGAGTTTTACTGAGTCTATATCTGGATAAACTATCTAATTATGAGAGAGGTGAGTTGCAATCACCTAATATTATTGTACTCTGGTTCATTTGCTTCAATTTCATCAGTGTCTCTTTTATGTAATTAGTTGCACTCATGTTTGATTTACAAATATTTACTATCATTATGTCTTCTTTTTGAATTAATATGAAGTGCACTTCTTTGTCTCTTCTGATTAATTTGGTTTTGAAGTTTGCTTTTTTAGATATGAGAGTAGCTATTCCTTCTTGTTTTGTGGCTTCATATGCATGGTATGTTAGGTTCCATCATTTCATTTTCTGCCTGTGGATATCTTTGCCTGTGAAGTGAGTCTCTTGCAAGCAGCATATAGTTGGGTCTTGTATTTTTAATTCATTCTTCCAGTCAATATCTTTTGTAAAATTAAAAATATTTGTTCTAATTAGTTATGCATGGCAGTAGAATGCATTTTGACACATTGTATACAATGGAGCACAGCTTCTCATTCCTCTGGAAGTACATGGTGCAGAGTCACACTGGTAGTATAATCATACATGTATATAGGGTAATAATGTCCATCTCATTCCACCATCCTTCTCAACCCCACACCCCTTACTCCCCTCTGCCAAATCCAAAGTTTATTCATTCCTCCCTACCCCTGCCCCCATTATGGATCAGCATCTGCTTATTAGAGAAAACATTTGGCATTTGGTTGTTTTGGGTTTGGCTTATTTTGTTTAGCATGATATTCTCCAGCTTCATCCATTTACCTGCAAATATCATAATTTTATTCTTCTTTAAGGCTGAGTAATTATGTTGGTTCCATAGTTTATCTATTGTGAATTGAACTGCTATAAACATGGATGTGGTTGTGTCACTGTAGTTTGCTGTTGGGTAAATGTCTTTTAATTGGAGAGTTAAGAACATTTATATTCAAGGTTATTATAGAAATGATTACTAATTCCTGTCATTTTGATTTATTTATAATGTATAATTTGGTCCTGTTTTTCATTCATCTACTCTTCAAATGAAACTTGTGTATTTGTGAACTCTGAGGTTTCTTTTTAATTTATTCTTTGTGGACTTTTTCTTTAAGTAAGTTATGTAGTGCCAAATTAGTAGTCCTAAATTTTTTAGTTTCTGCTTATCATAGAAGGATTTTTTAAATTTCCTTTTTTTTTTAATTTTAAAGGATAACTTTGCTATGTATAGTAATCTTGGTTGACACTTTTATATTTTTGTTCAGGACTTGGTGCACATCATTCCAAGTCCTCCTGGCTTTTAGACGAGAAATCAAATGTGATTATGATTGGCTTCCTCTAAATGTGAACTGTCATTTTTCTCTTGAGGCTTTAAAATTATATCCTTGTTCTCTATATTAGGCATTTTAATTATAATGTGGTGTGGAGAACTTCTCTTTTTGATCTTGTCTATTTGGGGTTCTGTACCCATTTTGTATCTGGATGTCCATACTGTTCTCAAGGGTTGGTTATATTTTCTTGTGATTTATTTGAAGAAATTATCTGTTTTATTAGCTTGTATCTCATAGCTCTCAATTCCAATGATTCTTAAATTTTGTCTCAATGTTGTCCCAGAGTTCTTGCATATTCTCATCATGGTTACATATTTTCTTTTCTTTAATATGGTCTGAATGTTGAAGGATGGTCACTTTGTATTCCAGATCTGAGATTGTGTCTTCCCCATGGTCTATTCTATTAGAGAAACTTTCAACTAAACATTTTATTTGATTTATTGTGTTTTTCACTTCCAAGATTTCTGTTTAGTTTCTTTTCAATATGTCTATCTCCTTATTAAATTCATATTCTTTATTAACTTTCTTAATTCATTAAGGTTTTTTTTCCCACTGTGTTCTCTTAGAATTCATTGATCAGTTTTGAAATCATTATTTTGAATTTCTTACCTGATATTTCATCCAGTTTAATAATTTTGGGGTCAGTTGCTGGTGAATTATGAACTTTAGAAGGTGTCATGTTATTTTTTTTCATATTTTTTGTATTCTTTTTTTGGTTTTATGCATCTGTTGGGATGGATTTCTTTCTTTTTTATAATTTTCTATTATTTTAATTTGTTATACATGTTTGCAGAGTACACTTCATTTCATATTAGATATAAAGAGCACAATTTTTCAAGTTACTGGTTTTATATAAAGTATTTTTACAAGAATTGTGTCTTCATACATGTATTTAAGGTTGAATGATCTCTTTGATATGAAGATAGTAACTTATAAAGGCAAGGGAGTGGGCATGAGAGGAATAAAAGAGATTTAAATAGAACAAAGAGCGGGGAGGCAGGGGAGGGGGCACAGGGATAGGAATAATGGTAGAATGAGTTATCCATCATTACCCTAAGTACATGTATGAAGACACAATTGTTGGGATGGATTTCTTCCACTATTATGTGTGGGCTTTTTCAGGGAACAACCTTCACTTGCCAAAGTTTCCTAGATTGTTCTAGATTGAGACCCCCACTGTAGATGGAGTATCTACTGTCTTAGTGTCAATTTTCTGTTTGTGCTGTAGCAGTCAGTGTCTGTGAGTGGGACCTGAAGGCCCACTCCCAGCCATTTCTACTTGAGACCTGGTCATTAGTTTGGGTTTTTCTGTTTTTCATTCATTGTATTAGAGTGTAGTTGAAGTTTGAGTGTCATTGATTTGTACGTGGAGCAAGGTGCACTGTTAGTTCGGCAGCAGAGTCTCTACCCTGTGTACTTATAGTATCCATTATGGTTTGGATGTGAGGTATTCCCCAAAAGTTCACGTGTGAGACAATGCAAGAAGGTTCAGAGGAGAAATGATTGGGTTGTGATAGTCTTAAAACAATCAGTGAATTAATCCCCTGATAGGGATTAACTGAGTGGTAACTGAAGTGTTAGGGTATGGCAGGAAGAGATGGGAACTGGAAGAGTGACTTTGGGGTATATATTTGTATCTGGCAAGTGCAGACCTCTCTTTTTGCTTCCTGATCATTATGTGAGCTGCTTTTCTCCGCAACACCCTTTCACCATGATGTCTGCCTCACCTTGAACCCAGAAGAATGGAACTGGCCTTCTGTGGACTAAGAACAGTTGGTTCTCAGCACCTCACAGAATAGGAGAAACAAACAATAACAACAACAAATGCAAAAAACAATATACATCATTAAAATAAATACCTGGTTCCTACTATGACACCTAAAATGTTAATTACCCCCCCCCCCCACACACACACACACGCAGCAGAAAGCAGGAATGCTGGGTTATAAAACTTCCAACAGCAAAAACAATAAGTAATCATAAACTAGATATTCCATTAAACATGCAACAAGAGTGCACTATCTCAACCACACCAGCAATGATTGTAACAGTATGAATGATGGGGAAGGAGTTATATAAAACACTTCATTCTAAAAGATGATAAAAATACATTTAATTAAAGTAAAATAAAATGTGATAGAAAGGTAGATGAGAACTTATATTTCAAAAAATGGACTAAGAGAATGGAGATGATGAAAGGAGGAGAAAAATTGGAAAAACAAAAAAGGGAGAGAGAAAGCAATAACAAAAGAATTTAGCTGTTAGTAGAAAAAAAGAGAGAAACAAGAGAAGCAAACAAATGAACACAGAACAAAACAAATATATGCAAACCAGAAATCCTAACCCTCAAAAGACAAGGCAAGGAGAAATAACTACATAAAAAAATGCTAAAAAAGAGTAAAACGAAGAGACAAATATGTATATATGTTTGTGTCCAATCAAAACAGCAAGAACACCCCCCTCCCATAAAAAAGAAAAAAAATTCCTAACTGAAAATGAAGGAATCATCTCCACTGAGGTGGTCAAAATAGTGAATGGGAATGGATCATCACTGCCTATTCACAACTGTCTTTTTACCATTTCTTCTTGGGCTATCTGTGGGGGTGGGGGAGAGGGAGAAAAGGGGAGAAAGAGAGAGAACTGACAGTTGTTAACTTCTTCCTCTTTTTGTGTTGTTCACCAAGTTGACAGGTGGAGTAGCCTAAAACTGAAGATGTTGAAACAACTCTCAGCTTCCCTTCTCACTAATATAAGATAGAATAAAGTGGGAAATACTGTCAATCAGAGTTTTGTCTGATCCGATGGTTGCACTCTCAGGGTGGAGGCTACAGAATTTTATGAGGGGAGTTTCAATGGATGGGGCTTAGGTCATGCCCGGCTTCAAGGGCTTTATTGAGTGGGTCTGCTCTGAAGAAATTAGAACAACACACCCCCAGGGCCCAGCAGTTGCTGTTCTCTGATGGTATTCTGGATCAAAGGAGCCTTCCTAGAATTCTACTTGTGGGGCAGGGGAGCCAATTCTCCACATGCTCTGTTGCCTATAATCACAGCCTTCCCAGACTTAGTCCCTGAGTGTATTCACACCTGCCTCTTCACATTCCTGACTTACTTCTGTTGGCCACATGAGCCGCCAAACTCCAAGGGAAAGTAAATTGGGCTCCCCTTCACTTTTCTGACTTAAATACCCCTGGGAACAATCTTCTCTGTACCTGTTTCACTCACATTCTGCTGGGTATACCCTAGGCCACAGGGTAGGTGCTTTCCAGGAGAGTATGGCAATGTTTGCTGTGATCTTCCGGGTCCCACAGCAGTGAGCTACTACCTCAACATGGCTCCCATCTTAGCTCTCCCTGTCCACTTGAGACCCACAGAGTCCTTTTCAAACACCAGTTCACAGTGTAGCCTCTGGACCAGCTAAGTTCAGGCTGCTTTTCTGATCTCGGTTTTTCCTGTGCCAAATCTGTGGTGTTTCTCTCTGTGTTATCCCTCACCACTGTGGAGAATCAGAGCTGCTACCACTGCCACTCTTGCTGCCATAACAAGCTTGGCTCCAATGTATTCTTTCTTCTTTGTTAAATGTATTTCTGAGTCTCTAGATACTCTAACTGTCCAATATTAAATTTTGGTGAAATTCATCTTTGACCCACCTTGCTGAAAAGCAGTACCCCCACTGCTTGAACTGAGAGCCATAGAGCAACTAGAAATGAAGTTTTCCATTAATTCACTGTCTTGAATCTCCACTAAGTTGAATTTTAACCCATGTGAAGTTCTGAGTCTTTGTATTGGCTCATAGTAACCATACAGCTTATGATGCTCCTGTCTTAAAAAAGTCTCACACTATTTTTGCCCCACCATAAAATTGATACATACTACATAAAACTTTCTGTTGTTAACTTGATTTTTATGTTTGTCTTCTCAGTCAAAGTCACTTAGAATTAGAGACTATCTCTAGTGCCCTGACCATGTCCTTTTGGCCCTTGCTCTTCACATTCACTGAAACCCAACAGTCTCCGGGTTTATTGTATTAATGATGTCAAGGTAAGTGTGAATTCCTAGGTAAGGCATCAGAATTTGAAAGATGAACCCAGCAATGCTTAGGGACCTGCTCATTGGCAGAGTAGTCTAGGACTTGTCAGGACATGATTTTAAAGATAAAGAATAAGTTTTTCTCTGTACCATCAACATTAAGAATGAGGCATAGAAGCTTATATTGCTTTCAGATTTTGGAAATAGCACATACCACATTGAAAACATTATTCCAACCTATTTATGAAGTGACTTAAAAGGCTATCTATCACTTTTGAGCCAGACCCAAAGCAAAAGATGGCTTGAAAGCAGAGTAAGAAGTTCTGCCTCTTGGTCCATGAGACCTAATATTTCCAATGTTGCTAAAGGTATTTGCCTTGGATAAGAAAGTCATGTGGATCCTCTGCAAGGACTGGGTAGAAAATCATAGCACTTACTGCCAAAATTCTAAAGAAAGGACATACCTCTGCAGCAAAACTAGTCACTGTTCAAAGGAGGTCTTGCTGTGCTGTTCCTTCTTAATAGACACTAAGTACTTAAACATGGACATGGATTAACTATGTAATAACTGCCTGGAATTATCCCACGAGAGTATTGCCAGACCCAACAAGTCATAAGTTTGAGAAGGCAGAGGAGTAATATGTTTTATGAAGGAAATAATACAATAGGCATAAGCTTGTGCAGGCCTAGGAGGCATGGTAATTTACCTGAATAGGTAGCCCCAAATCATAAGTTGCCTATGTTTTTTGCACAGGCATTTATCCTTCAACTTATACATATCCTTCAACTGACTCCCTGATAGAAAAATTAAAGACCTGAGCCTTCCACTTCGTCTCTGTGGAACTTAGGGGCAATGAGAAATGATACAACTATGTTGATTTTCATAATGCTTGCTTTGCCTTTAGTAATAAAGGTCTTAATTTATGACTGATGTTTCTCACGTCTTCTGCCTGTATCTATGAAACACCAGCAGCAATTAACAAACAAACCACAACAGAACTATCAATATGCCTATGCAATGTATGTCTGTGTATCATATTTTCATAGATGTATATTACATATTTATATGTGTATATAAGCAGACGTGATCATCTCTATGTGATAATGTCATAGTATAAACTTTCTTGATTTGATGCTCATTTTCTATATATCTAGAGTTAGATTGTTTGTAATCAGAAGTAAAGGAATAAATAAAAATTTAAAACTAAAACTTAAACTAATGTGAAAACCTGGGCCTGGTTTGTGAAGAGGTTACCATAATATGTTAATATGAGATAAAAATAGAAAAATGTTCATTTATTTCCTTATAATATCAACTAACTGCACTACCTCAACATCCCTGTAAATAATCTTACAGAAGTATTCTAGTCTTATATTTGTAATTTGCTTGGTTTCAGAGATCTCCCCTTCTGCTCTACTTCATTCTAGCAATACACACATGGCCCTATCAGAAAGCAGTTGTGTCTTAAATACGACCCCATACAATGGTGAAATACAGCAGTAGAAGGACATCCTCCTAGAGGGCAGAGTTTTGAAGAGTTACCTGGTCATCCACTTTCTGTGGAGGGTGATGTTCAGAGGTAAAAATAATGATAAGTAGATTCCTGAGCCATGGCAGGAATGGCTTAGTTGGTTGGTCAGGTGCCCAAAGGAGCAATCTTCAAAGGTAAGAATCAAGGAAGTCTGGAAAGGATGCATGTGGGTGGACCTGTAGGTTTGGATATAAAGGCAGTGGCAATGCCCATGGGAAAGATTGTGGCAGGGAGACCCTAAGATGGCACCAATCATCCCTGCCTCATATTTCCACAACCTGTGTAATCCCTCATTCTTTTTTAAAAAAATATTTATTTATTTGTTCTTTTTAGTTGTACACAATGTATTTATTCTTTACATGGTGCTGAGGATCGAACCTGGGCCGCACACATGCTAGGCAAGCGCTCTACCGCTAAGCCACAATCCCAGCCCATTCATCCTTGATTATGGGTTGGCCTAGCTACTATGTCTATCCATATATTGTGACAAAGGTTATATAATATATCTGCAGGAAACTGAGTACTTCCAACACTTACTGAAACTTGAAAGCAGATCTTTCTCCCAATAAGTACTCAGATGAGGTTTCAGCCCTGGCAGACACTGTCAAACTTTGTGAGGTACTTGAAGAAGAGGACACAGGTAAGTGTCACCTGACCTGTAGAAAATATGAGGTAATAAATATGAATTGATTTAAATAGATATGTTTTGGTGGTAATTTGTTATGCAAGAATATATAAGTAATATAGCAAATGTATTTTATAAAAGCAGCATTGAAACCAGGGGAAAAGAAGAATTATCCAGGTAATGCTAGCTACTTTCTGTCCTCAATCACACCAGGGTTGCACCAGGGTCAATGGCTAACTATTCAGGGTGGCACAGATGGAAAATATGCAGGAGTTTAACAGTATGGTCTCCTGCTCACCAGTGCTGACCTAAGCTATTTCTGATGCTCACCATCTGACCAGTCAATGCAAAGGCAATGCTGAGTCTTTAGTATGGTACCATCCATCTCTAAAGGAGGCCAAATAGCTATTTGATACATCTAAGCTAAGAGTTCTAAATTATATACCCAAGGTTTACATCTAAGATTTTTATGACAAAATCTAACAGCAATTTCAATAAAACTTAGCAAGTAGCAATATTAATTATTAAGTATGCCTCCTACTTATTATATTCATCCTTTGTTCCCTGAAACTTTGTTGTTAAAATGTTTTGGCTTTTTAAAATTTTACTGACAGATTGGCCCTGTAATTGCAATTAATTTTCTAAAATCATCAAGAATTGATATTCTCCCAATTTAATTAAACAACTATGAAAACCCAGCAGCTCTAATTAAAGAGAAATACAAATATAACTATTTGGAAGGAAAGAACCTAGGAGAATGGATAAAATGTGTTTTGTCATACAGCTTTCTGAAGTGCTAGGTTATTGATTTATTCTGCTCAGTAAAAAGCAATACTTTGTTCTTTTGTGGCCATTACCCTAAGCAAAACCCTTTTGAAACCAGCTAAGTGTGCAGGTATTATTTCAGATTCTGAGTCTGAAGAATTTAACTTTCAAAGCCCCATGTTTGAGGCCAAAGGCTATCAATGTAATTCTACAGCTGAAAATAGATGATAGGAGTCTGATTCCTCTCTGTATCCATCAGTCACATTGCTTTCATCCTCAATTTATTCACCACGAATTCCCATTGACCTAGGCACTGTACAAAACATACATCAAAATGAGACCCTGCTCTCAAGGACCTACCTTGGCAGCATGCAGAATCTATATCAAATGGATTGCAAGGGTGAATTTCCATATCATCGAGGTCCTTGGGCTCTGCTCCTCATTTTTATTTCTTTGTATTTCATAACAAGGAAAAATAGCAGTCTCAAATAGTTTTAGGAATAGAATATTAAAAATTACTTTAAAAAAGCTAACATTAGTAGCCTAGAACAAAGTCAGCTCACCATTTATTCTTTCGGTAATATTAATTAACACCTATTATGCACAAATCACTGTGTTAGAGATAAATAAAACATGAAATATTCCTTCAAGGGAATTTTAGGAAAGTCAACAATCTAGTAAAATAGGAAAAATGATGAGACTGTGTTGGAACATAGTTCCTTTCTAAAAATTCTGGAAAGACAGACAAATGCATAGGCGATGAACTATGGAGAATAATCAAACATGAAAATCAAGATGAAGCTGCAGAGCATTGTCGCTAGTGGTGCCCACATTTTTACTGCCAGTAATGTGTTTTTATTATATTTTTTCTTTGCCTGGGGCCATGCTTTCCAAAATTTGCCTAAAAATACAAAATCACTCACAATTGATGAACATAGCCAGTATCATCCATTATTTGGCAATCAAATGTGCATTGGAACAAAGATTGTTTGTAGGAGGTACAATGTCTGAAGGCTAAGGAGGAAAAATGAACATAGAAGAGGGTGAAGTTGTGCCAGCATGATAAAAAGAAAGGATGATTGAGGAGATAAGACCCTGCAGGGAATGAGGAACTTTAAAAAATGGTGTTGGGGGCCGGGCGCAGTGGCGCATGCCTATAATCCCAGCACTTTGGGAGGCTGAGGCAGGAGGATCGCGAGTTCAAAGCCAGCCTCAGCAATGGCGAGGCACTTAGCAACTCAGTGAGACACTGTCTATAAATAAGATACAAAAAAAAAGGGCTGGGATGTGGCCTAGTGGTCGGGTGCCCCTGAGTTCAATCCCCGGTACCAAAAAAAAAAAAAAAAAAAAAAAAAAAAATGGTGTTGGGGGACACTAAAGAGTCCTGAACATTTTTTCTTTGGGAAAGATGAGAAGATTGTGAAAGGAGAGAAGTATATTGTCAGGAGATGGGACATGGGAGTCAGTGAGGTGTCCCTGCTTGGGGACAAGGAGAGGGAAGCTGAGAAAGAACATGATGGCCAGGATCTTCTCAAGCAGGGGAAAATTCTATTTGAGAAGATGAAAAGGAAGGAAGTAAGGCTAGGGGCTGAAACAGAGTGGATACAGTCTAGGGAGCCTCAAGAGAACAGTTGGTACAAAGACTTTTAGGGAAAAGAAAAGCAATTGGTGGATATCATTTAAAGTCCAGCAGAGATGGGCTAGTCTGGAGCCATCATGGAGCTTAATGGACTATCCTGGAGATAATCAACTCAGCAGTTTCGTTTATCCCAGCATCCCTGAACATTCTGGGAGTGGGACTGGAAGATGAACCGAGTGCAGACTGGGGAAGTAGGTGTTTGCTGAATATTAATGGCATTAAGAGATCTGGGGTGCCGCTGAATGTATGCTGGAAAGAGAGGATCATGGGGTCCGGCCAATGTTTGGAGAGGTGGAGTATGAGAAGACAGTTGACAAATGGGATGACAGGGAAGCTACACGGAATAATAGTTCACCTGGTAGCAAAGTTGTCTTCATAGAACAGAAGTAGGACAAAGGAAATGGAGATATTTACCACAGCATTTCCTTTCTGACAGGGCCATGTATGTGTTGCTAGAATGAAGTGGAACAGAACTGGAGATCTCTGAAATTAAGCAAGTTATAAATTTGAGACTAGAATACGTCTGTAAGATTATTTATAGGGATGTTGAGATTGCTCAGGTGGTCGGCTTTATAAGGAAATATATGAGTACCTTTCTATTATATCTGGTAGAAATAATTTAAACTAGACTTAGAGAAATTTGGTGTTGATCCTGATTCTTCTCAGGACAAGGACCATTTTTTTTTTCTTTTTGCCTTTTAAATAAAATATATTTTAGAGTTCTTTTAAATTTTCAGAAAAATTGGAATGATAACGAGGAGTTCTCATATACTATACATCAAATTTCTTTTGTTATTGTTGTCTTATACTAGTAGGATACAGTTGTCTCCATTAATGGACATTATATGAACTAAAAATATTATAACAGTTATATTAACTAAAGTTCACACTTCATTCAAATTTCCTTAGTTCTTTTCTCTCGCTGTGTTCTCTTCCAGTATTTCATTCAGGGAAATACATTGTGCTTAATCACCATGCCTCCCGAGGCTCCTCTTGGTTGTCAGTTTCTCTGACTTTCCTTGTTTTTGATCATCCTGACAGTTTTGAGGACTATTGGTCCTCTGTCTCACATGGTGAGACAGAAAGTCAAAGACAAGAGACAAGGAAAGGGTCAGTCTTGCTCTTTTTAGAACAACTTACTTTCATGAGAACAAATGGAGTCCCTTGAGAGCTACTTAATCCTTTCTAGGGACAGCACCTCTAATGACCTCTATGGAGATTTATCTGACATTTTTCTCATGATTAAACAGGAGACAGGGCCGTCTGTGAGGAAGACCACAGAGGTAGAGTATCTTTCCGGTGGGATCACATCAAGAGATATGATTTGTTCCTATCAATATTGACTTTGATCACCTGACTGAGGTAGAGTTTGTAAGATTTTTACTCTATAAATTATTCTCTTCCCTCTTCCATTCTGGACTTTTTGGCAGGAGGTCAGATTGTGCAGCCTGCACTTACTGGAGGATGGGGGTGATGGTTCACCTCTTTGAGGGTTGAGCACCTACATATTGGAATTCTTGTACACAGGGATATTTGTCTATGTGTTACTAATAACTTATTTATTAATTTTATTATTTATATCAGTATTAATATATTGTGGATATTTATTTTGTACTTTGTATTATAATTTAATGACTATTTATTGTTTTGCTCAAATTTTCCAGCTTTAGCCATTGCAGATTCTTCAGTTGGCCCCTCTGTTCCTTTGACATAACCTCAAAGTTGTTTTGTTCCTGTTTTTGTTTTTTAGCTTTTCCTTAATTTTTGGCACAAAATTATGCTATGGTTTCATCACATTCCTCCTTTCTCCTAGGAGAACTTTGTCCTTTCATTGGAAAATGGTATTAGAGATCAACATTAAAGACAAAGCTCAAAATCATAAAGACAGCATGTGTAGTACCATGTATCCATTTTCCACCCATACGACAAAATATCTGAGGCTGGGTACTTTAATAAAGAAAAGAGGTTTATTCAGTTCATGGACATGGAAGTTGAAAGTCTAAACAACATAGCTTCACCTCTGGTGAGGGTCTCCATCACCACATGGAAGATGGCATCGCTATGGGAATGCATGGCAAAGGGAGAGATCACATGGTGAGACAGAAAGTCAGAGACAAGAGACAAGGAAGGGGCCATTTCTGCTCTTTTTAGAACAACTTACTTTCATGAGAACAAACTGGAGTCCCTTGAGAGCTACTTAATCCTTTCTAGGGGCAGCACCTCTAATGACCTCCTGATAGGCTCCAACTCATACAAGTCCCACCACTTAACATTGCCACACTGGGGACCAAATTTACAACCCATGAATCTTTCAGGGACAAACTCAAACCTCACATAAACTATAGCAACAAGTATGGACTTTCATCGTGAAAACAGCAGTCTCATCTTAGTGGATCCCCTCATTTGCTTACTGTTCTTCAGCATCTTCAGCCTTCCTTTCACTAATAGAATACCTGTGCTTCCTTCAGTCTCAGGACTTGACTATTTTCCTACATCTTCATGTCAGCGCCTCTAGTCCTTTGTTATTTTTTCCTTGTAAATTTCTACAGATTTTAAAAATATCCTCCTCTCAGGGAAGTCTTCCCGGATACCCATCCAAACTGATTTTAGATGAAGTTCCTCTCTAATATACTTTCATAATCCCTTATATGTTTCCTCAGTTTTATGCTACTTATCACATTTTTTTGTTCCATGTCAATTTGGAAAATTGTTTTATTACTGCCTAGGGGACTGTGGACTATATCCACAGCATCTAGAATACAGCCAGTCGTAGCAAATGCACCCTATAGAGCTGAAAATGAAGGAGGTACTTGAAGAGCTATGCTACAGAAGAGAGCTATAGAAAATTTGCTGCTCTTTAGGATAGAACAATGGAACTCACAAGTTTAATGAAGGGCAACTTTTGATTAAAAAAAAAAAAAAGTACATTTCTTATGACTACAGGATCCAAGTGGGCAATAGACCAGATCAGGGAGCTTTGAGCACTCTGTCACGAAAAATGTTTGAATAGAGAATAGAAAATCCTTTCATACATGTCTGCAAGAAGACTTGTTAAATTGATGAGGAATACTTCATGGGAAAATCACATTCCCTTTCACCAGTGTGATATAGGATAAAACAATAGACGGATGTGATTATTTCCTGTTTACTACTTTCTTGCTCTGTGATCTCGGAAAAGTGCCCTGTCTTTGCTTAATCTCAGATTTCTCAACTGTAAAATGGGTATAATAACATTACTCATAATTCAGTCATGGTGAGGATTAAATTATATGTTATTTGGGAAATGCATTGTACAATGCCTGACACACGCAAGTATTCAATAAACAGTAGCTGTTATTATGAGGTGTGTAGAACTTAGTAAATAGCACAGGATTTGGAAACAGTTACATTTGATTTTGAATTCCTACTTTTCTTTGCTATTGTATCATTTTTGTTATGTTATCTATTGTCTTTGTGCATCTGTTTACTCAGCTATAAGGTTAAAATGATAATATTTATTATCCTCAAAAGTTATTTAGAGTAAGAAGTATAAAAACAGTTGTATAGAACCAGGTCTCAATATGCACTAAATGCTTGCTTGTATCCCAGCTTCCTTGAATGTCCCCAAAGGGTATGCTCAAGTAACACAGATGTGTGTTGATGACTTTTGCAGAGTGGCACATTCTGAAGGCTGAAGAATGGAAGAGAAAGTGGAGTCAGCACATGAATATCTTGAATGAGGAAAATCTTCAGCAGAGGGAAGAGGTACTGGGTGGTGATGGTGATGAAGTATTGATGTGTGTTGGAACTCCCTATTTTGATTGACCCCAAAGAAGCCATTACTACATTATTCACCAATTACATTGAATTTGGGCTTTTCTAAGGAAGAAGATAATGGTGGGTTTGAATTTATGGTCAACTCAAAGCAATAACAGAGCCTGCTACAAGGGTCTACCTCCACCCAGGATGTACTAGATTCTTCCTCCTTCAGTGGTCAGGTTCTGAGATTTTAATATCTCTTCTGACATATGTAATGCAATGAGAAAGAGAGGACATGAATAGATGTAGAAAAATCACTAATAATAAATAATTCTATTTTTAGTACTGACCAGAAGAACCAGAAAATTCAGAATCCTCATACTGGTGGATCAGTATTAGTGAGTCGGGATACAGAGAGGAACAACACACAGGCTCCTGTGGAGTTTCCATGCCAGTCGTTGCTGGCAGTGATGAGTAGGGGACGCAGGCAGCAACTAAAGAGGAAGGGACAAGATCAGTACATGTGCTGTGACTTGATCACCAGTTCTTTCCCTGGTGTGATGTTTAGCATGCAGTACATTCTCAATGATTATCTGATGACTAAATGTATAGATGCTATCTTGTAACCCATTCCTCTGGTCTCCACACATTGCTTTCTCTAGCTGATAATCACTTAAATGAGTATGTTTTGCCTCATCTGTCCATTTTAACAGTAGTTATTTGGTGAATACTGAGTCAGAAAGACACACTGAAACAGAGCTTGGGTAAAGCCAGTGGAAAGCTCTCTGGAGTTCGACAGCTTTGGGTATGCTTTTTAATTTAGATTACACTTTACTATACCACCTCCACTGTTTGAGCTCAAGGTCCATTTCTCAAGAAGGTATATATAATAGAGTACTAGTAAGAAGTGAAGGGAATTATGAGCTTCTTTTATAATCACTAATTCTAAAATGTTTTAAACATCAGGACATTATTTAATCTCTCTAACACCATCTTATTAAAGATTCAATTGAACTCTGCGAATAGCTTAGATGAATTATTTCTTAAATGCTTGCTAAGTAATTGCAAAAATAAAACCTTGAGGGACTTCTTGAGGGATCTGATACTTATGAGCTTCTTTTATAATCACTAATTCTAAAATGTTTTAACATTATTCAGGACATTATTTAATCTCTCTAACACCATCTTATTAAAGATTCAATTGAACTCTGCGAATAGCTTAGATGAATTATTTCCTTAAATGCTTGCTAAGTGAGATTGCAAAAATAAAACCTTGAGGGACTTCTTGAGGTTTTCAAGGACTTGAGATTTTTGATAAAGAATGTAATTCTTTACAAAATCTCTATGAGCTCAAACAAAAATTGTTTTCTAAGACTTTTGCTCAACATACTTCTGCACAGTGCTGATTAGTGTACATGTGAAACAAATGGTTTCAGAAAGAGTTACCTCTTTCCCACTTCTTTTATGTCATATTTGGGCTGCTTAACTTTTATAGATGCAATAATTGGCCACAAAATATGCAATGTGTAGTAGGATTAATGTAGCATTTGCTTAATTAACCATTTAGATAATGCATGATAAGGTTAATGGAAACATTTTTAATTTTTAGAAGGATATCTTGTTTGTTTATATTGATTAATTTTGCACCACCCTGTTTTCCAATGAACTGAAGTTGGAGGGAGAAGGGAAGGAGTGTGGTTCTTGGTGCTAGGCGTTAAGTCCCATCAGCAAGCTGTACTGCCTCAGGGGTATGAAAACATTGCTCTCACCCTAATTCTCAAACTTTCTAAAGCTGTAAAATGTGCAGGTTGGAAAGGATGATACACACTTTTCTTCCTCTCCTAATACTGGATGATCTTTTTGATGCTTGAATTTGATGTTTTAATTGAAAAAGTAGGAAAGAAATATTTCTCTAATAGTCAAGTCAGAATTTCTGAATATTAAATACAATATTCCATTACTGATTGTGTATATTCAGTCAACTCTATTTAAATTATTCTGAGTTAATGTAAGCTTTTTCCTCCTCAAATGATATGCATGCCATTTGTCTCCTCACCATTAAATACTAATTTAAGTTAGAGTCTTCTTATTTTAAAATTCCTATGAATTAATTATCATTCTATCAATAAATTATTGGAAAATAAAGTAATAATTCAAATATAAAAACACACCCAAAGCATCTATACACATTTTCTGGTTTAGCATTTCCCCAAATTATGTAGGGCAAGATTTCTGCTTCTGCTTGTGAATGAGAGACTAATATGGAACTTGCTTTTCCATTTTAAACTACTAGAGCACTGGGAAAAATATAGTAAACAATTACTTTCTGACATTTTACAAGAAAGAGACTGTGTAAGTCTGTGATCCCTGACAGAAGGGGAAAGCATGAGTGCTGTATGGTCAATCAGTTTGGCTTTCTTCTTAGAAGCAATTTATTGATCATAGTACAGAGAGGCAGAATGTAGACAGAGAGAATGGTGGTCTTGCTGAGATGTGAAATACAAAATTAATTGGATGAACTTAACAGAAGATTAGACTTCACAGAAGGAAACATTGTTGAACTGGAAATCTTTTCTATAGAAAAATCCAAATGAAGTTCAGAGAGAGAAAAAAATGAATAGAAAAATTAAGAGAGCCTCAGTGACTCAGTGGATGATGAGGGAATCTAACTTGACCAATATATAATGGGAAGCACAGAGGGGAAGAGCAAGAAAAAATATTAGAAAAAGCTAAATTTAAAATGTGTGCATGTTTGAAGAAAGTTAGCTACAAAGAAATTCAACAATTTTAATAAACTCTATATAGGATAAACTCCAAAGAAAATTGGTCATGTAAAACTAATTTTCTATGTAAAGAAAAAGTACTTAAACGGGGAAAAACCTATTTTTAGTTAACACAAAGGAAGTCAGAAAACAATAAAAATAAATTTTTAAAGTGCTTAAAGAAAAAATACATTTCAATCTTGAAATCTATCACCATAAAAACTATATTTCAAAAATGAAGGCAAAATAAAGACTTTTTCATACAACAAAAGCTGACAAAATCCTTTGCTGGCAGACCTGAACTATAAAAGTATTAAAGGAAGTTCTGCAGACAGACGGAAAACAATACCAGATGGAAACACAGAGCTACAGAAAAGAATAAAAAACAGCAGAAGTAACAAATATTAGGTAATTTTCTTATGCTTTTTATTTCTTTAAAAGATTATTGACTGTTTACAGCAAAATATTAACAACATATTATAGGGTTTAAAACATTAGCAAAAATATTAACAAAAAGAAAGGAGGGAGAAATAAAAATATGTGGTAATTTTTTACTTTATATGTTAAATGGCATCCATATGTAAACTATAGAACATCCACTTTAAAAAGTAGAATAGCTAATAACAAAACCAATAGTGGAGATAAAATGAAATCATGACAAATTTCCCTAAATTCAAAAAATAGCAAAAATAAATAAATAAATAAATAAAATAAAATAGAAGAGATAAATAGAAAACAAGATTACAGATTTAATTAACCATAGTGATAATTGCATTAACTACATATTGTCTTAAATGCTTCATTTAAAAACAGAAATTGTCACACTAAGTAAAAAATCATGCTACTTAATAAAAACTCAAGTAAATATGAATTTACAAATGATTTTAAGGAAATGGAAGAAAACAAAATTGACTCTAAAGAGAGAATAGCTTATAATTGTATTAGACCAAAATATTTTTCATATATGTGTATATTCCAAAATAGAGAATTTACTCATGATACAGAGCTTTTTGTTTTAATGAATAAAAAAATACATAATTATGAGGACTGAGCACATTTTATTGTATTCAATAACAAGTTTCAAATACATGATTCAAAACTAACCAATCTAAAAGGAGAAAGAGATTAAAGCTTATATTATATTAAAAGACTTCAAAGTCTTCTCTCAATAATTGGTAAATAAAGAATAGAAATAAAAACAGCAAGAAAAGAGAAGTCCAGAACTTAACTTAATTAACATATACAAAGTGCTCCACCCAACATGGAAAGGATGTCCATACTTTACAATTATTGTAAGGGATAATTACCAAGATAGACTATTTGCACATCCATAAACAAGTTTCAGTTTATTATAAATGTAGGTAACCTTGCAGAGTCTGCCATCTAACCAAAAAGAATTTAATTTAACATCTAAGTGTTCTTTTATGTGTTACCCCAAAATATAACTTGTACAAAATATATTGAGAGCTTCCAATTGTAACCTTTTCAAATTTATATGAAAATTCTTAGACTATGTAGTAGGTTGTTGTAATTCAAAATCTCTTAAGATATATTCTCATGATTTTGGTCATTCCCAAATGTATATGAAAAAATTTAAAACATTTAGTGGAGCATTATTCTTGAATAATTTTCAATGGAATATGTATTTGACAAATGCTTTGCTAATTTAACAAAAATTCTGTCAAAGGGATACATGAAATCATTTTTCTCATTATTCTTTGGTTTCACATTGGTAACCAGAAACTTGCTTTTTGGGATCCTTGACAAGAATTGAAAAACGATTATTAGGAAGAGATTTTATAAGCATTTAGAAAAGGAAGCAATCATGATTGTTGGACTTCATGGGTTCATCAAGAATAAACCATCCATGTTAAAATCATTTCCATCTTTGGGGGTTAGGTATATGCATTACATGTTTGGATTTCAACACAGTGTCACAGTCACTCATACAATCTTTATGAATGAATAGAATATCATGAGGATTATTTAGTATAAATAAAGTAACTCACGGGAAATCGAAGAGCTGGAGACAAAAGTTCCAGGCTTATCTATATGGTGATAATGTTAGAGGTATTGGAACTCTTTCTCCAACATGTGCATGTGTTGGGGACTGTGTGTGTACATGCACCTGTGTGCAGGTATATACATAGATGTATATATAAATGTATATATACATATATACACACACACATATATATGTATATTTACATGTATATATGCATATTACACTTAACATTTTAAACATTATGATTTAAACAAGAATGCCATCATCAGAATTTTATCTGGCTTAATGATGAGAGAAATATTTAAAACATTTGGTTGCTAAATTCTCATCCATAAAATACTCAAATGACTCTAAACTCGTAGGTTAACATTTGAAAAAAAAAAAAAACAAATTTATTATACCTAAAGATATAATATGATTGTTTCACCATAAAATGATTGTGCTGGTATAAGATGATATAGAAAAAGACTTAAGAATTTAAGTGTTTGCAATTGCAATATAAATTAATCAGTGATATGCCTGGCCAAAATAGCAAAACTAATAGTAGTTATAATTTGTTGAATGTCTACTTTGTGTCAAGCATTGTTAGGGTCTTTGTATGTATTTATCTGTAAATATCATATCCATCCTTAATGTTTTTTCTGATATATTTCTTTCGTTGATCCCTCAAAGATCAGATAATCAAATATATTAATCAGGTCTACAGTTTTTTAAATTTTTAAAAAATTTTTGGTACTGGGGATTGAACTCAGGGGCACTTGACCACTGAGCCACATCCTCAGCCCTATTTTGTATTTCATTAATTTTTAAGTATAATTTTGTCATTTAGTAAATTGAAGTTTTTAACTTAGATTAATGAACTTTCCTCCATAGTCAGTAAGGGTTGGGCTGGGTTACTCATCTTGGGTTCATCTCTCACAGGATCTATATTGTTTTCCTCTTTCTGATACTGTAGTAGAATCTCAGGATCCACTAAGGGGTAAAATTGGCTAAAGCATGGGATGTGATGGGTACAGTTTAGTCTAAGCTACTCAGTCCCAATTGGAATTTTACATTTGGTTGAGAACACTACAGTTTGTGAAGTAAATTAAAGAAATTTTAGAATAAAGGTGATAGGGTGGAAAAGAGATTTAAATTCATTTTACATAAGGAATAGTCAAAAGAACAAAGAATTTTTGACCTGGAAATGTGGGGACTTTACAGAGCCACAATTTGTTGTCTTTAATATTTAAAGAGCTATTAGTTGAAAGAGGGGCTACATTTTTTTCTTTATGTCTATAGAGTAAGGCTAGGACTAACAAATCAGATTCATGAAACCAGACTGGGATAACATAAGTTGGAATTTCCCAGCATTGTTGTCTGAAGGTGTACTGAGATCTCTGAGATGTAGTGAGCTGACCAGCACTGGAGGTATTCAAGAAAATGGTAGATAAACACTTACCTGGATATGAGAATAGAAATGTTAAGCTTATTTTAAGTGTTTATTTCTATATTTGAAGTGTTAACTTGTGTAGAAACAGCAACATATTTAGAGGATAGATGTTAGCATGTGTCTCTTAAAAAGTAATTTTATTAGACAACTTCAATATAAAACCAGATTAAAATAGAAATACAACAACCAAACAAGAACAAAATAGCATCATCACTTGCCAGTTAAAGCAGTCAGGCAGTTCTTGGTAAGAAGAGAACTAACAGGATTTATATATTGTTCCATGATCTGTTCTAAACACTTGCCAAACAATAACTGTTTAGTTTTTGATAAAGATCTCTGGTGCATATTCCCAACATTCTTTAAGGGAGCTGAATGCTAAATGTTTTCATCTTCGCCTCCAGTGTGAGTAAGTCTTGGCAAACGAAAATTCCAAGGGACCCTTCACTCTATAGAAGGTGAATGTTCTTGGCTGTGATGGAAGTAACTCTACAGTAACAGGGAGCTCGTTCTTTCTCACATTGCAAAGCCTTTTCAGGAGGAGCTGCCAAACCTCAAGTTCCATGTGCTCTCTGTAGGAAACACCCAGGACACTTTCTGAAAGACAAGCCTGGTTTCCACAAAGCACCCTCAAATAATAAGGCTTTTGTTCTGCCCTCTTCACTCCCCAAATCCTGCATTTCCATTTTTCTTTATGGATCTATTATACAATTACCACATGTCTAACAGCATCTTGAAGACCTCTCTTTGTTTTTTATACCCTTGCTACTCAAAGTGTGGCCTATGGGCTAGCATCAGAATACTCATCATTAGACACTTGCTATAAATGCAGGTGTTTGGGCTGCAACCAGGATTATTAAGCCAGAGCATACATTTCAGCAAGCTTTCCAAGTGTTTTGTATACATGTTAAAATTTGAGAAGCACTCTGCATTCCATAGGATTATACAATTCATAGGATTTATTTTTTTTGTCATGCAGTTGTGTGGTACATTCTCATTTTGTTCTAATATGATTTTTTAAAATGCTTCTAGATGTACTCCTTAGTTTGAATACAGTGAGACTTCTAATTTTGAATCTTCAAGTAATTCTTCACCTTCAATCTTCATAACTCAGTTCACCACCAATTATAGAACTTTAAATTATACCTCCTTTTTTCCACAATTATGTTGGGGACATTAAGAACATGTCAGCCAAAAGAATAGAAATTTAAGTCAAGGAAATGAAAACTTAACTCTCTGGCTGTCTCCCACTTCCTGATACGTGGACTTGGCCTAGCCCAGGGGTGTTGCCCTGACACATGATGAAAAATCAAACCACCACTAGGATAGGTTAGTGGCTGTTCCTCCAATGTGATCTGCTCGTGCTCCCTATGCTCCCCTATAACCTTTCTGCTGATTGGCCCATGTCTTCTATAAAGGCCATCCAACCTCCTCAATAAACTGAGCTTGTTCCTTGACCAGTTCCCTGACACGTCTGATTGTCTGTCGCTGCCTGAAGCGGAAGTCGCTTGGAGCAGCGAACGCCACAGGAAAATTCGGAGGCAGGATGAAAATGAAAAAAGGTCTTTTATTCTTCTCCTCTCTCCAGCTCCAGCAATCACTCCAAATGCTCTAACTCCAACCACCACCTTCTTCTTCCCCACACACACTAACGAACCTCACCCAGTTATATACATATAGCTTTAACAAGGACACGTGCTTACAGCTCGAGCTTACAGGTGCGTCACGCAGTGTTCACGGGCATACAAAGATTCTTTGAATAATGTATCAACATCAGGTGGAAACTAGAACATCTTTTATGGCTCTCAGCTAACCGCAATCTTTAGCTATCTCCTTGATTATAGGCTCCTTCATTTCCCCCTTTTAGTTTTAAAAGAGGGGATGTTTTAGGACGTCCATGTGCAACCGACATTCTTACCCGTCATGGGAGTCTAGGCTGTCCTGACTCCTGGCTTAGGTTGACATGCCGGCCACATTAGACTGTCCCGTGCGACTGTGCCGTGTCTTAGGTTGTCCCCCTCTGGGGATCTTACCCGTCATAGGCTAACCAGCCATCCAATAGAGCCCTTCAGGATCGACTGTGTGTTGACTAACAGCCGTCCAATTTTTAGGAGATGCTGCAGCTTTAAGGCGGCAAGCCTACTGCTGACGAGCCAAGTTTCCATAGCGTATCAAGTTCTTTAAGCCAATCAGCTGCCCTTAGTTTCATCAAGTAACGCACTGAGTTCTCTTAGACAAATACCCGCAAGGCATTGTCCCGCAATGTCCCAAAATAATGGAAAATCAAAATGTCCATAAGTTATAACACATAGATTCAGGAGGCCCCATGCATGCAGAGCAGAGGCCACACTGCTGGTGAGGTTGTTGATGCTTGAGCAGCAGGGATGCTTGCAGCGACCGCGGTCCCTGCAGTTGTAGCAGCAGCCGTCTTTTTTATGTCTAGACATTTCTACCGGCAAATCTTCAGGGCCCGCTACCTAAAAACTCAAGCATCCATTATTAAGGGAAAGGCAGTGCTATTCCAGCACTGAGATCAAAAGGTGAGCTGTCAAACTAAAAAAAGAATTATTAGAATAGAAAATAAAAGTTGATCTCTGCTCACACACATTGCTGCTTAAGCTCCCACAAACATAAGCTGGCAAAATATCACATTCAGAAATAATCAAAGAGAAACTGAGGGTGTTTACTGCATTAAAGATAAAGAAAAGCTAAAGGCATTTTGGAAAAATAATTTGTTAGCTGGAATCCTCGAGTCTCTATATACACAGCAATCCTATACCTGTTGAAATAATTCAAATTAATCAGCTACTAAACAAATGAAGTCAATAACAAATAAATGATCCTCTGTCGGAACACCAAAATATCAGGTTATATAACATCAAACATATTCACAGCTGAAGAGAAGTCCCGGAGACAACTATAAATCAAAATTGATTATCATTATAATTGATTATCTAAAAATATTCTGAACTTATATAAATATCTATTTATCTATCTATCTATTGATTATCAAATTAGAATATTCTAAGCTTAAATGAATTAACGTTATTTGTTATTTGGATCTATATCTATCTACCTTTTTTTTTTTTTTTTTTTTAAGCGCTTAATTATTTGTGACGTCACACTAGACAGACGCACATATAAACATATTTGTGACATCACATTAACATGAAATTTAGACAAATGCACAGACATAAAGACATATATAAAAGAGAAAAAAAAAATTACAATTGTGTATACACTGAAGAGAGATCTTCTTGTCCCGGCCGGGAAGAATGAAATTTAAGTTGTAAATTTAATGGAGAACTCTTTTAAGGGAATCACTCCATACCTTCATTTTGGTCCTCTTGACCTTGCACTTGTTTATTCAATCTAGACTCCTCAATAACTTCGTCTTGATCCCTTTGACTTTGTACCTGCTTTATCAATCTAGATGGTATCCATATTGGAGAGGATTCGTGCTTTGGAAAAACACAAACAGATCCTCTCCCCCAAATTAATACTGGGTCTGGACCCTTCCATGTACCTGAAAGAACATCCTTCCAGTAAACCAAAGGTTTATGTTGTTGGTGTGGGTTCCAGTGTCTATCTCCAGCCGAATGTCCATTAGAATCTAAAGTTAAGAAATTTAGGGTAAACAGGGCAACTGCCAATCTGTCCTTAGGATTTTTCCAGTTTCCATCTTTTTGCTTTAGTAACATATTTTTAAGTGTCCGATTTGCTCTTTCAATTATTCCTTGTCCCTGAGGATTATAAGCGATACCTGTTTTGTGGATAATATTGAACTTTGTACAAAATTGTTTGAAGGATGTGGATGTATATGCAGGGCCATTATCTGTTTTAAGCATTTTGGGGATGCCCAATGCAGCAAAAGCTTGCAGACAATGAGATATAGTATCTTTAACTTTTTCTCCGGAATGTAAAGAAGCAAAAATCATGCCTGAGCATGTATCTATGGTGACATGAATAAATCGTAATTTTCCAAAACTTGGCTCATGTGTGACATCCATCTGCCACAAATGATTGGGCATCAAACCTCGTGGGTTAACCCCATAATGTGGATTGGGCAAAAGTGTTACACAAGATGGACATTCTTTTACAATTCTACGAGCTTGTTCTTTTGTGATTTTAAATTTTTGTCTTAAGGTAGTGCTGTTAACGTGGAACTGGGAATGAAATAAAGTAGCTTGTTGTACTGTAGTAAATATAAATATTGTTTTAGTGAGGGCGTCAGCTTTTTGATTACCTTCATGGAGAGGACCAGGCAGATTAGTGTGAGCTCTTATGTGACCCATAAACAAAGGTTCTTTTCGTTGCCATAGGAGATTTTGGATTTGAGAAAACAATTTAAAAGCTGGAGTATGTGGTGCTATTGGACCTGCTAGCTCCAATTTTGGGACAGCATGTACAATATAATGACTGTCTGAAAAAATATTCATAGGCTGTTCTTTAAAATTTTCCAGAGCTATTATTATAGCTTCGAGTTCCACTAATTGAGCTGATTTTTGATTAGTGATATGAATCATTTTTTTCATTTTGAGTGACTACTGCAGCAGTACCGTTAGAGGATCCATCTGTAAATACATTAAATGCTTTAGGAATGGGTTGATTTTTTATTACCTGTGGGAATATGATAGGATGATTGATACAAAAGGACAGTATAGGAGATTTAGGAATATGATTGTCAAAATTTGCAGAAGTAGAGCATCTAGCTATAGCCCAATCATTATCATTGAAGCACAAATATTCAACCTGTGACGATGAATAAGGAGTAATAATAGTAGCGGGATGAATTCCAAATATTTTAGTAGAGGTTTTAAGTCCTTGAAGAATAAGTTTAGCTACCATGGAGGTATAAGACTCAATTGTACTTTTAGGAGAGACAGGCAAATGTATCCATAATATAGGTCCCTGTTGCCAAAATACTCCTGTTGGAGTATATTGTGAAGGAATAATAATCAATATTAGTGGTTGTGCAAAATCAAATCTATCGCAATGGGATCTTTCAATGGCCTGTTCTACTAATTTTAGAGCTCTCCTGGCCTCAGGAGTTAATGTTCGAGGTGAGGATGGGTCAGGGTTCCCACGAAGGATGTCAAATAAGGGTTTTAATTGTCCAGTAGTGAGGCTTAGTGTAGGGCGAAGCCAATTAATGTCACCCAGTAATTTTTGGAAATCATTGAGGGTGGTCAAATGTTCTTTACTTATTAGAATTTTTTGGGGTTTAACAAAAGTATCCATGATTTTAAAGCCTAAATATAGTATAGGTGATCTGCTTTGAACTTTTTCTTCTGCTATATATAATCCATATTTTTTTAGATTTTTTGTTATTTCACTAAATATATTAAATAAGATTTGTTGATTAGGGTGAGCTAATAAAACATCGTCCATGTAGTGTAGACACATAAGGTCTTGATATTTGTTTTTAATGGGCTGTATAGCTCTGTCCACATATAGTTGGCACAGTGTAGGGCTATTTGCCATTCCCTGCGGCAATACTTTCCATTGATATCTTTTATCAGGGCCATTATTATTAATAGAAGGAATTGAAAAAAGCAAACCTGGGGGCATCCAGAGGATGTAGGGGAATGGAAAAGAAACAGTCCTTTATATCAAGGGTTATAAGGTAATAGTTTTTTGGAATAGCTACAGGATTAGGAAGTCCAGGTTGAGTAGGGCCCATAATTTGCATTGTTTTGTTAATTTGTCTTAGATCTTGTAATAGTCTCCATTTTCCTGATTTTTTCTTAATTACAAATATGGGAGAATTCCAGGGAGAGGTGGAAGGCTCTATGTGTCCTGCTTCTAATTGTTCTTTAATTAATTGGTGGGGGCCGCTTGCAATTTTTCTTTGGATAGGGGCCACTGAGGGACCCAAACTGGCTTATTAGAGAGCCATGGTATTTTTAAAATTGTTTTCTCAGTGGCCCCTAGAAAAAAATGTCCTTTGCCTTTTTTATTATGAGTAGGATTTTTATTCTTAACACCTGCAGGCTTGGTCGCTAGGTGTAACCCCATTTGATGTAAGATATCTCTTCCCCATAGGGTAACTGGCAAGCTGTTTAAAACATAGGGTTTGAATGTTCCTGTATGGCCTTCATTGTCTTGCCAATTTAAGATTACAGCACTTTGAGCTGGGGTATTACTGTATCCCAAGCCTCTTAAACTGGTTGAGGCTTTCTGTAGAGGCCAGTGCTTAGGCCATTGTTGTAGATTTATGATGGAAGAGTCAGCTCCTGTATCAATCAGCCCCTCCATCTCTATACCTTGAATTTTTAATTTGCACATAGGCCTCCGTGAACAGTCCTGGACCCAGAAAGCCATAGGTCCTGAACCAGTGGAACCGAATGCTCTGCTATTTCTATTTTGTGGCATGCTTTTAAAAGAATTATGGAGACTGGGAATGAGGAGCAGCTGTGCGATTCTGTCTCCTTGATTTACGGAGATGATGCCCCTGTGTGTACTTAGCATTATTTTAATCTCTCCATTATAATCTGAATCAATAACCCCTGGTATAACATTAAAGCCTAATAAACTTTTGGAACTACGCCCAAGGATTAGTCCCACAGTTCCTGAAGGGAGAGGTCCCCTGATTCCCGTAGGAATCAGCTGAACCCCCATTTCAGGTGTCAGGACCATCCGGGCAGTAGAACAGAGATCTAATCCTGCACTTCCTCTTGTCCCTCTGATAAGGGAGTTAATGGGTAGGAGGGACTGTGACGAGGAATCATTTGAATCTGAGGGCCTTCCTCCTCTAGTGCCTCGTACATTTGTGGGCCCCGGGGCATTGGGCCCCGTGCCCCGTTTTTTGAAATCCTTGATAAATCATTTCCATATATATCATATCTAGAATGGCATTGATTGGCCCAATGTATACCTTTTTTGCATCTGGGGCATCGGCCTGGAGCACGGTATGAATTTGATTTTATTACCCTTGGGGGATATTGCTTAGCATATCTTGGTTGATTATAATAATTTTGTCTGGAATATCCTGTTCTAGGTTGAAACCTTTGGGAATTTTGAGGGGAGGAATTTTTCATCACTGCAGCAATTACGTTGCCTGTGATAACAGCCTCGTTAATGTCTTTGCACAGTCTGATATAAATTGATAAGTCTTTTTTACTTCTCCATGCCTTATTGCATCCTGGCAATATTTATTAGCGTTCTCGTATGCTAATTGGATAACTAGGGGCATAGCTTGCTCGACTTCTCCAAAAACTCTAGATGTTGTTTTTAAGAGCCTATCTACAAAATCAGCATAAGGTTCGTTAGGCCCTTGTATAACTTTTGATAGGCTGCCTTGCAGATCCCCTGTGCCTGAGATTGTCTTTCAGGCTTTCACAGCTGCAGTGTGTACCTGGGCATACACACCTGGATCGTATTGTAGCTGATTTTGTAGTTCAGCGAACTCACCCTCCCCTGTGAGCATATCTATATTGCGTTGAGGGAAACCTGCTGCAGCATTTCTCTTTGCTATTTCTGAACAAAGTTCCTGGAATTGAGTTTTCCAGATTAGGTATTGTCCCCCACTTAGTACCGCTCTGCATAGACTTTTCCAATCTGAGGGGGCTAAGGTTAGGGTGTTAAGTGACTCTATCATACTTAATGTGAACGGAGCTTGAGGCCCATAGGTCATTACCGCCTCTTTAAAATTCTTTATTGTTTTAAAGTCTAGGAACTCATGATATCTTTGTCCCTGTTCATTTTGAAATACTGGCAGTTCTAGGTGCTCCTGCGGTCTATGTTGTTCGAGAGCGTATAAGCGCTCTGAAAGGCCGCCAATTTCTACCTCAAGGGCACGTATACTCTGATCCATACTCTTTATTGTTTCTGTTAGGGATTCTATCCATGAAGGAGCAGAGGGCGCTAGTGGTTCCTCTATTTGACGGTCTTTTCTCTTTTTTAATTTCTTTTTGTTCTTTTTATTGGAGACTGTGCTCTCCGAATCGCTTTTTGATTCCTCTTCACTACTAGCTTCATAATTCCTAACCGGCTCAGTAGAGGAGACTGTACTTTCATGGTTTGGCTCCTTGTTACTATTATTACTTTCACTAGTATCCTGAGTTTCAGTTTCTAAGGAGAGTACATACTCCTCAGCTAATTTTATTAAGCTTCTGATGGCTTTTGCAGATCTTACTTTTGAATTTACATTCCTACTCTCCTTGCTGGTCTCCACTGAGTCAGAGGATATGCTTTCTTGTTCACTTTTCTCACTATCCTCTGAGTTTTCAATATCAAAAATTTCATTCATGGCTTTTATAAACCGACTTTTTGTTATATTTGCTCCCATCTTTTTAAATTTTCTTTTTTCTTACCTTGCCGCCGAATTCCCCGTACGGGCCGCCACCTGTCGCTGCCTGAAGCGGAAGTCGCTTGGAGCAGCGAACGCCACAGGAAAATTCGGAGGCAGGATGAAAATGAAAAAAGGTCTTTTATTCTTCTCCTCTCTCCAGCTCCAGCAATCACTCCAAATGCTCTAACTCCAACCACCACCTTCTTCTTCCCCACACACACTAACGAACCTCATCCAGTTATATACATATAGCTTTAACAAGGACACGTGCTTACAGCTCGAGCTTACAGGTGCGTCACGCAGTGTTCACGGGCATACAAAGATTCTTTGAATAATGTATCAACATCAGGTGGAAACTAGAACATCTTTTATGGCTCTCAGCTAACCGCAATCTTTAGCTATCTCCTTGATTATAGGCTCCTTCAATTGTCCTCCGAAAGGAGGGCTGGGTGCGGGCGGTCAGTCGGCTCTTACCTTTCCCGATCCATCCTTGTTGGGGTGTGCTCCCCCTTCTCTTGCGGGTTGAGAGGAGTCGGGGGCTAAAAACCCCAACACAATTACACCTATTCTTGAATGGGATTTGGGAGTATGAAATTAAAATAGGAAGGTTTAGTTTTCACAATGTTTAGTTCAAAATAATGACATAATTTTGTTCTTGAAAGAAATGATACATTGGGTGGTAATCAGGCAGGGGCAGGCTAATCATGGAAAGTGATATGAATCCAAATTCTAGAATTAGAAAGCAAAAGTAGGGATTTGATCATAGGAAGAGGAAATAAGCACAATAATTAGAATTACAATATAGAATTGTAGACTGCAGAGTAATTTGCTTTAATGCTGGGTCCTTGGGAAGGAACTTCTGAGGATGGATGCCAGTGGACCCAAGTGGGTGCACACAGTGTGGCAGAGCTAGGAGATGAGTCATGTCCCTGTAAAGTGAGCTGTGGTCACTGTATAAAGTGTGGGGCCATGCTTTCCATTTCATTTCTAATATACCTCCTGGTGACACCTAGCATATTGTAGGTCTTGGCATGTAAGTAAAACTTAATTTTCTTTTATTTCTTCTTTCCTGCCCCATGCCACTTCTGAGTTTAGTAATAGTGAATATTTGTTCAATATACATTCAACTAAGACAAACATACAGTACACACAGTTGGGGATGATTGACTGTCATTATCAGTACTCACAGATTTGAACTGATATCCTAGAGTGCGAAGACTGGTCTCCACTTTCAATCAATCATGCAGTGATACTCACTGGAGAAGATGGTGCTGAATTAGGGACACAATCGATAAAAATAATTTATAAAACAAATCTTACTTCCTGAAATGCCTTTTTAAAAGATTTCATTTGGAGTACTGTTTACCATATAACAAATTCCCAATCACTTCCAAAGAAAATAAGAAATGAGGAAGAAGTGCATTTACTGAGTTCTAGCCTGGGTATCTAGGATTCAGGCGGATTTCCAGATTTCAGGGTGAAACAGCTGACTGAGTTTGCAGTTTACCTGACATGAGGGGCTGTGGTTACAGCCAGGAATCATGAAAGCATGGGTATACTGCGCATTTTAATTAATGTACTTTTTTAAAAAAAAACTACAACTGAGCATATATATTGTTTTAGGGGAATAGCATAGGGTTGAGTGCAATTTCTTGCAAGGAAAAAAAAATAAGAGCCATTGCAATGTCAAGCTGGTGCTGAAGGAAGAGCACATCAGGAGAATCCTCATCCTTGTGGATATGGGATGAGCTGTTAGGGCAGTAAACAGTGGTATGCTGCTGATCGCAGATGACGGTGTGAATAAATAATGTGATAACTATGGATGATTTTGATGTGGATGTTTTTATGCTATAGTAGTGACTGGGTTATTGTTTACTGGTCTAATATGTTTTGTGTCTTTCATTTCTTTTAAGTTTGAACCCAGATCTCTAAGATTTAAGTGTGCTGAAAAAATTAAGTTGATAATGCTGCTAGAGTGCCATTATTACCTTTTATTTCTTTCCCAAATTTGTGAGATGTATGGGGACAAGTTGAATTCCTATTGCATGGCTACTCTGTGCTAGGCTGTGCTAGCTCATGTTATTTTATCAAATTCTCAAAAATCACAAAGGTAGGGCTTAACATTTTGTTTCTACAGGTAAGGAAAAATTTTCAAGGAAATGAATAAATCTCAAGAACACAAAGCAAGTGAAGATGAAATATAAAACCAGTTTGCTTGCCTTAACATTTTTTGGCCATTCTCTATTATTATGTGCATTTGTTTAATCTTTTCATCCCTTTAGATGCAACCAGCAAACATAACATTATCTGATTGAAATCTGTAAATATGTATATCTATTTATTTAATCTATATTTATCTATCCTGTTTACTTCTTAGGTGAGAGAACCCACAATCTTAATTTTTTACTTTTATTTTTTAATTAACATGTATTAATTGTACATGGCAATGATGTTCGGAGAGATATTTCCACACAGGCATACACTGAAGAAATTACGCACTAATCAAATCATAGTAATTAATATGTTCTTCTCATTGTTTCCTTATGTTCGGAGACTTTGAGCTCCTCTTCTCTAGATTTTCATAAAATATATAATAGGTTATTGTGAACTGCAGTAATCTGTGTTGTGGAACTTATTCCTTTTGTCTTCCTGTGTTTGGTACCCATTATCTAACCTCTGTTTGTCCTCCACCTCACCCCTCTCAGCTTCTAGCAATAACCATCCTACCTCAGGTTGGCATTCTTAAGCTTCCACACATGAGAAAGAGCCAGGCACCTTTCCTCTGTGTCTGGCCATTCGACTCAACACAGTAGTCTCCAGTTCTATCCACTCTGCTGTAAATGGTGGAATTTCATTCTTCCCTACAGCTGACCAGTACTCCATTGTATATACATACCATTTCTTTCCATCCATTCATCTGCTGATGAGGACTCATGATCTTAAATTATCCTGGGGTAGGCCTGGAATCTGTTCTTATTTTCACTACTTATAGTAAGCAAATATTCTTGATCCTTTTGTATCTCAGTTTCCTAATGGTAAAATTAGAGGACTGAGACCATTGGTTTTCTACCATCCTTTCAAGCACTAATCTGTGTCCACATAAGAACTTCCACTTGAAATCCTGTTTTTTTTCTACAAATAAAATAGAGATTATATAAAGGAAATAGAGACTTGAGTAGTACCGTTGGAAACCTTCAGGGGTGGGTCAGAGTGCATGGCTTAGGAGGGTGAGCTAATGAAATTCCAGTATCATGTACTTCATCATCAATGAGTGGGCATTAGGAAAGTTCAATTAGTAATAGCTACTGCTGAGACAATATTGCATTATAGTAAATAACACAGAAGCAGCTTGGATTTTGGAATAATAGAGATCTGAATTTGAATACTTGCTTGACTATTTGCTAGTTATTTAACCTGAGCATAATTCTGAGTCTGTTTACCCCTTTGTAAATTCAGAGTAATTATGAGGTTCATTTGATTGAGACTCAAATGATGTAATGGAAACTAACTAGCTAGCATATGGAGTGGGACACAGCAGGTATTCAATAAATGCTAATTTCATCCTCTTTTTTATTTGCTTGCAAATCATATATTTATTTATTTAAATTAATTAATCAATTTATTTTAGTTAGGTATATATGACAGCAGAATGCATTTTGATTCATTGTACACAATTGTAGCACAACTTTTCATTTCTCTGGTTGTACCCAATGTAGCATCTTGTACATGTGTAAAAAAGAGCCATGTCAGTGAAAAGTTACCCAGATAATATTACTGAACCATCAATTATAGGAAGATCAGAATTGTAGGAGAGTCTTGATAGACACAACTCCTATTTCCTGGTTCAGAAGAACCGTATTATCCCTTTGCTTGCTCTCCATTTTCTAACAGTCTCTTTTGCATTTCTGAGGAAGGTTCAATGTGTGTGGATATGAAGGCCTGGCAACACACCATGGATATTTGGTTATCCTTCTCCCACCATCTCTCATGAGGAAGCCTCAATCTGAGCTGTTGCCAGGTGATGAGGTCTCCACATTCCTTCCAGAAGCTGCTATTTTTGCATAGCGTCTGGTGGTGTTTTAACACCTGGTTCAATATTTACCTGTGACAGCTTTCCTTTACTCTCTGAACTTACTTGAGAATGGAACTGTCTAGATAATGATACCTTGGGGATTACCATTAAGTATCCCTAAAGCTGACCACTCAGTACTCACCCTCCTTTCCAGAAGCATTCTTCCAGGTAGCAAGGCTCTGGCATGAGTCCTGTTGATTTTTATCCCTGGACTCTTGAAGTTGTATGCACATGATGAATTAATTAAGAGAAGAACATCCCAAGTTTGTGGTAACTGAAAGAAACAACAGAATGAAGTGTTTTGTTTTCCTTAATTGACAGTATACTCTTGTCAATTAAGAGAAGAAATAAAACAAGGTTCTGAATTTTGTTACTTTTCTTCAGCTCCAGTGCAAAAACGCTGATATAGCATCTATCAATAAATAGTGTTTCAGATCCATTATTTCATTCCAATAACCCTATGTATCAGCATGTGGCTCCATACATTGATAGATGGAAAATGGGGGCACTAGAATAGTTATTTAACTTGCCAGGGCATTTCAAATCTTCTATGGAATAAAAAGGAGAATAATTAGACAAAACAAAAGATGACTTATGCAAAGAAATAAATATAACCCCTTAACAACCAGATGATAGGGTTGGGCTATTACCATTAATCCATTTTACAGATGAGAAAAATGTGACCAACAGTCAGGTCTTGATTTGCCTAGTTATATTAAATACTTTATAAATGATGAGAGGAAGTGTCTGTACATCATTTAAATATTTTGCCATAGGCTATATGTTGTGGAGTTTGAACATAGAGTGGGGTCACATAAGCCTCTTTTTGAATTCTTTCTCCACTATGGTCTTACTATTGTGGTTCTGATCCTAGTGGCCAACCACTCTGTGTGTTCCTGGTCATTCTGTGCTTCCATTTCCTCATTTTAGAAATGAAGGCAAATAATTTTCAGTTAGCACTATTTTAAGAACAGTTCAGTACCTTACCTAGAATTTGGTAGAGTCTCAAAGCTGGGTAACCTTTGGAAGGTGTGTTGTCAATGTTTACAACTGCAGAAAGGTACTCACACTATTTTGGTTTGTCTGTATTTTTGACTGGGCCTCTGGGAATTGAGGAGAGAGAGGAACTGGCTTGAAGCAAAACCATCTCTGCACGTACATAGTCCTGGCTTGCTGGCCAGGTCTGCGTCCCATGTAATTACAATGACATCTCAATATGCTCTCAGGTCTCAAGTGGTCTTGCTTGGATCACATTTGCATTTGAAAGTTATAGCTCCGGAACCACAAATGCTGAAAGGTCTCCAGGTAACTTGATGCCCTGCAGTGCAAAGAACTCGCCTTCGAAATGCTGCCAGGAAGATTCACTTTTTACAGTACCTTTTATAGTAATTCCCATGGAGGAGAATTCTCAGGAGAACTTGGCTTCTTGGCTTGAAAAGCATCTGGTTCTTTGAGTTGTCAAAGAGTAAGTAGTCCATAACAATAGAAAGAATGAGGAAAATGTGAAATTGGAGCTGTATAAAATCAGGAGAAAGTCAAATTGCAGACAGCTTTGTTTATCTTTCAAAACATCCTGCTGGTTCATAAAATAGATTGAGCTTCTTTAAATTAATCAAAAATTTAAAAACCAGTGGAGTCCCAGAGGAGCCACACTGTTGTAATTAATTCTCATTACTCAGAGGCTGCTGCTGACTGTATTTTCTAGGGCCTTGCCCTGCACTTAGACCCAGTCACCTGCCTTTTGGTCAGTTCTCTGCCTGGCGCTATCTTCTGTGCCTTGTGAGCAGAGAAGGCTAGTGTTATTCTTAGCATGTGGTAATTACTTTGGAAAAGTGTACCTGAGGAAGGAAATCTGCCTGCTGCTTATTAGAAGCGCTGGATGAACAGGGGGTTGGAGTTGCCATGCCATGAGCTTTGTCAATCCCTTCTCTGTCTCAGTGGAGGCAGATGGTGAACCATCGCAATTCCCAGGCTGAGGTTGTCCTTTGGCTTTAGAAGTTCTTCACATTTCTATGTTAAGCTAAAAGTTAGGGTGAATATTCAGGTTTTGGGTTCTGTGGAAATTCAGTTGTGACAGAGACAGAAGAGATCTCCACTTATGCTAGTCAGAAGAAATGTCTGACTTTTGTAAACTCAAGAAATAGTAGTTACACACCATCCTGCTTTCAGTGCAGTCCCATCTACCCTACTAGACTGCAGTCTCCATGAGGGCATCTTGGTACTAGACTTTATCATCTCTATGACAGTCTAATAAAATTATAATGTGAGCTATATTTTTAAATTTTAAATGGTTTAGTAACCACACTAATAAAAATGTTAGAAACCACAAAACAGACGAAATTAATCACCTGTTGTCTTCTACATATGGAGTGTATTTTACACTAACAGTGGGTACATTTCAGTTTAGATAGTAAGATGTCAAGTGCTCACTAGCCACATGTGGCTGGTGGCCCTCACACTGGGCCACACAGTCCCAGAACACTTCTCAGTGGGGAGACTACAATGTGCAGCTATCAAAGGACAGGGTGTGGGTTTGAATCCTAGCTCCACTATTTCTCTAGCCTCAACTTCTTTTGAGGCCTAACATTACAAATGAGAGTAGCATTACAAATGAGAACAATTCCTGACCTCCTTGTATATTTAAAAGGCATTTGTTAAGTAGATGAAAATTTTTTCATAAGAGATTATTTGGGTGTTGAATGGAATAATATACCTAAAGCCTTTAGCATGGAATATGGCATGTGGTACCTGTTCAATAATAATTAGCTATTCCTACAATTAGGGTAGTATTTTAAAACTAAAACATATTCAATAAAAAAGATTCTCCTTGTATCCGTTAGCCAAAGCCTTCGACATTCTTCTTTCACATCTCATAGGAGATATTCTCTGTCCCTCATCTCCCTAGCCAGGCCCACACAAATCCTTTTTTCATCTGTTTTCTCATAGAACATGATTCATCCCTTTAAAAAATTTTTATCACATTAAAATTTAAGTATGTTTGTGTTTTCATTTTCCTGTGGATTATACTTCCCTGCATGTGAGGAAATGCCACAATGAGAAATGTCTTATTTATCTATGTACCCTCACTATATATCATGCGTTAACTGGCATATAGTGAGGGCTCCATACATTTTAAATATATAATGTAAGAGGTGAATAAATCCATTAAAAAAAAAAGTTTGCAGCTTGAGAGGTTGTCTTCCAGGAAAAGGCTTTATAAGAGTATTCTTTGGGTTTGAACCAAATAGGAAAACATTCCTAGAAATAAATAAGTATAGTTTCAATTTTGTGTTTCATCTGAAATATTGATTGAGCTGATGGGACATTTCTGATATTGAAACTGATAATTGCCTTCATTAGGAGAGTAGTGATCCCTGAGGAGAGGGTAATATAGCTATCTGAGCTAGGCAATAAAAATTTGTCGAGTCACTGATACTAATATAACTGATACAGCTAAACTGAATATATTTTATTTTTGCTCATTGTGGGTTACAGCTGGGTGGGGCACCAAATACTTAATGAAATGTATATCATTACCCAGATTTAAACTTTATAGATGAATTCCAAGTCTGCAGCTGCCAATCACAGGATTTTTCCAGTATTGGCCAGAAGTGAACTGTCATAATGCAACTATCCTTTTGCACCTGGAATTTGGTTATTAAGTTTCTTGTACTGATCCAAAGAAGCTTCTCCATTGCCCTCTCTTCCTGAGTCTAAAATTCATTCTTTAACTTCTACAGATATGCTGAGATGAGGCTGAGGTTAAAATTGCTGGTGTTAAGCCAATCAGTTTTATACATGGTAGGATTGTGTAGAATATATTTTGTTTGTTTTTGCTGTCCTTATACCTGCCCAGGACTGCTATTCCCATCTTGTCAGCCTTCTAGTGCAATTTAAGCAAAGACAAATAGTTAATTCAATCAATTGTTTGCTTATTACAACTGAGTGTGAATCACTGTGTTACACATGGTATGCAGACATGAATTAAGAAATGCCACGGAAGGTGGACAGGGGTATGATTGCAAGAGAGCATTGTGAAGACAGTGATGGAATCTTGTACAGATTGTTCTGAGAGTACAGAGAAAGGCAATTAATATTTGTCATATATTAGATAAATCAGAGAAAAGAAATTTCATCAGGTGCTATCTCTTCAGGGCCTAAGTAGGTAAATTAAACTATCTAAGCCTGTTTCTTTAAACTGCAGAATGGATGCAATTAAAGCACTTATTTCTGTGGGTGACATTGGCAGGTATCATGTGAAATGACCACAAGGTTATAGAGGACTGGCTGAAGTGGCAGGGCACCAGAGCACTTGGCAATTGGCACAGTGTTTGCATTTGCTATTATCTAGAAAGGTGATGATTCTTTGACATGTGCAACTCTACATCTTCTGTAATTAAACAGATTGTGACATACTTTTGCTTTATATCTAGACTTAAGGTCTTCTGTTGACAGAATGAAAATTCATATATATATATGTATATATATATATATACACACACACACACACACACACATATATATATGTATATATATTTCAATTCGGGATTTTCTAATCCATTTCAAATCTAAAAGGGACACTAGAGGAAACTTGCTTTGCCAGTATGAAGTGATATTATAAAAGGAAATTAAACTTTGTGATATCGGTGCAAGAAGAGATGGATAGAGCAAATAGGTGATTCAAAGATGACTTGAATTTATATAATAACTTTATATATGCTAAGAGCATCATAAATTGATGAAGAGAGGAATACATATTACATTTTTTGGGAAACTTTTATTTGTAATGGAACATATTCTTTCTTTGTAAAAAGTCTACATCAAAAATCAATCCCTATTGATAAAGATTCAAATGTTAAGTACATCGCACAAGATAACACCTATGAACAAACACCTGATCTTTGGTTGGAAAGAGGATGTTCCATTGCTCTTGGACAAAAGTTGAAATTTTTAATACAGCTCAGGAGTCTTTCTGGACTGTGCCTTTCTCCCTTTTCTTGTTCAGAATTGCCTTCCCTTTTGCTTCATATGCTCTTTCACCAAGCTTATGCTCTTAGTCGCTGGAATGTGCCCGTTGCTACACCTGCCTGAGCCACTACTTTGGATGGCCTATGTGCCCCCTGCACACACACACCCCCATTCCTGGCCTCTAAGCCTGTTTACTTGATCCAGCTTCACCTGTTTTTTTATGCTTTATATAGTGCTAAATGCCTTTTCAGTGTGATAACATTTTGGACTTTCTTCTTCATAACAATCCTCATGAATGGAACAGCAAATTGGTGTCTGAATCCGCCCTGCACTGTAATGTACAGGACAGTAGAAGCCATTCTGTCTGGCTTACTTTTATCACCCTAGTGTCTAAACACTGTTTGATGCACATATGCCCCTTCAAACTATTACACCAAGCGAAGAAAATAGAGATAGGATCAGATAAAAATTAAGACAACAATACAGCTTTTAGTACCATTTTCAGAGATAACTGATTCCACAATGGTAGAATTAGGCTGTTCTCATGTTTTTTCTCTGCACACAAAGCACAAGAGGGATAAAAGACAGAACACAACACATCTTCTGTTATATTCCATGAGGAGTAGAAGAATGATAAGTTAATCCATGGCACAGAGGAAAATTAAAGTTAAGTGTCAGCAGATTGTTATATTGATTGGAAATCCTACAATTTATCCCATATACTTGTACATTCATGAAACTGGAGGCACCAGTCACTGAGAAAGTGAAAATTCTGTGTTTGCATGTGCACGCCCATGTACGTGATAGGAATTTCTTCAAGTCTTTTTAAAGAACAGTTAAGTCCCCAGATGTTTACTTCCTACTCAGAATAAGCGAATGACTTTGAAGGAATGGAACCAGAGATTTGAGAGAGAATGGCAGGCACAGAGAAATGGTATCCTGTAGCCTGGGAAAAATAGATGAACCATTTGCCAGTCTACTCATTGAATGGTGCCTCGTTCAGAGCTTATCAGCCAGGCTGACTATTCTCCAAAAAGAGCATAAACTTGGTGAAAGAGCATATAAAGTGAAAGGGAAGGCAATTCTAGCTTACATCTTTTGAAAAAAACTGGCATTACTGCACCACAAAGAACAGATCAGCAGGTAATAATATTTCCATATCCCTACTGAGAAAGGCAGTGGCTATCAGATGACCTTAAATTAACATGTACCAGTTGATAGATCTTTCTTCACCCTAGACCCAGAGATTTCAGTTTTGTACTTCAGTGTCTCATTCAGAGAAATGCAGATTGGCAAGGGTCATTGACATTTGAGGAAGTCTCTGACATGAATCAAAGAGATTAAAGCATTCAATAAGTAATTAGCTAAATAAGTAAGTATGTAGGAGATTTGGAGTAAACAGAAAATGCAGGAAGAAGGCAGTAAGAAAAAACTATCATTAATAATTTTAGGCATCAAGATAATATATTACCTTTATGAAACAGGAATAAGATTTTATTAAATAGACCAGTTAGCCAAAAAAAAAAAAAAAAAAAAAAAAAAAAAAATGTAGTGGGAGGCTTTTAAAATTTTTTTTTAAATTTAAGTTTTAAATTAATATTTTAAATTAAAATGAAGAGCTATTCATTTAGTCAACAAGCATGTATTGGATGCTGCTGTGCACTAGGCAATGGTCCAAGCAACTATGGAAGGCAAGGCCTTGCCCCCTGACAGCTCACACTGCATCAATAAAATTAGATGATAATTGAATGCCTATACAAGTAAACCAGAAAGGCCATCATCATCATGATAAATGCTATGGAGAAGAAAGATGGGATAAGAAAGATTGATCCCCTGGAGTAAGGGGTTGCTCTTTTATAAGAGGTTTTCAGGGAAGTTCTTACTGCTCACATAACATTTGTGCAGGGACCTGCAGCAGTTCAGATAGGAAGCCGTGAGAGTAGGTAAGGTGAGAGTGCTCCAGATAGAAGTAAAAGTCAGTGCTAAGCCCCTGAAGTCAGGCTATGCCTAGCTCCCAGGCAAGCAGGCTACTGGAGTTGGAGGTTATAGGACATTGGGGACATCAAAAGTGACATCAGTTTACGAGATTGTGTGAAGTGCACTCATCAAACCCAATGTCTCATACCACAGTTAATATTTTTCAATAACTCCTGTATTTCCTGAAATGAAATCTATAGTAAGAATAAAACGAGCTTATATATCTTATTTTTTTAAAAAAGCTACACTTATACATTGATGGTGGGATTGAAAATTAGTACAAAGCAGTGTGGATACACCTCAAAAAACTAGGAATGGAACCACTATATGACATAGCTATCCCACTTTTCAGTATTTATCCAAAAGAACTAAAATCAGTGTATTATAGCAATATATCCATTTCAATGTATATAGTAGCAGAATTCACAAAAACTAAATTGTAAAATCAACCCAGATGCCAGATGCCTGTAAATAGATGAAGAGGTAAAGAAAATGTGGTATATACACACAATGGAGTTTTACTCAGTCATTAAGAAGAATGAAATAATGGCATTTGCTGGTAAATGGATGGAAATGGAGAAAATCAAGCTAAGTGAAACAAGCCAGATTCAGAAAATCAAGAGTCCAATGTTTTCTCTCATGTGAAAGCTAGAGCAAAATAAGGGAAAAAAGGCGGTGAGGGAGGGACAGGCTATCATAAAGATAGAAGGTATATCAGTAGAATAGAAGTAGGAGAACGACACGGAAGGAAGAAAGAAGGGAAAGGGGAAGAAATATGAAATGAATTTAACAAAATCATGTTATATACATATCTAAAAGTACTGAAAAGAATTTCATCTTCATGTATATGTAGAAAAGACCAATAAAAATAAATAAATAAAGGAGTGAGAGGAAGATCAAGAGGAGAGAAGGAGGATGGGTGAGGGAGGAGGAGAAGGAAACACGGGGATAGGGATTAAAATCAAATTCCTTGCATGTACTATTTTGTCAAAATGAACTCAAATACTATGAAAAATTATAATGCTCTAACTACTTTATCCAATTTCTAAATAGTAGCACATATAAGAAGTTATTAAAATATATATAAACCCTAGGGTCTGATTTTCCTAGAAAATGTAATGAAGTAGTCAAATGCTTCACTTTTAGTTACAATTAGCATAGACATGACAAAAATGTAGACTGCTACAGATGTGATACAGTGATGATTCAGATATCATGAGTGATGTCACTGAGGCCATGACTTTGTGAAATAAGTCATGATAACATGGATGACATGATCATTCTTTCTATCTTCTTGGTAAATTATGAGTGAAGTGATGTATAGTGTCCAAAGAGCATACCAAAAACCATGTAGGGAGCAGGAAGAGTCTTCAGTGTGTGGGTAGGATGTCTTGCAGTTCTCACTACATGCAGAAGGGTGGTAATCATGGTGACAGCGAAACCCCCATAGAATTTTACATAGGCTCCTTTCATTGCATTATCAGCTCCATTAAGAAACACTGACGGGAGACTTTGAAAGCCATTTTAGAAGTTTTCAGCATTCTTTAGGAGTCATATGGGAAGGCACTGGGAGATTTTCAACAGAGATTATGATCCAACTCATGTTCTAAAATATCCTTAAAAGTTGTTAGGTTTTGCAGAAATATGCTGTTTGTTTCTTACTTGTCCTCTAATTTATATGTCCTTCACTTTTGCCTTCCATGTGTTATCCAGAACCATCAATGGAAACAAGAGCTCTGGCTGTATACTATGACACTGACTTATCCAGGATTCTTTTAATGAAGTTTTTTCTCATACTTTATCACTGCAAATCTCATTAACCTGACCATTGTATCCTTCTCCCACTACCTGATCATCTTACCACCATATAGGTGGTAAACTAGAAAAAGAGGTAAAATGAGTTTTCTAATCCCCAAGGGAACAGGGTCAGAGCTACATAAAACCTATTTTTCCATGCATAGAAGTTTACCATTAAAAACAGAAAATAAATTAAAAATTTTAAATGACCTGTCCTATGAACATTACTGTTTCTAAAATACTTCCAATTTATAGGAGACAAGAACCAAATTGTTTTACTGGTTGGATGAAGAATCAAATTAAAATTAGTGGGTACTAAATTTCCTTCAAATAATGTTTTATCTGTAAAATTCATGTAAATTTTGCATTATACTCCACATTATTTATGTGCATTTTAAACATAGACTATTTTAGTTAACTGCTATTAAATCAATCAATGACCTAGCATGTGGGGAATCTCTTTGGTGCAACCCATAGAAATCAGCCTCCCTGGAGAGAGCAGAGTGGAGCAGGGCCGAGCTGGATCTAGCAGGGTGAGCAAAAATATCTTAGCAATTTGTACTCCAGTTTGATAACTTCTGTATGATGAAAAGATGAATGCCTTAAGAGTCAGGAGACTTGAATTCTAGCTTTTCTGCCTCTGACTATCTGCATATTCAATTATCTTTATGCTTCATTTTCCAATCTATTAAAACATGACATTTGTTTTAAACATTTAGAAGTTGGAAAGTTGGTGATGTCTCAGGGGTCATTAACCATTCAGAAGCTCAGAAGGGGAAAGAGGCATGTGACACATGACTAACCAGGCCAAAGCAGGGATATAATCTCACGTTTTAGTACTTGGAATAGTTTTTGGGTTTTGTGGAAGAAAACTGTTGTAGTATTCTCCTAAAACTTCAGAGAATAGGAAAGTGCTACATAAATATGAAGTGAGGGAAAGAAAGTCCCCTTCTTGGAGGCTGTTGGAGGTAGGTGTACTCATTTCCTGGAAAATATTGTGTGATTTTGCTTCTGTGCCTTTCAATTGTGCTGTTTCTACCCACCCTTTCCTATCCTCTACTCCATACTCCACCTCACATTTTGGTCCTCATTTGAATTCAGTGATGCCTTTCCTGACCAAACAAAGCAAACTTAGTTTTAAAATTCTATTGGCCAATTATGTGCTTTGTACATTTCTCTATTATTTCACCTATTTCCCTCATTTGCCTTCATTTGCTACTAGATGCTTGACTCTGTTCTTTGACAGTAAACCTATGAAGGCAAGGAATATATTGCGTTTTTCTATACCTTCAATTTTTAGTGCATTGCCTGTACCTAGGGAGTCCTTGGCATTATTATTTACTAAATAAATACATAAAAAATAAATAATAAAGAAATGCCTAAAATTTATAAGGGGATTTTTTTTCCCCAGAAGCTAAATGCACCCAACTATTTCTCCTATGTGCTTAATTCACTTTAGGATTTAAAAATAGGTCAGTCAAAATTTATTAATCCAGGCTGGCTCCTTGTTTATCCTGACATGTTCCATTCTCCAAAGTGTTCTTGTAGTATCCTGGACAAACCCTGACCTAGAATATATCACAGTGCATGAAATTCTCTTTTTGTTAGTACACTCTACCAGACTGGGAGCTCCTGAAGGCTGAAGTATGTGTTGTTACATTTCTGGCACATATCATATCACAATACCCTAATGCAACAAAATTCATTCAGGTTTATTAAAATTAACTGAATGTACACATAATTGAGTTTAACTTTATTTTTCTCAATTGCTATAACATTGTAAAAATGATTACATGAATTTTTATCAATTTTTGATGGTATGTTTCCAATGATATCATTCAACTTAATAAAAAAAATGGAGAATATGCAAAGTTTACATTTGAAAGTGTTCTAGGGAGCAACTAAAAGAGTCATTCCCTGCAGTGACTGAGTCTGGGGATCAGTGAAGAGCTGGTCTGCATTTGAATCCTGAGAGATATGTCAAATGCATGGAAAACAGTGCTTTCAAAGGGAGCCCCAAATTGAAAGTCTCTGGGGTTTGTGCTTTAAATAGTGAGCATTAATTTGTGTCGAGGCTGTTTCTCAACTAGGCATCTCTGTGTTGCCTGCTCCAGGGTGACTAGCAGCAGGGATTATTTAATTTAACTACAGGTAATGACTCTCTCTAACAACAGGAGACAGCCAGCTAATCTTTACGATGGCACAGATCTTCTCGTATACTAGTCCATTTGCTCCTCCCAACAGCCCAGTAAGGAAATTACTTTACTCTTAATTTATATAAGAAAGCTGAGGCTTGGAAAGTTTAAGTGACTTGCTCAGGATCACAGGGCAATGCTCTCCTGATGAAAAAGGTAAGGATGATTCCACTACAGTATGTTGATGTCTCCACTGAAAGTTCTGAAAGCATGCCAGTCTCTCAATAGATTCAGGATGCAGATGGATCAGAGTCCCCCTTTGCCTCCTGTTAATGGAGACAAATGTTAAAGAAAAGGAAGCCTGGGTAACCTAGGGCTCAATCCCCAGCCTCACATTCTTGGGCTTATGATGTAGACTTTGTCCATTAGTAAGCTTTTAATTTAGTCTTATAATGGGGTCTAAAGGCACAGTAAGAAATTTTGAGAGAACCTCCTAAGAGGAAGCTCAAAGAGTACATAAATGTATTTCTGAATGTGTTTGAGTACATGAATTTTTTTCTGGGTGTCCTCAGTGTTATATAATGAACAAGAAGTAGAGTAAACCCATGAGAAACTCAGATGCTTAATAGGAGGTGACAGAAATAATGGGAACCTATTGCACTAGGTGAGGCAATGTGTCTTCTACTCTCAGCTTCTTGCCAGGTCTGGGCATTATTCAGCCACTTCTTGGGTTTGAGTCTCTATGACAAAGTTTCCATCTGTCTTTCAATCTCATTTACTGCCAATTCCCTTACCCCTGTTCTCTCTCCTGCCAAGTACATGGATTGACATTGAGTGATTCCAAGTGGTAATTTTCCATTGACCAATTTGGCTATGTGGTTGAATGGGGAACAAGTAGAGTCTGAGAAATGTGCTTAAGACTAGGAGGAAATCCACTTTGTTTGTGTTTCAGCTAGTGAAATAGGAGGAAATCCACTTTGTTTGAGTTTTTGCTAGTGAAATAGTTTAGAATTTTACTACCTCTGACTCCTAACCTGGCCTGGGATTTTTATCTGTTGTCTGTCTGGCTTAGCTCCATTAAGGAGAAAAGTAGGATGCCTTTTGACACTGTAGTGTGGTGTCATACTAAAAATCAGAGAACCAGTGGGGGGTGACTCTGAGAGAAGCAAGGAGGCACTACATAATGTCATAACATGTCCTTTTGGACCCTTTGCCTACATGGCATTAGATGGTGATCACTAGCTTGGGCTTCAAAGACAGACCAAAATTAAAATATTTGTGTACCCATTTTCTAGATGAATCACCTTGGAGAAATTATCTCTTTGGTCCCAATTTATTCATGAGTAAGATAATAGTATTTTTATGTAGGATTGTAAGGATTGATGCTTTGCAATGTGGCAAAAATTAGTGCCTACAAGTTCATTAATACTTGTTTTTAACATACTGCAGTCTTAATATTAGCAGCACATTGAAAGTCCTGTGATATTTTAAAAATTCCAATATCAATAAATCTGAGCCTCTGGTGTTGGGACATAGGTATCAATATTTTTAAAAATCTCCCTGGGTAAATCTAATATGTGGCCAATGATGAGAACCACTGTTAAATTTATTAGTAGTACATAAAATTTCTTCTTGTGTAGATTCCATTTGGATAAAAATGAATGATGGAAGGATTGAATGATAGGATGATGTTATTCTCTTTAAGACCAATATTTCGCAATATTCCCATTTTGTCGATGAGTAAACCAAAGGGCTCAGGATACTAAAGTGAGATTATAATGAATCTGGGAATGCACAGCAGTGTTTTTAAATTTAGATTAGTGCAGTTTTCAGTATGCTTGAGCCCCCAACTTTCTGGCCTAGAGTTGTAGCCTGGTACTTGGATTTACTATTTAAAGATGTGGTCTTCTTGATGAGTTCTAGAATAAGCAGTTAAAGAAGCATTCATGGTGATCATTCCCTATTCTTTACAATCATTACACGGTTAACAGGTGATTAGAGTAGATAATGTGGTTATTAGATGGAATGAGGCCTGGGGGTCAGATGTGAGTACAGAATCTGTTCGTATTATTTCCCAGGTAGTCTTAGGCAAGTCACTCACCCTTCCTGAAACTTACCCTCTTTATCTATATAATGGTAAGACTTATGAATTCTGATTAATTCATCTTCGGTTTTTAAAGATGAAATGTGATTAAACACATTATGGAGGATTCCTCATAACTACTTTTGTACACTTTCCCATGCAGATTCAAGATGATCCAGATACAGCCCAGTAGGGATCTAAAAGGTGGAGTCTTCTCTGGTCCATGTGAACTGGATTACGTTTCCAAGGTCATGGAGAAAAAAACTTAATAAATATAAAGAAGAGCATTGGCAATTGTGGGGATCTGCAAATCTTCCACTATGGAGTTTCCCAACCAGTAACTCAGAATAACTATAGATATGGTAAAATATCTCTTAGAACTGGGACAGTGAAGAAGAGTCTATGCTGGCCAGAGATATAGGCCCTCCCCTCTGTCCTACCAAGCCTAGTTCATACCATAGGTTCATGTGATAAGATTAATGATTTTGTGGGACTAGAAGTGTGGAGGGACAGTTGGGAGGCACAGTTGTTCTTGCACTGTCCCTCATTTTTGGGAGGTCATTCCTTGTTGCCAGGGACTAGGGAGGTCCTAGGAAGAAAACTTGCCACAGTGCTCTGATGTCTACTGTAGGTATAAGAACCTAGAAACCTGGAATGACTCAGCAGTGGCCTTGGGAGACATAGTAGGTCTGCTGAGGCCATGAAGCTCTGTTTGAAAGAGATCTTGGAAGTGCTGTGCGCAACAGTAACAGCCTGCCAAGGGATGTTCAGGTCCAGATCCCCAAAGAATGTTGTGAAGATTGTGATGTCTGTAGTCGTAACAGGGGGATTCATGCTCAAAATGTTTTATGATTTAACAAGAAGAGACAAAAGATTGTCCACCAGAGTTTGTCTTTTTGGAGGAGAAACATCAAAAATTTGAAAGTTTTAGCTATATTGAAAGTAAATTTGCAGACCATAGATCAACTGTGCTAGAAATTAGACTGAGAATGAACTATGAGAACCAAAAAGTGTAAAAACCATGAATAAAGTTTGGAATATAAACCTCTTTCCTTTGTTTTGACATAAATTCTTATAGAAAAGCATGGAGAGATAAGAATCTAAATTATTATGAGTTTGTGAACAAATGGTATGTGAAAGACTGTCCTTAGAAGATACAACAAAGGAACATCATGTTGGAACATGATGTATCTACAACAATAGAATCCTTCAAAACCCATCAAAAGAATGGAAAACATCTTCAGACAACAGTGAGGCTTTGGAGGAAAATCCCAGTCTATAGATAAGTGTGTAGCTACTTTCATGAACATCTCAAAATAGAAGGGGAAGATAGGTACACTTTAAGATAAAGAAAATTCATACAATCCTAAACTGCCTATGGAGTTAGTTCTTAAGAATAAAGTCAGGTTAAATCTGAGGTGAATGCTTGCTAATGAGAGTTATTTGGTTGTTTCTTTTAGGGGATGCAGCATGGATTGTGATGGCTTGAATATATTGAATGCATTTAATGGAAAGTTCTTCCATGAATCTAGAGGAGATTTGGCTGTGTTAGAATTAAAAATATTTATAACATCTCAAAATGAGAACTCTATCAAATGATAAACCTTGAGAATAAATCAGAAGAAAATGTTCAAATATTTCTTAATGAGAAATATAAAGGTTCTGAAAAACACCCTTTTGTTCTTGATGTTATAAATGGCATGATTGGCAGAGAACAAACCAGGAATCCTCTGGGTGATCAGAACCCTAAGGAAAGAGGACCATGGGGCTTTGATGGTGTAGGTACAAATGGCCCATTGTCCATCTGGTTCATTCTCCAGCCCCTGAAATCCCTTCAATCTGGCCAACTCCATCCTGAGACAGAAGGCCCATCAAAAGAGGAAAAACTATTAGGGTAGGTTTTTTTTTTTTTTTTTTTTTTTTTAATATTATTTGTTCTTTTTAGTTGTACACAATGTATTTATTCTTTACCTGGTGCTGAGAATCGAACCCGGGCCGCGCACGTGCTAGGCAAGCATTCCACCACTGAGCCACAATCCCAGCTCATATTAGGGTAGTTTTGATTCACACTTCTATAATTGCTATTTCTCACAAGCAAACTGCACCGATGAGATGGGCTGGGTTCAAAAGAGCTGGCTGCAGCATTAAGCTAAGAAAATAGCGAGAAATCACGCAATGCCGAAGGAGTTTTCATGTTGAGGGTAGGGAGGGTTCTGCGACTTTAAGGGTCAGCGTCCATGCAGGAAGCCACTGGAAAGAAAGTGTGCACCCGAATCTCTTTATTTTTATATGGGGAGATTCGATAGAATGTTCTTCACCAGAAAAGGCAGGGGATAAGATTTCAAAGGGAGATTTTCCAATTTCACTGGGTAACACCCCAGTCCAGGGCTAGAGCAAACTTTTTTGCTGAGTGAAGGTAGAGGCCACTTGCTTCATACAGCGCGTGGTGTGCAATGACAGACCAAACACTTCCCTTACTCAAGGCTAAGAGAGGATGTTCAGCTCATGGGCAGGGTGGCTTCCCACAGCTAGAGATGTTGAACATTTTTTCATGTATTTGTTGATTGATTGTATATCATCTTCTGAGAAGTGTCTGTTCAGTTCCTTGGCCCATTTATTGATTGGGTTATTTGTTTTTTTGGTGTTTAGATTTTTGAGCTCTTTATACATTCTAGAGATTAGTGCTCTATCTGATGTGTGTGTGGTAAAATGTTGCTCTCAAAATGTAGGCTCTCTATTCACTTCACTGATTGTTTTTTTTTTTTTTTACGGAGAAGAAGCTTTTTAGTTTGAATCTGTTCCATTTATTGATTCTTGATTTTAATTCTTGCACTATAGGAGTCTTATTAAGGAAGTTGGGGCCTAATCCCAATAATGGAGATTTGGGCCTACTTTTCCTTCTATTAGGTACATGGTCTCTGGTTTAATTCCTAGGTCCTTGATTCACTTTGAGATGAGTTTTGTGCATGGTGAGAGATAAGGGTTTAATTTCATTTTGTTGCATATGAATTTCCAGTTCTCCCAGCACCATTTATTGTAGAGGCTATCTTTTCTCCAATTTATGTTTTTGGCAACTTTGTCTAATATAAGATAACTGTAATTATGTGGGTTAGTCTCTGTGACATCTATTCTGTACTATTGGTTTACCAGTCTATTTTGGTGCCAGTATCATGCTGTTTTTGTTACTATTGCTCTGTAGTATAGTTTAAAGTCAGGTATAGTGATGCCACCTGCTTCACTCTTCTTGATAAGGATTGCTTTAGCCATTTTGGGTTTCTTATTTTTCCAGATGAATTTCATGACTGCTTTTTCTAATTCTAAGAGTAATGTCATTGGGATTTTGATTTGAGAAATGTTAATTAAAACTACTCTTAAGATTTCTTCTCACTCCAGTTGGAATGGTAGCTATGAAAATACAAACAATAAAAAGTGTTGGTGAGGATGTGGGGGAAAAGGCACACTCATACATTGCTAGTGGAACTGCAAATTGGTGCAGCCAATATGGAAAGCAGTATGGAGATTCCTTGGAAAAACTGGGAATGGAACCACAGATTGACCCAGCTATTCCACTCCTTGGTCTATACCCAAAGGACTTAAAAGCAGCATACTACAGGGACACAGCCACATCAATGTTTATAGCAGCACAATTCATAATAGCTAAACTGTGAAACCAACCTAGATGCCCTTCAATAGATGAATGGATAAAGAAAATGAGATATATATACACAATGGAATGTTATTCAGCATTAAAAGAGAACAAAATGATGGCATTTTCAAGTAAATGGATGATGTTAGAGAATTTAATATGAAGTTAGCCAATCCAAAAAAAGCAAATTCCGGATGTTTTCTCTTATGTAGGGATGCTGATTTATAATGGGGAGGGGGAAGCATGGGACAATTAGATGAACTCTAGAAAGGGCAAAGGGTGGGAGGGGAAGGGAGGAGGCATGGGGGTATAAAAGACTGGAATAAGATGGACATCATTACCTTAAGTACATGTATAAAGACATGAATGGTGTGACTATGCTTTGTGTACAAACAGAGACATGAAAAAATGTGTTCTATATGTGTAATATGAATTGTAATGCATTCTGCTGTCATATTTAACAAATTAGAATTTATAAAAAAATTAATTAATTAATTTAAAAATGAGAGGAAGAAAGATCTTGTCTTGGTTCTTCTTGTGCAGATAGAAGTTTCTTCTCATTCAACATTGTCACAATTTAGGTGAGCAGCCTTCCCAGCTCTGGTATTCTGCACTGTTCTCCACTCAGAGGTTAGATGTCAAGGAGGAGTTCCAGAGGGAGTTTCCCAGAATACCCTGTGCTTACCTTTATTCTTGAAAGAAAGAGTGAAGCTTCCCATGAGTCCTCTCTGCCCAGGGTCCATCCTGGCCTAGTACTGGTCTCCATTGAAAATAAGGAACTTCTAGATTTTCCTTTCTGTTTGCAAAATATGGAAACAAAAGTGCACCATATGCAATCTGATCAGCCTTTTACTGGCTCTACTTTTAAGTTCCAGAAACATAGCAAGATGATTTTTGTCTCTCTCTAAAAATATTGTTTTTGTTTATTTTAGTATTATTCTAAGAAACAATACAATGACTCAAATTAGAAACATGATAGGTTATCATTGTTAGCACATATATTAGTGTTGTAGAATCTATAGGTTAATTTATCTTATTTTATTCATTTTGAAGGTAGTATAATTATTTTTATTGTCATTAATTGAAATAAACTAGACGCAAAGAACATTGTTTTTTACTGTCATACATACCACTTATAACATTGAAACATTTGTAAGTCAATATTTATTTCTGTATAAGGAAGACTCATCACACTCTGGTTAAAAGATTAATATTATTTGCTCCTATAAGATCTAAAAAGGCTTATAGAAAGCTAATAAACTCACATTTTGGAGGTATTTTTGCATTTTACTGGTGATGTATAAGAAAAATTAATTATCTAGTTTTACAGTTATTGTGGATACAAATAGATTGAAAATAGATTATAAAATGCCACACCACTGTCTTCCTTTATGATAATCTGGCTCCCCTCAGTAGTTACTATTGAAGATTCATCCAGAGAAATGCTAAATTTCTTAAAAGGACAGTAGGTTCATGTCAGGTGGGCATCTGTCCCAGTTTCCTGAATCCCAGTCATGATTATCCTCCTTAATTTATGTTTTGTCTCTTGCTTTCGTCACAAAGCCTAACCAGCAAATGTCTTTTGTGGAAATAGACGTTTTACAATCATAATGTTCCACATTAATTGCTATATTCTGGGCATTTTCAGACTGCCAGCCTGTTAGATTGCTTTAGTTATTCTATTATGTTTATAGATCATAGTCAATATATCATTTGACTTATATAGGGGTCATATAGTTAATATTTGGTTTATGTGAGAAAGAAATGATAAATTCAGGCTTGTTTGCACACTATGAGAACATTGAGGCTTGTAGAATATTTAATTTGGGAGATTTGAGAAATTATATCATGATCATTTTATTTTTCCAGTCTAATATGTCTACAAGGTCAATAATTAGAACTGAACACTGCAATTTCTGGTAACCCCCCATGGTTTGTCAGAGAATTCATACCAGGGTGCATTATCTGTATGTGCCTTCAGAAGAAAATAGCCTGGGGTAGACTTCTGTATGTGTGATGTGTGCTCACGGACCTGCATTATTTCAGTCTGTGCATGGAGGCTGAATTACTATTATATTTACTATTGTACAGGATCACTGTTCATCAAACACACTGCAGTGTATCACAAAGGAAAGGGACGTTTGCTGTTTGCTTGAGAATAGTAGGGTTTCTATCTGGAAAAGTCATATGAAGGAATCTGAAAAGGTTGGTAACAAAATCAGGAACTAATAGAATAAAATTCAGCTTTGGTAAATGCAACTTAATACATATGGGACAAAATAATGTAAAACACAGATATTAAATGGATTAGAAAAACCTGGAAAGCTCTGATGGTAAAAAAGACCTTGGAGTCTTGCTAGGGGATGATAAATTAGATTTGGACTTATAATGGGCAAGAAAAATAAGCTCATGCTATTTTTGGCTTTGGAGGCTAAGTCAAGTACCATATTATTTGAGATATAAATCTAGTGTCTTTTTAAAAAAAATGTTATTCTTCTCCTACTATTCCCTTTTCCTCAATTTATGCAGTCTACCTCCCTGAGAATTTTCTGTAATATTGGAAATAAGGTTGCTAGCTTGGTGGAAGCAAGGCCTGCAGAGTGTAGGATTTTATTTCTGGGACATCTCATTCCACAGCTATATACATCATTTAATGGGTGAGGATTGACTTCATAGTTTAAAAGAATGAAAGTAAAGAAATCAGATCCATTTGGTGGGGGTAGGGGGATAAGTAATTTCTATTTTCCTACTGGCTGAATGTGAACAAATAACCTTTTCTTGGGTAGGAAACAATATATTTGGGCAGGGACTTAAATTGAGCCCACCAGCATTGTACATACATTTGAATGTCAGTTGGCAGTTGTGTTGGTTTTTGGTCACTATATCCAAAATGCCTGAAAAGAACAACTTAGAGGAGGAAAGATTTATTTCAGTTCATATATTGACTGGATCCCTTGCTTTGGGTCTAAGGTCAGGCAGAACATCATGGTGGAAAGGTGTGGCAGGGAAAGCTGTTCAGCTCATGGCACACAGGAAGGAGGAAGAGAGAATGAGCAACGGGCCAGGTACAAGATGTAGTCCCCAAGTACACATCCCCAGTGACCTATTCTCTCCAGCCATGCCCCACCTGCCAAAGTTTCTACCTTCTCCCAGTAGCCCTTTGTAGCCATCAAGGGATTAATCTATTGGTGAGGTTAGAACCCTCATTATCCTATCACTTCGCAAAAGTCCTCTCTCTAGACATTGCTCCTTTGGGTGGAGCCTTCTACACCTGAAATTTGTGGGACTTTCCAGATCCAAACTGTCAGAGCAGTAAATGTAGATTTAGAATTTTGTGCACATGCCAAAGACCATTACAAGAATCTGAATGTGATTGATCCAATGGAAACTATCTTCAGATATTAATGATTGCATTGGAAAAGTTGAGATCCAAAATTTGGATTTGAGCCAGGTGCGGTGGCAGATGTGTGTAATCCCAGCAGCTGGGGAGGCTGAGAAAAGAGGATCATGAGTTCATACCAGCCTTAGCCATTTAGCAAGGTGCTAAGCAACTCAGTGGGACCCTGTCTCTAAATAAAATACAAAATAGGGCTGGGGATGTGGCTCAGTGGTCCAGTGCTCCTGAGTTCAATCACTGATACCCTCCCCCAAAACAAACAAAAATAAAGTTTGGATTTGACTAAAATAGGTAATTCATTTGTCACTGCATCCTGACATCCACTGAGTTTCTGGTAATGAATTACTTGTAGTAAACACTTATTTATTACTTACTTTATATTGTATATGTGTGCAATAATAAATGTAGAAATTATTTCCCAGAGTCTGAAGGATTGAGTGGTGTATGAATTATAATATAAATGGTCATATGAAGGGAAGAATAATGAAACAGTTATGTACTGTATCTTTCCAAGAATTTCTATTTATTCCAAAAAGTGACTACAGAGAAACAATTTCAGCTAATTAAAAAATAATAATAATAAAGCTCAGGAATCTTTGTGGTTAGAAAAAACACCATTGCATTAAAATAACTCCCCCTTCTTATGACAGTATTTGATGGCATACTTGCATTACATTCGTTATTCATTTCTTTATTCATTCTATTCATTAACAGTCTTTCACACACACACAAAAAAATGCTGTAAGAGGACTACGGTGAATAGAGGGAAGTAAAATTTTGGTTCCTTTTATTCTGAAAGAAAAAACAGTAATAATAAAATGATATACCGACCAGTGGAAACTGCTGCTGTTTATTAACTCTCTGATCTTAACAAATTATTTAACCTCTTCAATATTTTTTTTTTTTCTGTTAATGGAATACTAGTGTATGTCAAATATAACTTTTGTAGAATTAATTGAATGATGTGTCTATATGACCACATAGCATCTGATACCAAGTAAATACTCAATACATTTAAATTATTTTCTCTCTTTTAAATATAATACATGATATAATGTGGTAATTACTAACAGTGCTCAAGAGGGAAAGATTTTTGTGTAATGAAGTAGTGAGAAAAGGCTTTGCTGAAGATGTGGGACTTTAAGAAGAGACAAATGAATTCAGATACATTTTAAGAGATCTTTGAAAGACATAAGAGTCATAGTGACTTGGCACTTTCCTATCAATAAGAAAACCCAGCTTGTAGAGGAAATAGGCAGGTGTGGAAAGCATAATATAGAAACAAAAGTCTTGTGCTTTAGCATCAGACAGAGCTAGGTTCCTATCTGGCTCTGTTTACTTGCTGGGTGATCTTGGGCAAGTTATATAAACTCTATGAACATCAGCTAACTGACTTCAAACTGTGAAAAGTCAAATAATTATATGCAAAGTGCTCAGAACATTACCTGGCATGAACTATATAGCATTAGCACATGTTAACATCTCTGAATTCAGAACATACCTTAAAATCAATGGCATGTTCAGCTACATCCATTGGAGTGTTCTAGAAAACAGACTGAAGCCACAGTTACATATTGATGCTTTATGGGAAGGAATGAAGTGAGATAGAAATTGCAATCTACACAGTTAAAATAAAAAGGGTCAGGAAAGGATTGCAGCAAAAACAGGAGATGAATTACCAGGCTGGTCACAGTATCACAAGAAAAGCAGACAGTTCTAGGCCAAAAAGGATATGTCTGGGAAAATTATATGGAACCACTGTGTTACAAAATATTTTGGTGAGGGAGAGGGAGAGAAAGAGAACAATTTCCTTCACATTGCCTATTTCTGATTGGTTAAACTTTATTTAATTTCCCCAAGTTCCAGGTTTTGTTATCTGATCCCTGTAGAACCACTGGGAAAGAGAGGATTTAAAATGTTTTTGGTGGGGTGGTCCTGAGTGTTGGAGTTGTGCAGACCCCACCACACTAAGCATGGAGGAAGCTGACTATTTGCACATGGGATGCCCAGGTGACCACATCATTATAACCAGAAAACTGCTGGAGTCACTGGAGCTGGAAGGAGGCCAAATAGCCTAGATGTGAGAAGCAGATGAGACTTAGAAGATCTGATGAAGACCACAACTGGGTTTACCAGACAGCTGCATAAATTAACTGGTTGCATCTTTGATTCAGCTAAACACTGTAATATGAGAATGGGCTTCTCAGGGTTGTCTAAGGACTAAATGAGCTTGGCACAGAGCCTGGCACAAAGCAAGGTGATAGAAAAAAAATCAAGTTTAGGACTCATGGAAAGACCCTGACAGAGAAGTATAAGGGGCATGCTCAATGCTTGGAATCGTACTCATTTGTTATACTGGAAATAGAGTCTTTGAGTACCCCCAACTCAAAAAAAAAAAAAAAAAAATCAATGTTAGATTCATTTTAATTTAGAAGGGCAAAATCAAATTTTATTTGGTTATTATATCTCCACTTAGTAAAGCATTTGAAAATCAACAATTTGCATACACAATCTCTTTTGGCAGGTCTATATTTACTCATTGTATATATTGTGTGAACGACAAGAATAAACAGTGCAAGAGATAAGCAATTTTTCCCAACAAATTCCCAAGAATGTCCATATGCAATTTGATTTGAAGTTCATGTTAATCAGTTTAGGAGCCTGCTTTCATTGAAACTCAATAGGAACCTGAAGAATTTCATCTTGGAAGAGCATAGCCCTGGATGAACCACACATTTTGCAGCATTTAGAGGTTAAACTTGTTTTAATTTATGTAGTCCCCTAGTTGTGTTCCAATTTTCAATGCAGTCCTGAGAACCAGACTCATTAATATCTTTCATTGCTTTCTCTTTACAAGTGAACTAAATCTCCATAAATTAGATGTTTTTACTCCTATACAGTGATGTGATTCCTTTTCTCAATTTGAAGAGAGCCATAATCACAGAGCACCAAAGAGATTTGTAATCTATGAAACCTATGTTGAATGCAGAAACACTGATATTAAAATCTTTTGTGTGTATGGAGTTTTTCCAGAATCTTTTCAAGGAACTTTCTGGATAGCATGATTTTTCTTTAATTTGTAGAGCACACAATATTTACTAATGAGATGCTTTTTACATAGACTGAATTTGCTTATTAAGAACGGAAAGTGCTTATAGCTTTTACTATATGTACAAGCTCAAATATCTGTCAGATTATTTGTGAAGGACATGTAATTCTTCATGCACACATTTAAAACTATACCTCATGACTGCAAGGCAAAATTTTTTTTTTTTCTTAATCTTATAATCAACCCATTTGTAAAAGTAAATCTATATCTACTGTATGTGTCTTACCATAAAAATGACAGATTATTTAGAGTGCTAACTTTCCCTTTATCTTCAGTTTTCAGTGTTTTGTAAAGTGATATTTAATTCAAGCACAAGTCGTGGGACTTGGATACAAATTAAGAGCAGGAAATCATTCAAAATTTACAGAGGAATGGAAAGCAGAATCCAACTAACTGAAGGTACAAAGGTGCTTTGACAGGTGCCACAGAGGGAGTTTGCTTCACACTCCATTAAGTTAAGAATGACCATGATTGTATTGCTAGCTTTTCTTTGGAACTATATTGATCCCCACTTGAAATAATGTGGTGTATTCTTTATGTGAATGAAAAAGAAAAATATTGTTTTCATTACTCTTTTGCTAAAATCTTCTAATGATCCTCTATTTCCCTTAGATATGAAGCAACCTCTGTTGGAAGCAGCTTATGAATTGTGTCGTGTTCTCTCAAAACTGATGTTGAAGCCCTACTGGACAACATGACTGTTTTTGGAGATAGCAGTTTTAGGAGGTAATTACAGTTAAACAGGTCACAAGTTATGAGTTACCAGTTTTCATTATTATTACATGTAGAGGTTTTTCCCTGTGAGTAAATATAACTTTTTGGTTTCTAATCCCATAGGACTGGTTGCCTTATAGGAAGAAGAGAGATTTCCATATGCATGCACAGAAGAAAGGCCATGTGTGGCCATCCAGTGAAAAGACAGTAGTCTGAACACCGGGAAGAGAGTTCTCACCAGGAGCTTAATTAGTCAGGTTGTGCTTTGAACACGGAGTTCCAACTCTAGAATTGGGAGAAAATAAAAGTTTGTTGCATAGGCCACCATTTTGTTATGGTGCCTGAGCTGATTGATACAGCATTCAGGATCTGGCCACTTCTGTAGTCTTTCAAACTTGTCTTGTTGCCCTCTTCAGTTCACTCTAAACTCCATTTGAAGGAAACTGGAATCTCCATTCTGTTCCTTTTCTGTTTAGCTCAGACATATATGGAATGTATCTTGTTTTAGACACTTCCCTCAGTACTCTAGGCAGATTTCCAATCTCCTTCCTCTACACTCCTTTACAGCCTTGTACACAGCACAAATAATAGTCATGTCATCCAATAATACAAATATTGATTTAGATATTTTACCCACTCTACTGACCCTGAGGCAGAAAATCAATTCTGTTGGTATTTGAGTTCTTGGACCTCTAGGGAGGTGAAGTTCAGTGGGTAAGGTCCAGGATTTCCAAGTCAGTGCCTGTATCTATCACTTTTTAACTTGGGCAAATTACTCAACTTTCTTAGTTTCTTCATCTATAAAATGGGGAACATAAAAAGGTTAATTGTGACTGGAGGGCTTGTTAAGACACAGATGCCTGGGTCCTGCCAGAATGCCTGGTTCAGTAGGTCTGGGGGAGATAGGACCCAGAAATGATGTTTCTAGTATGTTCCCAGGTGAAGCTGATGCTGCTGGCCAGGGCACACACTGTGAGAGCAGCAGCACCTTGGTAATCATGAGAGTGGGTCCTGCATTCAACTAGCAAATATTTGTTAAATGCCTTTCTATGTCAGGCTCGGGATAGGCATCAGAAAAACAGGAGTGAGTAACTCAGTTTATTTCCTCAAAGACCTTAAGAATGTCTGTTGGAAACAAATGTAAAATAATAAGCAAGCAAGCAAGCAAGCAAACAAACAAACAAAAAATAACTGGAAAGTGATCATGTGAGGGTGTTAAGATAGTTTATTTCTTATGGAGCCTTTGAGTGGATGAATGTGAAAGGTCTCTCTACAGAGGCGACATTTGATTTGAGACCCAAGGAAGGAAAAGAGTCTGTGAAGTTGAAAACAAGGAACAGAGGAAAAACAGTAAAGTCCTAGAAGCAGGAAACAGTCTGCATTGTTCAATGAATTGAAAGGAATCCTATCTGGCTTGAGGGTAACATGTATAGAAGAAATATGAGATAAAGTGAGGTAGGCAGAAACCAGAGCCCTATAGATCTTGGTAAGTTGTTTGGCTTTTATTCAGACTGCACAGGTTTAAAGCAAAGAAGGATGCTGTTTACTTTTTGTTTAAAAGATGATTTGCTGCTATGTGAAGAGTTTCAGGGTTAAGAATAAAAGCTAATATCAGGTTTTGCAAAATTCAGAAAAGAAATAGACCTGTCTGACACCAGCATAAGGGGACTGGATATGAAGAGCAGTGGTTGAGACTGTAGAGGAATTTAGGAAGTGGAGTTTATAGCACTTTATGATAGATTAGGCATGGTGATTATGGGAAGAGTGTGTTCAAAAGATATTAAGTTTTCAATAAGAAGAAAAGTAAATGATTGAAATGCCTTAATAAATACCTACTGAGTCTAGATTTGGCATTTATATTTTTAAAAGTAGAAACTCATTGTAGATTGCAGATCTATATTTTTCTCTAGATAGCAAACTGCTGATGTACACTGCCAAGATATTTCAGGCACTGTATCTGAGGAAGTAGATATATATACCATGAGCACTGATGAGTTTGTTAGAGGAGGTTCTGGTGGAATAAATACAACTGAACCCATTTCTACTAAGAATTCTATTTTAAACTTATATTGGTACATGATAATTATATATAAAAGAAGGATTCACTGGAATACATTGGAACGTGTATATAAAATGATTTGATCAATTTCATTCCCCTTTATAAAATTTCCTTTCCTTCCCATCCTACTTCTTTCTGATAAATGTCCTCTACCCTACTTGTCTCCCTTTTATTTTCATGAGATTATTTCCCCCCTTTTCCCTCTAGCTTCCACATATGAAAGAAACAATACAACCCTGACTTTCTGAGTCTGCCTGTTTTGCTTATCATTATGGTCTGTAGTTCCATCCATTTCCTGCAGATGACATTATTTCACACTTCTTCTTTATGGCTGAGTAAAACTCCATTGTGTGTGTGTGTGTGTGTGTGTGTGTGTGTGTGTGTTTGTATACATTTTCTTTATCTATTCATCTGTTGATGGACACCTAGCCTTGTTCCATAACTTGGCTATTGTGAATTACACTGCTATAAACATGGGTTTGTATGCATCACTATAGTAAGCTGATTTTAATTCTTTTGGATAAATACTTAGGAGTGGTACAGCTGTATCATATGGTGTTTCCATTTCTAGTCTTTTGAAGAATCTCCATACTGTTTTCCATAGTGGTTTTACTAATTTGCATTTCCTCCAACAGAGTACAAGAGTTAATCCCCTTGCATCCTCACTAACATTTATTATTATTAATATAATTGTTCTAACTGAAGTCAGATGAAATCTCAGTGTAGTTTTCTGATTTGCATTTATCTGATTGTGTCTAGTGTTCCTCTAATCCTCTTATGCTCCCTGTCCCAACCCACTGTGAATCAGCCTCTTTATATCAGAGAAAACATTCGGCATTTGGACTTATGAGATTGGCTAACTTCACTTAGCATTATATTCTCCAATTTCATCCATTTACCTGCAAATGCCATTATTTTATTCTCTTTTATTGCCGAGTAATATTCCATTGTGTATATATACCACATTTTCTTTATCCATTCATCTACTGAGGGGCATTTTTTTGATAAGATTAATTTATTTATTAAGCTAGTAAAATTTTGATTATAAGTATCCAACAGTATAAAAATACAAAAGAGATCTGTAGATTTCTGATGTACTAATACAAAGTGCATGATTACATACAGTATATCCTACAGGCAAAGAAAGAGGAAATGGAAAAAGAAGATTGTGTTTTGAGGTCTAGAAATAAATAAATAAATACAGAAGTAGAGATGATCCATAGTACAATGTATTCTACCACTAATACTGCAGCCAAAATGTACCAAAAAATTCAGTATAACTTATCAGGGTGATAAAGGCTGGACTCTTGTCATATACCCCAAGAGCAATGGAAGGACTGACCCAACTCACTATGTAGGCTGTGCATATGGTGGCTTGTAGTATGTAGCTGTTTTCTCAAAAAAAGAAGAAATATAAAATTAATTTGTCTTAAGAACTATAAAATATAGGATGCTCATAAACTGTGGCTCATTCCTTATTGTGATGCTATCTAATTTTTAAAATCCAGTTTTAAAAGTGAGCATTAAGTCATGTTATCATAAGGCAGGCAAATATTCCTTCCTCACTTGTGAAAAGTCTGAACCGGTGTTATTTTTTTTCCTGAACTTTTAGGAAAGAAGCAATGAGAATATTTTATTTGGGGTTCACATGAGAAGCTTTTAATGAGAATTTTAGAATTAAGAGTTTCATATGCAGCATATCTTAATGTTTGGAAACCCTGAAGCCAAACCAACACTAACTCACTTACCACAAACAAACCCCTTTTCTTAGTAAATTTTACTTTAAATATAGTGGAAAAATCCCCAAACCCTAATGGGTTACAACAAGTCCAACACTTACTCTATGCAGCTGAAACCTTCACAAAGGTCAACTGATATAACCCAGAGCTAAAACTGAATTTGCAGAATTCAATGAAGTCACCAGTCATGTAGCACAAAGTCAATTATTTACACACTCAGCAATTCCTCCAAGCCACATGCCCAAGAAGTGTTAACCTTTGTTTTGTGCATCATGAAGACTTGCATGTAGTTTATTTGTTGGTCATTTGTTCTTCATCTTTCGTGAAATGTACATTTAATTCTTTTGCCTATTAATTGATTGGGGGTTTTCTTTCCTTTTTTAAAAGTTCTTTATAGATTTTTGGATATTAATCCTTTTTCAGAAGAATAGCTAGCAAAGATTTTCTCCCCTTCTATAGCCTGTCTCTTCACATTCCTATTTCTTTTAGTGTATAGAGCTTTTTACTTTGATGTCATTCCATTTATTAGTTCTTGGTTTTATTTCCTGAGCTTTAGGAGTCCCATTGAGGAAGTTGTTGCCTGCACCTAAATGTTGGAGTGTCAGTTCTGTTTTCCTCTAGCAGTTGTAAAGTTTCTGGTATTAAAATCAGGAACAAGACAAGAATGTCTGTCCTCATTGTTCCTGTTTAACATAGTATTTGAAATTTAAGCCACAGCAATTAAGCAAGAGAAGGAAGAAAAGCAGATGCTTTTTGACATTCCACCTAATTCATTTTTCTCTCCTTGGTTGTTTCTGCCCTGTAGTCCTCCTCCTATCACTACCAGGGTTTCCAGAAAGAAAATGAACATAAGATATTATTGCTTTGAATTTCAGAGAATTCCACTTTTAACTCAGATAAGGTTTATACATTAGGTACTAACGTCTAGAAGTTTGACTATGGAGAAAAATCAAGGAGCAATCAAAAGGAGTTAAAAGCCAGATTTATACTTCCCAGTGGTGGTTTGTGGCCTTACTTCCAAAAAGTTGGATGGCATTAACCTTGTCCTGTACCAGAAGCTGGTTCAGGACAACTAGTGACCAAGGTAAGCTGCACTCTGGTGAATATTGTAAAACTCAGAATATATCATAAGTCCTGGGTCCCATCATTGAACTCAGAAACTGTCTTGGGAAGGAGAATCCAAATGAGGTGGAGAGAAATGCTGAGAGGGTGGGAAGGGGAGGGAAAGGAATTACCCTAAAGTAAGTGTTTTGAACAGTAGCTTAGTGGTACTTTCAATTGGCAAAATTTGCAGTTTAATCCTAAATAAAGAGCTCAACAATAGAAAGAGACTTACAATGAATAATAGGTCTATTTGATATTTATTGTATAGTTAGTATTTTATATATCTGTGGGAACTTTTAGTCCAGCTACATTTGTAATTTGTAATCATTTTTAAAAGGCTAGATTAGAACATTTATCAATGCAGAACAATTTTACCACCGTTAAAGTTTAAAACAAAAGGCCACAGAATGTTAAAGCATGAAAAATTTGTGGAAAAAATTAGGACAAATATATATAAATGTAAATCATAACATGTGGTTAATAGGATTATGAGTGTTTTTACTTTATTTTTGGATTATCTTAGTTGCCCTTATATTTAAATAGTGTTTTAAAATTAAAAAAAAAAAAATTTACTGGGATGCAATTTATATATGACAGAATGCAGAGATTTTTAAGTGCACACTTGGGTTTCAGCAAAAGTATAAACCTGTAGTAAAATCACTTCTATCAACATTTTATAGTACTCCCTGGTTGTGATTTGGAGTTGGAACTCCCCTAACACCTCAAATAATCACAGATCCGATTTCTATCATAATAATCTTTACAAAATTTGAGTTTTGTTTGAATTAATCTGTGTTGTTTTGTGTATCATCAAGTCATTTATTTTAAATCCGTAGCTAGTATTCAACTATATGAATATACCAGTTCATCTGTTCACTTACCAACAGCCATTTGTATTGTTTCTAGCTATTAAAGTGGACATTAATTTATTTCTATAATTATTATAATATGGAATCTTTAAATATAGCAGTATTCCTGGACTATTAATATTCAAATACTTCACACTTTACTCTTCAAAAATTGTATTTTACCAATGTACAAAACTTGTAATAATGTAATTTCATTTTTGCTATTCTTTGTATTACTGTTTTAAAAAAATGCTTAATTCATACATTATATATACATATTACAATGGTATATTTTTTGTCATTTGCCTATTAAATTAAAATTAAAAATGCTGATTTTAAAACTTTAGCCACAAATTATTCCTTTCTGGGTTTATCCTTCCTTTCTTCAGATTGTTTCCATATTTAATTTTCTCTCAAACTGAAGAAATTCTTTTAGCATATCTTATGATAAAGATATGCTGACAACACATTTTTCTCAACTTTCATTTATCTAAAAATGTTTTTACTTTGTTCTCACTTTTATCTTCAATGAACATCTAATTCTAGCAATTCTTCTGTACTTTCCTCTCTCCCATCTAATTTCAGTTCTTTGGACAGCATTCTTTTGACTTTTGACCTCTATTATATCTAACAAGCACTCAGTTTTTTCTATTTTTGTATATGTGGGTGTATGTGTGTTTGTGTGTGTGTGTGTGTGTGTGTGTGTGTGTGTGTGTAATGTGCCACTTTCCTGTAGGATCTTTAAGATTTTTTTTCTTTACGTTTGATTTTCAGCAGTGTGAACTGTAATGTGAATAGCTTTGACTTCTTTTTTGTTCACCCTGATGGATCATAGGTGACCTTTTGGGCTTATACAGTGTTATTTTTGACCAAATTTGAAGGAAATTTGACTCAGTTCTTTTAAATACCTTTTCTGCTCACTTTATCTTTCTTTCTTTTTTTTTAAAATGAGGTGATATCTGCATCTATATTCACCTTCTTGATATTTTTCCAAGGTCCCTGAGGTACTTTTTTGTTTTCTATTCCATTTCTCTATTTTCAGTGTGGTTAATGTCTGTGGATCTATCATAAAGTTTATTGACCCTACATGCTGGCTGATCTTTGACTCCTCAATTCAAACCAGTGGTCTTTTCTTAGCTTCTATTTCTCTATGCTGTGGTTGGGAAATTGTATCTATCCAGGCAAAAAACAGTGGAGATAATGGGGTTTACCTTTTCTGTCTCCTTTCAGGGATGGCAACATATGTAGTCCATTAACCAATGACTAGAAACAGCCATCACTTGTATATCCTCCAGTTTTTGCTTGTTTATGGCAAGCAGGCAAATATGGTACCAGTTAATCCATCATTGCAAGAAGGGTGAATGCTTCAAGTAAGACACATTTTTTGGTGATAGGAATTTGCATAAGCATTATTTTATGTGCCATCTAGTTAAATGTAAATCTTGAGTTGTAGGGAAGAGAATTCAATGTTAGATTATAGATATGAGATTATAGCAGAAATTTGGTCCTTGAAAACACTTGTGAATCACTGAATGAGCTAATGTTTTCACAGATGATTTGTTTTTCTTTCCCAAAATTAATATATTTTTCTTTCTTATTTCCAGATCACACAATCATCTTCACTCTGTGACATAGCAGATTTTCACATGCACAATCCAGGATCAAGTCAGGAAACAGCTAGTATGTGTTTTCACTTACTATAGGAAATTTTATTTTATTTTGTGCATTGTGAGTAATGAAGGAAAAAAATAAAACAAACAGAAAATTTTTTTAACTTTTTAAACTGCCAGCCTATATGAGTTACTTAATTTTTTTCTTTTCTCCTTCTCTCTTATTTTGATGCATATTAAAAATGACTCATTCGCCGGGCTCGGTGGTGCACGCCTGTAATCCCAGCACTTTGGGAGGCTGAGTCAGGAGGATCGCGAGTTCAAAGCCAGCCTCAGCAATGGCGAGGCACTTAGCAACTCAGTGAGACCCTGTCTCTAATAAAATACAAAAAAAGGCTGGGGATGTGGCCCAGTGGTCTAGTGCCGCTGAGTTCAATCCCCAGTACCAAAAAAAAAAAAAAAAAAAAAAAAAAAAAGACTCATTCAATACACTTGTTATAAAATTTGCTGTTTTTTTTTTCACTTTTCCTTATGTAATTCATTCATCTTAACCACTAATTCAAGGAAATAACTGCACTTTTAAAAAAGTTAGATCACCTGTAAGTTGTTCTTCCTTTTGACAGGTTATTTGAGAGATCCATCTATTTAAACTTCTGAGGCAGATAGTGAGGAGTAAGAAAATATCTGTTAATATTTAAATATTAGATTGGGTAATTCCAGACTATGCAGGTGACTTTCAAGACATAGCACAATATGTGTATTTGCTATTCATATTATTGGTCTGTTGGTTTTGTAAACTTATAAATATTTTTGCTCTTTTGAATTTAGCATTTGTTGTTCCACATCAGAATATTGTATATATTTGCCCATCTTTGTTCAAAAGGGTTATTCAAAACCAAAAGGTATGAGTTACTAGTTTTTATTATTATGACATATACAGGTTTTCTCTACTATTAAATACAGCTTTTTGTTTCTTTTTAGCATACTAACCAGTCTGGTACTTCCCCACATTTTTGGAATATGAATGACCCCAGAGTCCATGAACTGACAAGCCAGTAAACTGTCCTGTCCTGTAATGCTCCTAGAAAATAATCTATTCATGGCACACTGATTCAGTGCTGCACCACTGATCATTCAGCTTTATGAGTAAATTTTCCTCTCAGATACAAATTCACACAGCTCTTGTTCTTGGCCATACCAAATTTTAAATGGTGCTTGAAATTTCTGATTCTGTAAAATACAGTGGGAAGTTCACTGCATGTGGACAAAGTTTAATACTATTTAGTTGACATCTTTGCTTGTGAGCTGTGAAACCTATCTGAACCACAGGTCCCTTACTTATAAAATTCAATTAATAAATACCATTCATATATGCCTCATTGGTAGGAATTTTATAAGATTTATGGATTAAAGTAGGAGCTCTTAGTAAGTGTATTGTTTTATGATTTTTTTTTTTTACAAATTCTAGTTACTTCATTTTCAGATAATGTGGAAGTAATGGGGTTTGTTTTCATCAAAGTTGACTTATCAAACAGCTTTTAAGGTTTTTTTTTTTTTTAAATTGATTTAATTAGTTATACATGACAGTAGAATGCATTATGCACTGTGTTATAGATATGTGAGATATAATTTCTCATTTTTCTAAGTGTACATGTTGCAGAATCATATTGGTCATGTAGTCACATATATACATACAGCTTTTAAGTTTTCATGTGGAATAATTCATCCTCTCTTGGGGAAGGACCTCTCCTCTACCTTCAGGCTCTCTCCTATCTGGAGCCAGTGAATTATCTCCTACTGACCACTGGAAACATAACTTTTTTGTAATTAACCTGGAAATGGAAATTTCTCAAAAAAAGTTTGTTTTGTAGAAGTTTAAATTAGTTACCCTCTGCAATAGATCTCATTTAAATTTTATATCATACTTGGATTTTTCTTAAGCCATTTTTAAACACAGACCACAGGCCCTGCAGCCAGAGAAAACTGAATAAAAATCCCATCTTTTCTGCTTACCAGCTGCATAACATTGTGCAAGTTGCATATTCTTTATGAATCTCATTTTTCAAACTCATTATATGGGAATAACTGTAACTACCTTTCAGGTGTTTGTCATGATTAAATGAGATAGCTTATGTAAAAATATTCACTCTTGGCTTTCATCAAATATTAACTTCCTTTTGACTTTGCTATTCTGACTTTGACATTATGCTGCTGAGTAACAACTTTTTAAATTTCTTGAATTTTATAATTCAAGTTATTCAGTGCTATAACCAATAAAATTTACCTTGTATTTTGAATATTTGCTTTAGTCTAATAATTTTTAGAGTATCTGAATGAATGTCAATTTCCTTTTAAATTTTTGACATGAAAACATACATGTTATTGAATTGTTTAGGTAGAATAATTCCAAGCCTTTTGAAATTTCTCTCAATGTTATTTAAAAAATATTTTCCTTGATTGAATATTTCATTTTAGCAATATTCTTATTCTTAGTTTGGTCATAACCCATGTCATACCTAATCTATCCATGTTTCAAGATCAAGATAACCCTGTGTGTGATATGCATGACATGAAGTCTAAAATTTTTGAATTGGTAACTATCTTTGGATTTCCAAAGGATGAAGCTCTATCCATTGTTAACTATTCTGGAAGGGAGTAAATTTTAATGTAAGGCATGGTAACTTAGGAGACAGGTTTCACGATGAAATAATGAGGATTTTCCCTTTCTTTGGGCTTGACCTGAGCCTTTCTGGCAATGGGGTTGGGAGACTTTGGAGAGTCAGAACCCTCAGAAGGCTTAGAGAAGTAGACAGTGTGGGACTGGGAGATGGCCCTTTAAAGAGCAGTAATGTTGTCTGGATTTATGCAATTTGGTGTAAATTGCCCTCTTTCTCATTTCCCTTCTATTTTCCCTAAAGCATCCATTAGCTCTCATAATGGTTTAAAGGTTGGTCTTACTTGTTTTGTAAGAAACTAAGGGTAACAGCATGTTGTATATACCTAAACAATATTTTAATAAGGAAAAGTTCTATCATCTCTCCTGAGACTAGAGCTGGCAGCCAGAGTAATGGTAACCACAAGAACAGCTGTCAATCCCAAAGCAGTGCACCTTTATTGCAGCAAGGGCAGTGAGTGGTGGCCTGTCAGGAAGGGGAGAGGAGCTGGATCAATAGAACATGAGGAAATTGTTTTTGAGGTGTGGTTTGCAAACCATTCAGACAAACCTGCAGATGTATTCAAGGGTCTAATTACAAGCAACAAAGGCAGTGGATGCTCCTAGTTTTGAAACTTGAATGACATATTAAGTAAATTAAATTCATTTGTAAGCTGCCTTGAATTAACATTTTTAACATTTTTAAGGAGAGTTAAAGAAAACTCAAGTCAGTTATGAGTTGTTTTATATTAATCTTGGAAGTGAAGTATTTTAAGCAAGGTCATAAAGATTTGTAATACCTTGCCACTAAGGAAAAAAAATGTGTTTTCCAGATTGGGGATTTCTTGAATAAAAGGTTTGAGTGGGAGAAGAGACTAAAGAAAGAGAATGACAAGACTTTGATTTCTGTGCTGGGAATGTGGCACTGTTGAGAGAGGAAATTCCAGAGAAGCTCTTTGTTGAAGGTCATAGAAGACAGTTTACAAAACTATTTGATGTAAAGACAGGTACATGCTCAAAGCATTTAAACAGCATAATTAATGCCATCTAAAATAGCAAAATTTGTTCATTCTTCCTTAAACAGTTTAGTTTTCAGCCTATGTGATGGTATTTCCCTAGCAAGTATGTACTGCTTTATTTGGCCAATAATGATTATTTTTCTTTCTTTCCAATGAGCTCACAATAAACATTTTATTAGGATACTTGTATGCACTAAAGTATTAGGAAGCTAGCTATGTTTTCTTTGCTTCTAGGATTTCACATTAAACCAACAGAGAATTACAAAGACTACTTAAATTTTCATAATGTTTCTTAAGAAAAAATCCACTAAATATTAAACTCAGTATTTGCATTGACTATTCTAGGGGCAGAATCTCAAAAGGCTGAAGTCAAACTAATAATAACATTGAATTTTGGTTTTGGAAGTTTTCTTAGATATAATTTTGTCTGATTATCTTTCTCATTCAAGAATGGTTTCTGCATTGTCTCTAATTTTTCTTGTGTTTAAACATTCTACTTCTTATTTGTATAAGTAGTACTTTCAATTTGGGGCAACTCCAGTAAAATTTGACATTCACAATTACCTAAAAGCTATGAGCTTTATGAGGCTTAAGCTATTAATCTTCAAATTACTCTCAGCCAAACCTATGATAAGTTCTAACACCAGCTTGCATCCATTGGAGATTTACCAGTCTCTCATGAATGATGGTTAATCCCTCTTATCTATGAAAAGTAGAGCCCAGTGACCTTTAAGATCTATACCAACTTTAAATTCTCTGGTTAACTGGAAGCCTGGAGTCTGGGCATGTTTAGATTTGATGACCCCATGACTATTCCCTTATTGTGTGAGAGTGTTTGGAGATGCTTAGGGGTCATTATTGGTAGATCCAGATCTTCTGTCTTTATTTATGATTCTTTGTGATGGTGTTTTGGTTTCTTCCCTATCGTTGATTAGCATTGATGTTAATGGAGAGAAACCTGTGACACAATGTAACTCTGTATATGCTTTAATTATAGGGGGTGCTCAGGAATACAGCAAGATGTGAACTGCAAACTCTGATGAGAAGTGGTGGTCCTGACACAAGCAACAGACTACCCTAGGACCTCCTGTGAAATAAGAAAGGCCATAGTAGGATTTAATCAGGTGGGATGTTGAAGTATAATCTCTCTCTCTCTCTCTCTCTCTCTCTCTCTCTCTCTCTCTCTCTTTCTCTCTCTGTTTTTTTGTTTTTTATTTTATATTCCCCCACTTTATTTTATTGATGCATTATAGTTGTACATAGTGATATGATTAGTTGTTACATATTTATACGTGCATACAATATAAAAATATAATTTGGCCAATATCATTCCTCAGCACTCTCCTTTTCCCTCCCTGCTATCCACTCCTTGGTCCTTTTTCTCTACTGATCTCCCTTTGATTTTCATGAGATCCACTCCCACTTTTCTTTCCTTCTTTCCTCTCCAGCTTTCACATATGAGAGAAAACATATGACTATTGACCTTATGAGTTTAACTTACTTCGCTTAATGTAATGCTCCTTAGTTACATCCATTTTTCTGCAAATAACGTAATTTCATTCTTCTTTATGGAAGAGTAAAATTCCATTGTGTGTATACAGCACATTTTTCTTATTCATTCTTCTGTTGATGAATACCTAGGCTGATTCATAGTTTGGCTCTTGTGAATTGTGCTGCTATAAACATGGGTATGCATGTATCAGTATAATATGATGACTTTAATTTTTTAGTATAAATGCCAAGTAGTAAGCCAAGTCATATGGTAGTTTGATGCCTTGGCATTTTTGGAATCTCCCCACTGATATCCATAGTGGTTGTACTAATTTACAATCCCACAAACAGTGTAGAAGTGTTCCTTTTTCTCCATATCCTCCCTGGCATTTATTACTAGTTGTGTTTTTAATGACTGTCATTCTGACTGGTGTGAGATGAAATTTCAGTGTAGTTTTGATTTGTATTTCCTTAATTGCTAACGACACTGACAATTTTTTCATATATTTGTTGGCCATTTGTATTTCTTCTTTTAAGAAGTGTCTATTTCATTCATCTGCCTATTTGTTAATTGGGTTATTTGATTTTTTTGGTGTAGATTTTGAGTTCTTTGTATATTCTAGATATTAATCCTTTGTCAAAAGAGTAGCTAGCAAAATTTTTCTCCCATTCTGTAGGTTCTCTCTTCATGTTCCTAATTGTTTTCTTTTCTGTGCAGAAGTTTTTAATTTGATGTCATCCCATTAATTAACACATGACATTTTTTAAAAAAATTTTTTAGTGGTCCAATTGAGAAATGCCTGTGCCTATGTGCTGGACTGTTGAGCCTATATTTTCTTTTAAGAGTTGTATAGTTTATGGCCAAACTCCTAGGCTTTTGGTCCATTCTGAGATGATTTTTGAGCAGAGTGAGAGATGAGGGTCTAGTATCATTCTTCTGCATTTGGATAACCAGTTATCCTAGAACCATTTGTTAAAAAGGTGGTCTTTTTCCAATGCATGCTTTTGGCACCTTTGTCAAGGATCAGATAACTGCATATTGTATTCTGTATTGTTGGACTATATGTCTTTTTTTTGGTGCCAGTACATGCAATTTTTTTGTTACTACAGTTGTGTAGTATAATTTGAAGACAGGTATTGTGATGCCTCCAGCATTGTTTTTTTTTTTTTTTTTTTGGCTTAGAATCATGAAGCATAATTACTAATGGACTCATGGTAGGGTCTTCTTCTCCCATCTATTTAGCTCTCTTCGTATCTCTTTTGTCTACTTGGACCCGGTGGAGTTTTTAGTCTACTCAGCCCAATCCTATGTTAAATCCTGATAACTTGGTCGAGATGATTTTCAGTGCTGTGTTTCAACACTATACCCAGCAACTATTCACTGGAATGACCTTTACCGTGTGTCAGGGTGCTAGAATCATCAAATGCTCCATCCTATTGTTTTCCTTTGTCATGAACGTATGAAGTAGATACTAACTCCAATTTGTAGTTATCTCCATTTTATATATCAGTATAGTTTACAAACTGACACATTGAAAATATTAAATAATATGTTCAAATTGCACAGCTAACTGGTGATACAGTTATGCTTTGAGCCCAGTGGAACTCCTATATTAATTTCTATTCCTACCACAACAAATTACCACAAGATCAGTGACTTAAAGCCAAAAAATAAATATTATTATACATTTCCTTTGGTCACAAATCCAACATGGGCCCTGCTTATCAAAAACAAATATATCCATAGACTTCATTTCTCTTTCTGGAGGTTTCAAAGGAGAATTGAGTTTGTTGTCTTTCCCAGTTTTTAAAGGCCACCTGCATTCCTTGATCTGTAGCCCTTTTTTCCATCTTCAAAGCTATTATCACATCTCTTTCTTACCTTAGTATGGAATGGTTCTCAGTGCTTAAAGTTCTATGTAAGCAGATTGAATCCAGGATAATTTCCATCTCTTGTTTGCTAATTTAATCACAAATGCGAAGTCCCATTGTCATATAAAATAATGTGTTCAGTGGCTTACTTTTATGTCTTAGTTCTGGGATCAGGACATAACTGTTGGGGGGCATTATTCTGCCTATAATTCCTTTTTTATTTTTCTTCTACAAAGCTATTGCTCTAGACCACGTATCAGCTTTGCTTCGTTTTTTAAAACAATTCCAGCATCTAATCCGCTCATGACAAGTGGTGAATATTCAATAAATATTTTTTAGAAGATTAATAAATATATAAAGTTCTGGAATTGGGCATGTTGTTTCTCTACACATAAATGAACTAATTATGATTGATTCAAGGGGTAATTGTTTGTAACATCACTCAGACTCTTAAATTTGGAGATAAAGGTTAATCAGTTTTCTCAGAAGAGCAGAGATGTGTATTTGGTGTGCAGTTGAAGTAACAAGATGAGCTCTTGCTGGACAGTCGGGCTAATTTAGTTGACAGCATTACTAATGCATGTGTTTATCAGGAGTATTGTGGATACAACTGATCTCTGTTTTCAGGGTGATCCCCTTGGTCTGGAATTCTTCTGGGAACAAAACATTCAGAAACTTCAAATATGATAAAAAATTCAAATGGAAAACATTGATGAAGTTTTGCTCATGATAAGCTAATTTTTTTGTGTGTGTGGCCTGGTTCAAGTGAAGACTGGATATAAGCAATTAGTAAGGATGCCAGAAAATAAAACCCTTATGGATACAAATTAATTGGAGTCAGTGGGAATACTGCAGGAATGCTTCTTTGAATTAAACTCTTGATGGTAGCTAGCAAAAAATATCTGACAATTTGGCAAAATGTACATGTATTTTTTTTTTTTTTTTCTATTAGGCCTAGCTGTATTGGAAGTGGGGGAGGAAACCTGGAAGAAAGTGTTGAACAAAGATGGGCTACCTGATACATTGATACTAGTAGTCTGATTGCTAAAAATTGACCATGGGGTTGGAGCCAGTAGGCTCCCTTGATGCTGCTGTAAGCAACTACAATCAGTACTAAACTAATTCTTAGACAAAGAGTGAAATTAGATCAATGATCATTCAGGGTACATAACAAAATAATACCTTCACTAGGATTTGGCATCTTTATGTAATTAAGAGATCTCATTTGAGCAGGAAGTGAAGGATGGCACAGTGCCTTTGGCAGGATTTCAAAATGCCCAATGTTTCTTTTCTACTTACTCCAGTTCCCCCCAGTGACAGGTACCTATAGGTATCACACAAAGCAAAACAGGCAGTTGAGTAAGGCAGCGATCTACAAAGGAGAGATGTGTGCCTTTAACAAAAAAACTGAAGGTGCAAATTTGGGCTTCACAAAACAGAGGTAAATATATGCATTTCTCAGTGGTACTGAGAAAGAACTGTGAACATAACAGCAATGTCACTTCAAATTACTTACTGCTTGCATTAGGGGTGGCAAATGTTTTATTAATAAACAAGTGGTTAGAGCACTATTTGTTCCCAACCATCAGCGTCTGGGAAGGCAGGGGAGGCCAAGCTGAAACACTTGACAAGAAAAATGATTTACTAATTTAATGCAACTGACATTCCTGGTGATGAAAGGGACATTCGGAGCAGCTGAAGGGAGGTGCTTCTGTTGGGTGGAAGTTATGGAGGTCCTAGGAGCCACAACTTTGTCAGGATGGAGGGGTTTCTCACAGGACTGAGAGCCTGATGGTATAATTAGGTAGACATAGGGGAATGGTGATGAGGAATTGGAGAGAGGGGGATAGAAGAGGGAGAGGAAGGAAGAGAGAGAGTGGGAGCGAGATGGAGGGGGAGGGTAAAGAGGGGAGTAAGGGATGGGGGGGAGAGAGAGAGAGAGAGAGAGAGAGAGAGAGTTAATGTTTCATTTGGTGCAGAATATAATTTAAGAACTGTACACTCATCTATCATGAGCTAGCTAATCAATGACTGCAAAGCACTTGGAAGGTAATACGTTTTATATAAAGCTAAATAACAAGAATGCTGGAATTTAATTGAGGATTGCTGCCAAATATAGTCTTCCAGCAGAAAGCTGGAAGTTTATTTGTTTGGAGAAGAGTCTGGTTGACTTTTGCAGCCTCACTGTAAACCTCAAGTGGATTCCCCATGGGTGGAGCTGGGGATAGTGGTGAGAACCTCAGATACATCTTACTGTGCTGTCATTGTGGGTATTGCAGTCCATGGGCCACTTCTAACTACTCTGGATTCTTTGCACTGCATTAAAACTGGTCTGCTATGACTCATTGGCATTAATGAAATTCCTAATTAGGGGTTATACTGACTGAGATTTATCAGCTCAGAGCTATCATAACAAAGTCATTGTAAAGATATCAGACACTTACTGAAGCCGGGTGTGGTGGCTCACGCCTGTAATCCCAGCACTTTGGGAGGCTGAGGCAGGAGGATCGCGAGTTCAAAGCCAGCCTCAGCAATGGCGAGGCACTTAGTAACTCAGTGAGACCCTGTCTCTAAATAAAATACAAAAAAGGGCTGGGGATGTGACCCAGTGGTTGAGTGCCCCTGAGTTCAATCCCCAGTACCAAAAAAAAAAAAAAAAAAAAAAAAAGATATCAGACACTTACTAACAACACAAAAGTTGCCTCCTGCAGAAAGTTTTGACTTTTGAGAGCCACCTGCTCCACTTACTTCTTCTGTACTGGAACAAGATCTTGTTCTGACACTTTTTTACCTTGTAACTAACTGCTCTTTGAAGAGGAAAAAAAAATTAACACATCTGATTCACCAAACTCCTTTTGCCACTTTAAGGTCTATGATATTCCTCCACTTGTTTGTTTTCTTTTTTTTGAGAAAGAATAACTCCTCCCATTTAGGATATATAATTACTAGCATATTAATATGTCAATTTTAGTTACTCAATGAATTCTTATTGCAAAAACAGCTGTAGCCAAAAATATTGCAATAGTGTATTCTTAAGCAAACGGCAAAGTCTCTAGAATGTGTGCACATTAATATTAATTAGGAAGAGAAACAAGACAGCAATGAAACAGTTTATATTAATTATTTTGGCTTGTTTTCAAATTTGGTCTGACTTTCTATTTCAGAAGCTCATGGAACAATCTGTCTGAGCCTATTTATGCAGAGAAGGTGTCTAAAAGCCAGTGACTAAGTTTAGTGGTAAGTCCTCCTGAGAAGGAAATTTTTTTCTTCCTTGCTAATCTGGGCCCATGATGAGGCAGAGAGAAGTTATTTCGGTTCTCCTTGTTTAGTCAGATGGTTCTCCTGGACAAGCTGTCAAGGGGATTCCCAGGGCTTTTTGGCTCTAATTGGGACCTGTTTTCCAAAAATTGTTGACTCACAGAACTTCCCAGAGTTTTGTAGTGCTGAAGAGCTCAGATAGTTCCCATTAGAAAGAAAAGCAGAGTGCAAATACAGTAGCTTTTCATCCATTCCCAGCCACTCCCTGGGAAGGCCCACTGTCTGTAGCAGGGCAACATCTAGAAGCAGACAATGAATTTCTAAGAGCGGCCAAGTGGATCCAGAATTGAACTTTACAGTTTGGCAAAGTTCTAACAAGTTTGATTATTTTTCCATTGTTTGTAATTTTTAATTTGCGTTTTAGCCCGTGGAAGAGTAGAAGTGAGACATGAAGAAGGTAGGTTCAAAGCAGCAGCTAATGACAAGTAAGGGTGGCAGGAGGCAGCAAGCTGATGGAAATTTAGAAAAGACCCCACCTGAGCAGACAGAAAATTTGAAAGCCATGTCTAAACCAGGGAGATTGTGGGGAGAGAAATCCCTACATCCCTTTAGCCTTCAAGACATCACCATAAAATATTGTATATTAATATCAACAACCTCTTATCATCAAGAATACAACTGACTTAACTCTCAAAAGGAAAACTGCAAATAGCCAATGAACACATTAAAAATGTTTAGCCACAGGTTATTAAAGAGATGAAAATTTTACATGAAGGCAATATTTATTTATTTGTCAAATTGGCAAAGATTTAAAAAATAGTTGATATCTAGTGTTGCCAAAAGATCATGAAAACAGGCATTCTTAGCTATCGCAGTGGAGACAAGAATTGGTATCCCCTTTTGAAGGGTAACTTGGCAGCATCTGCAAAATGCTTTAAAAATGTATGCACTCTTTGGCCCAGCACTCTCATATATAACAATTTATTCCAAGAAAATTATCAAATGTATTTGTAAAGATTTCACTTCAAAGATTGTTGGCAGAGATTTGTTTTAGTTGCCAAAGGGGAAAATATTTTAATATTCTAAAGTCAAATTATGACATATTCAAGAAAAATAATACATGGTGACTAAAAATGATGTAGAAACAATTAATATAAAAAGCTGTTCCTGATAGGTTAAATAGAAAAAAAACCCAGAAGATTACAAAAAAATGATGTTTACCTTTGTTTCATTCCTTTTTAACAAAAACAAAAATGTATGTTACTTGTTCATTAACATGGGATAAAAAAATTTACAACAACAAAAGAAGTTTGAGGCAATAAAAATATTTTCTAAGGCAAAAATGAAAGAGACAGACCAATTACAAGCATCTTTTAGTTTAGGAATCAGAAAGGATACAGCCTACTCTAGAATTATCTACTTTATGATTTAAACATTCATTCATTCATTTGATTTTCTAGCAACCGGAACTGGACATACAGCAGTGAATAAAAGTGTGTGGTCCCTGCCTTCATGATGCTTACAGTTTGCTCCTAAAGGTGGACATTATTGAAATCACACAGACACATTAAAAATTGCAAATGTTGACAGAGCTTCCCAGCTGCCAAGCCCCCAGCCAGTCTGCTGGTCCCTGCCAAAAAGCTGCAACTGAGTGGTGGAACTGTTGAGTGACAGCAGGGGTGGGTTGAGGAGCAGGAGGCAAGCACAGTCTGCTCCCACTTGGAACCCACCCAAGTAAGTATGGCAGTCCTTAGGCCCTGCAAGCCAAGGAGCACTAACCTGTCTTTCTTCAGCTGCCAGGCCTGGACATGGTACTGCTATAGAAGCCTGCTATAGAAGCCCTCTCCATGCAGCACAGCAGCAATCTGCAAGCATACAGCATCCCACCACCTCAACCTCCTGCTTTCCAATCTGCAGCAAGAAAATGGTAGTGGGACTGGGTGCCATGGCACACGTCTGTAATCTCAGCAGCTTGGGAGGCTGAGGCAGATGGATCGTGAGTTCAAAGCCAGCCTCAGTAAAAGTGAGGCACTAAGCAACTTAGTGAGACCCTGTCTCCAAATAAAATAGGGCTGGGGTTGAGGCTCAGTGGTTAAATGCCCTGCGTGCGATTCCAGGTAACCACTCCCCTGAAAGAAAAGAATGGGAGTGAGGCAAACCTGAATGGAAGTTGGGACTTAAGAGTTGACCATTTTTAGTACTTTTCCAAACCCTAATTAGCATAAGTTTGTACCAATGGTAGTGACCCAAGTGTCATAAATCCTTAGACTAGCACCCCTGAAAGGAGAAAACCTGCACTCAGGGCCTCTCTTGTACTGAAAGAGTTCTGTGCCTATTCTTTAATAAATCCTACTCTTAAATTCACTCATCCTGGTCTGTGGATTGCATTCTTCAAATTCATAAGTCAAGAACCCTGAAAGCAGAAGAAATTGAAAGTGAGCTGTTGGGGTTTGCTTCAAAAGTAGAGGGCTCAGCCTGCCATTAGGTGCTGCTATGGAGTATGCTACTTGGCTGTGGAGTCCTGCAGCTTGTGCAGACCCCACCTGCCAGCAGAAGCAGTGAATCAAGTTTCATCTCGAAATTCTGGTTTCACTGTGCCCAGTGTAAATTAGACTACAGAACCCATCAGAGAAAATTCGGACAAAGGAGAGCAGCAACAGTGCTATGGAGGGTCCTTGGAGGGCAGGGACATAGAGGATATACCTGACACAGAAACCTCTGTGGATAGAGTGACCCAAGTGAGGGACTGTCGTATGTGTGGTGTTGTTCCAGGAGTAGATGTGGTGGATGGATTGCACGGGGACTTGAGCACTTTTTAAGTCTTGTCTTTACTTCAAGAGCTATGGGAAGCTTTCAAATATTTTCAGGCACAGATATGAATGAGCTGCCTTTTTCAAAAGTAATTCTCACTCTTTTGTGAGTAGCACATTCAATAGGGGCCTGAGTGGGAGTAGACATAAGAGTTGGAATGCTGTAAAAATACATGGAACTGAAAGAGAAGAGTTTTCCTTGAAATGAGAGATAATGAGAGATGACATAAGAGGTTGATGAAGCAGTAGATTTTGGACCGAGAGAGAGGAATATAAAAAAAAAAAACGACAAAAATTATTTTGTTTGTACTGTTGACTGGCTTATGGTACCACCCCAGATTTGGTAGTGGTCTGATTTGGGGCATGATAGTATGAAATATTTTTGTGTCACCTAGAGGAACTGTCAAACAATAGATGACAGTCATCATGGGAAATGAAAAAACAAACAACAACAACAAAAAAAAAAAACAGGCACCACAGAATTCTCATGGGATTGACTCTTTATTTTCATCCAACTATAAACTAAGATATGTGCTAGTTATACTATGTTCCTCTCAAAGTACCTCAGATTCATGTTCTTTGAAGGGGGCTTTATGCGATATTATCAGGAATGCATATGACCTGAATTTTAGTTCTATTCAAGGGCTAGAATCCATAATGATCATCATCATGGGGGTAATAAGGAAACTCAAGGAGAAACTAAAACAGATACCGGCATATTTGGTTGTGTCATTTTGTGTTGATGTTATTATCTTCTTTGAGAGCAAGTTATATATTTACATATTATTTTGTTTAATAATAAAGCCAAATACTGTGTTGTTATTTCAGTATAGAGCTGACATAAGCTTGCTTAGTAAATCAGTGGAAAACTGGGTGGATGAATATGTGATTTCAATTTATTTATTCAGTATTCATTGCTTAGGTATACAAGTGCCCCGCAGTTTTTGAGCAGTACAGATCATTCTGAGGAGGAGATGATGGTGAGGACATAGGCTTCTTGGTTGGTTTCATTCACTGTGTTGCTCGACTTTTGAGAAAATTGCATAGAAAACAGGTCTGGCCAATGCCTACCTCACTAAGAGTGAGAGAGTTTAACCTCTAAGCCTCAGGGGCCTATACCAGAGGACTGCTCTTGTTTCAGCAGCAGGAAGGCAGTCCGAAGGCATGCTCTGGGTCCCTAGGTGTCCTTTCACCATTTTCTTCAGCCTAGCATGATGGGAGAAAGTGCAAGAGGTTGACAAGATAGTCCACCTTTGTGGAATGAAAACAAGAAAAGCAATCAACAGCAAGAACTTTGGCAGATTAAAAAAATCAATAATTTCAGCAGTCAATTCACACACTAAAAGCAACACCTATAAATATACAAAAGCGTCCTAACTTAAGTGACTAATTAACATGTTATATCTTTTTCTCGTCAAATTCACAATAGTAAATTGTGATATAATTTTGTACTGACAAAGGTACGGGGATCATATATACCTATAGTTGATATAAATTGGCACAGCCATTTTAGAAAGAGCAGTGGGAGTCAATGTGGGAGAATATATCAAAATGTTAAAATGTATATGATATTAGGTCCAGCAGTGTCCCTTTAGGTATTTGTCAAGCTTCCAGTAATGCCTATTATTACTGAGTCCTAACCCTGCCAGGAATTGCTTTGTGCTCTTTATGGATTCTAAACTGTTTAGTTTTACAAAACTGTATGAAATCATTTCTATTATTACCCATCTTGTGTAGATAAGGAAATAAAGTCCTAGTGAAGTTAAATAATTTTCCAAGGCCACATGAATATTGAGTGACAGGTATATGATTTCAAAACCAGGAAATTTGGCTCTGGAGCTCACTCTGTGTACCAACCTTTATTATCTTCTTGTATGTTTGGGCAGAATGCATGGTGTTGAAGAGTTCAGGTTCTCTAGTGGCTTCCCTACCTCTTCTTCTGATCTAATTATAGATGCATCACCAAAATAGCAATAGTACCCCAATTGCAGTAAATTGATAAGTGGGGTTCAGAAAAAGGTAGATGTCCTATGCTGAAGTGTAGAAATTTTGACACTTCTACATTCCCTCTTTCTGATCTACCTGATACCTGTCAGATTCCTCTATATTTGGAAATTCTCTACACATATCCTTCAAATGCCAGCCTCTGAGGGGAGTGTGGGACATTTCCCTGCCTCCTGTGTCCTTGGTGAGAATATAGACTGAGACTAACCTTTTTTAAAAATCCTTTAATAGCAGGTTGTTGTTTTATTCTTGGCTTTATAATAACAATCATAATGACAACAATAATGATAACAGTGATAAAATGAGAACCAAGGTGCTTCCTAATTATCCTGCATACTAAGTAGGCACTGTCCTAAGACCTTTTATATGTAGTGTTTAAATTAATACACACACACACACACACACACACACACACACACATGGTAGGCATTAATAGTACCTCTATTTTGTGGAGAAGAAGATTGAGAAGCAGAATGACATTATTTGACTACTGCTTTTCAAAGAGCATTTTGGGGGAGCCCAAATTCCATATGCCATATTCAAGACCAAAGGTCATGAAGGTCTGAACTAGTTTGGGAATGAAGGGAGGGGGACTGTTGTGGTCCACATGATACAGATAACCTCTGTAGGACTACCTAAATGTGAGAAACAATCTTAATGGGCTTTTAAACTTAGGGGAGTGGAATAATAACAGTGATTTGCTTATAATCATAAAATGATCTATACCAAGTTGTCATGCTGGGAACTTCAAGTTTGTGGAGGTTGGGAATATTTCAAGCCACTCACACTAACAAAGGTAAAATTGTTGAAAATCTCAACATAAGTGTCTTCTTAAGTTAACAGAAAATGAGTTTAAAATCAGAGCTACTTTTAGTGGGGAAATATCCATTTTTTATATTTTTTTAGATGTTGGTGGATCTTTATTTTATTAATTTCTTTATATGCAGTGCTGAGAATCAAACCCAATGCTCACACATGCTAGGCAAGTGCTCTACCACGGAGCCACAACCCTAGCCCTAAATATCCATTTTAATATTAGGATTAGAAGGAAGGAATTTGATATTTATTAAGAGTCTACTGTGTAGATAAATTTTTCTTTCTTATAGTATTTATTTATCTGAGGAGGTATTATTTTCTTTTTGTCATTTGTAGATGAAAGAAATCATTTTCGCATGGTCACATGGATGGTAAATGACAGTGATAGATGGGCTTGGGCTGATGGGCCACCCCTTCCCCCCTCAAGCAAACTTGTTTCATTTTACCAGGGCAGGAGCCAATAGGTTTAAAGGTAGCTCTGGTGTTTATCCAATAGGTTTAAAGGTCACTCTAGTACACCCCCACCAGAAATTCCTACTTAAGCTCCTGCCTGTCTGGAGCTCACACACAACAACCCTTCCCTGCTGTGAGGAGGCAGCCACTGCATCAACCTTAAATGACCCACTGCCCCAGCCTGATAGCAGCTATCCCAGTTGACAGCTCCAGAGACCACAGCCAGTGCGTCCGGGCACCCATATCCCGTCTAGAGCTTGTCCCCAACTCCTCTCTCCCAACACCTCTTCTACCTCCGACCAGCCATAAAGGATGATGGATAAATCTCTTGGTAGCACGGTTGTCTCCAGTGTGATTTTTGCCCTTCATTTGGTGCCGAAACCCAAGACCCTGTCCTGAGCCGGAGGGCATAATCTCTTGGGACTGTCTCAGCCTTCGCCCATTTTTTCCATCGCCACTCCAACACACCCACCACCAGCCACCAGATTGGTAAGTTCCCCTGTCAGAGCTCCTAAACCCATGGGGCCTTTCCCCAGTGGGACCTGACCGTTGATTATCCAGCAGCCCTGCTGGTGTCCCCTACGGAGAGGACCACACCCCACCTAGACCTTCATGGTCACACTGGGCCTGAAGGAGTGCTCTCTCTCTCTCGTTCTCTCTCTCTCTCCCCACCTCCCTCCTGGGAGCTGTTGAAGGAAGCCCTTTTCCGGCCTCTGGTCTAGTCTAGACTTGGGTCTCATCTCTCCCGTTCGGAACGAGAAAAAAACCCTGTACAGGGTGGCCCATTGTCCTCCGGTCCTTGGACACCATGTCTGTCTGACTCCAATGATGACTGGGTCTCGCAGACTTGGATCTCCCTGATATTTATCTCGAGGGGCACGCTCCTCAGGATAATATATCTCTCCCATTCAGAATGGGAAAATGGGGGCTTCTTCATCCCTCCCAGCCGTCTCCCCTCTAAAATGCCTCTTAAACAACCTAGCCAGTCTTGACCTAACTCCTGATATACAACCAATGAGACTCATGAAGCTTTGCACTCAAGATTGGCCCACACACCCCTTAGATAACCATACCCCTTAGATAACCAAAACAAGTGGCCTGTTTCTGCGTCCCTGGATCCCTGTATACTAAGAGATTTTTTTCAAATCCTGCAAGCGATCGAAAAAATGGACAGAGATTCCATATATTCAGGCTTTCTCCCTCCTCTGTTCAAATCCCTCACTCTGTACCTGCTGCAGCCCCCAAAATGTCCTCCTTGCCTGTCAACAGGCTGCTCCTTTTTTGATTTTGATCCCATGGACGAACTGCCCCATACCGTACTCTACCTGAAATCCCTCCCCTTCCCTCAGCCCCTCCTGCCACTTCCTCTTTCAGCCACCTTCCACATGATCTCGCATAATGTCTGCTCACCCTCCTTCACTCACTCCTGCCCACATCCTGGCCCCATTCTGGGAAGTTACAGGGGCAGAAGGAATTGTCCGTGTCCACTTCCCTTCTCAATGAGAAATGCTTGGGCTCTTATACCACTGACCCCACTACATACCTCAGGGAATTTCAATGGGTCCTCCAAGCTTATAGCCTCACCTTCCATGATATATATATGATTCTGGTAAATACCCTCCTTCCTGAGGAGTGTAGGTGAGTCTAGGGGCAGGCAAGGGCCTATGCTGATGAGAACCATAGAATTAATCCTAACCATCCCATTGGACCTCAGACTGTCCCCGAAAGGGACCCTAACTGGGACTATAATTCCTCCGGGGACATGGCCTTGAGAGATCAATTTTCCACTTGTATAGTAGCTGGTCTTAAGCATGTGGCAGAAAAGGCTGTCAATTTCAACAAGTTGCAGGATATCATACAAAAAAGGGAAGAGACCCCCTCCGAATTTCTTGATTGGCTGACAAAAGCTCTCCAACAATACGTCAATTTAGATCCTGAATCTCCAGAGGGAAGTCAGGTCCATATGACTTACTTTCTTGTTCCAGAGTTACCCTGACATACGGGATAAATTAAGAAAATTAGAGCAAGGGCCTGCAACACCTCAGACTGAGGTCTTAGCCACAGCATTTAAGGTCTATCATAACAGAGATGAGGATGCCGAATGCCATAAATTTCAGAAATATGAAAAGGCCGAACAAACAAAATTTCAAATGCTGGCCATACAGGGCTCTGAGGCTTGGGCCTCACAAACAGGGGGCCATGACCCCACACAGAGGGGAACTCCAGGGCTCTGTTTCAGGTGCGAGAATGATGGACACTGGGCTAGAGCTTACCCCAATCCCAGACACCCTATGCAACCATGTCCTAAATGCTCCAAAATGGGCCACTGGGGTGTCAACTGCCCCATTTCCCTCAGGTTGACTGGACCAGTCATGAAACCCAGCCTGTTGGGTTATTGAAGATTGCAAAAGATTGACGGGGCCCTCAGGTTCCTCTCCCAACAGTTGACATCACCTTACAGGAGCCTAGGGTCACCCTTCTTATTGATGGCCGCCCCATAAATTTCCTACTAGATACGGCAGCCACTTTTGAGGGAGTTTTGGGGGCCCACCACCATAGCATCGTCCACTATTGTTGGGTTAGAGGAACACACCATTCACCCCCACAAGACTTCCATGGTGTCTTGCTACCTCCACCTCCATTCCTTCACCCACCAGTTCCTAGTAATGCCTCAATATCCCATGCCTTTGTTGGGCCGAAACATACTAGCCAAATTTCAGGCCTCATTTGTGCTCTCTGACCTGCCTCTCTTAGTTGTGTTCCCCAACTTGTCTCACTCCGTCTCCTCCTCCATTTTTCTCCTCATCATATTAGAAGTTGTTAACCCTGAAAAGACCTCTCAATGCTCTACAAGTGCAGAAACTTCCCATTACCCTGCCCCCACCCATCTGGTAGACCCCAAAGTTTGGGACACTCAGATTCACTCCCTTGCTTGCTGCAACCCCATACAAATACACCTTAAATATCCCCATCATTTCCCCAAGAAAGCCCAATACCTATGCCCGGCCACTAGCCTCAGGGGTCTCCAACCTATTATCTCAGACCTCCTGAGGAAACACTTTCTCTGACCCACTCTTAACTCCCATACTGGTGGTCAAGAAGTCCAATGGGTCGTACTGGCTAGTCCAAGATCTTTATCTCATTATTGAGGCTGTCAGGCCCATAAACACTCTGATACCAAATCCTTATACAATTCTCTCCCTAAATCCTTCCTTATCCACCCATTTCTCAGTCACTGATCTCAAGGATGCCTTCTTCACGGTCCCTTTAGCTCAGGAATTGCAAGACCTTTTTGCCTTTACCTGGACTGACCCCAATACTCAATGATCCCAACAATTAACCTGGACAGTCCTCCCTCACGGTTTTCAAGACATCCCTCATGCCTCAAAGATCTTGAATTCTCTGACTCCACTCTTCTGCAATATGTAGATGTAGATGACTTTTTTCTTTGCAGCCTTTCCTTTTCCATAGCTCATGTGGACTCTTACACCCTTTTGAATTTTCTTGCTTCTTGCAGGTATCGTGTCTCCCCTTCTAAGGTACAACTTTCCCAGACTCAGGTAGTTTATTTAGGAGTTCGGATCTCCCATCAGTCAAAGGCCATTACTCTAGACCAGAAGGCCCTCATCAAGGGCCTGAGTCCCAAGACAAAGGGAGAGATTCTTTCCTTCCTGGGGCTAGAGGGATATTTCCATGTCTGGGTTCCCAAGTTCTCTCTTTATGCAAAGCCCCTATATGAGGCAGCTAAGGGGGTTGAAAAATAAAAGCTCCCTCCCCAAAAGCATTCGGGCTGAGTTTAGGTATCTGCAGCAGGCACTATTACAGGCCCCAGCTCTTCATCTCATGGACCTTGTTCAGCCATTTACCCTTTATGTCCATGAGTTAATGAGTCTGGCTCTAGGTGTTTTAGGCCAATATATGGCCTCCACTTTTGCTCCCGTTGCCTACCTTTCTAAACAACTTGATCCCACTGTTCACGTATGGGCCCCCTGTCTTCGGGCTCTGGCTGCTGCTTACCTACTTCTACAAGAACCAAAAAAAGCTGAACTTTGGTGCCCATATTACTGTTGCCTCTCTTCACCATTTAAAAGATCTACTGACTTAAAGAGCCTCCAAACCCTCCCACCCTGTCGCGTTCTCTCTCTCCTTGTTTCTTTTCTACACAATTCCTCAATCTCTTTCCAACCCTTCTTGTCTTTACACCTGGCTACCTTCCTCCCAGTCTCCTCTGAGCCTGCAGAACATTATTGTGTAGAGATGCTTGAGGTTTTAATTCCTCACCCCTCCCACAATCAAGAAGGACCACTTCCTGATTCTTCCCTAATCTGGTTCACAGATGGCAGCTTTTTCCTTAAGGATGGGCAATGCTTTGCCAGTTATGCTGTTGTCTCCCTTCTGAAACCAGCTGCCCAATCAGCTGAGGATCCACAAAAGAATGACAGACACCTACCCCAGTATACTTGTTCTTTTCTTCCCACCGATCCCTTAAAAAATAATTCACTTCTCTTATGTCTCCGATACCGATCTTTTCCATCTTTCTTGTTCTGAATCATATATCTCATCCTGAGGTTAGCCCCTTGTGTCATAAAATGTCTTCAAAATAATCAAAATTTTAGCCAGCTTCCCCTTAGGGATCAACTGTTATGACTCCTCATTACCTCGGGGTGGACTTATTGGTCTCTAGAGGGATCAACTACACCCCGGGCCACTCCTCACCTGCTTGCTCTGAGGGGCCCTTAATCTGCTATGACCTTACTCACAGGCCTCTTGCTCTCCATTGGCCTCTTCACCATAAGTCCCACCCATGGAATACAGGCAGATGGACAATAATCTCTCTCTCCTTCTTTCTCTTTGTTGTAAGATGCTGCCTGTAAACTAGCGAAGCCAGTGCATCCGGGCATCTACCTCCTGTCCAGATCTCACCCCTGACTCCTCTCTCCCCACACCTCTTTTACCTCTAACCAGCCATGAAGGCTGGTGAATAAATCTCTTGGCTGCATGCTGTTCTCTGGTGTGATTTTTGCCCTTCAGACAGAATCAACTATATTCTACTTTAAGATCACCAAAAAACCCAGTAAGTTTTTCCTCCCCCTTTTCCCATATTTTTTAAAAATAAAATTACATAAAGATCTAGTATTCTCCTCGGCTCCTTTACAATCTTGCCCTTATTCAGTGGTCTTACTCTACCATAGATCAGACATCCTGACTTCTCTTTGGGGACTCTAATATTATACTTGTCACAGGGACAAGCACAGAATGTGAGCTCTTATCTCTGAGGCATTTAGCTTCTCATCTGCTGACTTCTGGCTCTGTGATGCATGGTACAAAACAGTTTACCTCTGGGGCCTTATTTTTCTCCACTTGCCACCTATCTAATGCCTTTTAGAGGCTCAGTAATCTGCCCTGGAAGAAATTGCTTTCTCTCTGTGTCTCTCCCTCTCTCTCTCTTTCTCTTTCTCTCTCCCCTTCCTCTTCTTCATGCCATAATCTGAGCTGTTTTACTCTACCACATTCTTCTGACATGAGGTTCTGCCTCACCTTGGGTCTAGAGCTATGGAGTCAACCACTTATGAACTGAGACTTGTGAAACTGTGAGTCCCCAAATAAAGTTTTCCTCCTTTAAAATTTTTCTTATTAGGTCTTTTGGTTACAGCAATGAAAACATTGACTAAAACAATTATTATTTTGACTTTTCTATAAAACTTATCTCTTGTTCTATTTCTTCAGAACCTGATATCTCAATGACTAGTTTGGTAATGGATGTTGATGACCTTTTTTTCATTTTCCAACAAAGTGTGCTCTTTGTGTTATGAACCTACAGGATGCTTGCATATATGTGTGTATGAAAGTGTATTTATGGAAAGAGATTTACAATAAGGAATTGACTCATGCAATTATGGAAACTAGAAAGTCTCAAGACCCAGGACAGCTGATGGTGCAGTTCTAGTCCAAAGACTGTCAGCCTGGTAACCCAGGAAACCCATGATATAGATGAAGTCCAAAGGCTGGTTGTTGGAGAACTCACTCTGTTAGGCGAGGCCAGGTTTTTTGTTTAATTATGAGTTCAAGTGATTAGATGAGGCCCTCCTGTGTCAAGGAAGGCAAACTTCCTATTTAAAATTAGCAGACTGCAGTGAAGCATTCACACCAATGTTTATAGCAACTCAATTCACAATAGCCAAGCTATGAAACCAACCTAGGTGCCTTTCAATAGATGAGTAGATAAAGAAAATGTGGTATAAATAAAACACAATGGCATATTACTTAGCTATAAAGAAGGATAGAATTATGACATTTGCAGGGAAATGGATGAAACTCGAGACTATCATGCTCAGTGAAATAAGCCAATTTCAAAAAGTCAAAGGTCAAATGTTTTCTCTTATATATGGAGGCTAATTGAAAATGAGGCAGTGGAGAAAGAAAAAAAATGCAGAGTGAACTTCATTGAAATAGAGTAAATATCAGCAGAGTAGATAAAGGGTATTGAGGGGGAGGAAGGAGGGTCAGGAAAAGAGGGTCAGGAGTCTCACTGAACTTGCAAATGTACATCCATGAATATAGTAGAATATCAAGTATAGCCACAAGACGCTAATTTAAAAGTATATAAATAAATTACAGAAGGATCAACACAGAAGTTGGAGGGGTGAAGACAGAGGAAGAGGGAAGTGCTAGGGACTAAATTACAGCAAATTATATTCCATGCTTTTGTGATCATGTCAAAATGTATCCTAATGTTATATGAAACTAAAAAGAATCAATCAAAGAAAAGTAGACCTGGTACTACTGAAAAAAAAAATCTATTCTTAGCTGTGTATGTGTGTGCATGTGTATGTGTGCTTGTATTTTTATTTACTTATGTATTTACTCTCTTTTCTTCACTCAAACATAAGCTCCAGAAGATCAAAGACTCTGTCCACTTAATTTTCTGTGCTTTTATCTGAACCTAGAAAATTGCCTATAATATAGTAGGTGATCAATGACTTTTTGCTGGATTATTGATTATTACTATTAATTTTATATATTTTCAAAGGACCTTGGTGTCTTGTAGCAGGTCTAGTGAAGAATGACTAGCATCTCAAAGGGATTTGAAATTATATAATGAAGAAGCCACAGAAAACAAGAACTGCTGGAGGATTAGTGAGCAAAGGATCTGATAATGGGCTTCAAATATTTGGTGGAATATTATGTGAAAGAGGGCTTTGGCTCATTCTGTACAACTTTTCTGTGTAGAATTAGATCAATGGATTGAAAAGCAATGTAGGATTCTATTTAAAGAAATACTTTCAATTTCAGTTGTTCTAGAATGGAATCAGCTACCTTGTGAAGAAGCAATCCTGTATAGCTAAAAATATTCAAGCCTAAGTACTTATGGGAAAGATTTGTAGTAGAATAAGACTTTGGTTAGATTATTCTAAATTTCTTTTGCTTGGAAGATTCACTACTTCTTCCTCAACATCATCAGTGTTGCTTGTGAATGCCCCTCACTGCTGCCTCACTTTCTCCCCTGGTCATTTAGAGTGTATTTTAATTGTCCTTTTGCCTGACTTTCCTACACTAAAAGATAAGCTCCATTGAGGCCATAACTAGTTCTGCCTTTCTCTTTTGTTCATCTTTTTTTTTTTTTTTTTTTAATATCTGGTGTCTAATATAGTGCCTGGCACATGATAAGACTGAGCTAATTTAGTGCGGTTTGTACACAGGTTGGAATAATTTCATATTTAATTTCCTTGGGAGCTGGGAGTCATTGAATTAGGGGTTCACATCTACTTTTTCTGCTTAATTTCATGCAGAGCTTGTAATTCCTAGTCGTTCTGCTCAGGTTGCCAGTGGTACACTGGCCTCTGAAAAGCCCTGAGTTCTGAGGGAAGGATTCATGGTGTCCCCCTCCCTACACTTCATGCCACCAGTGACTCCAGATGGACCTGCTTGGTCACCTGCAGGGTCAGAAAGCCTAGCTGTTGGCCTAGATCTTTTGTTAGGGAGATCACATGAAGCTGGTAAAATTCTCCAGAGGTTCATCACAGTTAGCTAGATGCAAGGCTTTCTCAAATGATGAAATCAATTTCTGGAAAGTGACCCTTTTTGTTTTTAGTTTTTTAATGGGAATCACTTTATTTATTTATTTAATCATTTCCTTTTAATTATGTGTAATATTAGGGTTCATTTTGACATGATTATATAAGCATGGAATATAATTTTATTATTATTTTATTTCAAAATTATTATAAATGTCAACTATAGTTATAAAAAGTTCATATGAAACAGAAAAATATGAAGGATAAAAGAAAATCAACCATAATTTACTTGAAGATGAACTTTGTTAACACTTTACTATACATCTTTACAGAGGTTTTTGAAAATAAACTTTTTATGACAAAATGCTATTATAAAATAGCAACTCTTGTAAAATTTTTCCAGATTTTATTGAGAAATTCTTTCAGGTCAATACATATGTACTTTTACCATCACTTTATCATGTCTGTGTGCCAGTGATGTGATTGACTAGCTTGGTGTTCTGTGAGTTATTAAGATAATAAAGTTCCCTTCATCTGATAATATGGGAAACAGCAAAGTTGATATAGCCCTGAGGCAAGAGAGTAAACATATACTGTTGCCCCTGCAACGTGAAGGAAAATTGTTTGTGACTGTTGTTAAAAACTGATGGTGGGGCTGAACGTGTAGCCCAGTGGTAAAGTGCATGGTTTGCACTTGCAGGGCTCTGAGTTCAATCCCCAGCACCCAAAGAAGCAAGCTAAAACAGCAATATCAGCAGGGTGATCGGGCTGGGAAAAGGCATTTATTAAATTAAAAGTTGTGTGTAAAATTTAAAGTGTTGATTTATTCACTAAAACTTCCATATATGAAAACATATCTATAATTAGCATTCTCTCAATTAAAGTTTCTCTTTAGGTGAATGGACCCAAGTATGTGATTTGGCTTAGACATGGAAATTGTGTTAAAGTCTATGAATTCTCACTACTGATATTTGGCTTTGGTTTCTGTTCACCAATGTGCCAACTTGTACCTTGTGGCTTGCATGTTTGTTTTATTCCTAGGAACCTGTGATCATCATTTAACCATTACCACAGTTGTCTCTGGATCAAAACACTCTGATTTTAATTCTTCCATGTCTTGTTGTGGTCATTTTATTCACCTTTATTCTGTTAAGTGCTATTGCCTTAACTCTATCACTCTTACAACCTATTATGACCTGTAAAATCAGAGAACACACAGTAAAATAATTTCAATCACAATCTTCATTCTATTCAGGACAGCTACTTAGAGCCCCTCAAAGACACTGGCACTCATTCTGCCCCATTACCACAAATATTCTTCATAAAGGGAAAGAAATCTTTTGGGTCCTGCAGTGAAATAGTTGTGGGTTGGATGAACACAAAATTGATTCATTCCATTGCTCCTCAACAACCAGCAGTTTTCCTGAGGGTCCCACACAGTATTCATTAATAATTATGGGTCCATATTAGAGAATTAAATTATAATAAAGACGAAACTGAGCCTTCTTTGGGATAAGAAGGCTTTCCATGTATAGACATGGAAAGATTATAGAACCACACCATTCTTTATCACCATAAGCTTGGCGATTGTATTGTGGGAGAGATTCTAAGTTCAATAAATGGAAGACAAAATAAAGTCATGATTAACTCAAATTCATTGAAATGTGTCTATTCACCTAATGTTGACTTAGACACATAAGATTGGCATTAATTAATTGCTTGATGGTCTACTGTGTAAGAGATCAAAATGCCAAAACTTAAAACTTTCCTGGTATACTGTAGAGAAAAATGACTATATTAATCAAGCTTTTTATAATTTTTCATTTTCTTACGATGCTTTGACATCTTGGGAGACTTGCAGATCCAGGGAAGGACTGCCCCTCCCAAATTTAGTTAATTCCCAAAGATAACAAAAACCTTTCCTATGCACAATCCAGCTAATTCAGAGCCCACATCCCAACAATATTCTTATCGATTTCTCACCAGCCAAGCCAATGTTTCCCCTTCCCTAAATTACCCAGGGCTATGTACCTAACAACTAGAAACCTCCTTTGTTCCCAGTGCCCTGAGTTCTGAGGGAAGGATTCATGGTCTCCCCCTCCCTACACAGGGAAATCTGCTTTCTTCTTGGTGGGGAAGGGGTGTCTTTTGCAAATAAAATGGAACAAGCATACCTATGATCCACTTCAGGGTGCGCTATATTTTTTTTCTCAACTAGTACATAAGAGTTCTGGTGCATGTCAGCTATATAAACTGTAATGCTGTTCTGCTCCCCTAATGGTCAGGCCCTCCAAGATCAGTTACAGCTGTTCTGTGACTATGCAGGAGATGATGAATGATTCTACACTGCAGTAGGCTTTATATTTTTATCATTATGTTCTCAATTGTATATCTTTTGATTTCTGTTTTATTTTTTTAATTTAGTCTTTTAGATTTCATAGCCATAAGAAGAAGGTAGGTGAGTCTGTAACCTCTATAATCACCATAGCACCTGAATGACATAGGCTGCTTGAGGCCCTAAGCCTTCTTCTCTACCTGCATTTCTTCCCATGCCACCACTGGGCACAACATATGTTTAGTAATTTTGTTGCCATTAACTTTATAGGTTACTCAAGTTCTAGCTGCTCCCAATTGAAAGTTATCTGTGTGCTCACCAATTTTATAAGCTGCTTATTCCTTACATATTGTATTTTTTATCTTTTTCCTGGGATCATGATTCTAGTTATTATACCAGAATTTGTATTCCAACAGAAAATAAGTGGTACCCCCTAGTTGGAATAATATGAGATGATTTTGACAAAGGATTATCATCAACAAAGTCTTGGTAGATTGTCAGGAAATGACAAGGGATAAAGCAGTCAATGATATAATAATAGTAGAGTGCTTTACCATCTCTAAACCTGAAGGTGAGTTGGGTGAGAATTATTTCCAAAGCAATGGGGCAGAGACCTCTGTGGAAATGGCTGCTTAACAGACCCTGGAACTTTCAGCCAAGCAACATATAAGGTTAGCAGTTCCACTGGGAAGAGCAGGAAAATAAACCCCATACTTTCATCTCCATCTCTTGCTTTGATTTCTGTGCATATGCCTCATAGGCTGTACTTAACTGAACAATAAAGAACTAGTAGGTCATTAATAGTTCTTACAGGTTAGCACCCTGAAGCACAGGGCAGTTTTCTTGGGTGGACTGTGGGTATGGAAGGGCTCAGTTTATATATTGTGTTTTGTTCCAGCTTTACTTGGGCTAGGTTTGCTCTCCAAAAAGGTTGAAATCAAGGACACAAATACAGAAATATATCCATTTAGGATTGTCACTTAGAGAGTAGCTAGAGGTACTGGAAATGGCGCAAAGCCCCTGACAGGGCATGCATAAAACAATCCATAGTGTGTTAGGGAATTTGCTCTGTGTTCTGGGATTTGGGGCAGAGTTTTAGCAATAAGGGCTTGCAAACATGCCAAGAGATGGATAGTAAATACTTAGAATTGGCAAGAAGTCATACAAACTTTTTTTCTACTCAACTATATCATCAGCTCAAAAACAGTCACGGATACTATCTAAGCAAATGTGTGTGGCCAGGTTTCAATAAAGCTTTATTTGCCAAAATTGACTGAAGACAGAATTTGGTCAAGGGGTCATAGTTTGAAGACATTTAATCTGCAGGAAATTTATTTTATAAATGACATATTGAATTAGAAGCCCAGTTCTATAGACTAGGACCAACCCAGTAGTATTTGGTGAATGCTGTGAATTAGCTAGCAGTTTTGTACTCAGGTTTTACCCCCAGGCAAACTGATTTATTGCAGCCAGTCTATGAATACAAGGTTCATTTCTGATTCCTCTGTCAGGAGAGTGGATGGGACTAAAATGCCATTTTTCTAGCTAAGTTTGGCTGAGCAATCCATAGGATCAAGTCACCCTGACTTTCATGAAAGATGAAATCAGTTGCACCATCCTAATGGACTCCAAAAGTACCATCATACATTTTCACCATATTTTCTTGCACTTAGTCCTCACCTATTTCTCTAAATTTTATTCTCTTTCTTGAAGCAGACCTGCATGCACCTTGTCCAGGAAGCCTACTCTCCATATTTTACCTATTCTTTACCTAATTCTGGTTATTCACAATACAGATTGGGATTGCTTGCATTTCTAACTCATACTTTTGTATATTTTTCATGTACTTTGTAGCTAAAACTTTGGATATATTTTATTGGTTATTGTTTGAAATGGACTTGGACTTGATACATGTACTTTTAAGCCATTAAGAGGTTTCATTGCAGATTCAGGAATGGGATCCATTTGCACTTTGGATTTATTGGCCCCTGAATTACATGCAGCAGAAATTGGAACATTTGAATACCTCTTCCAGATTTTAAAGTTACTTCATTGTAGTTTCAATATAGAGAAGGCACAATTCTGGGCATTTAGTCCCAGATTCAAACTCTTGACCATAGACAGCTTTGAATTCCTTCCAAAAGTTCTGACACTTTAAATAAGTTACATTATTTATTTATTTATTTGTAGCGGGAATGGATTTTCATGCTTGTAACAACCTTTCCTCAGCCCCTTCTCTAGCAACCTTTCTCATCAAGGGTGTGCATTTGAGTGAATAAGGTTTGGCTTCTGAGCATGCCCCAGGATAGAGTTGTGATAAGTGGCCCAAACAGATTTGTGTTCAAGAATTGAGCTTTGTTTTCACCTTGTTAATTGCACTAGGCATAATTGTGAGTCTACATGAAGTGAGGTCTGAAACAGGCCTGCTCAGCACATGTCTATTCTAGTGGCTGTTTGCCATTCATTAGGCAGGATGTGGAAAATGGCAGCAGCAACTCCAAACCCTGCCTTTCTGGAGGGCATCCAAAACAGCTGGAGGGGAGCACAGAATTAGGGTGGAGTTTCTGCCAGATTTCTCTCAAGGGAGGGTTTAGATCTTAACATAATTCTGGTCACCACAGAGGAATAAGAAGTGGTTAGAGGAGAAGTCCCTCCTTGGGTCCAGGATAGTCATGTGCATTGTGCTGAGTTCCCAAGGCTGAGGTAGGGCAGGATTGCACATTAGAATAAATTCTTTAAAAAAATTTTTTTTAGTTATCGATGGACACAATATCTTTATTTTGTTTATTTATATTTTTATGTGGTGCTAAGGATCAAACCCAGTGCCTCACATGTGTGAGGCAAGTGCTCTGCCACTGAGCCACAACTGAGGCCCTAGAATGAACTCCTGATAATGCAGGAGCCCTGTTTGGGGAGATGGCTAAGATTATGGTTGACTACGGGCCATGGAGATGTTTGGGCATTGCCACCTTCTGTAGTCTCACGAGACTTGGCCCGGGATCTCGAGAGACTTGGGCCAAGATTGCTGATCTGGTCAGCGCCTTTTGGTGTGGGGGTTTTTGGTGGTGTGTGGTGCATGTTAAAGTCGTTGTTAGAGCCAGAGAGAGAAGTTATCAAAATATAAAGCCTGTTTGTTTCCAGTTCGCCTCTAAACTTCTTCCCGCGGCTTCGTTACTCCAAGCGGCCATCGCTTCAGGCGACAACATGATGGAGATACAGGGAATCAAAATTCCAGTCCTAGTTCTGTCTTTAATTGCTATGTAAGTGAGGTTGAATTGCTCAGCCTTTTCTGGGAGTTGGTTTTCTTATCTATAAAGTAAGAATAATTAGCCCTGCCCTATCTCCCTCAAAGAGATGAGGAGTACCAAATGGGAACATTAATGAATGTGAAAGAACTTCAAAAATAGTATAAAGCACAAGATAAAGACATTATTAACACTGCTGCTAATATAAACTGCTGAATCGTTAGCAGCCCAATGCTTTCCATATCAAACACAAATTCTTCACCTGGCTTCCAAGTCCCATGAACAGGACCATACCCTATAAGAACTATTACAAATACCTTACCTGTGCTGTGGTCCAACTGAACTATTCTCTATTTTTTTCTTTCCACATCATGTTTTACAAATTCCTACCTGTCTGTATTTTATTTCTAGATTTCCTCCAGACTCTATCTTTCATTCTTTTCACTGCTGTTTCCCTGCCTCTTAAAACTACTTCCCTCAGGGTTCCCTATTCTGTATTCTCACCCCATTTACTCCTTGGAAGGTCCCATCCACACCTGTGTTAGCAACTCCCAGTTTTATGTTGATAAATTCAGTTCTTCCTGTTTCACAGTGAATGGCAACATCATCCTCCTACTCACTCAAACAAGAAATTTGAAGTTGGACAAAATGTACTTGTTTCTCTTGCCCTTATCCTTTCCTTCCTTCTCTATATTCCCTTAGCCATCAAGTCCTGTGGCATCTCTCTTCTACATCTCTGTATCATTGCCACTACTTTACTTTAGGTCCAAATCTCTGATAACTTGGATTATTGTCACAGTTTACTGATTAGATTCCTCATTTCCAGTCTGTTTTCCTGCCAATGTGTCTTCTATCCTTCTGCCAAACTAATATTTCTAAAACACAAATCTGATCATGCCATTTTCCGCTTCAAATGTGTCATCAGTAAGCCTCATGCTTTCTAGAACTAAGTTTAAACACAGTGCAGTAGCACACAAGCTTCATTGTGGACCAGCTCCCATCTGTCCCCCTCCTTGCCGGGTTTTAACCCATTTTTATATCTTGAACTCAAATTTGAGAATCACAAGGAACAGAAAAATATGTAAGTAAAAATTTGCCAATAAATGACTACATGTTCCTGGAGCCCATCCTTGCCAACCCATCCCTGCCAACCCGATGGGACACCAATTTTGTACTCCCTGCTCCAGCCTCATTCCCTACCATCTCCACCCATAGACAGTTGGCTCGACACACATAGTTACTTGGAGTTTCCCAGGGCTGTGTGGCTTCACACACTTATGCCTCATGCTGTGTGTCCCTTCCTCCAGGAATTCCCTTCTTCTTCTTATTATTTTTTTTATTCTGGTTTAGGACCACTTTTCCTTAAAACCTAGTTAGAACATTAAAGCCTTTGGAAGAGTCTGATCATCTGTCTGATTTACCTATTCCTATTTGATAGATACAGAATACTTTTTCCCATTTTCTTTCAGTGGAATTTTTTAATCCATTACATACTCACTAGATACATTATATAGAGATTTTGTCTTTATTGACTATGTATTTCCAGATCCCAGTATATTACCTGGCATAGAGTAAACACACAATAACATGTTTGATGAATGGAATTGAATTGGTCTTATCTTGAATAATTCTCTTTCTCTCTCTCTCTCTCTCTCTCTCTCTCTCTCTCTCTCATAAACTTAATAGTTCTCTTAAGGTTAATCACAAAACAATCATGTTCTTTATTTAATCTTGCTTCCTTATCACATACCATTTTACAATCTTTGAATTTCTTTATCGTATGATTATTAGTATCATATGTTTATTTAGAGATTGCTTTGAAATACCCTCAAATCATTGTTATTCTTTAAGATAGCAGATGTAATGTAAGGCAAAATATCCTATACAAGGAGTCCAAAGACTCAATTCTAGTTTTGGCTCTGCTCATAATATATGGCCCTGCACAAAATATTGATCACTCCCTGCTGTGGTTTAAATTTCCTCATATTAAAAAATGAAGGATCTAGGCAAGCTTTGAGATATGTTCCTATAAAGACTTCAAGCTATTAAGTCTTGAACTCTTTCATATATTCTTCAGATATCATGTATACATTTGTACATATATGAAATAATATATATATGCTTTCCAATTATGCTGTAGTTTCCTAGGTGGTGAACAGGTTATGTTTCTGTCTCATTTTGGTCTACCTGTTACTGACTACACAATAATATATAAGAGATCACTTGCTAACATTTAAGCACCACCATGGGAGATTGAATGAGAAAGAAAATGCAACTAATGATTAATAAAATATTTTTTGCAACTTCAGATCTCTAGATTGCTCAATGAGATGTGTGGTTAATACATATCAGATATACATCCCTGAAACTAAGTCTATTCTTTAGAAGGAGGACCCGGTTGGAATCTTCAAATCTTCCTTCAGAAGTAGAAATTTTCTTCCATCTTGAGAAAAGATATATTCTTATCAAAAAGGAGGGGAAAATGCTTTAAAAGACTCTTTTTTCTTATTTGTTCCAGTCAGTTTTACATGATAGTAGAATGTATTTTGACATATTGTACATATATGGAGTATAACTTCTCATTCTTCTGGTTGTATGTGATGTAGAATTACATTGGTTGTGTAATCATATATGCACATAGGATTGTAATGTCCAATTCATTCTATTATCTTTACTATTCCCATTCCAGGAAACTCAGGGATTTTTGAAATCCAACTGTGCCACAAAAATTGAGTAAAAACAAATTAAAACTATTTGATTGGACTTTTTTGTAATTAATCTGGGGAAAGCTATGCTGTTTCAAAGAGTTGAATTGAGAGCTTCACCTGACTTTTTTTTTTTTTTTTTTTTTTTTTTTGTACTCGGGATTGAACTCGGGAACACTCAACCACTAAGCCACATCCCCAGCCCTATTTTGTATTTATTTAGAGATAGGGTCTCACTGAGTTGCTAAGTGCCTCACTGTTATGGAGGCTGGCTTTGAACTTGCGATCCTCCTGACTCAGCTTCCCAAGCCCCTGGTGTTACAGGCATGCACCACTGCACCAAGCAACTATGAATTTTTGACTGGTAGTCAAAAATTGTCATATCTGAAAAGTAATGGAGTCCAGTGACATCATGCTGACTTATAAAAAATGAAAAGGTCATTCTGAATGGAATAGTTTTCTTGACTTCTTTCTCAGCAGATTCATTATTGGAGTATAAAAAAGCTATTGATTTTTGTATGTTGGTCTTGTGTTCTGTTGTAAGCTGCCTGGTACCGAAAACCGGGAGGAAAACTCTCGGAGGCAGAGTAAAGCTTTTACTACTTTTACTTCTACTTTCTTAGAGCTTAGAGAGGGAAAGAAAGATTTTTAGAGAGAAAGATTAAAGCGAGCTTTTCTTCTTAGCTTAGAGTATAGAGCTTAGCTTAGAGAAAGATTAGAGCTTCTTTCTTCTCTCTTCTTTCTTCCTTCTTCTTTCTTCTGTCTTCTGTCTTCCTTGGGAGCCTCGGCCTAACTCTGACCAGTCATTACTTCTTCTATCTGGTTTCTCTTCTGTAACCACTCTGCCTACGTTCTGGCCGCTCTGATTCTTCTGACCGACCGAGTGACTGCCCGACTGACTGAATTCTCCGTTCTCCTAACTCGGACCGCTTTCACCCGGTTATATACCTTCAGGTTTGCGGGTGCCTACAGGTGCGTCACATACATATCAGGTGGAACTTATGGCTTCCAGCTAGCTGCAATAGCCCTTCCTAATTAGGGCTCCTTCATTCTGTTATTTGCTGAATTGATTTATCAGCTCAGACAGTCAAGAGTTGAGTTTCCTCTGATATGAAAAAGCCAGAGAAACATAAGGGAAAAAGGAGGAGATCCCATGAAAATGGAAGAAAGATCAGTGGAGTAGAGGAAGGGGATTGTGCAGGGATGGGAAAAGAGAGGAACTGAGGAATGAAATCAACCAAATTGTGCTAGGTATATATACAAGCATGAATTCCACTTTAATGTGTATCTATAAAGCACCAATTTTGAAAAACAACAAGTAAATAGAAGGAAGGGGGCCAAAAAGAGAGTAGAGGGGAAGGAAAGCAGAAGTACTGGAGACTGAAATGGAACAAATTATATTCCTAGAATGTATGTTTATGTCAAAATGAATCCAACTATTATGTGTAACTATAATGAACTACAAAAACATTAACAGATTGTCTGGTGCTTTTTACCCTTCTCTCATCTTAGCTTTTGAAAATTAGTAGCAGCCTTCCTCAGCAGTGGCCACACCTATAGAGGTCACTTGGGTGACAGAGTAATTCCATGCAGCTGAATAGTGTGTCCGAAACTCCAAGCACTGTCTCCTAATTCAGGTTTACTCTGTGGTTGAAACCTTAGTAGTTACTACACACTCAATTTACCTCCATAAAATATGTTTCTTTTCTGTTGGTAAATTTAATTGGGCAATAATCTGGATTTTTTAATTAAAGTAGCTAACATAATAGTAACTCTCACATATTTATCACAGATTTCCTTTAGTAATTATTTGATCACATTTATACCTCCACCAGCAGTACACCTAGTGTATTTGATACCAAGAATAGACCAAATTTTAAGTCTCTTCTTCTCTATATTAAACAAAATTATTTTCAGTAATGATTTTTTTTTTTTCTGTAGCACTTGGTACATAGCAACATGAATTTCTTGAAATCAGAGACCATGTCTTACTTATCTATGAATCTCAAGGATATAATATTTTCCATAATTTTTGGCAGGTGTCATGGATTGAATGAACAAACGACTAATTATCAGTAGCATGGTCTCAAGTTGCTTACTTAGTGATTTTCAGCGTGTTACAGATCATAAGCACTAGACAGAAGTCTGAGTTTTCCTTGGTATGCATAGATAATGCCCCCAAAATCCTTTAAAGGAGCTGTAGAGCTTTTACCAGTGGGAACCTATGGTTGCTAATAGGTTCATATATTCCAATGTCAAGTCTCATCTCTTCAACTCTTTCAAAACTCTTGCTTCTGGCATTTTAAGTGCTCCATACATATACCCAAAATGGGTCAGATGCCTGAACTGTCATAGCTAATTTGGCCTTACTATTGAAACTCTGTTAGATGTTAGAAATTGCACAATTGTGATTCTTACCCTCTAATTGCTATCTAATTTTCATTTTTCACACTCATTTTGCAAGCAATAAAGTGCAATTTAAATAGTAATTAGAGAGTAAAAATACACAACTGTGTGTGATTCTTCAGTCTTCTGCATAATACCAATTGCTGTACATTAATTTCCAGTAAAGGTGCCAAGCCCAGCATCGACATTTAAAGAGCTTGGCTACTCTGTTATTATTCTAGAGCTTCTGTTTGTTTGTGGCTCCAGAAGCAGGCAAGTAAACAAGAATGAAAATAATCTTTTAAAAGTAGATCCTCTGATGGTTTAACAAGTTCAGCCAGAAAAGCTACAGATTCATACAAATGACAAAGAGCTTAATCTCCTTCCCAAGCTGGAGAGATTTTTTTCTATCCCCCCAAGTGTAATAGTATATTCATTTGCTTAATATTTTCAATAATATCAGGTCTTAGGAGGCAGACAGTGTATACTATATACATCCACTTGGGATGCTGATGTGCCAGAAGAAATTCCAATGGTATAGAATAACTTTTCTTTCTTTTAGCATTTGTTGTGTTTTACCATTTGTATTTGTCTAGCATTATTTTGGGGATCCTTGTTAGAATTATACAATTGACTTTATTCTTTCAATAAAACTACAAATGGAATCACATAAAACTGAAATGATTCTGGACAACAAAAGAAATACCCAACAGAGTTTAGAGGCAACCTACAGAATGGAAGAAAATATTTGTGATATGTACATTCAGAATAAATAAGAAACTCCAAAAACTGAATAGGAAAATAACAAACAAAACAAGAAAACACACACACACACACACACAAGTAACCCTATTAAAAATGGGCAATAGATCTAAATAAACAATCCTCAACAAAAGACATACTAATGGTCAACATATACATGAAGAAATGTTCTACATCACCAATCATTAAGAAAAAGCAAATCAAAACCACAGTGTGGTATCCTCTCACCCTTATAAGAATGACTAATATCAAAAGCAATGAAAGATAACACATGTTGGTGAAGATGCCGAGAAAAGGGAGACCCTGCATACTGTTGGTGGAAATGTAAATTAATACAGGCATTATAGAAAAAAGTGTAAAAGTGTAGAGGTCCCTCACAAAATTAGAACATAGAACTACTATAGAATCCAGCAATCCCAGTACTGGGTATAGATCCAAAGGAAATGAAACCAGCATGCTGAAGAGACATCTGTGCTCCCATGTTCACTGTAGCACTGCCCACAATAGCCAAAAAATGGAAAAGAAAAAAAAAAAAAAACTAAATGTCCACCAGCTGATGAATAGATAAGGGAAATGTGGTACATATGCACAGTGGAATATGATTCAGTTGTAACAAATAAAATACTGTCACTTGTGAGAACATGGATGGAACTAACGTGAAATAAACCAGGCACAGAAAGACAAGTACTGCGTGATCACACTCAACTGTGGAATCTGAAAGTGTCTATCTCATAGAAGTGGAGGCTAGAATGGTGCTTACCAGAGACTGAAGAGAAGAGAAGGGGGAGAGAGATGGGGGCAGGCTGATCAATGAACACTCTCACAGTTAGGAGAGAGAAGCTGTGGTGTACTACTGCAGTGTGATGACTATAGAAAACAATGTACATACACACTGTGTATTTCAAAAGGCTAGAAGAGAAGAGTTTGAAAATTTTCACTCAGAGAAATGATACATGTTTGAGAAGATAAATATGTTTAACCTGAATTAAACATTACTCATTGTGTATATATGTGTGTGTGTATTATATATGATATATAATGTATATTTATATAGTATAATATATATAATATTGTGATATAATATACAAGTATATAATATTCTAATATATCATATATCATAATATTATTATATTATATAAATATATGTTATATATTATATATATATTATTTACATGGGCTCCTATTAATAGGTACAACATTTGTGCTTTACATGCTAAAGATTAAAAAAAAAAATGAGGTGGCTTTGTTTTCTCTTCCTCAACACATGAGTCTAGTATTTAAAATTTCCTTTCTTATTCCAGGAGCATTGGTCTTTCCTTTTTTAAATTAAAAAAATAATTCGTTCTGAAGCTATACATGACAATAGGAATCATTTTGACATAATTATAAAAGCATGGGGTATATTTGTTTTTTATTCAGTCCCGAGTACTTTCCCTTCCCCTGCTGTCCTCCCTACTTCTTTCCACTTCTCTTTACTAATCTTTCTGCTATTTATTTATAGTTCTCTTTTAAATTAGTGGATGCACATGATGGTGAAATTCACTGTGTTATATTCATATATGTACATAGGAAAGTTAGGTCAGATTCATTCCACTGTTTTTCCTAGTCCTTTCCCACTTCCCTTCCCTTCATTTTCCTTTGTCTACTCCACTGATCTTCTTTTTTTTTTTTTTTTTCATCCCCCTCCTTCTTTTGGATTAGCTTCTGGATTTCAGAGAAAACATCATATCTTTAACTTTTGGGGACTGGTTTATCTCACTTAGCATGGTTTTTCTCTGATAGGATATCAAGGACAGTGGGAATGTGGTCACTGAACTACTTTTTCCAGTGTAGTTATTGCCCACTTTTCTTCAAACACAAGTTTTAAGCAAATTTACCACTTTTCAGTTGTGAAACTTGGCAGGCATTCTCTTACCTCTTGACTTTGCACAGGATATTCTTGGGGATCATGATTTCCTTTCTCTCCATCATTCTCCCTACTGGAGCCCTCATAAAACATTTTACCACCTCTGGGATGTTTGAAATTTCCCTCAGCACCTGGCACTTGTAGGCTATGGCTCTTGCTACACTGTGTTCAAACGCCAAGCTTGTACTCCCTCAGCTATATTACCTTGAGAAGCAGGGAGGGGCTCAGCTGCAGCACCCAGCACAGATCCAGCAGGCTGGTATGATTGTAGTTGAATCTGATTGCAATTTCTCTGGTTCCACCGTAAACCAGATAAAATACTCCAGAATGTAAAAAAAAAAAAAAAAAAAAAAATACGGAAAACAGACAAACAAAACACTACCCATGGATGGTTATCCCTGGAATGTGGGATTAGGAGATCAGTGGAAGATAAGCTTACTTTTGTTTATACACCTTTTGGTATAAATAATTTACCATGTGCATACATACATTATAATCACGCAAAAGCAAAAAAGTATTAAAAGCAAGAACTCTAGTAAAATGGTTTTGTACTTTTTCCATGTAATCTTTCTCTAAACTCTTTCTACAGATTGGTAGGCCAGGGACTCATAAGAGAATAACCAATGGATCCATGTAATGCTGAGGTCAAATATCAGTGCAAGGTCAGAGGTCTGCCAGGAGGCTGCCTTGGTACCCTCTGGTGTCAACCACATTGTGCTGCTACTGAACAGAGCACAGGAAAGCAAACTGGGCAGAAACAATTCTAATGTTCTAGTCTCATGAAATAACTATGTCAAACATTTTTGTTAGGTCTATAAAAAACTAATTTTCCCAAATATAAAATATACATTATAAATCACTTTGAGTTTAAAGAAAGTGAAGATATTTCAGTTGAAATGTAATGGGATATTTTCTTTTGATAAGAAAACTATAAATTTACTAGATATGAATCAGCCCTAATAAATAATCAAGGGAATTTTAAGGTAGAAAACAAAAAGTTTTTCAAGGCTATGAATCCATAAGGAAATACAATTTTAAACAATATATTGTGCCAATTGGGAGGAACGCTCCACTAAGGGAAGATTAAATTAAAATCTGTAAATGACTTCAAAGTGCCCTTGTTTCTGAGGAAACTATGGAGACTCCCAAGCAGAAAAGGAATATGTAGTATTTGATAATTAATATAATCTGTTAGTGAAGGAGAGCATACTAAAGTTATTTTCATTTAACAAATGGCTATTAAGTGTCTGCTCAGGAAAGGAGCACTCTTGTACCTTAAAGGTACTGAAAAGGGTATAAGAAAGGGAGGCAGAGTCCTTTCCTTCAGCGGATTTGCTATCTAACACAGTGGGTAGAATAAACATATTTGTTATGGTTTGAATGTGGTGTCCCCCAAAAGCTCATGTATGAGACAATACAAGAGGGTTCAAAGGGGAAGTTATTGCATTGTGAGAGCCTTAATCAATCAGTGAATTATCCCAGATGGGATTAATTGAGTGGTAACTGGAAGCAGGTGGGGTGTGGCTGGAGGAGGCAGGTCATTGGGGGCATGGCTTTGGGGGTACATATTTATATCTGGCAAGTGGAGATCCTCCCTCTCTCTCCCTCTCTCCTGATTGTCTTGTGAGGCACTTGCCACTTCCCTCTGCCACCCTGGGGCCCCGAGGAATGGTGCTGGACTTCTATGGACCAAGACCTCTGAAACTGTGAGTCCTCAAATACACTTTTCCTCCTCTACAGTTGTGCTGTTCAGGTCTTTCAGCCACAGCAGCCAAAACACTGGCTAAAACAGTATTCAAATAATCCTAATAACCAGAACTTAGAACTCTCTCTCACTGGAGGGGCGCACACAGTATCCTGTGAAGGTGGAGGAGGGGAGTCTCACACATTGGAGTCACGGAAAGAAGTCATCCACAGCAATTAGGGTTTGGGATCAGCCATGGAAGAGGGAGCTCTCTAGGAAGGAGTCAGAGATGAGCACAGAACAGGAGTGGGGAGGAACGAAGAGAAGGGAATGGGGAAAAAGTAGATCCTGTGGCTCTACTTCTCAAACACAGCAGTCTATGTATAAGGGACTGGATGTAAGGCCTGAAGAGCTATTTTGGGGACCTGCTTTGTCTGCCAAACACTGGCACTGAGGAAACAATGAGGGTCTTGGACAGGGAAAAGTGCTCAGAGGGCTGAGCCCAGGTTCCACTTTAGCATTTTGGCGTGATATTTGTCCTCTGCGTGTTCAGAGTAATTATCTTGTCTTTCCCAGCAGAGAGTGTTGGTGTGAGAGCAAATGAGGTGCACTTTGTAAGGTCTGAAGAAATACACAAATAAAAGGCATGATTCCCACTGCAGTGAGGTCTGTGCTTCCGAAACTAAACTACACTCCTCATTGAGAATTTAGTCAAGTATTGCTGCTTGTAATTTGATTTCTGAGATATATTTCCATGAACGCCTAAAGATTTACCTAGAAAAGGACACATTCTAAAACAATAAAGAGTTGAGAAGTTAAAGGCAGTATCTGAAGTCTGCCCTGTAGTGGAATGCAGATTTTGCTAGCTTTTTAAATAAGCTATACAGCTGCTCTAAGTGATTGGTTAATTATTAAAATCATATATATTTCATTACTCTTATAATTACCATTATTTTTTTAACCTGATGTAAGGGCGATGGGTCAGAGCCAGGGTAATGTATTTGTTAGTCTTATTTTCTGGTTATACAACCCCCAAAAGCCATGCTGGAAGATTAGGGAAAGACCTGACAGAAAGGCAAATCCGCGAGATGTTTGAAGTACAAGGGACCCTACTACAGGGGTGAAGATTGAGAATGACAAGGACGCTTGGGCATGAAGAATATTAAACATGGCACCCATGGTCAGGGCCAGTGATCACAGGCACCACCTCTGGAATAAGGAAAACAACAAGAAGCTTCCAGAGCTTTGCTGTGGATATAGGTGGGTCCTGTAGCTGGCAGTGCTTCACGAGCACTTAGGAAATAGCTGTGTCCCAGAAGAGAGGGAAAAGGTGGAAAGTGACAAGTTCCTGAGGGAGAACTTGAGAGCACTACCTTCCTGAGGAGTTATAGGAAATTCAAGGAGGAAGCAGGGAACTACCAGTTAGTCATTGCTTTGTGATTCCTTCACCCCTGCTCCTCCTGCCCTACCTCCCAAAACTGGTGTGATGTAAGGTAATACTAGTTACATTGAGATGATGATGAGAACCACACCTAGAAAATGAGGAGGATATACAGGGAGGAGCTGGGGGGAAGCTGGAGCAAGATGAATCCTCCAAGACAGAAGGCAGTGCTCTTTACCCCAGGTGCTATATAAGACAGTGCGCTGTGGAAAGGAAAGAAGATATTAGAATTGCTAAATCTAAAACAAGAAACAAATTAACACCTAACATGTAAGGTCCTATTTGACACTGGATTCTTGATTTTTGTTTCTCATTTCAAAGGACAAGAATCTTAATTAAGGCTGACTACAGGAACTATTATTAATCACTTTTAATTGGGCCTGGATAATACGATCTTCTGGTTCAATAGCTGGGCCTTGGTTTGTTATATTTTATGGTAATTAAAGATTTTAGACAACTTGTTACTTGAGCTTCTTGATAATGTGTTGCTATTTTAACACTTGCTTTAAGATTTAGCAGTGCATATTTTTGCTACCATATAGTATAATTGCAATACACCCCTTGATTACATGTCCCCTATCCCACATTTTCCTGAGGTAGTTGTAAAAGGGGTTATCATTTCAACCTGCAGGTGACTTTGAAGACATATTGCCATATGGTGCTAAAAACATTATAATATATCACTGCTTGTTTGCCAGATGTTGTTCTACTCTGCTAAGCAGTGATTCAGATGTTCTGTGATGATTTTGCAAAATGAATCTTGCTAAATTGGAGAGTTTTAGTTGTCACATCCCATCTCATTATTATTGGCTCACTATTTTAAACATTCTAGAAAAAAGAACAGTTGGAAATGAATGCATTAGATATGCAAATATCAGTGATTCTGCTTTCCAGGTGCCTACCAGCCTTACCTATGACAGCATCCTTATATCCCAGAGAGGAAAAATGGAGTTACAGGGCCCTGACTTCACAGAGAGACTTGAACATAGATAGGAAACATGAAGGATTCATTTGAGGCACTGGGATTTCACTGTAGCTACTTTCTACATTGTGCAAGCAGAGACAGGTTCAGCTTCAGGTGAGCTTTAGGTTGAACAGTGAGCTCTATACATGGCATGATTTGAGAAGGGCCAGGAAGGCCCCTAATTGTCTCTTTATTACAAGTTTCTCCATTCCCACCATAGTGCCCATATTTGATATAAGGAGCTTTTTCTCAAAAATTATCTTTTAATGACCATATGTCACAAGGGTGGCACAGAATTTGAAGTGTACTGGGGTTAAACTCAGTCACCTTATTTTAATCTTTTTTCTCATAAATCCATCTTCAACCTGGCACCACTAGTATCTATTAAATGCTCAGTAAGAACATTCACTGAATTGACAAATGAATGCATGCACATATGAACAAAAGAACATTACTCTTCTGCATAGGAAGAGCGCTGATGGCGGATATCTGCCTTGGCATATGTGTATAGTGGAGAGAAGCTGGAGATAGGATGGGAGCAGAGAAAAATGGCGAGTCAGCTTGCTTTGTGAGTGCCAGTGCATGTTTTGCCTCAAAGACTTTCCTACCAGATATCATCTCTATAGAGTTATTGGGTATGTTTTTTGAATGGTATAGGCACCCCCACTGCTGTGACTGCATCACAGCTTCCCTGTCGGGATGGGTAACATTCTAACCTTAAGGAATGAGAAACTTTTCTCCAGAACACACTGTGCACCACTTTTTTACCCAGTCCAATGTCAAGTTCCAATCTGTTCAGTTTTGCTGTTGCTGATGGAGCTGCCACCATGGCAGCCAACAGTTTGGTTGCTGGATTTCTGTGAGAGGCTTGCAGTCAAGTGTTTTGGCAGCTGTACTGCAGTCCTTTTCCTGGAAAAAACACCAGAGTCCTTAAAAATGCCTTCAACAGGGATAACCCTGTAACCAGGAATACATTTGAAAGCAGCTCAGCAGGACACATATTCACAGTCAGACTTTGATATTCAACACCACAAAGGAAAAATTCAGACACTGATGGGCTTATGATAGTCCAGAGTGAAATCTTAATTCAGATGGGACAAAAGGCAAAGCTGAGAGAAAGATTGCTTCTCTGGAGGTGATGGCTTCAGTGGATAGCAGGAAGGTTTTAGAATACAATTGACATTCTCACTGTGTGAATTTAAACTATGGTGAGAAAATACAAAGACATTGTGTTATAGGGGCTGGAAGTGAAAGGAAATTGTAAGGTTTGAAATCAGTGGTGGGCTAACCAAGTCCTCTACCTTCTTCCACTTCACTGTGGAAGGACATATGCAAAATTTCACTTCTATACATGTTTAATATATATTTACTATGGTAATAACTGCTATTTATTGAACATTATGTACTAAGCTTCAGGATGAATAGATTTTGTGTCATTTCCCTCAGTCCTCACTATACCTTTATGAAGCTAGTATTATTGTGCCCATGTTACAGATGTGGAAATAGGATTAGGGATAATAAGTCGCATGGGCTTAAGGATAAATTTAGTTTTTAAAACTGACTTTCCTCTGTGTACCTGACCCCAACAACTGTGCTCCATATAGGTAAACTAGATACCACACAGAAGAGACTGTGAGATGCTACCTGGATCTCCTTTAACCTGCCCACACATCTTACTCCTGGCTTCCATGCTTGCAGCTGCCCTTCATATTTTCTTAGCTTCTCTGCCCAGGAACTACCAAAACTGTGGCTAATGACAGAATGATGTTCCCAGCTGGCAACTTTGTAGTATGGCTTATGCTCTAGAACGTATATGGGGCCAAGGATGTACTTGACTGGACCACTTCTTGCTATGTCTTTCCTCTTTCCTTCCCAATTTCCCATTATAGGTTTATCCTTAAGAGCTTCTGTCAATAAGTCATGCCCACCACCCAAATCCCCATTTTCAGCTCTGCTCTTTTGGCAACTTGATCTAAGACAATAGGGTTACTGTCAACAAAGAACTTCTTCATTTAAGAAGTACAGAGTCTTAATACAAGCAAGAACTTTCAAACAACCAGTCCACTGAAAGATGGGATAAACTTTCTGGGGAGCACTCAGCTACCTCTTCCAGCATGCAGCATGGCCAGGTATGAAACTCATCTGGGCAGATGTTGTGTGGGGACTTCAGGCATGAACTAGGAGGTAGTGCTAGATGTACTTTCAGCCCTATGATTCAGTGATCCCACAAACTGAAACTCATTAAGAGTCATCTTTATGTATGTATTGTGACTTTAATTTTCTAAAGAAATGTCATTGCCTTGTAGTTAAGAATATGAGTGTTATAGCCAGACTTTCTGAGTTCAAATCCTGGCTATAAACTGGGGAACATTTCTTTACCATTCTGTGCCTTGATTTCCTCATTTGACAAACAGAAGTAATAATAGTACCTAACTCAAAGAATTTTTATGAGGATTAAATCATCTGCTTACATATAAAATGCTCAGAACTCTTATTTCATCTCTTGATAGTATGACAAAACTCACCAAAACTTTTATGTATTGAGTGATACGTGTGTTTTGCACTGCAAGTAGTTATTACTCTGTGTTATTTTCTCTGTGTATTTGAGCTGTGAAATTTTTGATTAGAAGGAACTGTGTCTTTTTAAATTGAGGAATAACTCACTTAGCATAGAATACTCCCTTTCACAGAGTAAACTTTGGTGTGTTACCAGTTGCACAACCATCACCACTACTTAACTTCAGAGCATTTTTACCTCCACAAACAGAAATTCATGTCTGTTAAGTCACTCTGCATTTCCCCCCTCCCTCCATTCCCTGGCAACCATTATTTTGTTTTCTATCTTTCTGGAATTGACTACTTTCATATTAAGTTATACAATATGTAGCTTTTTTGTGACTGGCTTCTTTCACTTAACACAATATTTTCCAGGTATATTAATATTGTAGTATGTATTAGTACTTTATTTTTAATAGCTGACTAGTATTTTATATTTTGTTTTTCTATTCATAATTTGAAAGACATTTATTTTCCCCACTCTTTGGCACACATGAATAATGTAACTAAGATCATTCATGTAAATATATTTGTGTGAATATACATTTTCAATTTTAATTGGGTATATCACTAGAAATGCAATCACTAGGTTATTTGATAACTCTATATTTAACTTTTGAATAACTACCACACTATTTTCCAAAGTAGCTACATTATTTTTATATTCCCTTCAGTAATACACAAAAGTTCCAATTTCTCCATGCTTTGGTTTGAATGTGTCCCTCTAAAATTCACAAGGTGAATCTGAGTCACTGTGTAATGGCATTAGGAGGCAAGATCTTCAGGAGGTGATGAGGTCTTGTGTGCAGAGCCCACAAGAGTGGGTGGACTCCTTATATGTCTCCACACCCTTGTAACAGCTTCTATTGTTCATCTTTCTTATTATAGTCATTCTGGTGGGTGTGAAGTTATCTTTCATTGAAATTTTGACTTGCCTTTTAGTAATGACTAACAATAGTGGGACACTTTTCATATGCTTTTGTGTCCCTTTTTATATCTTCTGTGGTTATTATTAATTGGATTATTTGTCATTTTATTATTGAATTATAGGACTTAGTTTAATATTTAGACCTGTTCATAAATATGATTTAAAATATTTTTTTCAGTTTCCTTTTAATTTTTGTGTAAAGTTCTTTGCAAAACAAAAGCTTTTACCTTGAATAAAATTCACTTGGTTGATGAAATAAATAAGCCCTTATAAGATATTAATTATAGACTTGAAATTGATGCAGGGAAGATATTATTGGCTCTATTCAATAGATGATAAAACTGAGAATCAGAGATTAAATGAGTTGCTCAAGTAAGGCCATAAAACTTGTGATAGATCCTTTACTCCTATTTGGGGTTTTCCCATCAGCTCAAATGCTGTGGTTCCTCTTTCTAGGCACAGCTGCCACCATGATTTCATGACTGTTTCTCTTGTCATGCAAAATTTTTCTCTAAGACTTTTAAATAATATCTAGTTCAATGTACATGGAGCACACTCAAACTTGGTAAATACTCAAGTACTCCTCAAAGCATTTTCAGTTCCAACTCCCATATTCTCTGTCATTTGTCTTTGTTAATAAGTGCCTTACTCCTTTTCTCTTGATGGACAAACTTGCTTGAAGACCTACAAGGCCTGTTCTCTATGCACTATTAGCATTCGATTGCTGCCACCAGACAATTCACCATTCAGTTACTGTATGTGGTGCACTAGATTGTTCTTCAGTTGTTTCAAATATAAAGATTGTTTCTATTCAATTGAATGGTAAGATCCTTGAGTATAGGATTATATTTTATGGGTTTCTTACATTCTTCCACAGTTTCTGGGGCATAATGTTTTCATTCTTTTAAAATTTCTGCTACTTCATTTATTTGGTGTGTCTGCCCTGTTTTTCTCTGCATTTATTGTACATTGTTCCATTTATCTACCACCTTCTCCAGGAAGCCTTTTCTAAGCACTGCATAGGACATTTGGCTTGAATAGCTCATGTGTTATTTATTCCATACTGGTTAGTATCCTGAATATTTATAGTCATGCCTTATTTCTCTGACTCCTCTTAGTAAATTCCAAGGTTCTTGAGAGGAGCTGTTATTTATTATTCAATTTTGTGTTTTTCTGTTCCCCCAAACAAAATCTAATTTACTCATACAAGGGCTCAAAACAAATATATGCTTCTTGAGGCTCTTTAAAGTTGTAGAAATAGTACAGGGTTTGGATTCATAAAACCAGGATTCAAACTCCATCTCTGTCATTTACTGGCTTTGTGGTCCCTGGGAAGTCCCATCTTAATAGGTTTCAGATTCCTCAACTGTAACAATCCCTACTTCAAATGAGAGTTGGGATGTTTAGATGATATGTTGCATAGGAAAGCATAATGCAAAGTTTATTAATGACAATGACATAATTACCTGTATTGCCATTCTGAAATAACAGACAAGAATTGAGTGTACCATCAATAATTATATATCACATTGAAGCATCTGGTTCTCACAAAGCCAGTACCCACTGAAAATCAGATAAAAAGAAAGAAAATAATCTCAGTAGGATCCCAGGAATAGGTTCAGTGCTCAAACATGTGCACTTTGATGCTAGGCAGTTTGTTCTCTCTTGAAAGTACTTCCAAGCTTAACCAGGTCTGTGTATTTATGTAATTAAGATTGCAAGTCTGCCGCTTACTTAATTATTCCATTGTTGACCAATAAGTGCTGCAGCTGAGAACAAGATCCTGTCTACATGCAATACAGTTTCCAGCTCACTGTTGGTGCTCAACAAATGTTAATATTAGATACTTAAAATAAAGCAGCTCCTATTGTAAGAAGAAAAAGCATTTAACAAAAGTAAGCCATTCTCTCTACTTGTTAACATACAGACACCATTATTAAAGAATTGCTGTTAAAATGAGTTCATTGCCTTGAATATTCCCAGTGAAGAGACAGCACATTTTAAAACCTTGGATGGTATACTTAACAGAGAACTACACTGGTAATGTTAAAGAGTTTATTTCAATTCAGTTCATCATCCACATTTAAGATGAAATTAAGAGGTGCCCAGAACTCCCCAACATGCTATAAGGGCAAGTTGTAGCTGACCTCCCACTGAGCATGCATAAAAGAGTGGAAAACCAAATTACTTTTCATTATTATTATTTTTTTAAAACCAGTAAATGAGATAGTCGAACAGATTCAGGGTATGCATAAAGACAGCCCCAGCTCTGCAAGCCACTCTATGGTAAGATGACTGTGTTCAAGGGCTTTGCCTCCAGTATGTTTTTTCTGTGGTCTTGGTGAATGATTATTGTTGCTTTCTTTGTAGCTTTTTCATACATTTCCATATCTAGCATCTTTTGCAACATAATGAGAGAGGGACAGGTATGTGATTATCAGCAGGACATCAAAGATTCTTCCTTAGGAGCACCAGAAACAGGAAATTAAATGAATGCAAGTTACTTCTAGCATGCAAAAATTCTCAGGTAATTTGCAGCAGACAAATGTGACAAAATATGATGAGATATTTATATATCTCAGTTATATGTTAATAATAGGCTGATTATTTTGAAAGTTCCATATCTGTCTTAGTCAATTCAAAATGCTATAACAAAATAAGAGCAAAAAAAAAAAATTCTACTAAAAACTTTTGGAGTCTGGAAAGTCCAAGATTAATGTACTGACAGATTCTTTGTTGGGGGAAGTCCCAACTCCTCACAGGTAACTGTCTTTTGCTATAATTTTGCATGGAGGAAGCCTCAAAGGATCTCTCTGGGTCTCTTTTATAAGGGCACTAATCCCATTCAGAGGGCTCTGCCCTCATGACCTACCTCCTAAAGGGCCAACCTCCTATTATCTTCATGTTAGATATAGGATTCCAACCTCTGAATTTTGGGAAGACATATTTGATCCTCTGCAAGGTCAAATCTAGAATATTCAAAAAATAGCAGAAGTAACTGAAAACTACTTCAGTAGTGGGTGTAACATTAATTCTTTCAGGAATTCCCTCTTTTACAAATATTTCCCTCTTTCACAAATATCCTTGGGATGAAGATTTGGTTCTATCCAGTTCTTTATAAAGGAGTTTGTAACCTAGGATTAGTAGGCAAAATAAATAAATGGCCTCTACCTTTAAGAGATTTACAACATATGAGAGAGACTATCAGTAAAACAAGATGAGGAAGAATAGTTAATTGCTAAACTTTAGAGAATGACTGAAAATGTAAGCAGACTTTTCCTTCACCTTTCAGGGCACAAAAATCTCATGGAGACTAAGGAAATATAGGAATGATCATTAGAAGACTGCATATGAGCATTTACACATAAGAATTGTCATAAAATTTAGTGAAACTCCTAGGTTCATTGATGAAACTAAAGTTAAGAACTCATGCAATAGGTGTTTAGATAAAAAAAAATTTCAAGATGAAACATTTTCTTTAAGGTAGGCCACATGGATGAGTTAAGACTTAAATAAGAGAAAGGAGGGAGAACAAACTGTGTGAGTTTGCTGTGTTGATGAAGTTCTAGAAGAATATTACATTGCTAAAGCAAGAGGATGATTTGATGGGGATTATGGTTTGGAGACAGGGATTCTGCCTGGGTCAATTTACTTGAACAAAAGTAGAGCTGGGGGATGAGTGTGGTGTGTGGGAACTTCACTTGCCTGGAATAGCAGTTCATGCTGGGAAATACTGAGATGCAAGGTTGGAAGGATAGTGAGATATGGATTTGAGAGCCACTGTTGGCGATTGAACAGAGTCTCATTACAAAACCAAAAAACCTAAAAGTTGTAAAAGTTATTTGGACTCATTGAGTCCAATCTTTTGGCATCGTAAGTGGCAAGTGGTCATTTACTTCCTGCTTGAATATACTAGTGGGGGAATCACAATGTAATATGCAAGTTATTTGATTTCTGAATGGCTCTAATTGATAAAAATTATAGCTTTGTATCAGGAATAATTTTATTAAAATCCTACTTCCCCTTCCATGCAGGTCATCATGATTTTTTTCCTTGCAAACACAAAATGAAGCTAATCCTTCAAGTACTTGAAAATAACTATCATATTGCCCTTAAATCTTCTTGAAGGATAAACATCTTCAGGCCTCAATATTTTTTGATGACTCTTATTTTAAGAAGACTAGCATTGCAAACATGTGTAGGATGGATGAGAGCAGGGAGCAAAGGGATAAAACTGGGTATCTCTAGAGAACCAATTTAAAAACAAAGTCTAAATAAAGAGAAAGAAAACTGGTAGAGTAGAGGAAAGGGAACAGGGTAGGGATGGAGAGAGGAAGTACTGCTGACTGAATTTGAGTCAGTTTTACTCCATACATATGTGATTATGTCATAATGAATCCAAATATTACATGTAATTATAATGCACTTATAAAACCATAAAAATGGGTACACAGTTGTATTGCCATCTGAGAATAATGACAGAAATGGGAAGAAAACCAAGAATAGTTTTTCAGGGAGAAATCTGGAATTTTTGTCTTAACTGGAGTGGGAGGGGTTGTGATGTAGCATTCAGTGGCGTGAACTCTAGTGGCAGAATGAATGGGAGATGTGAGTTTTTAATTTATCACTTAGGTCATGTGGGAATACTGCTTGTCTTCTTTGTATCTCAATTTTGTCATCTGTAAAATGTAAATAGCATGATACATATAAAGGTTTTAGCTTGTTGTCTGGCAAGGGAGCTGTACTAAGCAACAGCAATTTATTAATACTCTGGTGGGTTAATTGGAAGTGAGATCCAAGTTAAGAATTTCAAAACAAACTATCTAGGAAGGGAGCCATCAGGTTTTGTGATCAGGCCATCATGTTAGGGTAGATGCAGCAGATGGAAATGAGGTTAGAGCACACAGGCAAGCAGAGTCAGATCCAAGGTGAGGATCTCTTGAGGTCAGAGTGTGGACATGTAGGTAACTTGACTTTTTTTTTTTTTTTTTCCTCAAAATACTTTGCAGAAAAAGAGCAGGTCTGAAAGGGCACTTCTTTTGTCCAGGGAAGTTGGCCTTACATTTTAATATGTCTCCCAGCACTCTTTTGCTTCACCTGACTCTTGCTCAGGACTTAATCCTTATATACACAGATTACCTCTTTCTCCAGGGGGAGGAGGTGAAGGAGGTCACCTGGTTAAGTATGGCAAACATCAGGAAAGGGTAAACATGCCCATATAATTGTTTTATGAGCAGTTTGACCTCAACTGGAGACGTACCTAATGCAAGTTAAGGTCAGTTTATAGGTGTTACTGGATGCTTTGAGAGTGCTGTGCTTACTATATCTTAATGCAGCAGTGTTGGTATCTCCTAAGGGCCCACCTCTATTTTGGTGTCTGCACATCCTAAAAGAATCTCTTTCTATCCTTAGAAATTATGACATCATTTTCAACCAAACTTGATAAAGTACATGCAGGTTCTGACAGCAATGCAGATGGTTTTAATCATTGGCAAGTCAATTACCTTTCAGAGCTTGTTTCTTCATTTGTAAGATGAGAATAATAATAGCACCTACTTTGCAAAGTTATTGTAAGAATCATGTGGGATGCCATTTATACAATCTCCTTGCGTAGCACCTGGAAATGAGTGTTAGTGGAGCAAAGTGATCACTATCATCAATTATTCATTAAAACCCATCCTTTGAAAATATATATGGAGGATCCCACGGTGAATAATCTATCAGTTGGGTTTAATTTACTTAATTATTAATATAATTCTTATTTAGTTCATTTAATTCTCACCTTAAAGATTTTGGAAACCATGCAAGTATCACCAGTTTTTAACTGCCCTTGGCTTCAAATGCTTGGCCAGAAAAGTCATTCCATATGTTTATTCACCTTGAGAAGCTGACTTTGCTGTATCCAATTTCCCTGTTTACTGTTCCCGTGCTAATGTTGCTGAGCATGTACAAATATCATTCTTTATCATTCCAAGTAGGTCTTGGATTTAATTATGGATTATGAGAAATGAGCTGAATGTTTGAGCTCTTTGGAGCCTGGTGAGACTGATTTGCTCAGAATGGTTAAAGGCATTTCATTATTTTTTTGGGAAAAAAAAAAGCCTGGTTCAGTTCACTTGTGATGCATGAAAGATGAAGTGTGGCTGAAGTCAAATGATGGGACACAGGCCTGGCTCACTCCTCCACACACCAAAGTGATTCAGTAGGTCCTGTGTCAGCTTCCCTCAGAGGTTTACATGCACTCAGATGCACAGAGGACTGAGAACACATATGTGACCTCCCAGGGGGAGAAGTCAGCATGGAACTCACTCCTGCAGGTCGGCTGAGGAATACTGAGGTTGTGTGAGCTGATTAGCAGCCATTTCCTCACTTCTTCTTTCTGTGTGCCTTGGAGGCTGTGCTTGTTAGGAGCATCTCTTCCCTACAGGGGGATTAAGGCACTGTGGAAAATTTGTGCTTTGCAGATAATTAAAAATAAATTGGCTTAAATGAATTTCTGGCCTCCTTCATGAATAGGGGAACTGAGGAAAAATGAGAGGAGGTGGAATAGGGAAACTTTTAAAGAAAACCAAATTTATGAATTATAGAAACTCTGAATTCATAAAACAAGAAGTGATGCATTCTACAGTGGAAAAATGGTACTTTGTTTTAGAATAAGTGAAAATTCACTCATTCATTTATTCAATCTTTCATGCAAACTTGAGCTCTCCTCTGTAGTAGGTGCTATGTCACAGAGGATAAAATAATGAATAAGATATGATCTTTTCGCCGGGCGTGGTGGCGCACGCCTGTAATCCCAGCACTTTGGGAGGCTGAGGCAGGAGGCTCACGAGTTCAAAGCCAGCCTCAGCAATGGCGAGGCACTTAGCAACTCAGTGAGACCCTGTCTCTAATAAAATACAAAAAAAGGGCTGGGGATGTGACCCAGTGGTCGAGTGCCACTGAGTTCAATCCCCAGTACCAAAAAAAAAAAAAAAAAAAAAGATATGATCTTTTCAAGTACTGAAAAGGCTCCCTGCCTAATACGGGAGACAGAATTGTGGGCAAATGATTACAGCACAGGGTGAAGGGTGTGACCCCAGAGTGGCATTGGAACTGTAGGATATGGAGAACAGAGGAGAGGAGGTCTGAGGAAGAGGCCTTGGGGTTTTATGAATAAGTAATATAGGAACTAGGTCTAAAGAGTAGTTAGAGGATATATCTGGCTAAGAAGGGAGAAGAAAATCCTTTGGATACAGCTCAGAGCCTGGCAGGGGCTTTGGAAAGTCAAGACCACTGAAATGAAGGGGACTGCAGTGTTTCCCAATCAGGGTATGATGTGAGGATCTGTAGGAAATAAAGCCAGATGAAGAGACAGCTGGGCAGATTGTTTTCAGTTTTTCTTGTTTCAATCTTTGGGTATAGGTAGCTTTCATTTAGGATACAAGTGGCTCTCAGAAACTTCTTCCAAACCAGCTAATACAAGCACTAAGCACAAAAATCACAATATTTGAGTTAGAATCGACAATGAAGCCAGGCAATCTAAACTCCCCCAAATCTTCCTTTGTCTCCTAGTAACACGTTTCACTAGCTTGAGATTGATGCTTCATCTCCCAAACTCATTCCCAGGAGTAGTTTTTGGCATCCTTTATATGCCATGGTGATGCTGGGGGAAGATGTGGAAGCCTAGTGATATGAGGGATAATCAATAGTCCTCACTAAACTTAAAGGGTGTCCCTAATAGGAAGCTAAAGCTGATGCTTTTTTTGCCTGCTTTTGTCTCTAATTTCTAGTATGACGTGGTCTATTGACAAGTTAGAAATACATCACTCAAAACTGAGGTACAGGTGTAGTTCTTTTTTACTTCACTGCAATGTATAACATTGCTATAATATCTGAGAAATTCTTCACAACAATTGTGAAAAATGTTAGCTTCAATTGTTATGGTTTGGATATAAAGTATCCCCCAAAAGCTCCTGTGTGAGACAATGTGTGAATTCCTGTGTGAGAACTGCTATACTGAGTGATAACTGTAGGCAGACAGGATATGGCTGGAGAAAGGAGATCACAGGGAGAATACCATTGGGGCATATCTTTTGTCCCTGGCAATTTTCTCTCTCTCTCTCTGCTTCCTGACTACCACGAACAGAGCAGGTTTCCTCATGCATGCCCACCCACTTTGCCTCATCTCAGACCCAGACCAAAATAATCAGCCAACTATAGACTGAACCTCTGAAACCATGAGCCCAAAATAAACTTTCTCTCCTCTAAGTTGTTCTTCTCAGGTGTTTTAGAGCAATGAGAAACTGATTAACACACCATAGTCCCTGAGGATTTGGGACTCAGAGAAAGGTAGTATCTCAGAAGGTGAAATCCATATTTAACATAAAAAGATATTGACAGATAGGTATATGGATATCTGTGCTGCAGGCAAATAGAGGTAAATGAGATCCTTCAGTGTTTTCTTGGTAATTCCAGGGGTACCTGAATTATGTTCTAAGGTGGGCCCTCCTATTAGTGAGGTCATCAACTTGAGAATGCTGTGCTGTGGCTTGGTATATCAGAGAGGTCTACAATGGATAGGTATTATTATTTTTAATATTATTAAACTATTAAAATATTTTTAATATTATTAAATTATAATTATAAAAATATAATTTTTTAATAATTCCAGTGGAAAAACATTATTTTTAATAATACCTATCCATTTTAAGGGGTGCTAAGACTTTAAGAGTGTCCAGAATGTTTATGTGTATTTATTTTTATTTTTGCTTCAAATTTACAGTGTTGAAAATTCACCAGCTTTTATGTATTCGGTGCAAAATATTATGAGGTTTGTGAATTAAATGGTATATGTCTCCAAGCCTTGTTATTTACAGATTTCCTATTTGTGAGTTTTCCCACTCCCTAAAATTGGTTTGTAAGACTCAGGTCCATATGGTGCTTTTTAGGTCATTTGTAACCATGGACAGAGTGGCAAAACTCTGAGTTGCTTCCAATTCAAATTCCCTGCTGAAGCCGGGCGCGGTGGCGCACGCCTGTAATCCCAGCACTTTGGGAGGCTGAGGCAGGAGGATCGCGAGTTCAAAGCCAGCCTCAGCAATGGCGAGGCACTTAGCAACTCAGTGAGACCCTGTCTCTAATAAAATACAAAAAAGGGCTGGAGATGTGACCCAGTGGTCGAGTGCCCCTGAGTTCAATCCCCAGTACCAAAAAAAAAAAAAAAAAAAAAAAAAAAAAATTCCCTGCTGAGGTCAAACAAGGCCATACTCTATCATGTTGGAGCTCTCATACTAAGAACAAGTGTTTTTTCATGGTCAACTAAGTGCCACTTTTTTTCACATTTTTTCATCTTTTTTTTCCCCAGGAAGTTTGCTGTTAAGATGGCCCATAAGTGTAATGATGAAGTTCTGTTCAGTATTCCCAAGTATAGAAAAAGACTGCTAAGCCTTACATTGAAAGCACCTATGTTAGATAAACTTCAGGCATGAGTTGTAGTGCTGTTGGGTTTGAGCTCAGAGTTTGTGAATTAACAATATTAGATAAGGTGAATTTAAGCAGAAACACATATGAAACTAGTTTATGCTTTGATTGGTTAGGAAAAATATGACTGGAGGCACACGGAATCCTCAGCATGTATTTCCTCTTGGAGAAATTGTTCACTGTTCTCCAATTTAGTGACTTTGTAGAAAATAACTACTACAAATAAAGGAAATTGACTGTATATGCAATACTTTGTGTGTGTATATATATATAAATGTGTGTGTGTGTGTGTAGGGGTGTGTGTGTGTGTGTCTGTGTGTGTGTGTGTGTGTATGTTTCCATTCCAGTGGAAACATATAAAACTATAGCTAAAGAAATGAGAAAAAAATATAACCTTTGCAGCTGGTGGATGTAGGTATAGGATATGCAATGATTACTGTATTATCCTTAGAATTTTTTTCTCTCTTCCTATTTCTCCTCCCCCTTCCCTTCTTCCTTTTCTCCCTCCTCCTCCTCTTTCCTCCTTCACTCCCCTCCCCCCCCCTTCCTTCTTTGGAAACCTGAAAAAAAAATGAGGAAAAATGGTCAGTTTGATGGATTTTATGTTCCTTTTTTGATGGAAAAAATTTCCCAGATTTGCAAAAGTATAGAAATATACAGTTTGTGATGTTAGTTGTTAGCTCCTTTCAGCTCTTCTGTCTACTAAAAACCCAGGTGACAGCTCCTTCCTGCCTTTTGGTTTGTATGTCATCTTGGGAAGGTCAATTGCCTCTTTCGAAGTTCATTCTGAGAAAAGGGAGGTCAAGTTGTTTCAGGAATCTCTTCAAGCTCCACTTTTCTGTCATCTTAAATGACCCTAAAACAGGTTAAAATGCTACTATAATTTACAGTTTTTTCAACACTGGCAATCGAATCCAGAAGATCTTTACCACTAAGCTACATCCCTAGATCTTTTTTATTTTTATTTTTTTAATTTTGAGATAGGGTCTCCATAAACTGTCAAGGTTCCCCTGGAACTTGTGTTCCTCTTTCCTTAGCCTCCTGAGTAGCTGGGATTATAGGCACATACCACTCTGCCCTGCATAATTTAGATATTTAGTGAAGAGTTATTTCTAGAACCAAACCAATGCTAATTGTATGATACCGAAGTAGAGTGTTTAAAAAGACATACACATTAAAGGTTTAAAATAAACAATGACAACTTGATTGATAATGACTTAGAAAAGTAGTTCCTTTATACAAAATTAAGCATATTTTCAAAAATCTTCAAATAGCATGAAAAGCCTCTAGTGACAAGATTACCTATTTGGACAGTTTCTACTTATTTCCCTTTTTGCTTAAGTATAAAAGGATCCATGTTAGACAAAAAATTTTGCTAGGAAAATTTGTCTTCTGCATCCATATGCTTTCCTTCAAGTGTCCCATAGACACCATTATGTAGTAGAAAGAATGTCTAAGAGGCTAAATCAGGTTTAAATCAAACCTGAATTCAAATTCCAGTTTTTCCAACTTCCTACTTTTGTGACTTTGGCTAAGTTATGCATCTCTTCTGAGTTTCAGTCTCATTATCTGTGAAAATGGTGATGAAAATACTTGTCCAACAAGAGAAAATTTTATGAGATAATTTTGCAGAGGTATTTAACCACAGATTAAAAATTGTTAGTTTTCCTTTTTTGTGGTCCATTATTGAATATTATTTTCCAGAATGACTTATGTGCTAGTTAAGAGTAGTCTTTGGAAAAAGATTATCTCAATTCAAATTCTTTGTTTTATCAGCTGGGTATTTATTGCAAGTTATTTACCTCTTTGTCCTAAGTTTCTTTATCTGCAAATTAGGGATAATAATAGGAGTATCTATCTCCTGGAGCTGCTTATGATAAAACATGAATATTTATAAGGTGTTTTACTATGGTCCTAAGAACTATCTTAGTGTTTTGTTGTTCTTACTACTATATTTTCTAAGAGTAGTAAGAGATCTTGTATAAGAACTATGCGTGAAGCAAATTCTTCAGGTAAACCTGATTTTGCCTCTTAGACTGACTACATGAAGGTAGGATCCTTAGTCTTATTTGCTCAATTGAATTGTACTATACTATAATGATCATATATATATATATGTATGTATATATATATATATGCATATATGTATATATATGTATACATAAATATATATTATATACATAATATATATGCATACATAATATATGTATTATGTATGTTACATATTTTTAAGGAATTTAATTATTTAATTACATTTATGTAATTTATTATAATTTATTACAACTTTTATTAGGCTTTTATTTTATGTTTAGCACTGAATTTTATAATACTGGACCAAGAGAAATATTATTGTATTCCCCTTTTGATAGATGAGAAAACTGAGGCTCTGAGTTTTTTTAGTGTTAATTAAATAACTAATTTTAATTAGGTATATATGACAGCAGAATGCATTTTGATTCATTGTACACAATCGCAGCACAAAATTTTCATTTCTCTGACTGTATATGATGTAGCATTGTACCATATGTGCATCATACATATACCTAGGGTATTAAAGCTTTCATGCTTCATTCCAAATTTTGGAATACATCCCTATCTTATCCTTCCATATCTTTTTTTTTATAACAAAATTGTTAGAATGCATACTTTTCAGCAATAATAATGGCTACTTTTGTTAAATTTCTAGGTGTCAGGTCTAAGATTTATCCTTACTTGTTAGCTAATGAGTTAGTGTGTTTTAGATGCTGAGAATATACATAGTTCCTGAATCAGAGACAAAGGACTTTTCCGTACTCATGGTACAGCAAGCATCAGAAGCATGAGTATGTGTCTCAGTCTTTCTTATTTAGTGCCCAGATCTCACATGGGCAATTGTGATAGTGTTCATGTGGGTGCTGTGCACACAGTCAGATTTCACTTGCAGCCAAAGAACATCAAATCTGGGAAGCTCACTGTCCTAGTCAGCTTTTTCATTGCTGTGACCAAAAGGCCTGATAAGAACAATTTTAGAAGAGGAAACATTTATTTGTGGGCTCATATTTCTGAGATTTCAGCCTATAGACATCCAGCTGCACTGCTCTAGGACCAAGGTGTGGCAGAGCCTCATGGTGGAAGAATGTGGTGGAGAAAAATGGCTCAGGACATGGAACCAGGAAGAAGAGAGAGAGAGAGACTGACTTTTCTCACCAAGGACAGAATGTATACCCCAAAAGCATGCTCCATTGAGCCACCTCCTCCAGCCATACCCTACCTGTCTATAGTTACCACTCAGTTAATCCCTATCAGAGGACTAACTCCATGATTAGGTTAATACTCTCAAACCCAATCATTTCACCTCTAAATTTTCTTGCACTGTCTCACACATGAGCTTTTAGGGAACACCTCATGTCTACACCATAACACTCACCATTTTGTAATAAACTGTAAATGAGTGTGCTATTAGTCCCAGGAGAAGACATTCCTTCACCTTCAAAGTTGCTTTCTGCAAGTATGACTCTGAGAAAGACTCTAGTAAAGGCCATTCATTATGTTGTATTTGTAGTACAACTAGCAATAAGTGTAGAACTCAGGGCTTATGGTAAATTGCCTTTTCCAATACTAGCTTCCAGGAAAAATTCCATATACTTTAATTGGGCTTTTCTTTTTTTCTTTTTTACTGATATGTCATTATGTAGATGCTATTCTACATAATGCATTTTATTCCTTATGTCTTCTTAGGGCTTCATGGAGGCTTTAGCAGGTTTTCCTCTATGAATATTACAAATTGGGTATATTTTGTTCCATTTTCCAGTGGAAAAAAAACTTTTCCGTGAGCAGTCTTCCACATTGAGGACTTAACTGTGAGTGATCCTTCACTGGCCAAGTTCTTGGACTGGCCCTATACCGTGTTTCAGCTCAGATAGTCTTCCTTTTTATCCCAAAACAAACTTCCCTACTGTGTGGCCATTCCTATAGTCCTTCTCTCTGGTAAGATAGTCACTGAGAAGAGAATCAACATAAAATGGAAATGTTCATTCCTAGAAGAATAGCTTACCAGAGAATACCAATTTATTTTAAGAGAGATCATTTGATGATATGCTGCTTTAACTAAGGAATAACCTGAAGGTGGGAATTTGGAATTTCAAGGCATTTGAATGTTTCCTCTGTACACCATCAGACCTGGGTCTAATGGATAAATTGAGTATGATTTTTATATGAAGTCTTGATTTTGTCTTCTCTTAGAAGGAAAAAGGATCTTGTGAGCTATGGATTTAAATGCCATTTCCTTTTCATTCCCTATTGTCCAAAGGTTTATGAGACATAGTTTTTGATGTTAGTGAAAGTTAAGGGCAGTCGTGACTAACTCTCTGTAACTCTTAGTAATATCAGGACTTCCTCCTCTACTAAAAAGCAAACCATTACCTGAATCACTCTTTTTAATGGAGATGCTACCGAGGGAGTTGACTGCAACATATTTGAATGTGGTAAGTGAGGCTGGATGTGGACTGCTGACTAACTATTTCATGACCTCACGCTTGTATTGGCACCTGAATTTTGGGTTTGTAATGTTTACCTAACTGTGCTTTCAAGACCCAAGTGATTTAGAAAAATGACTATGTTTGTAAAAATGGGAACAAATGTAAATCAGAATAAATGTAAATTTTTATGTTGTTATTTACATTCATCCTATGAAGAAAACTGAATTGTTTAGTAATGTGATTCAATGTTTGGGGGTCAAATATTTTGGGAACATTTATAGATCAATGAAATAGATACATTTCATCTTAAATGATTAGAAATCGCTTAGTCTCCCAATGTGAGGCAAACTTGAGTTTTCCAGCATGGAAGCTTCCCTGCAGAATTCTTAATTGCAGTGAGCTATAACAGTATTACATTTTAACTACAACTGTGTTAGATGTTCAAGCATCTCAGAGGTTATAAACTAGTCATTAAAATTCATTCCTATTGGCAATTTGGTCTGCAGAGCTCTTACCCCCCAAAAAAAGCATATGTCTGATATTTGTGTGATTTCCATTTTAACACAACTATTTGAATTCCTTGCAGTACTGTAGGCTTTGTGCTGTGTTCCTTTTGTCATCTCTCTTGCATACATACTCACTTATCTGTTCGGGGTGAGATTACCTATATTAGGAAACTGTTTTACCCTCCTGAGATTTCTCTTTGCAAGGGCTCATGTGATGAAGGCATGTTGCTTAGTGTAGTAGTGGGAATGCCATATTTTATTATTTTTAAAAAGAAAAAATGTAGGGAAAATATAAGCTGTGAGTATATGCTCAAAGTGAGTATTTAATAGAAGTGTGGTACTGTTTATTCTCAGGTCCTTAAAAGATAATAGACCAGTCAGTGAGGATTGGTTTCAAGAAAGTCAGGTTTCTGTTCCTGAGACATTGAGTTGTCTCTCCCTTCTGGATCACCTGTATTTTCTTTTGTAGAGTGTGACTTACTATCCTTGCTTTGTTTGATAGGCAACTCATTTCCTCTTGGAGAGGATTCCCCCCAGTAGCAGTATCCACACCTGAGCAGTCACACCCCCTTTACTTTCTAGCCCCTCAGTGTCTCAGAGTTAATTGGTGACCAATAAGGTGTAGTGAGGTGAGTTAATGTTCTTCTGGATATGTTTTATGTCATTTATACTTGAATATTTTGATCTAGACACTCCCTGGTACTTTAATCCCTGTCTGATAAGTTGAACCCACCTAAAAATATTAATTATTTGATATAGAAACTAGTAAGTATGATCAAAGATGGAAAAGTGGAATACAGTCTGTTTTTTTTTTTTAATACAATTCATAAGGTAGAGATGAGCAAAATTAAGAGCCATAAGATGTGCTACTTAAAAGTTATAAACCAAAGCCAATGAATTTAAAAGATTATATCCAATTTATGGAATGGAACATATTTATGGAATATTTGACATATACCTTTGAAAATGAAGTGGAAATCACTTGGGATACCTGGAAGAAAAAAGGTTTTTGATCAGAGGAATAGCATACTGACACATTAGGAAGATTATATTGGTTGTGGAGTAAGTATATATTTGAGAAAGAATGAGTTAGAATGCAAGTGACCAGAAGACAGGAGAGTAATTAGCAAGCCACCATGATAGTGTATATGAGATGTAGGTCAAGAGGTCCTGCATTTAAGTGGACAGTGGAGATGCTTAAAAGGGAACAAATTTGGAAGATAGTGTTCAAGCAGAATTAGCAGAACTTGACAAGAAGGAAGAATTTAGCATGAGTCTATGGTTTTGAACCTCTGTGACTTGGAAGAAAAGTTTGTAACATTAATAGAAATAGGGAAGGAGGAAATATGATGAATGGCAGAATGAAACCAGGGGAAAGAAGTGACATTGGATGTCCTGTTTAGATATTTAGGATTCTGTGATACCTCCTGAGTGTAGTAAGGCAGGAAGTTGGAGTATAGGCAGATATGGGCAACAAAGATGATGACATTGGTTAGATAGACAAAGAATTCTGTAAGTTGCCAGCTCTATGACCTAGGGCAAGTTGTTATCTGCGCCCCACTGCTTTTCATTTTTCTTGTCACTATAAGAGAGAACTAGCTTTAGTAAAAGCTGGTTTAATAGATTGATATAACCCTTGGCAGCCTGTTGAGAAATTTCTCATGGGCCAAGGAAATTTGCCCTGGATTCTCTATTTTGGATCAACCCTGCTTTTTCACTATGGTCTCCCCAAAAACCTTCAAGGAGATTTGCTATCACTGTGATCATTGAGGTTGCCCAGGTGATGTGTACCCCCCGGAGATTTTGTCTTCAGGATTGTGAGTATGCTTAGTGAGAACCAGGTCTCTATGGGTTGTAAAGTGTCAGCTATTTGAAAGCCTATGCTCATTAATAAAAAAGAAAAACAAACAAAAACTTCACTCATCTTTACCCATGTTTCACCTTTTGATAAAAAAAAAATGGAGAAATACATGTGAGATCATACATAATGTTCCTTGAATTTTATGGGAAGGTTCTCTCTGTAGGGGAGGTAACCATATTCCTCATCATCTATCAGTATTCACCTGAGTGTGGGGTGATGATGTCAGTGTTCTGTCAATGCTGATCAAAAAATTGTGATAGAAAATAGTAAATGTGTTGCTCAGCTGATGACCTCTGTATCTGATGGGAATTTTTTTTTTTTTAACTTTGTTCTTGGGATTTTTTTTTTTTTTGCATGATAAAAACTGTATAAGTTTAATGTTTACAACTGGGAATATTTCCCTGCTGGCTTTCAGTTCATTTTGTTTCGCATTAACCTTTATAAATATGATAATCAGAAAAAAAAAAAACTTTTTTTTTTTTTAGGATACAAAAAATTTTGCTTTCTTAGTCAAAGAATGAAGGAGTACTTTAATAGTGTTGTTTTCCTGTATCATCCTTGCTGAGAGAAACATTGGGAAAGGCAGTGTGGCATTCATAGTAAGAGACCTTGGAGTTGCAGGGACCTAGATCCCCATTCTGGTTCCATGACTTGTTAACTTGTGACCTAAAGCTAATTGTTATCTAAGCCTTCTTGGTTTAGACTTCTTCATTGGTATGATCGGCTAATGTCTGCCTGCTCAAGTAATAAGAGATTCAAGTGGGATGTGGCAACATTTGCTTCACAGTCTTTAAGCACATAGCCCCAGATCTGTTTATACTCTGAGTGAGATATTTTACTTCCTTAACATTCTTTCCTCATCTCTAAGATGAGGAATATAACAGCACCTACCATATCAGTTCCTGGTGAAGAAAAATGAATAGTCCTGTGAAGTACACATTGACTAGAAAAATATTAAATATGCAATAAATGTTAGATATTTTCATTAGTATATAGGAGATACTCAATCAATTGAAGCTTCACCAGGTATGGTGGTGCATGGTTGTAATTCTAGCAACTTGGGAATCAGGGATAGGACGATGAAAGTTGGAGGTCAGCCTCAGCAACTTAGCAAGATGCTGTCTCAAAATACAAATTAAACAGGGCTAGAGATGTAGCTCAGTAGAAAAGTGCTCCTGGGTTTGATCCAGTACCACAATAAGTAAATAAATACATACATGTGAGAATCATACATAATGTTCCTTATACATAAATATAAAAAACAAATAATTCTTTTCCTCCTTCACAGTTTCTCCTCTATATTTTAAACAAATCAACCCTTGGAATGCTGGTAAAAACAGTATTTACATTAGTCCTGCTCATATGCAAACTGGGAGATCATTTGCTAATTTTACAGATTATCTTTCTTAAATATCAGACTTGGTGATTGAAAGGCAGAAGAATGTGTCCTTCCTTTGCGACTGTTATAAATGTGCAGTCTTCTTGTTATTGAAATGGTAAGCTGCTCTGCCTGTCCCCAATCTATTAGTCCCAGCTTCAAACACATTTTGAAAACCCCTCTGGGTGCTATCTTTCTTCTTAGTTATCCTTCACCCTGTTTCTCTGTTCCCTTTCTTATAAGAAAACTTCTCAGGCTCCTAAAGGCACTAATTTCTCTCATGACAAGTTTGAGACTTGTGGCTTTATAAAACTTTTCTTTGGATGAAAGGAAAACATTTTGGGAAGCAGCAGAATTTAGAATCAAGTAAATAAATAAATAACAAGCTCTGCAATTTCCTAAGTTCTCCTTAAACAAGATATGATATTGAAAAGTTAGGGAGTAACAAAATAATCTATAATTTTCAAGAATGCAGTATTTATCTAAGAATGATTAGAGTCTCCAGCCAAATTTAGGATTGGCTATTCCCCATTTATCTGTTTGCTCAATCTCTTACTAGACAATTGCTCAATACCTAAGGTGGGTAGATTATTACTTTAATAGTAATGCAAATATTAGCTATAATAATTGTTGTAGGCTGAGTTGTGCCTTGCAGACCTGGATTCACATGTTGAGGCTGTAACCTCTAGCATCTCAAAGTATGACTCCATTTGGAAATAAGAACTTGAAAGAGGTGACCAAGTTAAACTGAGGCAGTGGGGTGGGCCCTAACCCAACTGGTTTCCTCAAAGGAAGAGTAAATTTGGACACAGACACTAGCCATTCACATGCAGACAGAAAAAAACCCTGTGAGGGCACAGAGAGGATAAAAGCCAAGAAGAGAGGCCTTAGAAGAAATCAGCATTCCCAAAAACTTGGTCTTGGACTTCAGGCATTCAGAACCATGAGAAAATACTTTCAGCTCTCCTGCATGTGGTGTTGTGTTATGGGGTCTCTATAAAACTGATACAGCAATACTTTAATTTGAGTTGCATTTGCATTTTCATAAATGTATGTGGTTTTCACATATTTAATTTAGCATAGTGGCCAGGAGCATCCACTGACTCTGGAGCCAGATCACCTGGGCTCTAATCTACTGATTGTGTGACCTTAGGCAAGTTTCCTAACCATTCTTTGCCTTGGCTTCTACAGTGGAGGTGATCATAATATTTTTTACCTTGGAGGCTTCCCGGATTGAATTAGTAAATGTTTATAATCACTTTTAAGAGTTCTTTGTATATAACAAATACTAAAATATTATTCCTTAAGTTAATAAAATTAAGTGAATTCATGTTATTTTATTCATTTTAAACTCTGTGTGTCAGGAGAGGAGAAGGAAAGAGATGTAATATTTACTAAGTCCCATTATGTGGCTGATAACATGGTGGAGATTTCATTCACAATTTCATTTGTGAGGTTTAATTTTGTCTATATTTACATACTGCTAAGCAGAGTTAGGCTTGGGACGCTCCCACCTTGAATCCAAATCTGTTATTCTTCTGTTTATCATTGTTCTTCTCAACCTGCACAGTGGTGGTGTCTCAATAAAATGAAAAAGATAATTTTAGGCTGGGCATTGCACCAGCCAAATTTCAACTAGAGAAAAACAACCAGTAAACACAGACCCATACACACACACAACATAAATGTGTGTATGAAAACAGACACCAGTCTGTCTTTCTGACAATATTTATATAATCAATTTGGGATAAATCATGAATACACAGGAAGACAAACTGAGCGTATTATCCATAGGCCAATTCTTTCCTTCCTTTCCTCTTTTGGAGAGTTAAGTTTCCTTTTAAAGGGCCTTCAATGGATTTAGTGAGGCTCACCCAAAATAATCTGTTTAATTGAAATTCAATTGATTAGGGACTTTAATTACCTCGAGTTTGATTAAATAACTGGAATAAGGCACCTGTTTGTTACAAACTAGGTGCTACTTCCTCTCTATCCTCTGACACCTGTAAAAGATTAAACAAACAATCAAACTCTGTAGTTCGCCCTACTTGGAAACATACCAGAAAGGAATTCTGGGGACATAGTTCAACTTGGTTGACTTAATACATGACAAAGCCATTGCAGATATTTAACAAAAATTAATAATAATTTATTGTGCTGGGAGCAAGGGTATATTTTAAAATGAGTTTCTTTCTATTTAACTCTCATAATAACCCTTGAACTAATATTATCATTTTATAAATGAGAAAATAGAGGCCCAAGTCACAAAGCAAGTCAGTTATGAGAGCTCAGACTACAATTCAGAGCTGTCTCTGAAGCCTCTTGTATCTGGGAATGGTAGTGTTATGGTATAGATATGAGATGTCCCCCCAAAATTCACGTGTGAGATGATGCAAGACTTCTCATAGGTTAAATTATTAGATTGAGAGTTGTAATCTGATCAGTAGATCCATCCACTAATACGGATTAACTGGGCAGTAAGTATAGGCTGGTAGGGTGTAGGGGAGGAGATAGGTCACTAGGGGCGTGCCTTTGGGGTTTATATTTTTTGTCCTTGTTGGACAGAGCTCTCTATGCTTCCTTGTTGCTTTCTCCTGAGCCACCTTCTCTCCCATGCCCATCCACCATGATTTTTCTGCCATGCCCTTAGACTATAATTTTCTTTGGCTCCGAGGTATGGAGTCAGCAGACCATGGACTAAGCCTTTGAAAACATGAGCCAAAATAAACTTTCTTCTCTTAAGTTGTTCTTGTCAGGTCTTTTGGACACAGTGACAAAAAGTTAACTGAAACAAGATGGAAATAACTGCAAACTAGCTTTTCAAATTCTGAGGACTCTTTAGCATGGAGGGGAAGTCAACACTGTTTAGGGGTATGTCACCCTAGCTGCATTTCAAAAAGTAAGAAAAAAAAGACTTAGCAGAAATATTCTTCTGGAGATAGTTGTACATTTGTAGGAAGTTATCAATTACTATTTGCAGGAGGGCATGTCTCTGTGTGTGCTTATATTCTCATGTGTGTTCATGTGTGTGTGTGAGATAAGCTGCTCGAAGAATGAAATCTCTTTCTATTTTCTATACCTCTGTGATCAGTCTTGTGATAATTGAATTAATACCACTTGTGAAATAAAATTAAAATGTCCACATTTAAATGTTTCTGGTGACTGAGCCACTTATAAATTGGTAGATAAATTCACTAACATAATAATGATTTTACTAGGTGCCAGGCAAGTCTATTTAGAACCTTCGTATACCATACTTTATTTAATCCTCACAGAAATTCTATAAAGTTTATTGTATTCTTCCAAGTTTACTACCTAGTGCCTGAGAGTTCAAGTGCAATCTGGGCCAGCTAACTCTAAAACCCAGAAGCTCAATCACTAAGGAAACAAAATCACACAGTTGTTTCAATGATACTGGATTTACTAAAGTTATAAAATTGTCCTACTCATATCAAAAAAATGTCATAAGGACATAAAAAGACAATGCATAGAATTTTTGTATTGATTTGAAGTCAACCAATTCAAGGTAATTATTACATGTGAGTGACCCCTAATCTTTTAAATATTGTTTCAAAGAGTTTAATAACATCTTTGTGAATTTTATATTTACTGCCCTTTGGTAAGAATAGTTCAGTATTGCCCGCTGACCTTCACCCCAGTTCAGCCAGCATCAGGTCAGTCCCACTGACCCCCTCCTCCGACCCCTCCTGTGTACGACCAGGCTCCAGCCAGTCCTGGTGACCTCCACCCCAGAGAAGGAGATAGCAAGGACAGACCTGCCAACTCTGCTTGAGTTCAGGCGGGCTGAGGACAGTCTCAGAGACATACATTGGAGTGCCGCCAGGACCAGGTCAGTCCCACTGACCTTTACCCCAGCATGGCTAGCATCAGGTCAGTCCTGCTGACATCCCCTTGAGTGTGGCCAGGCTCAGGGAATTTCTGCCAACCTCTGCCCAAGCACAGGTGGGCCCAGGTCAGCCCAGCCCACACCCGCAGAGCTCAGACGAGTCTAGGACAGATTCACTGACCTCTGCTCAGAGGACTGCCTCTTCCAACCAGCAGACCACCCCAGGAGCTCAGACTCAACCAGTTCGACCCACACCAACCTGCATGGACCCAGCCCCAGGTAGCATACTTTGAGGGACAATGGCAGGTTCTGATAGCTCAACATTAAGAGGAGGCACAGACAACCTGCAAGGATATTATAAGACTATAGGGTGGACACTGTAATATCTCAAATCTACACTGCAAGAAAGGAAGGCAAATAGTATGAGAAAATAAGGGAGGAAAGTACCCCAAACAACCAGTATTCTACAATAACAGAGCCCATGCTCAGTGAAGTTGATGAAATGTCAGAGAAGGCGTTCAGAAGGTTCATAATTAAAATGATCTGTGAATCAAAGAATGACCTAAATGAGCAAATACAGGCAAAAATTGACCACTACAACAAAGATATAAGAGTGTAAGAGCCTTGAATGAGGAAGTAGCTAAGATGGCAGCTGGCTGAGAGCCAAAGAGGAGACATTTAATTGTTTACACCTGACATTAATGCAATTAACTAAGAATCTTTCTGTGCCTGTGAACACTGTGTGACGCACCTGTAAGTTGAGCTTGTGACATGTGTATACTTGTCAAGGTAAAGAGTATTTAAACAGATGGTAGAGAGGAACAGGGGTAGAATCAGGAGGAGAATACAGAGGAGAAAGCAGAGAAGAAGCAAGAATAAAGAACCTACTCATTTCCAGTCTGCCTCAGATTTCTTTCCTGCGGTATCTTTGCTGCAGGTGGCAATAGCTGCAGGCAGCAACAAGTGGTGGCCCTTATGGGGAGTTCGGATTTGGCAGATAAGAACTGAGGAACCTCTCAGGAGTCTCTAGTCAGAGCTGTTAAAATGGGTTCGAAAATAACTAAGATCCGAGTGGTCAAGGCTATTGAAAATTTGTTAGATATAGCTGAGTCAGTTATTAATGAGGAGGATTTGGAAGTAAGTGAAAGTGATCATGACAGCACAGCCTCTGCTGAGTCAGTTAGGACCAGTAAGGATAGTATTAGTGAGGAGGAATTAAGTAAAAGTGATCCTGAAAGCACAATCTCTGATAAGAAGAGCAAAAGGAAATTAAAGAAGACCCAGATAAAGGACCGTCAAGTGGAGTAACCACTTGTGCCCTCTGCTCCCTCATGGGTTGAATCAATTACAGAAACTATGAAGGGTCTTTCTAGGCTTTTGTGTGCCCTTGAAGCAGAGGTTAAGGGTCTTTCTAAGCGCTTGCTTAGTCCTTGAGTGTCAAAATTCGCAGGGACATTGGGATCTGCCAGTATTTGAAAATCAAAATGAACAGAGATACCATCAATCTTTAGATTTCAAAACTATAAAAAATTTTAAAGAAGCAACAATGACATATGGGCCCCAAGCTCCTTTCACCATAAGCTTGTTAGAATCTCTTAATACTTTGAATTTAACTCCTTCAGGTTGGAAAGGCTTATGTAAGGCAGTATTGATCGGGGGACAATACTTGGTTTGGAGGTCTCAATTCCAAGAGTTCTGTGTTGAAACAGCTAGAAGAAATGTGGCTGCAGGATTTCCAGGCCATAACAGAGACATGTTAACTGGAGAAGGGCAGTTTGCTGATTTACAGGTTCAGATTCAGTACGATCCTGGAGTTTATGCTCAAATATACGCTGCAGCTGTTAAGGCATGGGAAACTTTACAAGGATCTGGTGACTTACAGGGTAGCTTGTCTAAAGTAATTCAGGGACCTAATGAGCCACATGCCGAATTTGTTGATCGTCTTTTACAGACAGCAAGTAGAGTGTTTGGAGACGGTAATCAAGCCGTGCCGCCGTTAGTTGTTCAGCTGGCATATGAAAATGCCAACAAATATTGTCAAGAAGCTATCAGACCTTGGAAATCTAAAAGGGACATTTCTGTCTGTATAAAGCTTTGCAGGGACATAAATGATGCATTTGTTACAGGCAATGTAATTGCAGCAGCCATGAGAGATGCTTCTCCTCTTAATTTTACAAGAAGGCCTCGACCTAAAAGTTATTATAGTCAATCAGGTAATTTTAGAAAACAATATCCCCAAAGAAGGCAAGAGACAATAGAAATACAACCAAGCTCGTCCCATGCCCCAGGCCGCTGCCCCAGGTGTAAAAAAGGAAACCATTGGGCTAGTAAGTGCGGATGCCAAACTGATATTTATGGTAACACTTTGTCTGGCAACTCAGAAAACGAGGCATGGGGCCCAATGCCCCGGGGCCCACAAATATACGAGGCATTAGAGAAGGGATATCCTCAAACATCCATCCAGATGATTCCTTGACACAATCCCTCTTACCCATTGACTCCCTTGTCAGAGGGACAAGAGGAAGTGCAGGACTAGACCTCTGTTCCACCACCCAAATAGTGCTAACACCTGAAATGGGGGTTCAACTGATTCCCACGGGAGTCAGGGGACCTCTTCCCTTAGGGACTGTAGGACTTATCCTCAGGGGAAGTTCTTAAAGCTTATCTGGACTTCAAGTTACTCCAGGTGTGATAGATTCTGACTATGGAGGAGAAATCAAGATTATGCTCAGTTCACCTCGAGGCATTAGCTCTGTTAACCAAGGTGATAGAATTGCTCAGCTGCTTCTTATTCCAAGCCTACATGACTCATAGAAGTGTATGCCTCAAAATAGGAAATTTAAAGGATTTGGTTCCACTGGATCAGGACCTATGGCTTGCTGGGTTCAGGATTGTTCACAGAGGCCTATGTGCAAAATAAAAATTCAGGGGATAGAGATGGAAGGGCTAATTGACACTGGGGCTGACTCTTCCATTATTAACTTACAACAATGGCTCCAAAACTGGCCTTTACAAAAAGCTTCAACTAGTTTGAGAGGCTTGGGATATTCAAATAGCCCAGAACAAAGTGCAACAGTCTTAAAGTGGGAGGATGATGAAGGGCATCAAGGAACATTTCAGCCTTATGTTTTGTCCAGCTTGCCAGTTACCTTATGGGGAAGATATATATTAAAACAAATGGGAGTACAGCTTGCAACCAAACCCATAGGTATTATAAATAAAAGTTGGAGTCTCATGGAAAAACAGGGATATTTTCCAGGTAAAGGACTAGGAAAAATCTACAGGGTGATCCTAACCCTATTGAACTAAAAGGAAATCGTCATCAAAAAGTATAAGATATATTTTTTAGGGGCCACTGAGAAAACAATTTTGAAAATACCATGGCTTTCTGATAAGCCAGTTTGGGTCCCTCAGTGGCCCCTATCTAGAGAGAAATTACAAGCAGCCCACTTACTAGTCCAAGAAAAACTAGAAGCAGGGCATATAGAACCTTCCACCTCTCCCTGGAATTCCCCCATATTCATGATTAGGAAAAAAATCAGGAAAATGGCGATTGTTACATGATCGTAGAGAAATCAATAAAACCATGCAAATTATGGGCCCTACCCAACCTTGACTTCCTAATCCTGTAGCTATTCCAAAAAATTTCCATCTTATAACCCTTGATATAAAGGATTTTTTTTTTTTTTTTATTCCTTTACATCCTCTGGATGCCCCCAGGTTTGCTTTTTCAGTTCCCTCTATTAATAATGATGGACCTGATCAAAGATTTTAGTGGAAAGTTTTACCCCAGGGTATGGCTAATAGCCCCAATATGTGTCAAATCTATGTAGATAAAGCTATTCAGCCTATCAAGAACAAATACCCAGAGCTTATGTGCCTCCATTATATGGATGATGTTTTGCTTGCTCATCCTAATCAAGAAGTCTTATTCACCATATTTAGTGATATATCAGAAAACTTGAAATGATATGGACTAAATATTGCTGTAGAAAAGGTTCAAACTAGATCTCCAATATTATATCTAGGATTCCAAATTATGGATACTTTTATTAGGCCTCAAAAATCTTAGTAAATAAGGAACATCTAGCTACTCTTAATGATTTTAAAAAATTGCTAGGAGACATTAATTGCTTCGCCCTACACTAGGCCTCACTACTGGCCAATTAAAACCCTTATTTGATATCCTTCGCGGGGACCCTGATCCATCTTCACCGCAAACATTGACTCCTGATGCTAGGGAAGCTTTAAAGTTGGTAGAAAAGGCCATCGAAGGATCCCATTGTGATAGAATTGATTTTGTGTGACCACTGATATTGATCATTATTTCTTCACAATATACACCCATGGGAGTATTTTGGCAACAGGGGCCTTTATTATGGATACATTTGCCTGTCTCTCCTAAAAATACAATTGAGTCTTACACCTCCATGATGCCTAAACTTATTCTTAAAGGACTTAAGACTTCTACTAAAATATTTGGCATTCACCCCGCTACTATTATTACTCCTTATTCATAGTCACAGGTTGAATATTTATGCTTCAATGATAATGATTGGGCTATAGCTAGATGCTCTACTTCTGCAAATTTTGATAACCATCTTCCTAAGTCTCCTATACTATCTTTTTGTGTATCAATCATCCCATTGTATTTCCACAGGTAATAAAAAATCAACCTATTCCTAAGACATTAAGTGTATTTACAGATGGGTCCTCTAATGGCACTGCTGCAGTAGTCACTCAAAAAGAAAATATGATTCATATTACTGCCCATAAATCAGCTCAATTGGTAGAGCTAGAAGCTGTTATTATAGCTCTTGAAAGTTTTAGAAAACAGCCCATAAATATTTTTTCAGACGGCCACTATATTGTACATGCCGTCCCTAAATTAGAGCTAGCAGGTCTAATAGCACCTCATACTCCAGCCTTTAAATTGTTTTTTCAAATTCAAAACCTTCTATGGGAACATAAAGAACCTTTGTTTATTGGACATATCAGAGCTCATACTAATTTGCCTGGTCCTCTACATGAAGGTAATCAAAAGGCCGATGCCCTTACTCAAACAATCTTTATATTTTCAGCAGTCCAACAAGCTACCTTCTTCCATTCTCAATTTCATATTAATAGTACTATTTTACAACAAAATTTCAAAATAACTAAAGATCAAGCTCAAAAAATTGTGAAGGCTTGGCAATCTTGTGTGACACATTTGCCCAATCCTCATTATGGGGTTAACCCAAGAGGAATAATGCCCAATCATTTGTGGCAGATGGATGTCACTCATGAACCAAGTTTTGGAAAATTGTGATTTATTCATGTGACCATAGATACATGCTCAGGCATGATTTTTGCTTCCTTACATGCTGGAGAAAAAGTTAAAGATGTTACATCTCATTGTTTACAAGCTTTTGCTGCATTGGGCATTCCCAAAATGCTTAAAACAGACAATGGCCCTGCATATACATCCTCATCTTTCAAACAGTTTTGCTCCAAATTCAGTATACTTCATAAGACTGGTATTCCATATAATCTTCAAGGCCAAGGTATAATTGAACGAGCTAATTGCACACTCAAACTTATGCTTTTGATACAAAAAGGAGGAAATTGGACAAATCCTAAAGATAGATTAGCTGTTGCCTTTTTTACTTTAAATTTTTTAACTTTGGATTCCAAAGGATATTTGGCTGGAGATTTTTCTAAAATTATCTCCATTATCTAAAATTATCTCCATTACATCCACACCAACAACATAAACCTTTGGTTTCTTGGCAGGATGTTCTTTCAGGCACATGGAAGGGCCCAGACCCAGTATTAATTTGGGGGAGAGGATCTGTTTGTGTTTTTCCACAGCATGAGTCCTCACTGGTATGGATACCATCAAGATTAATAAAAGAGGTACCAAATCAAAATGGCCAAGATGAAGTTGTTGTGGAATCAAGATTAATAAAACAAGTGCCAAATCAAAAGGGTCAAGATGAAGTTGTTGTGGAATGATTCCCTTAAAAGAAGTATCAATCCGCGCACCTGCGTGTTTGTCTCTTTTCCGACAAGGGAACCTCATCTTTACCTTTTCAGCTAAGAAATTTCAATAAATTTACAACTTAAGTCTCATTCCTCCTGGCCAGGATGAGAGAATCTCTCTTTAATGTGTGTACAATTGTGTTTTTCTTTTATATATATATATATGTCTTTATGTCTGTGCTTCTGTCTAGATTTCATGTAAATGTGACATCACAAATAACAAAAACCGAGCACTCATGAAAATTAATTTAAAAAAAATGGATCCGAATACCTTTAATTTAAGTCAAAAATATTCAATTGGGTAAACAAATAAATAATGAAGTTACCTTCAAACTTAATTTATAAGTATCTCTAGGACTTCTCTTCAGCAAGGAATATGACTAATGCTGTTCAACATGATATTTTGGTATTTGACATGGGATTGTTTATTTGTAATTAACTTTATTTGTTAAACAGCTGATTAAGTTAAATTGTTTCAACAGGTATATTCATAAAAGGTTGCTGTGTTTGCAGAGGCTCAAAAGTTCCAGGTAACAAAATATTTTTCTAAAATTATCTTAACCTTTTTTTAATCTATCTTAAATGTAATATTTTGTCAGCTAAATACTCTGTCTTTCTTTAATCCGTTATGTGATATTTTGCCAGCTAATGTTCGTGGGAGCTCAAGCAGCAATGTATGTGAGCAGAGATCAACTTCAGAACTAAAACACTTGACCTAAGATCTAATAGTTCTATTTTTTAGTTTGAATTGTACTCCTAAAACTTGCTTCTTGATTCAGTGCTGGAATGGCACTGCCTTTCCTCTAATGATTATTACTTGAGTTTCTAGGTACATCCTTATGCCAGTCTTAGTGGGCCCTGAAAATTTGCTGGTGGCATTGTCTAGACATAAAAGAGATGGCTGCTGCTGCTACAGCTGCAGGGGTCGCAATCGCTACAAGCATTCCTACTGCTCAAGCATTAAACAACTTCACCAGCAGTATGGCCTCTGCTCTGCATGCACGGGGCCTCCTAGATCAACACCACATTTTGCAATCAGCATATTGATCTTCTCTAAGAGCAAGTGGACATTTAGGCAGATCTTTCTACTATAGGATGTTTAGGACATTACACAGGACAATACCTTACAGGTATCCCTTTTCTTAACCCTAATAGGGCAGCTAATTTGTCTAGAGAACTCAGTACGTTACTTAATGGAACTTAGGGCAGCTGATTTGTCTAGAGAACTTAGTATGATATTTAATGGAACTTGGCTCGTCAGTGCAAAGCTTGCTGCCTTAGAACTGGAGCATCTCCTCATGATTGGTTGGCTCGATTGGTTGGCTGATAGTCAATGACAGGGAAGTCTCATGTGACCGACATATCAACCTAAGACAGGAATCAAGGGCACAGCCTTGATTATCCGATGACGGGTAAGAATGTTGGTTGCACATGTGGACGCCTAAGACAGGCACAGTCAATTCTGATGTGTTGAGGGTCGTCACCCATCCATTTAAGCTATCCCTCTTTTAAAACAAAAGGGGAGAAATGTAAGAGCCTTGAATGAGAAAGTAGCTAAGATGGCGGCTGTCTGAGAGCCAAAAAGGAGATGTTTAATTGTTTACACCTGACCTTAATGCAATTAACTAAGAATCTTTCTGTGCCCGTGAACACTGTGTGATGCACCTGTAAGTTGAGCTTGTAACATGTGTATACGTGTCAAGGTAAAGAGTATTTAAACAGATGGTAGAGAGGAACGGGGGTGGAATCAGGAGGAGAGTACAGAGGAGAAAGCAGAGAAGAAGCAAGAATAAAGAACCTACTCATTTGCAGTCTGCCTCTGATTTCTTTCCTGCTGTATCGTTGCTGCAGATGGTAATAGCTGCAGGCGGCAACATAAGAGAGCAAATACAGGTAGCAAAAGATTACTTCAAAAAAGAGATAGAAACTCTGAAAAAGAAAAAAAGAACAGTCAGAAATCCTTGAAATGAAGGAAACAATTAACCAAATAAAAAACACAATTGAAGGCATCACCAACAGACTAAATCAACCGGAAGAAAGAACTTCAGACAATGAAGACAAGGCATATAATCTTGAAAATAAAGTTGGCCACACAATGAAGATAGTAAGAAACCATGAACAGAACATCAAAGAAGTATGGGACAGCATCAAAAGACCAAATCTAAGAGTAATTTGGATAGGGGAAGGCACAGAGTTTCAAACCAAAGGAATGCACAATCTCTTCAATGAGATAATATCATAAAATTTCCCAAGCATGAAGAATGAATTGGAAAACCAAATACAAGAGGCTTATAGGACACCAAATGTACAAAATTACATCAGATCTACACAAGACACATTATAATGAAAATGCCTAGCATACAGATCAAGGATATAATTTTAAAGGCCGCAAAAGAGAGTAATCAGATCACTTATAGAGGGAAACCAATTCGTATCACAGCAGATTTTTCAATTCAGACGCTCAAAGCTAGGAGATCATGGAACAACATATTCCAAGCTCTGAAAAAAAAGGGATGCCAACCAAGAATCTTATACCCAGCCATATTAAGCATTAGATCTGATGACAAAATAAAAACCTTCCATGATAAACAAAAGTTAAAAGAATTTACAAGTAGAAAGCCAGCATTACAGAATATCCTCGGCAAAATATTCCATGAAGAGGAAAAGAAAAACAATGATGAAAATCAACAGAAGAAGGTATTACAATAAAGGAAAAAACAATCAGAGGAGAAACCATGTCAAGGTAAATACCAAAAATAAACAAAAATGGCTGGAATACAAAACACATCTTAATAATAACTCTGAATGTTAATGGCCTAAACTCATGAATCAAAAGACCTAGACTAGCAGATTGGATCAAAAAAACAGACCCAACAATATGCTGCCTCCAATAGACTCAGAGGAAAAGACATCCATAGGCTGAGGGTGAAAGGTTGGGAGAAATCCTACCACTCATATGGACTGAGGAAAAAAGCAGGGGTTTCCATCCTCATATCAAATAAAATAGACTTCAAGCTAAAGTCAATCAAAAGGGATAAAGAAGGACACTACATACTGATCAAGGGAACCATACACCAACAAGACTTAACAATCATAAATATATATGCCCCAAATAATGGAGCATCCATGTTCATCAAACAAACTCTCCTCAAGTTTAAGAGTCAAATTGACCACAACACAACAATTCTGGGTGACTTAAACACACCCCTTTTACCACTGGATAGATCTTCCAAACAATAGCTGAACAAAAAACTATAGAACTTAAAAAATAAATAAACAATTTAGACTTAACTGACTTATATAGACTATTTCATCCTTCAAAAGTGAATACACTTTCCTCTCAGCAGCACATGGATCCTTCTCAAAAATAGACTGTATACTATGCCACAAAACAACTCTTGTCAAATATAAAAAGAATGCAGGGTACTATCCCTATTTTATCAGATCATAATGGAATAAAATTAGAAATCAATGATAAAATAATAAATAAAAGCTACTCCAATACCTGGAGAATGAACACTGGGTTGCAGATGATATCAAAGAGATTAAAAAATTCTTAGAGGTGAATGAAAACACAGACACAACATATCGAAATCTCTGGGACACTATGAAGGCAGTTCTAAGAGGAAAGTTCATTGCTTTGAGTTCATTCCTCAAAAGAAGAAAAGGTCAACAGATAAATGACTTAAAATTACATCTCAAAGTTCTAGAAAAAGAAGAGCAATCCAACACCAAAAGCGGGAGAAGACAGGAAATAATTAAAATCAGAACTGAAATCAATGATATTGAAACAAAAGAAACAATTGAAAACATTGACAAAACAGAAAGTTGGTTCTTTGAAAAAATAAAATTGACAGACCCTTAGCCAGGCTAACAAAGAGAAGAAGAGAGAAAACTCAAATTACTAACATATGTGATGACAAAGGAAATATCACAACAATCACTATGGAAATGCAGTAAATAATTCAAAATTATTTTGAAAACTTATACTCCAACAAAATACAAAACACTGAAGGCATCCACAAATTTCTAGAGTCCAGAGTCATATGATCTGCCCAAATTAAAGCAGGATGATATGCACAATTTGAACAGACCAATTTCAAGTGATGAAATGAAATAGAAGTTGTCATCAGAAGCCGACCAACCAAGAAAAGCTCAGGACCAGATGGATACTCAGCCGAGTTCTACAAAACCTTTAAAGAAGAACTGATACAAATACTCTTCAATTTATTTCAGGAAATAGAAAAAGAAGGAGCACTTCCAACCTCATTCTTCGAGGCCAATATCACCCTGATCCCCAAACCAAGTAAAAACATCAAAAACAGAAAACTTCAGACCCATATCTTTAATGAACATAGATGCAAAAATTCTCAATAAAATTCTGGCAAAACGGATATAAAAACATATCAAAAATATAATACACCACGATCAAGTGGGGTTTATTCCAGGGATGCAAGGATGGTTCAACATATGGAAATCAATAAATTTAATTCATCACATGAATAGACTTAAAGATAAGAACCATATGATTATCTCAATAGATGCAGAAAAAGCATTTGACAAAATACAGCACCCCTTCATGTTCAGAACACTAGAAAAACTAGGGATAACAGGAACATATCTCAACATCATAAAAGCTATATATGCCAATCCCTAGGCCAACATTATTCTAAATGGAGAAAAATTGAAAGCATTCTCTCTGAAACCTGGAACAAGACAGGATGCCCTCTTTCACCACTTCTATTTAACATAATAATTGAAACACTGGCCAGAGCAATAAGACAGATGAAAGAAATTAAAGGGATACGGATAGGAAAAGTAGAACTCAAATTACATTATTTGCTTATGATATAATTTTATACCTAGAAGACCCAAAAAATTACACCAGAAAACTTCTAGAGCTCATAAATGAATTCAGCAAAGTAGCAGGATACAAAATCAACACCCATAAATCTAAGCCATTTCTATATATCTGTGACAAATCCTCTGAAAGAGAAATGAGGAAAACTACTCGTTTACAATAGCATCAAAAAAAAAAAAAAATACTTGGGAATCAACTTAACCAAATACTTGAAAGACCTCTATAATGAAAGCTACAGAACAGTAAAGAAAGAAATTATGGAAGACCTTAGAGGATGGAAAGATCTACCCTGTTCTTGGATAGGCAAAACTAATATTGTCAAAATGACCATACTACCAAAAGCACTATACAGATTTAATGCAATGCTAATCAAAATCCCAATGACATTCCTCATAGAAATAGAAAAAGCAGTCATGAAATTCATCTGGAAAAATAAGAGACCCAGAATAGCTAAAGCAATCCTTAGCAAGAGGAGTGAAGCAGGTGGCATCACTATACCAGACCTTAAATTATACTACAGAGCAATAGTAACAAAAACAGCATGGTATTGGTGCAAAATTAGGCTGGTAGACCAATGGTACAGAATAGAGGACACAGAGACTAACACATATAATTTCAGTTATCTTATATTTGACAAAGGTGCCAAAAACATACATTGGAGAAAAGATAGCCTCTTCAACAAATGGTTCTGGGTAAACTGGAAATCCATATGCAACAAAATGAAATTAAACCTCTATCTCTCACCATGCACAAAATTCAACTCAAAGTGGAATAAACATCTAGGAATTAGACCAGAAACACTACACCTAATAGGAGAAAAAGTAAGCTCTAATCTCCAACATGTTGGATGAGGCCCCAAGTTCCTTAATAAGACTCCTGTAGCACAAGAATTAATATCAAGAATCAATAAATGGGATAGATTCAAATTACAAATCTTCTTCTCAGCAAAATAAACAGTGAGGTGAATAGAGAGCTTACTAATTGGGAACAAATTTTTACCACACGCAGGTCAGATAGAACACTGATCTCTAGAATACATAAAGAACTCAAAAATCTTAACACCAAAAAACCAAATAACCCAATCAATAAATGGGCCGAAGAACTGAACAGACACTTCTCAGAAGAAGATATACAATCAATCAGCAAACACTTGAAAAAATGTTCAACATCTCTGGCAATTAGAGAAATGCAAATCAAAACCACTCTAAGATTTCATCTCACACCAGTCAGAATGGCAGCTATTAAGAACGCAAACAACAATAATTGTTGGCGAGGATGAGGAGAAAAAGACACGCTCATACATTGTTGGTGGGACTGCAAAATGGTGCAGCCAATATGGAAAGCAGTATGGAGATTCCTTGGAAAACTTGGAATGGAATCACCTTATGACCCAGCTATTCTACTCCTTGGTCTATACCCAAAGGACTTAAAAACAGTGTACTTCAGGGACACAGCTACATCAATGTTTATAGCAGCACAATTCACAATAGCTAAACTGTGGATCCAACCTAGATGCCCTTCAGTAGATGAATGGATAAGGAAACTGTGGTATATATTCACAATGGAATATTACTCAGCAATAAGAGGGTATAAAATCATGACATTTTCAGGTAAATGGATGAGATTGGAGAATATAATGCTAAGTGAAGGTAGCCAATCCCAAAAAGCCAAATGCCAAATGTTTTTTTTCTGATATAAGGAGGCCGATTCAGAGTGAGGTTGCGATGGGGAACATAGGAGGATTAGAGGAACACTAGAATGGCCAATGGGGAGGGAGGGGAAGGGATGGGGCAAAAGGGTGAAGAAAAAAAAAAGATGGTAGAATGAGATGGATATCATTACCCTAAGTGCATGTATGAAGTCACAAATGGTGTGAATATACTTTGTATATAACCAGAGATATGTAAAAATGTGCTCTATAAGTATAATATGAAATATAATACATTCTGCTGTCATTTCTAACAACTTAGAATAAAAATAAATGAAATGAAAAAAAGAATTAAAAAAGAATAGTTCAGTCTTGATATCAAAAAGCCTTGGAACTATGCCATATCTTGTCAACCTGTATTCTACTGATCCTTCATGATCTGTAAAAATCTCTTTAAATAATCATTTGTTGACACTAAATGGAAATTGAGGAAAATAGCAGTTTTAATGGGAGGACACTCCACAGTTATAACACCATTTGGTTGCAATCACAAATGTCAGTTATTTTTGTGTTAATAATCTGATATTGCTACCATCACAACAGAATGTAGACTAGTATGCAAACACAGCAGATTTGATAAAGTCCTGTTTCTAGTTCTATAGTTAAAAAACAACCATTTGTCACATTCAGTATAATCTTCAGCTTTTTAATGGCTGTTTAAAAATATATGGAAATACTAAAGAAGATTGGCCTTCTGTGAGAAAATTGTGTGTATGATGGAATTCCAGTGTATCATGTCTCAGTGATAAGCTATAATGACTATAATAAGCTATGGGAAATTCAGTCCAAATTTCAAAATGAGGTCTAGTTAACAATAGAAGTTTAAAGGTTATGCTAATTAATGAACATGCTTGCAGTATTTTAAGTGTATTCATTTAAGTTCATTCTTACATTATGAGCTATTTAAATCATTTTAGACATATACTCAGAAACCACAGCCATTGTACTTAGTGGCTGAAGACTATATTTTTGCATAGAAAGTACAATTTATATCAGAACGGCCTGTTGTGGAGTTCACCAGGAGTCCTTTGGATATTAATGGTTTGAATATATAGTTCTAAAAACCCCAAATCCCTTGGAGAAAAGCCACAATTAAGTTGAGAATAAGACTAGTGCTAAGGAATAATTAAAAAAAAAAAACGAAGAAAGAAAACTGAAACTCACTGATCAATAAGAACTCTGAATCTGGACAATTCAACCCTGCTTCCAAGCTTATGTTTTCATGGAAATGCAGTATGATTTTAAAAATCAAACTATGTTTCCATCCACGCAAAGTAATGTAAATCAAAGATCTCTTTCATAATGTGATTTTCCCTTTTTAAAGAAAATAACATGTATTGAAATTTTGTCTTCTACCATAAGAAAGAATTAAAAAGACAAGAACTCTCTGTGTAATAACCTTATTTTAAAGACGTAGATGTGAATTTTGGTGTAGTTACAAAGACACACACATAGACACACACAGGCTAGTTCTGAAGCAGGGAGCTTGCCACACATTTAGGCTAAGATATTACTTTTCTGTGAAGAGAACACAGGGAAAGTGTTTATTAACTTTTCAAAAAAGACTTTAATTGTGATAAACAGATTTTGACAAGGGACACACACCTTGAATGAGATGGTTTTATTTTTAGCAGTGAAGCATTTAACAATGTTTGTGCTACTTCTGGGAGTGAGGGTGAAGGAGAGGAAAAGAATAAGCATGCAGGAGAGGAGAAAAATAAGAGCTCACACCTCCATTTAAATTGCAATTTGCCTCTTAAAATAAAATTCTGACCTAGTCCTCATATAAGTATCATGAGATTATCTTGGATTTGGGCTTTAATTAATGGGTCTGGATATAGTGGAATTTAATGAAAGCATCTTCTTTTGTGAGCTGTTTATTACTAAAGCTGTGCTGAACTGAGACCAGAGCAGTTAGAAAGAGCTGGCCCTGCCAGGGAGTTCTTGGGAAATTCATGCTGCCCCAACTCACCTTCACTCTGATTATTCAAATGATAATGTGCAGGGAGGGGAGGGAGGAAGGGGTTATCAAGATGACCTTCATGCCTGTAATAAATGATCCAGTGAATGAGTAATGTTCTCCATGAAACAGTCATATCATTTTTTAAAGAGCAAGAATGAAATAAGGCAGATGAAAAAATGTGTCTCCATTTGGGATATCATCATGGAATCTAGCTCCATGAGAGTTCAGTGCACCTCATCTTTTGTTTGCTTGCTCAATATTCAAAAAGGGAAGAAGGGAAGCAAAGCTAGCAATAGCACTAGCTCCCTGAGAGCACATTTCTTCTTTCATTTGTAATAAAAGCTCCATTTCATTTTCAGAGAACTAAAATATATTGAGGGCCTATTATTGGCAAGGCAATGTGCTGCCTGTGGTGACATGTACAAAGCTGATTGACATATCAGTCAAGTTCTGGAAGACCCATTGTGTATAAAGTCTGAAGCCTGGGATTTGAGTTCCAGGTCTGTTATGGTTTAGATATGAAGTGTCCCCCAAAAGCTCATATGTGAAATGATGCGAGATTTAGAAGTGAAATGATTGGGTTATGAGAACCTTAACTCAATCAATGTGTTCATCCACTGATAGGGATTAACTGAGTGGTGACTGTAGGCAGATAGGGTGTGGCTGGAGGAGGTGGGACATTGGGGCATACCTTCAGGCTTCATATGTTGTGAACTGAGTTTAGTGTCTCTCAATTTCTTGGTGGTCATGTCCAGACCTGCTTTCCTTTGCAACATTCTTTATCCATGATCTGCCTTGCCTTGGGCTCCAAGGAATAGAGCTGGCCATCTATTAACTAAGACTTCTGAAACTGTGAGCTCCAAAATAAACTTTTCCTCCTTAAATTTGTTTTTTTTTTTTTTTTTTCAGGTTTTTTGGTCACAGCAGAGGAAAAGCTGACTAAAATAGAAATTGGTACTGAGAATCAGGGTTATTGCTGTGACTAACCTGATCACATGGTTCAGAAACTTTTGAAGCTTTTTGGAATTTGTGGGAGGAATTTTGGAAAGTTTAGTGATGCAAGCTGGAAACCTCTAAAACGTTATCAATGGACCTTCATGTGCAATTCTAGTGGGAGTTCTGAAGACTAGAATACCAAATAGATTGTAGACATTAAGTCTGATACATGAGGTTTCAGAGTAAGAGGACTCTATTGGAAATTGGACTAGAGGCCATTTGTGTTATGTTCTGGCTAAGAAGTTGTCTGCATTTTATTCATGTCTTGAGACTTTCTGTGAGGACATGAATGTAAAGGACAGGCACCTCTTATCTGGTGGATGAAATTTCTAGGCAGCATAGCATTCAGAGGGTATTATGTGTGTTGCTGGTGACTTTTAGTCAAGTGTACTATGATAATCCTGAGCAAAAACCAAAGCAGGACCATTTGAAAAACTCACAGTTTGGCCAGAAAATAGAGTAAAATTTGGGCTAAGAAAGCTGAAGTTGTTAAAGACATTACAGATACTAAAGAAATCCTAAAGACTTTTCCCAGAAACAATAAGCAAAATGACTTGAGGGCATCTCAGGAATTGGCAGGACCATACCCATCTCAGGTTCAATGGTGTAAAAGTAAAAATCCTTTGAGTGGAGACCCATGGGTTACTCTGATTGCAGAGGGTAGCCTAGGAAGTTGTGTCACCATGCTCAGGCACCCTGACTATGCTGAAGCCATGATCCCTGAAGGATTGGTTACTGCTTGAGATGGTGTCAGATGTTGGCAGCAACCCCATGGTGCTAGTTCTGCAGGATTGCAGGAAACTGGATTTAAGGGGTCATAGAGGCTTCCATTGAGATTTCAAAGGTAGGCCTGGGAGGCCAGGAAAAATGCCACAGGGTCAGAGTCCCTATAGGCAGCCCCTGAGAGAGCTATGTGAGAAGGAAGCCGAATCTTCAGCAGAGACTCCCAAGATTAAGAAATGTCAGTACCATGGAACATCTGCCAAGGAAAGCTGCAGGAATCAATTAGAGACAAGTAAAGAGAGAGTGACCATGTGGGCTGCCACCAGCAAAGCCATAGGGGCAGAGTTATATAAGCTGTTTGTAAAGAATATCAAATGCAATGTGCCCCAGATGCTGGGCATAGATCTATAGGACTTGTTTGCCCAGCTGGACTTTGGTCTTGCTTTGGTCCCATCCCTTCTGTGTATGCCCCTATTTCTTCACATAGAAATATTTAATTTGAGCCTTTATATATTGGATGTATGTAACTTGCTTTTGATATTACAGGAGCTCATGCTGAGAGTTTGCCTTGAGTCTCTGAGGAGACTTTGAACTTTTACTTTTGGACATTCTTGGAATAGAACTGTTAAGATTATGAACACTCCTGGAAATTGACTAAGTATATTTTTCACTGTGAGATGGTCATGAGCTTTTGGGGGCCAGGGGTGGAATGTTATGGTTTAGATATGAGGTGTCCCCCAAAAGCTCATGTGTGAGACAATGCAAAATGTTTATGGGTGAATGATTGGGTTATAAAACCATTAACCTAATCCATCCATTAATCCCCTGATAGGGATTATCTGAGTGGTGACTGTAAGCAGGGAAGCTGTGACTAGAGGAGGTGGTTCACTGGGAGCATGCCTTTGGAGTATATATATTGTGAGCTTAGTTTAGTTTCTCTGCTTCTTGGTGGCAATGTCCAGACCTGCTTTTCCTCCACCATACTCTTTTGCTATTATGTTTTGCCTCACCTTGGTCCCTGAGGAATGGAGCCAGCCATCTATGGTCAGAGAGCTCTGACACTGTGTGCCCCCAAATAAAGTACCTCCATAAAATTGTTCTTTTCAGGTCTTTTGGTCACAGCAGCAAAAAAGGTGACTAATGTAAGGCCCTGTTATCTGCTGACTGATTTTGAGTGAATTACTTGATTTCCCTGAGCTTTAATTTTCTCATATGTAAAGCAGGAATAATAATAGATGACATTCTAATCATCTTTGCCATTGTCATCTTTTCCTATGGAATTTTAGTCATCCTGAAAGCAAATATATGTAGAGATTTTATAAACTTAAAATTGTTATATAAGGTTTTTCACTGTCATCATTATTATTTTTTATATCACTGTCTTCCCACAGAATGTGCTATTCCCAAGTTGCTTCTCTATCCATTTGCCCTTTCTGGGATTTCACAACCTTAAATGCAAAACCTAAACATGTTCCTTTCAGGAAATCTCAATGTCCTGCTAGAGCTAGAGCAGCTGTCTCACCTGGGAGGGGCTACACTGACTGCTTCTGGTAATTGCCAGTTGGTGCTGTTTTGGTTTAAGAAAAGGAAGTGTGGTGGTACAAAAACCTTGTATTGGCAGCCAAATCTCAGCTCGTAAGTTTAGTCTAATCTAATGTACAGTATTAGAATTATGACTTCCTCAAATAATAGCCCCATATTGACTATGGAGAGAGAAGGTTTTGGATAACTCACCACATAATACAGACCATATGAATTTTATGTTGGCTGATTAAATGCTTATTTTTTCTCAGTAGTTCATAAGTTAGTAAAAACAAAAAAGCAATTTTTTGAAATACTGAACACTCTGCCTAAGCAATATTTTATTTCTTGGCATAGGAAACACTTGTAGATCAATTGCCATGATGATAAGCATCTGTCCTGGCTGTTACTTGTGTGCTTTGACAAAAATAGGTCATTATATGATTCCATATAATGGAGGACTTCTGTGTTAAAGCAGACTGATTTTGATTCGAATTCATTGGAACCTCTTCATATCTGTGTGACTACTTTTATTCTTACTATATCATAACAGTATTGTTCTCAAGGCTTATTGATAGGATAAAATATGATAATGAGTAAAAAGGAATTGAGAAATTAATCAACAATACTGAATTGTGTATTAGTTAGCAACTGCTGTTTAACAAATTACCCTAACATTTTCTGACTTTAAACAATAAGCACTCATTGTTGTGCAGTTTCTGCAGCTAAGGAATTTGGGAACAGCTTATCTTGGTGTTGTGGCTTGGATTTCTAATGAGGTTGCAGTTTAGATGTTGGCCTTGGTTGTGGCATCTGAACACTTGACTGGGTCTGGGGAATCCACCCCCAAGATAGCTCACTGGTATGCCTATTCACATGAGGCCTTAGCTCCTTGCTGGATATTGGCAAGCAGACTCAGTTTCTTGACACATGATTCTACTCATAGGGCTGCTTGACTGTCTTCTTGATATGTCAGCTGGATTCTGCCAGAGCAGGTGATCCAAACAAAAGCAAGATGCTAGGAACAATGATTCTTACTACCTGCTCTTCAAAGTCACTGTCCACCATTTCTATGAAACTCTTCTGCTTTCACAAGTCAGTCCCCTTCAATGTGGAGGGGAGTAGCTACCCACAAGCATGATAGCTATGAAGCAGGGAATCACTGTGCTACCACAGGTGGTAAAGATGAAAACCTGTGTTCTATAGTATGTTCAGAGTGTCCCTAACACCTAGTGTCCTTCCTCTCAAAGCACTGAAAGAAAGTAAGAGAAGTGGTGTGTGTGTGTGTGTGTGTGTGTGTGTGTGTGTGCGCATGTATGGGGGAAGATAATAAAGAGGAACACAAAGATACAGACAAAAGATCTTATCAGTTCTGATGAAGTTGAGACTTAATAAATCATTTATTCTGAATTTAGCATATAATTAAAAATCCTGAGTTCTCTTTGAATAGCTAAGTTCATGACCCAAGTTACCAGGTTTTTCTGGCCTGAAAAGAAACATTTCTTAAAATATCTAAAAGGAAAGATTTAAAAAAGATCCCTTGAACCTGGAAAAAAAAAAAAAAAAGGATTATTTTAAACAAATATCCTTGTCAGTTGAACAAGTTCAATCATACTTTGTTGGAGCGGAATGGTACATCGTGGGGTCTAAGTTCAGGCCACAAGTCTGTTGTACCCAGAGGTGTTTTGAAGTATTTTCCTTATCAAGTGTGCTTTCATTTTCTTTGTCCTCTAGTTATAATGGTACTTCATAATAATTTATTTTGAGTGGTGGTGGATATGATAGAGCTCAGCAAGAGATCCAAGATCCTCAAGCAGGCCTTCTGTGAGGAGAATGTGAAGTCAAATATACTGTCATGATGTTTCTCTTCTGTTCATCAGAACATTCACTAAATACTATGCACTGGGTATTCCAGGGACTAATGAGAGTTGTGCATCTGGAGGAAAACGTATATACAGATATTTACTCATTCTATCATCTTTCATCTATGAACAAATTACTAACCTCTTTATACTTCAGTTTCTTTGTCTATAGAACACTCTACTATGGGGAAGCCTAGAGTAAAAACCTGAATAAATACACACACACACACACACACACACACACACACACACACACACATGCACATACGTGATTTATTATAAGGAACTGAAATTTCACAGGAGTGGAACATTTATATGTAACTATCAACAAATATATGTGCTACACTGTTATAGTGGCTTACACAAAATGCAATGGTTGTGTGACGTGGAAAGCAATAGATTCCAAAATGAGACTGCAGTAAGGACCATAAGAAAGGAAGAATTTGAACTATCTCAAGCATGAGTTGGTTTAGGATGACAGGAAACAGAGAAGACCCTCCAGAGGGGGCAGCAAGACAAAGGTATGAAAGAGTAACATGTACACAGCTGAGGTGAGGGGAAATATGTCAGTGTTCCTGGAAGATGAGTTTGAAGGCCCAGAAGCAAGTGAGAGGAACAGAGTGAAGGCTCAGGACTTTGGATAGTAGTTTATAGATATGCAGAACTATACTCATTTTTATTAGCAGTGTTTAAAGATATATTTATTCTTTTGAATAATTTGCTGTTAGTTCTGGAATTGGTGAGAAAAGGCCACACAAAAAGCCACAAAGAAGTGTGAAATCAGTAACACTATGTACTTGGAATGCTTGGGAGCCAATTTTGCACAAAATATATTTGTTCCTACCTTTGGAATTTGGGTTTATCAAGATTGGCTGCCATGAGGCTCAAAGGGCTCTTATGTGCAAGTACGATGGGCTTTCTTGGAGTGGGAGGCCCCCAGGCATTCTTTTCTCAAACAAGAAGTATAGGAGTTGGTGGAAAAAGGAAAATGTAGACAGTATATTAGATGGTTATGAACATCGGCTTTGGAGACAGACAAGCCTTATATTACACAGTAGCTAGGTCATTTACTGTGGGCATGATGTTAAGCAACTAGCTTATTCTCTTATTTAAAATCTTCATCTGTAATATTATAATAACCAGGACTACCTTATTGAATTGTTATAAAGATTGAAGATATCATCACGAAAAAGTACTTGGTGTATTGTCTGGCACAGCAAAAGTGCTTAATAAATGAGAATGTAGTTAGTAGTCATTGATGTTATTGTTGATGTTTTGTTTTTGCTGTTGTTCTCAGTATGATTTAAGATTGAGTGAGAACTGACTCTAGGCACAATGAAAGGATCAGTGGAGACTGAGGTACTTGAGCTGTAATCAAAGTAGGCTGTTATTTGTTCTGGAAACTGCTCCACACAATTTTTCTATAAATGAACAATGAGAACTAATTTGGAGGCCCTGCCAGGTCAATGCATTTTTGTGATATAAGAACAGACTTTATTTAAGAGAAGATTCTGAGAGTGCATAGTTGGGAATGATAAGCTTGAAATGAGTGAAAATGTAGGGAGGAATCTAGCCAATCAGGAGAGTGGAATGAATCCTCGTGATCTATGGAGTGACAGATGCTCTTCAAATCCTGCTATTTATATTTTCTTCTTCACAACTTTTGGAAGAAGTTCAGGAATGGCATGGCATATATTCTATGTGCTCCCATAACACAGCAATAAAGGGCAGAATTTAAGAGCAGAGAGACAAGATTACTGAGATTAGAATTTAAGAGAGAGGGAGAGATTAGATCACTGCATATCTTAGTTTTCTTATTTATAAAATGGGGAGTTTTTGTAAGCTTAAGTATGCTCATATGCACACATGTACACACACACACACACACACACACACACACACACACACACCATTATAGCAGTGCCTCAACATGTGTTCCAGAAATGCTGGCTGTTTTTTTAGGTGATCATCACAATGTGCACTAATTGTTGGCTTGCTTGTCTATATCTTCTGTTAAAACAGCGGCAAGAAGCCGGGCATGGTGGCACACGCCTGTAATCCTAGCACTTGGGAGGCTGAGGCAGGAGGATCGTGAGTTCAAAGCCAGCCTCAGCAATGGTGAGGCACTTAGCAACTCAGTGAGACCCTGTCTCTAATAAAATACAAAAAAGGGCTGGGGATGTGGCCCAGTGGTCGAGTGCCCCTGAGTTCAATCCCTGGTACCAAAAAACAAAAACAAAAACAAAAAACAGCTGCAAGCTGACTTCTTTTAAAGAGTATAAAGAAAATAAGAATAGCCTCATGAATGACATTGTAGGAAAGTAAAAACTCAAGCCATCAAGAACTTGAGAAGGCCCATCATCCCCACAAGGGGCAGAAGCACTCCCAGTCCTGGGAGTGGATGGCAGTGACCAAACAAGAATGCAGTCTGCCTTGTTCTGAAGCTGAGGCCTGATGCACCCCTCAGTTGCCATGTCCCTGTCAAGAGCACCAGCAGTGAACAGGCAAGGGACAATCAGAGCAGGAAGTTGGAACTAGGTGAATCTACACAGGACTCTGATGAGAGAAAAAGGGATTGGCAGGGTGGTGTGGGAAAGCTGGATATGGGTTGCTGAGAAGGGAGGAAGAACGTTAAGAACACTACCTCTCTCACTGTTTCCCATCCAGCCATTTCCTAATGGAAACAACAGCTGTGTGATGCCTTAAGGTTCTTACTTTATGAGCCATTGAGGTGTTTGAAAATTATTGTTGCAATAACGGCTGTATGTATTTTAGATTCCAGGAAGTCTGGGTCAAAGTAGCTCCTGAGAACTGTGGAGTATGGAAATATTGTATTTTCTGGGAAAAGTTCCTTTATTTAGTACCAACCCCATCATTAGGTCTAGGGTCATCACAGAGCTGCATTTCATTTTGCCCTTTTAATACGTAGAGCAATCACTTAAATAAGGGCACTCAAGCCACCTGTACACTATTAAGCTGAATTTAAACTTGGTCACATTTTAATGTGTGATCAGAAAGGCAAATGGGGATATTCTCAATGTTGTGTCTGGATGCACTCCATTGAACACATTCCTAGCTCTCTCTTCCTTTCCCTGGCTCTATTTCTAGGCTTCTGTTCTAATAGCCATTGGATTTTTAATTGTTTCTCACATTATTCATAACAGTAAACTTGGTAAATACAGAAAAAATGGAAAATTTAAAAGGTAATCAAAATTCAAAACTCAGAAATAACTGAACAAATGTCAATTAGCTTATTCATAAGTTTTGCTATTATAACTTAGGAGGCTGAACACATTCTTGGACATAACCTTTGTGATGAATATGCAAGAGTTCTTTAAGGTAGAGGAAGATTGATTGTTTGAAAAAGTTCTGATGGACCTTGGAAAATTCACAAATTCAGCTTAGATAATGCTGAATTCCAGTATGGCTAGAATCATCTATATTCCCATCAGCAATTTAAGTATTCTATTCCTCCTAATCCTCACCTGTACTTGGCTTTTCAGACATATATTTGGCAATTTCAATATTTAAAATAATTGCTTTTAAAAATTATTACTAGCTTTTTTTTTTTAAGTTTGCTGATTTTTTTTTTTTTCTTTTTGTACTGGAGATTGAGCCCAGAAATGCTTTCGCACTGAGAAATATTCCCAGACCTTTTAATTTTTTCTTTTAAGACAGGGTCTCACTAAGTTAGCTGTCCTTGAATTTACTATCCTTATACTTCATCCCCCAAGTTTCTAGGATTACAGGAATATGATGTTCCTGTATTATTTGACTTTCATATGACTTATTTTGTATATGTCATTTATATAGAATTTTTGCATTTTGAAAAAAAAAATTTTAAATTCATGAGTGCAGCCTCTAACGTAAGCTGAAATGATTACTGCTTTCAAGAATTCATGTTCTTAAATAATCAGCTTCTCTTTTTTTTTTTCCTTTATGATTGGTAGAATATGACAAGGAAGTATGTGACCTCCAAACACAATTTTATGTCTTTTGCTCTCTCAAGGTCACTCTTTTTGGGAAAAGCCAGTTGCCATATTGTGAGTGAACTCCAGATACCCTAAAGAGAGGTGCATGTGCTAAGGAACTGTGGCCTCCTAGCCATAATATGTGAACAAGCCATCTTGGTAGCGTATCCTACACACTGCACCAACACTTCAAATAATTGTGGCCCTAGCCAACATCTTCATTGCAACCTCATGAGAGGCCTGAGGATGAAGTGTCCAGCTGGGCCCTTCCTAAATTCCTGACCCACAGAAATTATAAGAATAAAAGCTTTTTTCTCAAGCTGATAAATTTTAGAATAACTAGGGCAGCAATAGAAGACTGACAGAATATTGATTTGTAAAAATATCTCATGTATAAATGGTATATAAAGTATTAAAAAAACTCTCATTAATCATACAAACTAATATTTTTTTTTATCATTTTCTCATTTGCATTTCCCTCTCTACTTATACAAAATATATTTCATCTTTCTAACTAAATTTTCTCAGGGGTTCTACTAGAGCTGTTTTTGATACACTAAAAAATGTTTCATTTATATCTTTGCTTTTCTAATTATTTTTATCAATCCTTGCAATTCCAAATTTGTGTTGATTCTTTTGCTATTGCTGTTAATAGCACAGGATCTGGTTGTTTGAACCTAGTTGCAAGTATTTATATTATATCAAAGATGTTTAATCTATTTTCATCTGATTTGAATAAATATGTCCTATCTTACATTTTGATGTGTGTTTTCTGTTTATTTCTGTTTCTTTGTTAACTCATTTCATTTTCTGAAGTATGTGTTCTGGACTGTGAATATTACACATCCTAATTCCTAGATTTTTGATCCACTTTGAGTTGAATTTTGTGCATGGTGAGAGATAGAGTTTTAATTTCATTTTGTTGCATATGGATTTCCAGTTTTCCCAGAACCATTTGTTGAAGAGGCTATCTTTTCTCCAATGTACGTTTTTGGCGCCTTTGTCTAATATAAGATAACTGAAATTATATGTGTTAGTCTCTGTGTCCTCTAGTCTATACCATTGGTCTACCAGCCTATTTTGGTGCCAATACCATGCTGTTTTTGTTACTATTGCTCTGTAGTATAATTTAAGTTCTGGTATAGTGATGCCACCTGCTTCACTCCTCTTGCCGAGGATTGCTTTAGCTATTCTGGGTCTCTTATTTTTCCAGATGAATTTCATGACTGCTTTTTCTATTTCTATGAGGAATGTCATTGGAATTTTGATTGGCATTGCATTAAATCTGTATAGTGCTTTTGGTAGTATGGTCATTTTGACAATATTAGTTTTGCCTATCCAAGAACAGGGTAGATCATTCCATCTTCTAAGGTCTTCCATAATTTCTTTGTTTAATGTTCAGGAGTTTTCATTATAGAGGTCTTTCAAGTCTTTGGTTAAGTTGATTCCCAAGTATTTTATTTTAGAGACACTACACCTAATAGAAGAAAAAGTAAGCTCTAATCTCCAACATGTTGGATTAGACCCCAAGTTCCTTAATAAGACTCCTGTAGCATAAGAATGAATATCAAGAATCAATAAATGGGATAGATTCAAATTACAAAGCTTCTTCTCAGCAAAAGAAACAATCAGTGATGTGAATAGAGAGCCTACTAATTGGGAACAAATCTTTACCACATGTACGTCAGATAGAGCACTAGAATATATAAAGAACTCAAAAATCTTAACACCAAAAAAAATAATAACCCAATCAATAAATGGGCCAAGGAATTGAACAGACACTTCTCAGAAGAAGATATACAATCAATCAACAAACACTTGAAAAAATGTTCAACATCTCTGGCAATTAGAGAAATGCAAATCAAGACCACTCTAAGATTTCATCTCACACCAGTCAGAATGGCAGCTATTAAGAACACAAACAACAATAAATGTTGGCGAGGATGAGGAGAAAAAGACACGCTCATACATTGTTGGTGGGACTGCAAAATGGTGCAGCCAATGTGGAAAGCAGTATGGAGATTCCTTGGAAAACTTGGAATGGAATCACCTTATAACCCAGCTATCCTACTCCTTGGTCTATACCCAAAGGACTTAAAAACAGCATACTACAGGGACACAGCAACATCAATGTTTATAGCAGCACAATTCACAACAGCTAAACTGTGGAACCAACCTGGATGCCCTTCAGTAGATGAATGGATAAGGAAAACGTGGTATATATTCACAATGGAGTATTACTCAGCAATAAGAGGGAATAAAATCATGACATTTGCAGGTAAATGGATGAAATTGGAGAATATAATGCTAAGTGAAGGTAGCTAATCCCAAAAAGCCAAATGCCAAATGTTTTTTTTTTTCTGATATAAGGAGGCCAATTCAGATTGGGATTGGGATGGGGAGCATAGGAGGATTAGAGGAACACTAGAATGGCTAATGGGGAGGGAGCGAAAGGGAGGGGGCAAAAGGATGATGCAAAAGAAAAAAAAAAAGATGGTAGAATGAGATGGATATCATTACCCTAAGTGCATGTATGAATTTACGAATGTGAATATACTTTGCATACAACCAGAGATATGTAAAAATGTGCTCTATGAGTATAATATGAAATGTGATACATTCTGCTGTCATTTCTAACAACTTAGAATAAAATATAAATTTGAAAATAAGAAAAAAAAGAATATTACACATCCTTATAAAAACTTCTCAGAAGCTGTGTTTGTAAAATAATATTTAAACAAATACATCTTTATCAGAACCAAAAACACAGGGTCTAATATACTGATTTTTAAATTGTGAGTTACAACAAAATAGTGGGTCATAAAACCAATTTAATATGGAGGTTGCAAGCCTTTTTAGCTGTGGCCCATATTAAAAACACATTTCACCTCAATAAAATATCTTTCTATCCACAGACACATATCTCAAGATACTGGATAAGGAAGGTGCATATGTTTGTGTAGTAATAAAAATGTGTTTATTTCTATGAGTTATATTTTTAACAATTTGAAGAACATAGTTTTCTATTTCATAAAATATGATGAAGTTATTATGTCTTAGACCTTATCACCCTTTCCCTATGCACCTCCTAAGTTTTATTAGGAAGACTTAGATATAGCAACAATTATTAATTCACTGTTTATATGACATGCATCTACATTGTTTATTACAATCTATATCAAATGTGTCTTCTTGTTTTCTCTTTTTTTTTCTTTCTCTCTTTCTTTTTTTTTTTCTTTTTGTTGGTACTGGGGAATGAACTAAGGGGCACTTGACCACTGAGCCACATCCCCACCCCTATTTTGTATTTTATTTGGAGAAAGGATCTCACTGAGTTGTTTAGTGCCTAGCTTTTGCTAGAGGTGGGCCATCTTCCTGCCTTAGCCTCCTGAGCCACTGGGATTACATGTATGTGCCACCATACCCAGCTCTTGTTTTCTTTAATTGATTTAAATGTTAACCATCAGCTCTTTGTTCTTATAATAACTCTTTTATTAAAATTTTAAATTATATTCCTCATCAGATAAACAACCTTGGTTTTATTAGCATGAATTTTAAAAACATGCTATTGTTTTAACAGATTAATATATCAAAAAATTTTTTTACAACTGTCAAGAAAATATTTTAGGAATATCAGTAATTTTCTGGACATTACTGTAGGCTCTGATTGGGCAAAAAGAATACATCTGGATTTTTAAAAGTGTAAGTATGGGCTACGTGTGTACAGGTGAATATGAGAGTGATGCTGAGGGTGGCAACATCAGCTACTTGTTTTCACTCACTTATGTGCACACCTTACATGGTTGTGTTCTCTGGGGACATAAAAATCCTTAAGAGGTTCAAGAAATCCAGAATATAGGTGCAGTTATCCCCATGGTCCTGTGGAAGCACAGATCATGAAGTAATTTTTCTTAGTTTAAATGAATATTTGATAGAAGATCTATGATTCAACACCAGGTAAACTAGCTCTAGGATCTATATTTTGAATATATATTTAATGCAACACATATAATATTGAGTTTTAAATCATTTTATAATTTATTTATATGATTTTATTTTATTTTATTTTTTTGTGGTACTAGGGATTGAACCCAGGACCTTGTGCATGTGAGGCAAGCACTCTGCCAACAGAGCTATATCTCCAGCCCCTATTTCTATGAATTTTTAATAAATAAAAGGTAAAGGAGTTTTTTGCAAATATTTATTTATTTATTTTTATGTGGTGCTGAGGATCAAACCCAGTGCCTCACGTGTCCTCATGGCTTCTGAGGCAAGTGCTCTACCACTGAGCTACAAGCCCAGCCCAGAAAAGGAGTTTTTAAACTCCCATATGATGGACTGAGTTAACAAAGACACCCTTTGTACAAATACATGTAGAAATGCTAAGACATAATCCAAAAAATTATTTAAGAATTTTAAAGAGGATGAAATTCTCAAAATCTGGAAACCAGGAAGGAACTTAAAACCTGACGAGTTAAGGGAAAGTATGGAGACACTGGGGGAGCTTTGCATAGGACAGAAGTCCTAGGAGATCTTCCTGTTCATGAAAAGATGATGTGAAAAGTACCTCTCATTGGCCAAAGAAGAACAACAGAGAGTATGTCTTCTGGTTCAGAATAAGGGAAAAATCCTACTTACCCATGAGAAATTGGGGTAGTGTGGAAATCACAAAAGGTGACATTAAGGTGAATCTGGTACTGAACCAGAGAATATGAATACCTAAGGACTGCAGGCAGAAGCACACACACAACCCCTAGTTCCAGGACAGGGAACACTGGGGTGGTACAGGATGAACATATGCTGCAGGGAAGCTAAACCCACAATGTCCAATACTAACCACGTGCTACACAACAACCTGGAGGGCTAGCAACCCATGAACTTAAGAAAACAGAACCATATGAAAGACTAAGACTTACTTATTAAAGGTGGTAGACAGAAAACATACTATGATGAGAAAATAAGTTACTATAAAAAAATCTCAGGTAGAGTGGAAAAAAGAAAAAAAAACATTTTTTTTTTTTTTTTTTTTTGGTACTGGGCATTGAATTCCGGGGCATTCAACCACTGGGCCACATCCCCAGCCCCCCCCCTTTTTTTTGTATTTTATTAGAGACAGGGTCTCCCTGAGTTGCTAAGTACCTCGCCATTGCTGAGGCTGGCTTTGAACTCACAATCCTCCTGCCTCAGCCTCCCAAGTGCTGGGATTACAGGTGTGTGCCACCGCGCCCGGCTCTGAAAAAAACATTTTTAAACAAATAAAACAGATGAATTTTATCGTGGGTGAACTGCATATCAATAAAGAAAACTCTTATTTAAAAATGAAATCAAAATTGAAAAAAATACTGAATGTTTTAATGTTAGATACAGGTGAAGCAAGTAATTAAAATGTAAGATTTATATGAAGAAATTATGGAGCACAAAGATAAAAATAAAAGTATGAAAGAAAGCTTAAAAATTTATTGACTCTCTTTCATGCTTTAAGTTTATTTTGCAAAAATAAATGAATAAATAAATAAATAAATAAATAAATAAATAAATGAAAATATATTAGCTAGGTATGTTGGTACACACCTTTAATCCCAGTAATTTGGGAGGCTGAGGCAGGATGATTTCTAGTTCAAGGTAATCCTCAGCAATTTAGGGAGGCCTTGTCTCAAAGTAAAATAAAAAAGTCTGAGGATGTAGCTTAGTGGTAAAACATCCCTGGGTTTAATCCCTAGTACCAATAAAAATAATAATAATAAGGCACCTACTATATGTTCAGATATTTTTATTATGCTGGGAAGTATAACCAATGAGAAGGGGAAACAAAAACATAGCTTTGATGGAGTGTACTTCTGTGGAGTAAATAAGAGGGGTAATAAAGAACTTTCACCACTAAGATGCATAGAACGTCAAATAACAACAAGTGCTTTGGAGAAGAAATATATGGTAGCAGGTGGGGGTGGGGTGCTGTCATAATGGTGAAATTTTGGTACTGTAAGAAGATCTTCACTGAATACTCATATTGGAGCAAAGCCCTGAGAAGAGAAGCAAGTGATGAGAGACCTTGGAAAGAGCTTTATAGGCTAGGGGAAAGGTTTGGGGGCATAGCTGGCATGTTGAAGTAACAAGAAATTTGGTAGCTTCAGAAAGGACAGGAGGTAGAGCAGTGGGACAAAAAGTCATAGAGGTAGCTGGAGGTGAGTGGGGAAGACCTTTTAGATCCTCGTGGGAGTGAAGGGGCTTTCACTTTTATTTGGAGTAAAATTGGAAGCGATTGGAGGGTTATGATGAGACAACATGATCTGAAAAATATGCTTACTAGTGCCATGCAGTGGTACACACCTTTAATCCCAGCAGTTTGGGAAGCTGAGGCAGGAGAATCACAAGTTCAAAGCCAGCCTATGCAATTTGTGAGGCCTTAAGCAACTTAATGAGACCCTGTCTCGAAATAAAAAATACAAAAAGCTGGGGATGTGGCTCAGTGGTTAAGCATCCCTGGGTTCACTCCCTGATACCAAAACCTTTACTGAATTATTTCAGCCTCTTTTACGAGAATTAACTGTAGGGGGGAAAAAGGCAAATGAGATTATTGCAAAAACAAATAAAGAAATAATCATGGTTTGGGCCACAGTGCACAAGAAAAAGTAAGATAAGTACAATATTCTGGATATACCTTTAAGGTAGAGCCAATATTTGCTTGCAGACTTAATGCAGGTATTAGGAAAAGATTGGATAGTATGAATAAGTTTATATGAATGAATTGAGTCTTAAAAATGAGTAGAAAGAATGAGTAAAGAGCTATATTCAGAAAGATTTGGCCAAGAATTCTCTAGTATGTAGGACAGAAATATTAACTTAGGTTAAAGAAGCATACCAACTCCTAAAGGAGATACATAAAACAAGGCAAGATATTATAAAACATGGAAACCAATAGATTGATATTTAAGCAACCAAAGAAAATATTACTTGTATAAAAAAGGAGTTATGACTAAGATGCTTGATGATAATGGAAAAATGTCTTCATAGCAATTGAATAACTGTCAATCTGGATTCTATGAAAGACCAAATAATGAAATAAAATATATTTTCTCAACAAGTGGTTGAAAAAATTTGGTACTCAGTGAACTTCACTTAAAGAACCCACTGAAAGATATACATCAGGAAAAGATAAAAATGAGGGAAAAAGTCCAGAATGTCAAAAACCAAATATTTTCATAAGTATGAGGTTAAAACAAAATAAGTCCTCTGGAAATACCACCACTTCCAATAGTAAGGAGCATGGAATAATTATAAACTAGATGGATATATCAATTCAACAATTCAACAAACTTTTTTTTAAAAAAATTATGATCAGGAAGAAGCAAAGCAAAAAGGAAATAAGAGCAAAGATTAATATTAACATATTCATAATTAATATAAATAGAAAACAAGAAAAAAGGGATCAATAAGCTAAATCTTGATTACTTGAAATGACAAATAAAATTGGTAAACTCTTGGCAAGACTTATCATGAAATAAAGGATAAGGCTGGGGTTGTAGCTCAGTGGTAGAGCACTTGCCTAGTATGTGTGGGGCACTGTGTTTGATACTCAGCACCACATAAAAATAAATAAAATAAAGGTATTGTGTTCATCTACAGCTAAAAAAAATTTAAAAAAGGAAATAAAGGATAGAATCACAAAATTAATATGAGAATTTAAAGACTTTTGTCAAGACTAAAAATCACAAGAGGTTACAATGAACAAGTTATATAAAACGTTTTAATGTTATAAATGAAATGGATCAATTTTTAGGAAGATAGATTTATAAAATAGACAAAAGAAGAAATACTTTGAACTCATAATTATTATAGCAGTTGAATTTGTAACTAAATTATCTTTCACAAAAAATTTCAGATACACATCAGTTTTCCTGGTGAATTCTGCTAAACATTTATGGGAAAGATAATACCAACTCACACAAACTTTCTGGTGAATAGTGAAGACTGGATTACATAGCCAGCACATTGAAGAAACTTGGTCCAGAATTTCTTATATGTAACAGAAATTTCATAAATATCTATAATATTCTATTTATTGGTTGTGGAGTTACGAATAAATTTTCCTCAAACATAAGTAATAAAAAATGATTTGAATTGTGTATGCTAGAGGAAGACTAAATTGTCATTTTATCAACACTGTAAATATAATATTAAGAATCATTTTCATCTGCATAGAGGATCAGAAAGCACACAGTCAAAACAGGAAAGAAAAACTAAAAGTACTGTAGTGATGCATTATGAAGGTACTTGTTATTTCTGGATGTAGGAATGTCCCCTGAGAAGCTCATGTATTAGGCCACATATAAAACTGTGAGCCCATAAAAAAGTTTCCTCCTTTAAGTTGTTCTTGTCAAACACTTTGGTCATAGGAATGAAAAGGTGACTAATATAGTACTTAAGAAATTCTGTCATGAGACTTGGTATTTTTCAATTTTTCAAAATTTTGGATTCTTGCAATTTATTTCTGCAATCTAAGCATTTACTCTGTAACTAACTGTGAATTTGTAATCGTCCTCTTTCTTAGAGAATAAGCTTCAGGTTATCTCAGGCCTCTCAGTTTATAGGATTTTTGATGGTTATTAAAAAACAAACAAATGTAAATACGTATAACAAAAAAATAATCAATCAAGAAAAGATGTAAACAGAGTTCAGAATTGAATAGAGGTAGCATTGAATCTGTAGCTAAATTGAGGAAGTATAACTGTATTAAATTCTTCTGATCCATAGACATTGGATGTTTTTTTCCATTTAGTCAGATATTCTTAAATTTTGTCCATCAACTTTTTATACTTTTCAGAGTATAAGATTTGTACTTTTTGTTAATTCTTTTCCATTTTATTTTTTCATGCTATTTTTAATGGAATTGTTTTCTTAATTTTATTTTATATAATTCATTGTAAGTATAGAGAAATAAAATTATACAATAATTGATCTCAACAATGTAAAACATAAAGCACTGAATGTGGCACTTGAAAAATAATATAGCTATTAATTTGCTGTTGCTTAAACATCAGAAAGTGAATTATTCAAATACAATCGTCTATGAAATGAATGTTTATATCAGAACTTACATGGTAGGGGAGAAAAAAGGCGTTTATAAAATGGTGGAGTGGGCTGCTGGCTCATCTGGGAGCTTTCCATTGCTGCAGGTGATCCGGCAGCCCAGAATCCAACTTGCTATTTGGCAGTAACAGTATAGAAATAATTGCAATTCAGAGAGAAGATTGGATTAACTTATTCTTCATGTACTCCCAAAACTTTGGTGTCATGAGCATGTGCTTTATGACTGCACCTTCTTTTCATGGTCAGGAGAAATCAACTCCCATATCAGAGTTCTGAAACCTTAAGGGTAGGGTTTTGGAAATGAAGCAAGAAGTTGCATGTCCCCAGAAGGACATCTGTGTGCAGGCATGAGAGGACAGCTTGGGATGGCCTTAAACTGTCACAAAAGGAAGATTGAGAATGTCTGATTTAAGTTTTGCTTAAAATTCTCCTACGTGCCCACATCAATTCTTTCCTGATCAGAACAGATTCATTCATTCCTTAAATAACATTCTGTGGCAGTATTTAATTTTTTCAGCTGAATACCCACCTAACAAATTACAGAGGCATCATGCATACATTAATAAATCCCAGACCTACAAGATATGCACAGAGAATCTGCCCTAAACCTGAGCCTGTGGTTTTCACACAACTATTCATTCTTCTTTTCCAGGTTCATGCCACTAAAAGAAATGCCTTTCACACAATAATGAATTTCTGTCATCCCACAGGCATTAGTTTGATTAGAAATCAAAGTTAAATATAGGTTCCAAGGGGAAAAATAAATATTTAACTTGGGAAGTGTACATTTGCCTTCAGTACTCTGCAAGATGGCACAGAAGCTTTGAGCCATTTCCTTTGTAGAGTGTCACTCCTCTGAGGAAATTGGACACTGCTTTGTTTTAACAAGGTTGGAGCATTTATTTTCTTCTCTTAGCTCCTGCCATGTTTCTTCTCTGATTAAAACACATACTGTAAAGCTCCTGACTGAATATGGAGCCGCATGAAACATGTATGTGTGTCTGAAGTCTTTCATTCTACAAACCTATGAAAGGCTAAAAATTACAGGGGAGAAAGATGGAAATATCTGCCTGCAGAGGTGAGACTCTTGGCAACACCGGGGACATTTTCCATATCCTCTGGTAGAAAGAGGGCCTTTTCTTCCCAGCATGTGTTTCCTACATCATAAAAATAAAAATTCCTTGTTCGTCAGATTCACATTTCCATTCCACTGTGACTATGTCCACACAAATCTGGAAAACTTGTTGATTGATAAAGTCACAAAATTTATCAACTTGCGTAAAAAAGGAGTGACTGGAAAATTGGCAGAAATCAGATAACTTTACACAGTAGATAGAGTTGTTGGTTGCCTTCCTCAAACTCAGTTTCTCATATTTGCCATTTTTTCCAAGATAATATTCACTCATTATTCAAATTTACTAAGGCATCTGGTGTTCCAATCACTGATTGGACACAAGGGGAGATTTAAAAATATATATTAGACCTCCTCCTACCCCCAGTGGCTCAGGAGGCTGAGATAGGAGTAACTCAACTTCAAAGCCAACCTCACATCTTTAGTAACTTAAAAGGCCCTAAGGTACTTAGTGAGAGCCTGTCTCAAAATAAAAAAATAAAAAAGGGCTTGGGATATGGCTCAGTGGTTGAGTGCCTCTGGGTTTAGTCCCTGATCTATCTCTCTCTCTATCTCTCTCTCTCCTCTCTCTCTCTCTCTCTCTCTCTCTCAGTAAAACACAGACAAATGCACAAGGATTATTTCAATGTGAGGAATGCAGGCAGGCACAGGGTACTATAAGATCACACTTGAAACCAGCTGAGCCATAAGTCATAGGGTGGAAGCCACATCATTCATATAGGCTTGAACTCATAATATGTGTAAGACATACAGCTTGACTTTTCTATACCTTGACAATTTTTTTTTAATGTCCATTCTGTTGGGAGGTAATAGTAAAAAAAAATTAATAGAAAAAATTTTTAAAAGTTAATAGAAAATTAATGTCACTCTAACATTTCTTCTGAATTTCATTACCTCTCAAGAAGTTTATTTTGGAGTAAAGCACTAGAATGTGGGGCCTACTGTTCCTTTTTGTAATCATGTAAGCATCCCCTGAGACCTCTTTTGTCTTGTCCAGTACTTAGTATAAGAGTCTCTAGAGGAGACTGTTGTTTCCAGCTATATTGCCTTTCATTTAGCCACTAGTAACTTTGGCATATTCCAGTCATTCCTGGGGACATGTGTCATTCTACTACACTCTAGGAGTTTGCAAAGTTGTTCAAGGCCTTGCCTATCTATGTACCATGGAGTAATTTCTCCTCCAGAGTCATGCTTCCTGAAGACAAGCCCAGAATGAGGCCTGGTGCTCCTCCCAGAGCTCATCCTAGGCTTGCCTTCCAGACACACAAACCACACTGTGGCTGCCCTTTCCTCTCTGTCTTTCCTTTCTCTTTATTACAATACCCCTGAGGCTGAAGGTCAGGGTATGGTGACTCATTCTCATATTTGTGCTCATTTTGTTTTCTGTGCTATTTACCCTTTGTTTTGTCCCAAGTGCCTAACATTTTAATGCATAAAAATCAAGGACACATTCCCATCTCTCTCTCTCCCTTTCCCTTGCTAGAATGGGGAGAAGGGCTAAATGGAAGAGAAGAAAACAATGTGGAAAAATATTGAATTATTGTTTTATGTTATAATCTTTATTTTTAGTACAATGTTATTTTAGATATATTTCTTGTAAGTCATTTCAAGAGATCAACTATCAAATGCAAGGATCACCTCTATACATGAGCAATGGTTGATGGCAGGAATTCACAGTGCTTTTTTGGCTGACAAGTTTTTGTGTTAGGTTTCAGGCTTCCTGGCCTTGATGGTTTAGTACAGCTCCGTACATCACTATCTGATTCAACTTTATGTAGATCTCATCACATAATTCTTATGCCTATAAATGCTCCTTTGTCCTTATCCTGTTTCAGGACCCTCTTACCTTATTTGAATGAATATAAAAAAATTTGTAATTGGTATCCCAGTTTTCCCTGTTCTCCTCTAACCCATCATAAACCCGGCTGCTGGATTAAGTTCTTCATTCCTGTCCTATCATTCAAGGAATCCCATGAAACCCTCCATTGATTAGTCCCTGTGCAGTGTAGGACTAACTAATCAGGTTACTGTTTTAGATCCTGTACATTCAAAAGAAAGTACTGGCCCTTGATAACTACTTGGAAATAGCATCTAAGCCCTCAAAATATTGTGAGTGTCTATGTATACCTGAGAACCTTTGGACATACTAGACATTTTATGCTAATGGTGTGTTTATGGTGACTGCCTGGGTCATGGTGTCAGCTGGGCTTCCAGGAGGCTGAGTAACTAAGGTCAGTCAGGCAGACACTCCATGTCTACAATGACTGAATCCTGATATAAAAACCATGGGTGGGTGTCAGCTTGAGTGTGCTTCTCTGGTTGGTGATATTCCACACCTGTTGTCACACATTGCGTCTGAGAGAATTAAGTTCTGTTCCCACCATATAATAGCAACTTATACATAGTCTTTAGTGGATTCTGTCCTACATGCTTTCTAACTTAGCTGATTTTAATCTCTATGCCTTTATTGTAATAAACTGAAACCATGAGTACAAAAATGTTCTGAGTTCTGTGAGTTCTAGCAAACTTTTGAACTAAGGGTGGCTTAGAGATGGTTTGACTTTCAGGCCTCTTTCCACATACAACCTTTTCACCAAAATGTAATGGTTTAGTTTATGGCATCTGCTCTGAGCTTTCCTGTGCCCAAGTACATATTTATGCTGTTCCTTTCCCATAGAAATGGATTAATAAGTGGTGGAAGAATCACAAGATGGTCTATTTCAAATCCTATGCTGCTGTACATCCTTAGTCTTTTGAATTGGTATTTTGGTATATTCTCCCATGAAATTTTAGCTATTCAAACAAAGATCAGTTTAATATTAATATAAGGTGTTCTACCCAAGCTCCCAAATATCTAGCAATTTCTCCATAATATTTTGAATCTATAGTCTCTTCTTGCTTTCCTTTCCTTTTTGTACAATTTATTACCTGAATCAATGTGAATTCTGTCCTAGTAACTTCCAATTGTTTTGCCTTTGAGATTAGCAAACACATTTTTTGACAGCATAGAAAGTTTTTGATCCTTATCTCAGATCCATGCACAAATCTGTTTTTATATTGCTAGAAGTTTTGCACAATTTGAAGGAGGGTGTTAAAGTCTCAGACCTAGCAAACTGTATGGCTACGTAAATCTGAAGTCTGTACGAGCTATTCCCATAGGCAACAAAATACATGCATACATTGCAACATAGATTCTTTCTGATTAAAGAAGTCTAAGTATTCCCTATAGAACTATGAATAATCCAGGATTGAAAAATATTATGCTTTATTAAAATGTATCTTCATAGGAAATATGTATGTATAATTTTTCTTACAGGAAATCCCCATTGTGGCAAAAAAAGATATAATAACATAGTAAAGGCAAACAAGTAAATATTTTACATTACTAAGTTGCAGAACTGGAAATTATGTAGGTTTACGTTGGAAATTCTTCAAGATCTTACATAAGGAAAGTACATGAATAAGCAGTTACTTTGTAGAAGCATACACATGTCATGAGGGTATTAAAGATAAAAGAGTGGTTAGTTGGCTTCTGCTGCAGAGATCTGGGATAAAATAGGAATTCTCTCCAGTGAGTGCCTGCACTTTAGTTAATGCTGTGTGCAGCCTTTCATTGTTCTACAGCAGCTTTTGTTTATCTAGGGTAGTCCCAGATCAGGTGAAAAGCAGAAGCAATCAGGTGGAAATGTTTCTGATTTTAAATGACACTGAAAACCTAAATGTGAATCTCAGAGGCCTGATACTGAAATTCAGAATAAGATTTTTAGTCTTCTCTCCCTTGGAGGGAAATTTCTGTGATATCCACTCTTCTTGCCCACTTATATTACTCAGGAAATAGATTTTCTTGGAAAAATATCACTTCCTCTTTTAACACTTCCATAAAGGTTGGAAGTTTGTGTGATAGTTCTGTTTACAGGGATCAGGAGACCTTATTTTTATTATTTAAAAAAATTGAAACATAACAGTTATACAAGTTTATGGAATACAGGGAGATATTTCAATATATACATAAAATGTGTAATAATCAAATCAGGGTAATAATATATTCAACACCCTGAAGGTTTATCTATATTATTAACATTCAGATTCTTCTCTGTGAACTATTTTGAAATATACCATTAAATGCTGCCAACCAAAGTTACTCATTTATGCTATAGAACATTATAAGTTATTCCTCCTAAGTTTAATCCTTCCCCATCTTCTATTTTAGTTTTGATAATTGACTCTACCATTTATAGCTATGTGCAATCTTAGGTAGATAAAATACTGAATTTCAGTGTCTTTATCTGTTAATTGGGGATAGTAACTACCCTGTCTGCTTTAGAGATATTATAAAGATCAGTTGCAACAATGCATATGAAATATGTTTAGATGTTAAGCCATGTTTAAGTGCAAGTTTTGTCTTTCCTATTCTTTCATAGTAACAAGTATCTTCACCCCTTCCCCATGGGTCATAAGATGAGCATATTACTAATTATCTTTAGCCATCTCACAATATTCATTTTCTTTAGCTATGTCTGCTTATTCATTCAGCTACTATTCGAGTGCTGCTTGCACATAGGGGCTATGTTTTTTTTGCAAATCAGAGGAGTCTGGTCAAGATGGGGCAATAACTGAGAAAGGTGGGGAAGAACCCTTAGAGGAGTTCTGGTTCACAGGATTCAAATAGTATTTAACCTAGAGCATTTTATTTCCATGGGCTCAAATCAACTATTTTGCTCTTCTATTTCTATAGTTGTTATGGTATAGATTAGGTGACTCCTCTCCCCCATGTGTGAAACAATGCAAGAAAGTTTAGGTATGGAATGATTGGGTTAAAATAGGCTTAATCTAATCAGTGAATTAATCCCCTGATAGGGATTAGGTTGGTGGTAACTGTAGGCAGGCAGGATGTGGCTAGAGGAAGTGGGTCCCTGGGGGTGTGCTCTTGGCATTTATATTTTATCCTGTGGAGCAGAACTCTCTCTCTCTCTCTGATCCTTGGTTCAATGTCCTGAGCCACTTTCCTCCCTGACACTCTTCTTTCATTATGTTCAGCCTAACATTGAGACCCAAGGAATGGAGACAGCCTTCTATGGACTGAGGCTTCTAAAACCATGAGCTCCAAAATCAACTTTTACTTGTCAGTTGTTTTGGTCATAGCAGCATAAAAGCTGACTAAAGCAATATTCTTCATACAAATAACATTTGTTTTGATAGATCAAAGATGGGGAAAAAAAAACCCAGCAGCTCAGACCAAAAGAAAGCTAACTTTTTAAAATTGGAGGTAACATATGTGCATGAGGAAATATAAAGATGCCGAGGCTTAGAGTTGTCCTCATGAAGTTAATAGTCTAGTTATAAAATAAATAAGGAATTAAACAAAGTCATGGAGACAATCACCACCTAGGGGCCAGAAATACCATGAGCAGGATTGGAGTGGGGTTGAGAAGGAATTGGTAGGAGAAGCATCAAATGAGCCTTAATGTAAGATTGGGGAAGAGATGCTGGAAAGTCCTTATGGTGGAGAAAATTGTAACAACATGTACTGAAGATTACCCTGGCATCTCTAATACAATTGTGGGAGTCTGGATTCATTGGAAGGAGAATTCCTACTTTATTGAAAACCTGAGGAAGCAAAGGTAGCCGTGGAAGAAGAGATGAAACTGAGCACCTTTCTTTAAATATGGAGAGTAAACAGATGGGCAAGGAATCTCAGGAAACAGAGATCCATCCTTGAATTTGCAGAGCAGAGGCAGAGTGTAGTGAAGGTGTTTAATTCCTGAGACCATTGTCAATGCTAAACTTTGTTGTCTTATGATTTCAAAGAACTCTTTTCTGCTTTCTTGTGTTGATAATCCTTTTGGCCACTTTGAGCTATGCATGACTTTAAATAGCCCTGAGAGAATCCGACAAATAGGAATGTGAATTGTGTGTGTGTGTGCGCACGTATGTGTGCATATATATGTATGTGCTAAAAGTGGCACAGACAGGAATGGCGCTTAGAAAATGCCATATGCAAGATAAATTATTGTCCAATATTCAACAAATATTTTAAAGTACTAATTTGTATACCAGCTATACTAGGAAATACAGTAGTATTCAAGGCAGAGATGGTCTGGATCTCCACAGAGTTTGTAATCTAGGCCAGAGACGATATCAAAGCTAAATTCTAGGGTGGGGGGGGCAGTTTTATTCCTTTCATAGCATATTGGCAATTGTCTGGTAGGTTAAGCTAAAAGTTACATTTTCATTAAAAAATCCCCCCCCCCTTTTTTTTTTTTTGCAGTGAGATAGAGCATTAAGAATTTAGGTGAATTCACAAAAGTGATCAGCACATCAAGCTGCATCAAGATGCATAGTAATAGAGGCCACAGGGAAAACTTAAAATGCCATTGATTTATTGTGCACGCAGGCATCACAGGCCTCTGATATGATAAGAAAGCAAAATAGAGGCAGACTGTGAGATGATGAGGCAAATCTCATTCCATGGGAACCAGAGCTCCTCTGAGACTGTGTGATCTGAACCTTCACAGCTGCTTAGTGTTTGGGGCTTGGTGAAATGTGATTCAGATATGCTGGTAATACAGGGGAAGGGGCAAAGGACCCAGGGAGAACTATGAAAACTTTTTACCTGAATTAGTAGCTTTTGCAGCTACTGTGGTCAGGTGATGTGGGTGTCTGATGGTCAAACTGTTGCTGTAAACATGGAGGTATGTGTTGACTTAGGTTGGAAGGGAGGGGGATCCTTGAATGACTCTAGGAAGAATCAGAGAAGTGGACAAAGAGAACAGAAGCAAAGGGCAGATGTCATTGGACTTTCCATTTACAGTCCCAAGAGATTCAGCCTCCATGGCTGTGGCAGTTAGAACTGTGAGCTTAAACTTTCTGTGTTAGTTATTTTGTGTTGTCCTTTGTATGCTTCCCTCTAGTCCTAAGCAGTAAAACTCTTAACATGAAGAAGTATCTATTTCCCTTTAGAGGAAACAGGATATTAAATCACCCTCTGCAGCCATGGTTTTCCCCTTCTTTGCCTTAGGTGAAAAAAATAAAGTAAACTAAAGAAAGGAAGAAAGAACAAAAGAGAAAAAGAAAGAAAGGAAGGAAGGAAACAGTAGGCAGTGGCTAGTTTCAGAGGTTATGTTTGTGGCTCCTTCGCATGGAAGAATTTGAACTGGAACTGGTTCAGGCCTAAAGATGTGCAAAGTTAGAATTGCATTTGGCTAATATTGTATTTTCTTCCTTCTGTAACAATTCTGTATGTTTGTGTGCTTTCATTCCCCTTTTACTTCACCCTCTCAGCACATACAGCTCCATCTTCTGCTTCTCTCTGCCCTATTCTATGTCCTGGGGAGATAGATAACCTCATAGCATCACACATTCTCCTTTGCTGCCAGGATTTTAGTTGGGTTTGGCTAATGGAAAGAGTAGCTAGAGATTGAAGGGAGAAGAGAAAGAGGTCAGTGAGTTCCTCCCCACTTCTGATCTGCTCTGGACCACATCCTGTGGCAAGAACACGACCTTCTTGGGGGACATAAACACACATACTCACACACACACACACACACACACACACACACACACACGATTTAGTATTAATCAGCATTCTCCTAAAGGATTTACATGGTTTATTTTATTCTCACAACAGCCTCATTCATGGGGAATTATTATTATCTTTATTTTGCAAGTGAAGAAGTTAAGCATAGGGAGGTCAAATAACTTATCAAAGGATACATCCAATTAGGAAGTATCAGAGCCAAAATTTGAAATCTGTACATCTGGCCCTTAGGCCCATGTTCTTAACTGCTAAACTATACAGTGTCCAAACATTTGTTCAATAAATTAATGAATACTTCTTATCAGGGTCTTCTATTTCACATTTGGACTATAAGAGAAAAGGAGTTACCAAGTTTTAAATGTAAGAACTTGCCTAAGTCCATGTTAAGAGATTTTTTTATTCTTGAAAAAGATACTATGAGTCAAGGACAGCCAGAGAGGCATGGATCTCTTTCATGAATGCAAATCCTTTGGGAAATTTTCCCAAAGAACCCAAGAAATGCTAGACCTTTGGTCTGCCAGAACATCACCACAGGGAGAATTTTCTCACCTTTTCATCATTAATTAATTCAGTAAACACTTAATAAACACTTCTGTTGCACCAGATACCTGAGATACAGAGTGAGACATGGTCCCAAGTCTTAATGAGCATAGCTAGTAGAACATCCATTCTACTTTTGAACACACATTTTACTCATTTAAATAATTTCCCCTGAATCAGCTGGAACAAAGAACATAGCCCAGTTGTTATCTGAACTAACCAATTCCATCCTGCAGGATGATGCAACTTTGTCAAATGTGGAAACTGGTCTCTGGCTCAGCCTCATTCTATGAAGGGCTGTTTTCAGAGTCTATTCTGCACCTGTGGCTCCTTTTACAATTCCTTATAGATGACCATGTCACGGTTGCTGCCCATTTGGATGTACTTTCCAATTATTCAAAACTGCCCTTTGCTCTTCCAGCTTTAATCCCACTTTGACAAGCAATACCCCAGTGGAGACTTTTCCTCATTCAGGTGCACACTGTTCCCATTCGCAGCTTCAACCCCTCTCTCCCTTGGCACTAGATGGGATTGCCTGTACCAATCCTGTCCCCTTTTCTTGTAATTCAATCACTAACATTTATTAATTGTTTCTGTGCCTGTCTGCCAATTGCCCCTCCCCTCTGTCTGTTTCACTCTCTTACCCAAGCACCTGAAAACCAACATGGTCTCCCACATGGCAGCTACATAAGGGGATCACATTTCAGCCATGTGTGGTAATGCATCTTGAATGCAGCCAAGAAATCCACCTTGTTTTTGTTCAGTTTCAGTGTAGCATAAGCTTATGTTGAAGTGTCTAATATCAACGTCCTGTCTTTTCCCCTATTCTTGCTAGTCTTGTTGCTTTCCAGGTTTCTCCCTGGAAAAATTAAATATCTCTGTTTCAGGTTCCTTTCTTCCAGATGTATTAGCTTTCAGGTCTCCATGCTACAGCTCATTTGGTCATTTCCTGCTCATATTTCTAAGTTCTGAAGCCACTTTATGTTACTTGCCTGTCCTTAGTGATTTTGCTATGCCTTTCATTTTAGCTTGATCTGCAAATTTAATTAGTGAGCTCCATGTTCTTCCATTTTAAAGAGTATGTAAGATAATGTCAGTTCTCTGCAACAGCAGGTGGATAATAGAAATAAGGAAGGAGGGAGATTGTAACTTAAACAGCTCTCTGCAAAATAAGGAGTGAGGGAGAATGAGACAAGATGTGGGAGACATGACACAACAGCTGGGAATGTGACCTCACGGTAGCAAAAAAAAAAAAAAAAAAAAAAAAAATCCCAAAATTTGCTGGACTGTTCTGCACAGATGGTGTGGCATCACCTACTAGTACAAATTAAGCAGCAGAAATGCAAAGGGCAATTGAGGTAGAAAAGTGAAATCTCAGTTTAGGAAAGGGACTAGGGAGAGGCAGCCTCAAATATAAACAATTTTTGAAATTTAATCTCTAGAAATGAACGTAACATCTGTGTTAGGTCAGGTTTCTGGAAAACAGATTCTGAGATGGAATTTTACTGGGGAGTGATCTCAGGAACACCAGTGTGAGGAAATGAGGGCTGGGCAGGAAGTATTGGAACCATCAGGCAGTATGAACAAAGACCTCAGCTGATTCCATGGGATCACCTTGGGTGAGGATACTCCTTCAATCTCGGGTAAAAGCTGAGTCCTTCTCACTTAAGCCAGTCACTGGACTTGAGTTGCTTCTAGAAAGAAAGCCTAAACTTGTGAGATTGTTCTTTTCTGGAAAAGGTACATTTTTGGAAACGACTTCACTGAGAGTGAGCATAGACAATTTCCCCAGCAGCTGAGAGAATAAGTCTCTCAATCCTGGAGGGTCTGGTGTTTCACTTCCACACCTTAGAAGACCAGACACTCTCAGTGACATGCGTCCTTATTGAACATCCCTTCTCCTCTTCAGCAAGACTCTCTTCCATCTTCTCTGACTCAGCTTCTTCTGATCATCTTGACTGGTCCTTCTCACTCTCTGCTTTTGTTCTCTCTCTCCTTTTCTTCCACTTCCTTTTTAAATATGGACACATGGATTTGTTCCTCCAAAAATAATTTCAAATATAAAACTAAATAATCTTCTTTTTTTATGTTTTATTAGTGTGCTATAGTTTTACATAATTGTGGGATTCATTTTGACATATTCACAAATATGTAGAACATAATTTGCTCCATTTTGATTCCCAGAACTGCAGAGCTGAGGGAGGAGGGTAGTATGAGGGAGTGAAAGGGAACAAAAAATAATTCTTAAAAATCCATGATGTTCCAGATTTTCAGTAATATATTTTTTGCTTTTCCATCAATACTTGTATCTGAAAAATCTCACTCCCTTAGCTTTTATCTTTTACTTCTTCTACGGTGATTTCCGAGTTTTTTAACCCTGGGTTTAGCTTTGCTTATAAAAGAAATGGCTGTGCATCTCACTCCTGGGTCTATTCCCAAAGGACTTAAAAACAGCATATTACAGTGACACAGCCACTTCAATGTTTATAGAAGCACAATTCAAAATAGCTAGGTTGTGGAACCAAACTAGATGTCCCTCAGTAGATGAGTGGATAAAGATAATGTGGTATATATACACAATGGAATTTTACTCAGCAATAAAAGAAAATAAAATAATGGCATTTGCTGGTAAATGGATGAAGTTGGAGAATATGATGCTAAGTGAAATCAGTCGATCTCAAAAATCCAAATACCGAATGTTTCCCCTGATATAAGGAGGCTGGTTCACAGTCTTGTTGGGTCGGGTGGGGGTACATAGGAGGATTAGAGGAACATTATAATGGTCAAAAGGAAGGGAGGGGAAGGGAGGGGAAGGGAGGGGAAAGGAGGGGAAGGGAAGGAGCAAAGGGGGATGGAGGGGAAAAAAGAAAAAGTGGTTGAATAAGATGGATATCATTGTTCTAAATGCATGATTGAAGACTTGAATGCTACGAATATACTTTGTATACAAACTGTTTTGTGTAAAAAGATGCTCTGTATGTGCAGTATGAATTGTAATACATAATACTACTATAAATTAAAAAAAATATTTAAAAAAAAAAGAAATGGCTGTGGTCCCTCACATTGTGCCCAGCAGTGGAGAGCATCTTCCCCTGATCTAAACATATTTAATGAAATATCACATAGTCAGTCTCACAAATATGGGATACCTGAGCTTGTCCCAAGTCTTCTACTCAAAGTATGATTCATGGACCAACAGCACTGCATTCCCCAGGGTCTTATTAGAAATGCAGAATTACATGCCTTATCCAGACCTATCGAATCAGAATCTTCAAGAGCAGTCATTCAAGATTGAGAAGCACAGATCTAAAACTTTCTTCTCCAAATACCATATCCAGTGAATAACTGATTCTATTTTATTTTTAATCACTCTCTCAGGGCTATCAAATAACATGTGAAGTGATCTACCTTCCATGTCTCCTGTAATTGCTTTTTCAGACTGATGAATGTATCTTCCTAAAATATATCATGTCCTTGCTCTTTGAGCTGCTACCACAGCCTGAAGTACAAAAAACCCAAAGTTCAAAAGAAAAAACAAAACAGAACAATGTTCCAACATGATATTCATACCCCTTCTTTTCTGTTCTCACCTTCCACTTTTCCCTTCCAAATACCAGCTCTCAAGCTTACTGGTCTTCTACCTAAGTACCTATTTAATACGCTGTGTCATCATGTTTTGTACTATTTCTTCTGAAATATTCATTTATTTCCTAATCTGTCTTTAAAAATCTTACTTAGGGCTTTAGGTTTCAGTATAAATGTCTTGTTTTCCCTTAAGCTTTATGCTAAATGAAAATTGTGTACCACTATCAACACTTTCATATAATATTTATCTCCACAAGTAAAAGAGATGAATATCCACCATCAATAAAGTTTGTATATAGTGTGTTTTATTTGCCTGTATGTTGCATCACCTATGTAGGCTTTGGGGGTACTGAAGAGTTCAGTGTTCAATGAGTGATGGGTTATGCTGAGCACCTCATGGAAGGTTTATCTGAGATTTCCCTGTGTGTCTGCTTGCCTTAACATCTACACATCATGCCTCCCTCCCTATTCTTTGCTACCACCCTTTGCTTTCTACTGCCAGAGTGAAGAAGCGAGATCTATTTCCCTTTACTAACTCTGTCTGAAGTGACAGAGTTGATCAACGAGTTGCTGTGCCTGTCCAGGAAAGCCAATTTGATGGTCCTCCTGTGGCTGGGCTGACAGCAGTCAGCCTTTTATGAACAGAATAGTGAAGCATTCTTTGGAGCTCAGTTTTGCCTGTTTATGGTAGATTCCAGCTGTAATTTTTCTTTCTGCTGTTGTTATATTTGTTGCTATTGATATTAATCTCTGGCTAGTTTATTTGTTGTGGTTTTATAATGGCTTTTCATCATAAAAATAAAAGAGTAGCAATTGAGCAAACTTTAGGTACTGAGGAGCCCCAAGTGGAAGGGTGAAGGCACCATATGTTAATCAAGACCTACATAGCTTCATAAGTCTAGCTGTACTCCTAAAAATGGGAGACCCGTTTGGATCATAACACTTCTCCTACCCGCTGAAGATGAAATCACCTGTTTTCTGCAGTACCAGGAGGTGCATTCCTGAGGCATAAACACTGTTACACCAATCCTTAACAGTAAGATCAAGAGAGCAACACAGAGTATGGTGCCCTCTGATGTGATATCTGTTTGATTTTCTTTTTTTAATACTATTGGTTAAAAGGTACCTTTAAAAAAGTTTCTATGAGGACTTACAATTCCAGTTTAGGACAGTTGTCAAACTCTCAGAGCGCCCAGCTCTATGATTTTCCTAGCAAAGTGTGTACTGCAGGTTTCTCCAAGCTTAACAGACACTGTAATTCTCTTAGCATATATGTATTATCTAAGAGTGAATGCATGTGTCCAAGAAAAAAGATACAAGTGATAGATGGCATGAAAATCATTACACAGATGATTCCCCTTTTTATAAGTAAACCATTAAAAACTGCTTTAAATATATCCAGAACTCAACCTAATTAACAAATTCCATTAAAAATGAAGATTTCAGGACTAATTCCACGTCCTCATGCCATGCGTAGAGAGACTTGATTACTCCCCTCATCACACTGGGGTCCATTTTTATTCCCCTTTCATGTGGTGTCTTGGTAGTTTCCTACCATAGAATGTAAATCAGTATTTGTTATTACTTTGAGATGGCAAGGTCCATGTGGTGGTGAAATCATCAGCAGCACAATCATCTTCCTTACCATCTCACCAAAGCTGGCATTTTAAATGTTGACCATAAAGTTGGCATTTTAAATGTTGACCATAAAGCAGCCATTATTTTGTGGTAAAATTCTAATTCTATGAGTTAGATAATTTAAAAATTTCTCCTTTAAAGGTGAGGGATTTGAGGTCCAGAGAATTTTACATAGCACTGTTCACCTTCACAAACTCATTTTCTAATACTTTTTGGCACAGAGAAGACACTCAATAATAATTGTTTAATTAATGTCGTCTCAGATAATCTCTACAGTCTATTATTTAGATATAAAATTAGTTACATAGTCTAATATAAAGACCATAATTTTAAAATGTCTTATCCTGGATGTTTGCTTCAAATTTCATTCAGCAAACACATTTCATTTCCATGCCAGTTTATTTTGTTTTCTTTTCACAAATTTGTGAATGATATATAAGTTCTCTAGAAAGCGCTTGTGTAGAATGGTGAAGATGTTAGAGGAGTGATCAAGTGAACTCTTTTGCAACTATGGGCTCTCTAATGCACATATATTCTTCTCCCAATTTCCCCCAATTGTTTTCAGATTCAGGTCTGTGGCCCTGTTTTTGGTCATTTGATTTATTCATTCAATAAACCTTTATTGAACTTAGACACAGTTGCAGTTACTGGGATAAAAATGGGACTATAACAAACTTCACATTCTAGTAGAGAGAGGTAGATTAGGAGAAGGGAGAGCTTGATAAATGCCACCAGAAAGGTTAACAAAAAGCTTGAAGAAAATAAGTGTATATTTTGAGAGTTCAGAGAAGACTCCTTCTGTATTAAGACTTGGGAAGTAAAAAAAAAAAAAAAAAAAATAGGAAGTAAAGAGCATGGAAAAAATATCCAAGGATAGGCAAAAGCAAAGATATTAAGTAATAATGCATTGGGGAAATTTCACATAGTCCAGCCTGACTTGAACATAAAGTATGGTTACAGATGAGGAAGCAGAGAGAGAAAGAGGTCAGATCATGAAAGCTCTTGTACGTCACATGTGTTGGTTTCAACAAACAAAAGGCTATGAGGAAATACCACAGGATATATGAAAGGTGCTGTCAAGGATCATCTTAATTTAACATATGCAAGCTACAAGCAACAGACATATTTTCCATCCAATAAGCACTTGCTATGTATCAAAGTAGAGTAGTATTCTATACTTGGATGGATCAAAGGGGTAAAATTGTGACAGGGGACATCAGTTGGTACATAGATGTCAGAGTAAATATTGAAAAGGTAGAAATAAAAGAAGTAAGCTTTATCTATAGTCTATTTTCCTGGTATTCCTCCATATCTACTATATAGAAGAATTAGTCAAGCAAGAGATTATCATTTGGCACGTTTAAATTATGATTGAGTTTATGAGTCCTCCACCAGGTTTTTAAAATATGACAACTACTAAAATAGTTCTGTGGAGTAAATGGCTTGGAAGCACACATATCTGAGTTCAAATTACAACTCTGCTACTTTTTTTAATTGGGTGGACGTGAACACCAATCCACACCAGGTTCTTAATACAGAGGATCTTTATACTCTTTATACTCTTCTTAAAAACCTCAACTTGACATGCCTTCTCTCTCTGTTCTCCTATCAAATAGCACGATTTTAGGCTAGTGTTATCAAAGGAGAATTAAGATTAGTGAACAGGGAAGGGCAAAAAAATGAATTATGACTCAGGCATTTAGTGTAAAGTCTATTCTTTAAAAGATAATCTCCTTGGACAAATATTTTTGCCTCATAAAACATCAAAAGGAGGTATTTGAACACTACAGTTTTTGTTGTGTGGTAACAGTTTGTTTAGTACAACAGCTTATGGCACCATGTGCCAAGTAGTGCTCCAAGTACTTTACCTATATAATACCATTTACACCTCTCCAGGAACACATAGATCATTATTATGTTTCTTTTGTAGAAGAGAAAGATGAGAGGTGAAAGAATGTGCCCCTCAACTCCCTCCCAAAAACAACATCAATAACAAAAAAAAAAAAAACAAAAAAAAAAAAAAAAAAAAAGAGAGAGATTTGAACTCTACTCCCAGGCTTATACTCTAAATCCATCTTCTTTCTGGAACATTCTGACCTTTTCCATGTGAGAAACATTGAAGAAAAAAGGAAGCAGTGAAGTAGGGAAGTTCCTTTCTGCTCTCAAAAGCATGTTTTACAATTCAATCCACACATGGCTATGATAAATAACAAGAAGTCTATAGGTGTCTCAAAATGTTTACCTGGCATAGGCTGGCCACGTTGACAAGAGTGCCAGTATAACCTTTTTATTCCACTATTTCAGGAACTGTGTACCATGACCCTTCCCTCAAGCTCTCTGGAAGACAATGAAGGTGTGATGTGCCAAATGAGGCTTGAGCATAGACTGTCTCAACTGAGGAGTAGAGTTAGTGCCACTGTAGCATTTAGGACAGTGACATGGCTCTGAACAAGTTAATGTGCTCAGCAGGGGCAGGGTTCCACACACTGAGTAAGAGGAGCTGAACTCAGTTCTACTCTGGATTGACTTCCAGGCTCCTGCACTGAATAATCTAGTCTCCAGGCAATTCCCACAGAGGCTCCTGTGGGAAAATTAACCAGCCTGGTTTGGTTGACCAAGCAGCATAATTATCCAGGAATGTTCAGAAATAAACATCATTGCAAGAGAAACAACCATTAACCATGGATGAACCTATACCAGAAATGGCAGGGACAGCTCTTGGAATGGCTAAGTAGGCCAAGAAGGGGTTAGGCCAGTAACTCTAGATGAAGAGTTTAAAGATACAAAAAGATGAGATTTATGTCAGTAGGATTGGCCGCTGGTCAATTTTTAAGTAAAGATTGCCTCTACCCAACCTCTGGTCTATATTAGGAGAGGTTCTTCCTAAACACTTTTGACTTCTTTCCACCCCTTCGTGCACTCAGCACCTTGCGGGGGACCAGTGCCTAATCTGATCAGTATGCTTGTGAAAAAATAAAGCTCAGCTCAGCAACTCCTCTTGGGAACAAATGCCCACATGGGGCAGGAGTCCATTACTCATTCTGCAATTCTTACTGGTGGGAGCCTGGGACTTGGCAGCGAGATGAGTAAGTCCGACTTGTTTGGGGTTGAGTGTTAAGAGGCCTGTTGAGCTTGCATACTAGGCTACATTCTCTCCTTAGCAGCTATTGATCACAAATGGATCTTCTGACCATGATTGTTCACTGGTTTCTTAATCTCTTCAGAAGTCAAGATGAAGAAGATGGTCAGTCATTATACTGTCTTTCTTAAGAGTCCCTGTATACCTGCAAAAGTGAAAATGTAAAAAATCAGATAATTAAGTTTCTGTGGGAAAGGGAAAATAGAGGAGTCATAGTAGAATCTCTGGAAAGGGTCTGAGCCTGCAGTTGGCAGGTTTACTGCAGATGTGGAAAAGCGTCCCCCCACCCCCGCCCCCTCATCCCTGCTGGCAGGACAATAAGAGGGATTAACAAAAAACCCTCTGGAATTGTCCTCCCACAGATGTTCTTAAAGGCCTTACATGTGGCTTAGGTACAGTGGGACATGCCTGGAATCCCAGCAATTTGTGAGGCTGAGACAGAAGTATTGCAAGTTTAAGGTGGCAACTCGGTGAGACTACCTCAGAATAGTTAAAAGGCTGAAAATGTAACTCTGGTATAGTGCCCTGTGCTCAATCTCATCACCAAAATGAAACAAAACAAACAACAACAAAAAGAAAAAAAAAAGTCTTATGTGTGTAGTGGGGGTTCATTATAAAGTGCCACTAAGACAGCCCACCTGACTACTAGTGATAGGCCTGGCAGCTGTATTCCCCAAGCCTAACAGAGCAATTATGACTTTGTGTCTACATTACTAGCTATGGCAAAGAAATTTATCAGAACTCTAGTTTTATAGGACCTCATATTTATTTCAAATAAGGCATTGAAAGGATCCTAGACAATCATCTCTGAATTAATTATATTTTACAGTTTTCTTCTCTCTTACCTCAGCACCCTTACAACACTGAGAGTAAGGGTGCTTTAACTCATAAGTGTAGTTGCAGTAAATAGAGCCTGGACTGTGTGGATTTTAGAGACCTAAGTAGAGGTGAAAAGAGAAGAAACAAAGTGGAGGTTAGGTATTAATGATGACTTAATAAGACTCACAGACCCTGTAGAAAAGAAGAATGGCCAGTACAGAGGGTGGACTTGGATCCCTGGGATTAGTGACAGGCTTTCACAATGGCCCCGCAGGGGACCTGGAGTCCAGATTCAGAAACCTGTATGCAGTCAGGTTTTGGGTTGAGAACCTTGGCATCAACTAGAATATGGTTCTAATAATTCTTTCTGCACTTTCCTTTTGCCCATATGTCTTCTCTGGAACAAGTACTACCAGTTTTACCCTGGAACTCTTGAAGTTGTCACTAATTTTTAAAAAGTAGCTACTTTGGACACTGATTGTATACAATGATTGTCCTTTGATGGTCTGCAGAGTGTCATACACAGTCATCAGCTAAGGGGAGAGGAAGGGAAAACTTGGAAAGTGCAGCTTCATGAAGGCCAATGAGGAGGGCCATGCCCTGCCTATAAGGTTGGCACTTTATCAACACTTATTGCTATAGGGTTAACATTCTGTAATTCAGTGAACTGAATTAAATTAAACCAACTTTAATTCCCAACATGATGAGAGGGTATGTAAGAATAATGGATGCCTTCATGGTTCAGACAAAGAAAGACACCACATTATTTTATTGTTGAGAGTAATAAAAATTGCCCTGATCCTTCAGTGAGCAAATGGCTTTATGAAAGAGGTGTTAGGGGCAGGCAATGGTTTCAAGGAGAAGAGATTTGCTGGAATTCACTAATGAAGACATGAAAATGTCAAAACACAATGGAAGCATTAAAACATATCCAAGGGCATGGATTTAGAAAAGTACCTTCTTTAAGAAAATGCCACAGTATATGTACACTGTAGAACTGATGGTTATTGAAATATGAAAAATGGCTCCTGGTTATAAATTCAAGGGTGACTGCTCATAATGGCCAGAGAGACTGTACATTCTGCCAACTGGCCAAATTTTCCTTTACAAATTATGAATAATTGACATAAAGGAGGAAGGATGAGTATTCTCCTTCTTAATCCTATAACTAAAAACATTAGTGTTGTTAATCAAGGCCATCTAGTTAAACTACCCATTTGAAAAGCAGATTTCTCAAGAGATATTCCACATGGTAACATGTCAGGATTCCTCAGACTTATATAATTGGTATAAGTGAATTAAGAAACCCCATTTGGGGGAGTTGCATAGCATGGGAAATAAGTCCTCTGCAAGACCAGAAAGTGGTACTCTTTCAGTGGGTGATGTGATAACTCCCTATACCAGAGAAAAAGGCTTGGTGAGTGGTGGTGATCATAGCAGTCAGGGTTGGAGGACTTCAGCCCCTATATGTCCCTGTCGATGAAGTAGTCTTATGCACTGACTGTTTCACAGAGCTGTGTGTAAGCCCGGTAGAGGGCAAACTACATGCTGGTATATGGTTGATGTGTCAAGCAGCGGATCTGATACATGTAGGAAGAGACTACAACTGGGGAGTATGGTTAAGGTTTGGTGAGACAATGTATAGAAGTTATTTATTTAGAAAATCACCATGGATAGTTTCTTCTCTTTTTCTGATCACTGCAGATTTCCCATCTTGTCGGTAACTCTTGCTGGTTTGGCCCACTTCAGTTAGCCTCCTTGAAATTTCAGAGGAATAACACAGGAGAGAGAGAGAGAAGCTCCTGGGTACCTCTGTATAATTTAAAAGTGATGAAACCATTCTTGGCTAACTCACTTTTCTGCTCAAGCTCTGGGCATTCCTGTCAATAAAATAAAGAGTTTAAACAAATAATTTTTAAGGTCCCTTCAAACTCTAAAGTCTGAGCTAAGCAGAGCCATATTTTCTGTGATTATTTGCTTATATCATGACTTTCAAACAAAGTATAAACTACCCAGAGAAACACTGGCACATTTGTTAACAATATTTTACTTACTGTGAAATGTGGCAAAGAGTTTTGTTGCTGCAGAGTTCTTAAAGTAAACCCCAGTTTACTCTATAAATACAGTTTCTATTTTTGCCTTAATTTATAGGAATTTGAGCTTTTTAAAAAAAGGAATAAATCATTTAATTTCCAGTCAATCCTCAGAAGAGCCCACAGTTATCATAGCATGTATAAACATTTCTGTAGATTTTCGGGAGGAATTGTTCATGCTAGCCAAAAAATGAGTGAGTGGCAAGCCTTCAATCTGTGAGTCATGTTAGAATGGTCTGAAATAATAAGTGCTAGTTTTAAAATTGCAAGCTCATTCGTTCAAAGTGGTTATTTAAGGAAAATAAAGAGCTCTTGCCATATCAGAATTCAGCAAAACATGTATTTTAAAATTTCAAATAAACCAGAGATGATTGGTCAAATGAGTGAGGGCCCATTCTGAAGTGAAGGGCTCCCTGACGCCATGTCTGATAACAGTAATATGAAAAATATATTTTCTCCTTCAACCTAGAAAGTTCAATTTGCTTTGCTCCATGTGAAGTCCATAAGGCTTAAATAGTCTTGCCAAACGAGCACATTTTCAGAGTCCTACACTGAGATACCGAATTCCAATTTGTGTTTGTCTAAACAGAGTTGTGGAATGATAAAGATATTCCAAAAATATAGTGCTACAAATATTTCACACTGTTTAAGAGCATTAGTAGCATGTTTTTCAGAAAAGCAAAACAATCTAGATGAATTTACATCAAATATAATAAATTATTTACTGAGATTCTTATTCTCTAGACCCAAGTTTGAATAAATGTCTACAGTATGCCTAGTGAGACCTGGAAAATGTTTCTCTAAGCAACCATGTTGAATTAATTTTATTCTTCCAGCCATAAAAAATTAAGGAAAAAGAGAAACTAAAGCAAAAGGAATTTAAAGGAGAATATATTTAGCTTAAAAATATTTAAATTATTTTTGTAGTTTTAAATAGCATTTTTTTGAAAATTAAATTTAAAACTAGCTTAAAGTGATGGTTATAAAAGGATAGCTGTCTGTGCAGATTAGCCAGATCACTTATATGGCGATTCTCTGATGTCCACAAATTTGGGCATGGAGGGTTTGCCCCTGAGCCTCAAGAGAGGATGGCACTTCTGCTCATAAGTGCCTCTTTCCCTTTTATGCATTCTTACACCATCTTGAGCTACTTTTCTACCAACTACATCCCCCACCTCTAATGTCTCTTTCTTTGCTGATCATTCACATTCCCCAGCTCACACACTGTTCTTGCTTCTCTGATGGGTCTTCTCTGGTGATTACATCTCAGGAATCTAGAAGGAACAACAACAACAAAAACAAAAAAAAAAACTGATTAAAATTTCCAAAACCACCTTGAATGACATCTGATGGCCTATGAGAAAACAGTTTACCAAAAATGTATACTTGTTTTCTGGCTTGGAATCCACTGTTTCAAAGGAAAAATGCCAGTGCCTCAGAAAGAACTCAGGCCTAACTTTCCCACTCCTCATTAGTCAGGGTCTGAGTTACCCAAGTTCAGAAGGAGTCTTGAGTGGAAAGCACTGAGGCCCATTCTCCAACCCAGTGACCTTGCAAGGAGGAGATAGAGAAGAGAAACCCAAATACCCTTTTCCTCCACCCTCCCATCTCCTGCCAGGTAGGTGCTTATGTTGCAGGTGGATATCATGCCATGTTGTAGATGAAGAAACCAAGGCACAAGAGAATTAATCACTTGCCCACGATCCCCACTATGGTTGGTAGAACTTGGACTGAGCCAAAGGAGTGTTTTTGTGGAGCTTGTGTGTTTACCACCTGACCTGTAGGAATGACTATGACATGCTCACTACTTTTCTGCTTGGGGAACACCTACATTCCCCTGGCAAAGAAAAGACTGGACAATGAGTGTGAGCAATTATTGAGGATGGATCTTCAGGGCAAAGAGAAGTTCTCCTCCCACCCACACACCCACTGTGCTGTCTACCTCCTCACCATGGTTTTTGTTTTTGTGTTTTTTTTTTTTTTCTCTTGAGAGTGTCTGATGTTGTTTGTTGGTTATTTTTATTGTAGAAAGAAGTATTTGAAGAAACAGGGATTTATTCTGAATTCTCTCTGAATTTTTAATATGCTACTAGGCACATTGCATGCATTCAGTAAATATCTGTGAAAGGAAGGGTAAAGAAAGAAAATAAGAAACGTCTCACATATACGTATACCATCAGTAAGATCTGTATTTCCCTTGGCAATATGTAAGATGATAGGTAATAATATGATGAATGCCTTTTATTTATATATTTTGTATTTTTAAAATAGCTACTAGATTGATTTCTTCCTTATGATGATGTCTGAGTAGATATTTAAATATGAAACATTCAATTTTCAGGAAATTATTTGGTATATATTATTGAAAGTAAGATAATTCTGTATAAATACATTGGTAAAAGATAGAGTGAAATCTCCCCATACCTTAGTTTTTGTATTGTTGTGCTTATAACAATAACAAGCAAGGTGCTTCATCTCTCCCTAGTGTTCACTGCTGTTTAGATGTATTTCACACATACTGTGATCTCATAAGAGTACTATTTTGCCAACATTTTCCTGAATAGATATGTGAACACAAATTATAAGTTCTGATTCAAGAATTGTTCTCCCATGTCTTGCTGAGAACGAAGTTCCCCAAGCAGAAAAGTAGTGAGCATGTTATAGCCATTTATACAGGTTGGGTGTTAAATACACACACTCCACAGAAACACTGCTTTGGCTCAGTTCAAGTTCTACCAAACATGGTGGGGACCATGAGAAAGTTATTAATTCTCTTGGGCCTTGGTTTATTCATGTTCAACATGGCATTATATCCACCTGCAATTGGGTCATTGCAAGGACTAAATTAATTAGCATAAGTGCCTAGAAAAGTGTCTAGAACATAGTAAGTATAGTGGTTATCTTTTGTGGAAATATGTCTGATCAACTATAATCTCATGCTTCCTTCTTTTCCCAGCCTCATGTGTTGCAAAGGCCTCAGAGAGCATACCTTAACTGAAAATGTTTCAGTTTGTGGTCTCCAACATTGATTTATAGCTATGGGAGTACTGCATAAGAGAAAAATGCATTAAAACAATAAAACTCTGGAAGCTAGAGGAAAAAAGGAAGAGAAAAGTGGTGGAAGGGGATCTTAAGAAAATCGAAAGGAGAACTAGTAGAGTAGAGGAAAGAAACCTGGGGAAGAGAGGAAAAAGGGGAAGGGGAAATACTGGGGAATGATATTAGTCAAATTATATTGTTATATTGTGTGCCTGTACAAAAATGTAACAACAAATTTCACAATTATGTACATATATAATGCACTAATAAAAATATGAAAAAATAGAGTGAGTAGATCTTTTATAATATGGAAGATGCCATGAAATGATGCAAAATGTACAAGTTATGGCTGTTGGTTCTGGGATAAGGAAATATATCTATCATTCATATATCTGTGGGTGTGGAGATTGGGCAGGTAAATGTGGTGCCAACCCAGAGGGCCAGCCAAGACTCTGGTTTGGATTGGGTTAATAGGGTCATAAGTTCTGAGCAGACATGAATTACACCATGTGATGTAACTAACACCAGATCTACATAATCAAGTAGGATGGAGGACTGATTGGCTAGATGTCAGGAAATGGACAGATCAGGACCAATGAGAAAACAAGTACTCCATAACTTGTTCCTAAACTGAGCTAACTTTTCTCATTCTCTTAATGGTAATAATGATGGTGCTCATTACATAGAGCTGCTGTGGGAATCAATTGGGATAATAAATATAAAGCTCTTAAGAAAATTCCTGTAACTTAATAATAGCAGCTTTGCTTTTGTTTTCATCATTGCAACATTAATAAAAATAATTAGTATTGTTATGATTGGGGCAAAGCAGTGGAAGAAAACATCTTAGAGTAATGAAGGATTCAGAAGGTCTTTTGTGAGTTATTCAAGAATTGTGTACGTATCTGACCTTGAATGTCTGAAGGATACTGGGTCAAGTGACAGAAAGATTTTTTTTTAATTTTATTTTCTACATAACCACTGTTGAGTTGGGAGTAAAGAAGCAAACAGAAATTTCATTGAGTAGAAAAATGTGGCTCTGAGAGCTTCTTCAATTTTATTCTAGGGAAGACCTGCATCTCTTGTTATTTTAGTCACAGGAAATGCTTTCTAAAGGTCTCATTTAAAGGATGCCACTTGGCAAATTACCCTTACAAAAATAGAATATAAATATATTCTTTTTGTTTTGTTTATGAATAAAAGACAGTGACTATTACTCTAAACTGGGCAACCTTACAATGACTTAAATAAGCATATCATTGTCAAAATACAGAGTTGCCAAAAGCCAGTTGACCAAGTTGAATACCATCTTGTTTTTACCAAAAGACTCACTGCTGTGAACAGAATTGTGTTACCCCCAAATTCATGTTGAATCACAACCCCCAGTACCTCAGAGTGAACTTTATTTGGAAATAGGCCTTTAAAGAGATGCCTGATTTAGAATGAAGGGTGTGGCTTGTAATCCAATATAACTGGAGGCCTCCTAAGAAGAGAAACCCATGCCAGGGACACACAGAAGCCAGGTAAGGGCACAGAGAGAAGGTGGCATCTGCACAGCAGGGAGAGAGGCCTTGGGGAAATTAAAGTTGCCAACACCTTGCTCCTGGACTTACAGTCTCCATGACTGTAAGAAAATAAATTTCTGTTTAAATAATCCAGTCTGTGATATTTCATTAGGATAAAACAAGCAAACAAATACCATCTTTCCATAGAAATATTAGACTGATCTTTCACATTATGTGGAACCAAAGTTCAAGATATATGGACTAAACTGTTCAGACACTCCTGTCTTTATTCAGGGTTTACAGTAATAAGCATAACACAACAGTAAACTTGTCTGTTGGTGACAAATGTTGAATGTCTTAGTAACCTTCATGGTTACACCCGGGCTGTGGGCACTGAAATACAGGGTGCTACCATATAATTCCAGACCTCAGAAATGTGCTAGGGAACTTGATACAGTCTTTTGGAAAGATCTTGAACTTTCTGGCACTGATAAAGAAATACATATACACAGAAGGACATGTTGGTATATGTGTGCTTACACTCACATACATGAGTGTACATAGTTGTTCACCTCTTAAAAAAAAACTAAAGAAAAAAAATAGGTGGGTGGGGGAAGAAATATCCCACAGGACTCATTCCTGAAAATGTTCAAAGGAATGGTTATTCACCAGAAATAAGAGGAAGTATGGAAAACAACAATTCTTGCAAAAATCTTTTCTAATCTTTTCTCTCTTTTTCACTGGACTAGAGTTATGCATGGGTGTGCTACTGACATATCTACTATAAGCCTTGGATTTTTCTAAAAACTTCTATCATATTCTTCTGAAGCCTCAGGAGTGATATGAAGAAGCTACCAAATCCACAAAGCTTCCTGAACAAACTAACATCGAGGGAATAAAAGTCAGTGAGGTGAGGAATTGCAATAGTTCTATCTTCCTGCAAAATCCACCTAGTAGCTTGTGAAGGCTGTACTTATCTCTCTACCCAGGTACCAGTGTGGAAACCACTAGGACTCTGTGTTTCTGGGTAGTCCAAAGCCACTACAATGCAACACTGGTTGACCATAGGGAGGGGCATTGTGGGAACAATATGAAGCCTAGAGGGCTCTCTATCTGCAGGGTCTGGCTGGAAGTGCAGCTTGTCCAGGAAAGAGCATGGCACTTCATCATATGTTTCATTGCTATTAATGTGGTGAAAAACATAGTCAGCTCCACTCTTAAATCATAGAAAGCACAGGCAGCAACAGTTAATAGGGAATCCACATGTCAGCTCATCCGGGCCATGTGTTAAAGGAAGCCAGTGACGGCTCCCCTTCCCAATGAGGTGAGAGCAAGGCTGCTCTGAATGGTGTACAAGCACTCCTTTCTTCCACCCACCCCAGCATCTGCCCTGCTTCTCTCATCAATATGAGCTTGCAATTAGAAGGTGATGTGCTAGAGCCCCAAGCTCTCCTTTAGGCCTCAGATGTGTCTGTGCTTTTTCCTCCCTTTGTGGAAATGCTGCTGCCTGTTTGAAAAATCCAGAAATAAATCTGTCAGTTTAAGCACATTAAATCACGAAATGATGAGAACAAAGTCTCAACCAATCCTGTATCCCAACAGCAAACCTCCAGAGGGTCATTCTCTTGTCACAGAAGCTCTTTCTGAAGGTATCCGCCTTTGAAAATATTTTGCACTCTAGAAGATGCATTAAATTTTATTAAGTCTAAATGAAGTTTATTTTACTTTTATGGGTTTTAATATATATTTTAATGCATTATGAGTTGTTTTGACCGACACATCTCTGTCCCTTTTGAGTGTGAGCCAGTGATGCAGCTTATCAAGCAGGTTCTTTAAACAGTTTCCATTAAAATTTCAAAGGCATCTGCACAGTAAAACCATCCACAGGTATTTATGAACATGAGGCACTGTAGCTGAGATGTCCACACATAGCAAATCTATGGAGGGAGAAATTAAATAAAAAGAGATGAATAAGTACCTGGTGTGGTTGGAATAAACCTACAAATGTATAAAGAACATAAAAAAGGTAGAGAACAGGAAAGGGACAAATAAGAGATATTATGAACTATAGCAGATATGCAGGGACTCACATTTTGCTTATAAAGAGCTTTGCTTCCAAGGTTAAATGGTTGATCTGTCATTGTTCTGCAAATATCAATAGCGTGACTACTAGGTGCCAGGCACTTGGGATGTGATGATACTTGTTCCTGTCTGAAGACTTCACTATCTATCTGGGGACTAAGTCTTTAATTCACAAAAATGCTTTAAAGATGTGAAGAAAAGTGCTCTTCAGAAAATGAAGCCTGTTGGGTTTGGGCATTGGGGTCATTTGGTGGAGGTATTGGGGAATGGCTTCCTAAGTGTGATAGTGAGATCCTAATGAAGGAAGACTTAAGGAGGGAGGTGAATTTGTGGGTTCACAGTGGGGATGAAGATCAATGGGGTAGGAGCATGGTTTTTGGTGGAGAGAGTGGCACATGTAAAAGCAGTGATACAGAAAGGTCTGGGATGGTGGACAGCTCTAGACAACACAAGTACCAGATGATAGCACTGAAGAGGGTGGGTGAAGTCTAGGAGGTGGACCTGGTCTTGTCCAAGCCAAGGCTCTTGCACTACATCTTATAGTCTTGATAAGCCTACCAAAGTAATTTTTTTTTTCTTTCAGTGCCGAGAATCAAACACCCAGAGCCTCAAACACGTGTGCCAGGCAAGAGCTCTATCATGAGCCACATCCCCAATAGTCCCCACTGAAGTTATTAAATAGGCATAATCATCTTTGTTTTCTTGGAGGCCCATTCTGGTGTGGAGGATGGACTGAAACATCAAGGGGTGTTGAAGGAAGGTCTGACAGTAGTTTGGGCCAGCACTCTTCTTCTGTCCTTCCTCAGCAAGGACAATGTTTATAAGGAATAAGCTATATTCCTACCCCTCAGGTTTCTGCATTTAGTTTTGATCCTGTTGGCTCTCTCTGACTCCTACTTCATTGCTTTCACCTTCAGTTTTTCTTTATGTCCTAAGGGGAGTGGCACCACAGAAAGAGAAGAACAAGATTTGAGACACATTTTTAGACTGTAACTAGTTGAGTCAGTCTATACACCAGTAAAGATTTAAAAATTGCTTGGGTAACTTACCTTTGTATTTTTCTTATTTCTCTCATATAAGCCCAAGCTCCTGGAATTTTCATTTGCATCTAATAATGTGGACACTTCCTTTGTCTGGAAGGGTTCAGATAGGTAGCTCAAGTCCAAGCAATTCAAGTCATGTTGGTGTTAATGTGCTCCACATCTTAAGAGGAATTTAGAAAATAAAATCATCAACTCTTATTGCCCAAGCTGCCATGTGTACCTATCAGGTATTATGCTAAGGACTTGGCATGAATTACCTCATTTATTCTTATAGTATTAGGTATTTCCTACATATTATCTCTTTTAATCCCTATGAAACACATTCTATGATGTAATTATTGTTTCCCATCACATACATTCAGAAAGTGAAGTCTTTTATGTGGAAAAGTTCTCTTATGATAGGAACCTTTTGTAGGCTCTTCAAATCACTCTGTTCAGCCCACAAACTTCTAGTAGAATCATAGATCCATAAATTCTAGATTCTCAGAAAAAGGGAATTTTATAGATAATTTTTGCAGTCCTATAAATATGTGACCTGGGATACACAGATTCTTTTAGCCTTTCCTCATTCACACATTGAACATAGATTGCCTAGGCATTCCCTGCAGATAAATATGCTCTTCCAGCCTGTCATCCTTCTACTCAGCTCATCTAGTGATGGAATTCACTACCTCCTGAGTATCCTATTCTACTGTATATTAAATTGTGAGCTTTTTTGTTTTCTACTGAACCAAAATCTATTTCTCTACAACTTTCAGTCACTGGTCACAATTTTATCTCATGAAACTAGAACACATTTAAACTTTCTTCCATATGATGGTCCTTCCATTATTTATAGTTCTTTATGTGGCCCAGTCTCCTTAGTATTTCAATGGGTTTCCTGGGGGTGCTCACATCAAACATTTTCAGCTTTATTTTCATGAGTCTTTAAATACAATGCTCATTTTTGTATTGAAGTCTTGAAGCTGGATTTGTGCTGAGAGGTTAGACAGGTGTTGCCCCTTGCCTTTAATTAAGACCCATGACATCAGCCATGATGTGTTTGTGTTGTCTGTGTCTCCTGCAAGACAACAAGACCCTAAGAGTGCCAAGACCATGAAACAGTTTTGTTTTCAGAAAACACCTTTGATTTCTGTACCTGCAGATTGGCCAGCATGAGTAAGATGCAACAAATGTTTACTGAATGATTGAATGACTAACTGAATGAATGTCTTGCTATTAAAATAGTAGAGAAGAGTATGCTGGTTTTCCTAAATAATATAGAACTAGAAGGAACTTTGGAGACTGACTAGCCCAATCATACCAATTTTTAAAAGAAAACAGAGACCACAGAAGTTAACAAGTTGTGTATAGTCCCAGCAAAGAGAAGACTAGATGGACCTCAGGCCCACTGACTCCTATTTCAGAGCTGGTGACTGAAAAGACTATTCCAGGTCTCCCTGGGGCAAGGGGATGATAGCAAAGAATGTCCATTTCACAACCTCTGAAATCTACATGTCTGGGACTCCTCTTGGAAAACCACAGAGAAGTAGGCTTTGCAGCTCAGGCCTCACTACCAGGTCAGAAACTAACACAATTGGACAGGGAAGCTTTCAGGCAGCTTTGGGCCCCTGCAGCTCAGTGCTGTGTATTCAGAGCTTTTCCTGGACCCACATAAAGCTCAAATATTGATTCAGCACATCTCCTCTAAGATCTCCTAAGCTGCACTGGGAAAGGACTGACAAATAAGAAAGAGCTAAGGATATACCCTGAGAATTATTCCAGGGAAATTAAATGAAGTGTTGGCAGTACAATGAAATAAATTCAGCTTTTGTTCTGCTCAAGCTCACTGAGAGGAAGGAAGGAAGCTGAGGCCATTACCATTCTGAGAAAACAAAGCAAAAGTGGATGTCAGTTGCTGCTTTCTCCATATGCGTTGTTCATAGATATGTCTGGCCTGATCACAGGAGAATTATGGCTCATACCATAAACAGCGCTGATCCATATCCTCCTCAGAGACTATGGGGTAGATTCTGCAATAGCATTTTATGGCTTGAAACCAATCAGAGGGTAATTGGACAGGACTACCTGTCATCCTGTACTATAGACGTGCTAATAACAATATGAATAATGCTTACCTTTGTTAAACTCTGTGGGTCTACATCATTTCTTTCATTCCTCACAATAGATATTATACCATTTTATAGGTGAGGGCATTGAGATTCCCAGGGTGCCAATATTGAAATCAGATCTGCTTAATGCTAACACCAGTGTTTTAGCTTAACCACATGCTTGATGTTTGTGTAATGAGGAAAATTCATGTTGATGTAAGTGTGGTTGTGTTTCCTTTCAATTTCAAGCAGAAACATCTTTCCACTTGGAATGTTTGTATGATCCACCCATAAAGTTGCCTTGTTTCTACTTACCTTTCTGGGTTCTGGGCAGATGCCTCCTCTTAATATGAGGTCTTCTATGACCTCTCTCATCCAACTGAGTTTGCATAACACCTCCTTCATATCTCCATCATTGTAATAATTTTGTGCTTGCTTGAAATATTTTTTTCCTTGCTAGTAGACTGTGTCCCCTGAGATCAAAAGCCTGAGTGGCTGGTATAAGTACATATTCCCTATGTGTGTAATATATTAAGTGAAAGACAGGCTATGGAACATGTTATGATGAATAGGATCATGTATTTTAGTCACAGGACGCAGGAAAAGGTTTTAAAGATTAAAGTTCTCTAGGGGTGGAGGCATTTCCATCAATATCCCTAGAGGAGCGCCTGGCATGAGTAAGGATGCAACCAATGTGACTGCATAGGACTCAGAAAAATCCTACCAAAAGACAAACAGACCCAAATGAAAACTAAACAGAAGACAAAACTTAGAGGAGAAAAAAAGGTTAATTAAGGTGGAATAGGAAAGCAGGAATGATTTGGGGTGTGGAGTGAGAGACCTGTGTTAAAAATGAGAGTTTTGTCACTCCCTGGCCCTTGATCTAGCAAGTTAAGAATTATCTCTGAAATTGTTTCTGCATCTGAAAACTGGAAAAATAATATAGTCAAATTTATAGGGAAGTTGTGAAAATTATTTATACTTCTATTTTTAAGAATTATAGCATACTGCTCAGCCTAAGGTTTAGACAAAACAACAACAAGTACTTACTATGTATCTGCGTGATTCTCTCTTTACAACATGTATGCAAATGTCTTACAGTGCTCTTCTCTTTAAAAGGCTTTGTTATTGAAAATATGCCCATAATATTGTCAGTCTAATATTTTGGTGGGGGTGACTAGGGGTCTATGATTCCAATTCACTGTGGAACTCATTTTTGCAGGTTACATCCTAAGCATATGTAAAATCTTTCACATATAGAATCAACCAATGACTTAAACATAGAGCATTCTAAGACACATATTTTCTTATAACTATAAACTGTGTTTTCTTTCTATACTGCATGCTACTTAGGGTATAAATTGTCTCTAATTCACATTTGTGGGTAACATAGTACCTGGAATTACTTTTAACTATAACCACAATTCTTTAAAAATTTTAAAAAAGTAATTATGTTCTATGTGTATCTCTCTTAAGAAACTTTGAGTCAGATCTAATTAAGAAAGGAAATAAATCTGCCCAACTACTGGCACTAATTTAATTTTATTACTTTCAGATACTGAGACTTCTGTGAACAGTACTTTTTTTTTTTTTTTTTTTTTTTTAAACCAGAAGACACTAGAGAAAAGCATTCCCTCCACATATAGAATTTGGGAAGAGATATTTTAGGGTATGGTTCATGGATGTGATTTCAGGGAGTCCTATAAGCTATGCCTCCTCTCTCCATTACATTCACAGTGTCTATCAGAGTGTCTGGTACACAGGAGTGGTCAGTATTATTGATCTGAATTCTGTCTACCACCAGTACAGCAAAATAAAGTCAGGAAAAAAATCTTTTGTCCCCCACCTAAAAGTAGGTGTGCCACTTAATCTTCTTGATGGGTACTCCACAGACTTCAGTATGCACAAGGATCAGGTGTTGAAATGCAACTGGAGGCAATGGGGAGGATTAAGGAGACTTATTCAGAAATAAATTCTAATCTGGCAGGAGAGCATACATGCTGTTCCAAGGAACTCGGAGACACTGCAGAGATCAGCCATCAGTCCAACAGTTTCATAGGTCACCTGGGGAGGCAGTCTCAGAAATCCAGGTAACAGTAAGGACATCAAGTAGTCTGCTAACATGGTGTGGTCCCTAATAATTAGCTTGGAAATGAGTAGAAGACTTGGATTTCTGGGAGACCAGTTGACCAGAGCAAATGAGGACTCCTGTCCTGGAGGCCCTGGTGTGCCAGGAAAATTAATGAGATGGAGTTCAGACCAGAGCTGGCACTTGATATGGAGACTGATGAGCCCTTCTTTCTTTTCATGACACAGGCACAGATCCAGCATCTCCCTGTCACAGCTTATGCCTGCCTCTTGCCTTGCATCCATCTTGCCTCATTGCAGGGATCTGTTTAGGTTTCTAAATCTCTAGCAACTTGAGGGCATAGACCACTTATTATGTCTATTTATTTTATTTTGCTTACTTTTGTCTTTGTGTCTCTAGCACTTAGCTCAAAGCCTGGCACATGATATCTGTTCATTAAATGCTTTCCACGTGATGGCATGAGTAGATGGATGGGTGGATTTGTGAGTGGTTTATTTTCTCCTTCGCATCCTCTCTCCTGCATTGGGCAGAAAGCAGGGCATGAAAGAGCAGCACTCTCACAGGCTAGAGCAGGTCTGAACCTGCACGTGAGAATTAAGTGGTCCCAGCTGTGGGAAAACGTGAACCCAAAAGGCTGTGACGACAAGGGAAAAAAATTTGACACTAGTTATCAATATCTTGATGTGGCTGAATCTATCATTCTAGTCTTTTTTAATCAAGACAGCTTATGAGAAGGGTGAAGAAGGTGAGAAGGAGGGAGAAAAATTTACATTTATAGTATATTTTACAGAGTTACTTTATTCATATTTTCAAATTTAATCCTTATGAGATTTTTATAAAGTAGCTTTATTATTACTCCTTTAGAGATGTAGAAACTGAATAATTTGCTTAAAGTCACAGGGCTACTCCGGAGCAGTATAGAGCCTGAGGCACTAGCTACTGAGTGCTTACCTTAATTAGAGACTCTGGGGGTGGAGAAAGATTGTATGAGTGCATTGAGTATTTGAAGAGGGGATCTGGATTCGTATTCAGTGCCCTTGACACTCACAACAGTACCACTAAGAGAGGATTTTTAGGATTGTTTCATTAATTCTCAATTTGTTTTGCACAGATAACTCTCATTATTTTTGGTGGGTTCTGTGTAGTTTTCTTATATTGATTAATCAGCCATGGAAAAATGGTATTTTTACAGTCAGTAACCAGTGTTTTAATTTGGCACATATAACCTGTTGTACTTGGCATTAGCAGCATAAGAACACTGAGAAACAGTTTCTTATTTCAACTGTGTTGAGTGAGGAGGATTGTGTTAACATTTCCCATGCATTCTCTTAATCCTTCCTCACATGAACACTAATAAGTAGACATTATTATCATTTTCAATTGGCAAATGAGGAAAAGAAGGCTCATAAGGTTAATTAACTTAGCTCTACCACTTTCGAGTGCTGACCTTGGATGATTCTTCTGACTTCAACACACATATTCTTTTTACTATGGCATCCATGTGTCAGGGGTTCAGAATCCATCTGGGGAGGCAGGTTGTAAATGTAGAATTAAATTCAATGATTGATATAAGTGCTTTAATGGAATGCACAAAGCACTTTAAACAGAGAAGGCAGCAGAGTCGAGGTAAGGTTCATATTGGCCCTTAAATGAGGAGTCATTTTTTAAAGAAAGGACTTTTCTGCTTTGTGCATTAAAACCAACTTTAAATTTTCAACAAACAGGTTGGATGGAGAAATTTGGACAGTGAATTCAGCTTCCCTTAGCCCTACTGCCCATCATCTCCTGTGCTTCAGTGGAACTTAGCTCCTTTACTTTCTACTATTTATTTTTGGCTGGTATGCCTGGTTTCATTTTCATAGTAAAATGATGTCCATCTGTTCCCAATTAAAAGTACAAATATTCTGATGCAAACCTTGAACATATACCTGTCACATATTTAAGGCAACACTCTCAAACATTTCATTCTTTCAAGGTCAGAGTACTTTTTTAGTAATGTGTTCTTATAACTATGTTGCTCATTCAAGGCTGTGGTATAATCAAGAATATTTCAGATTTCCTGCTGGTACTGGAGTTACCCATAGACCCAAGTAATAAATGGGCAATCATTATGCATATGGAAAGAGTATTCAGCATTCTAGAGTAGAATTTATAATTGGATTTTCAGACAGTATCATCTTCATAAGTTTTCTTTTTCCTTCTTCATTTTTCACTGTCTTTACTAATCTCTCTTCTTTCAAGTTAGCAAAATATGCTTTTGAAAATCTGCTCTTTTGCATTTCTTTTCTCAGATTATTTTTCTAATTATTGTTTTAATCAGGGTAGGAATGGTCTATACCCTGGGATCCTGGAAAGCAGTTAATTGTATTGGTATCAGGCTTCGGGAGCCTTAGAGTCTAATTTAAATTAGAGTTCTATAGCTTACCACTAAAAATTCCCCATCTGTAAAACTGGGTGGTTGTAGCACTGGTTTACTTAAGCTGTTATGACATCAAATGAAATAATTCTTCCAGAGGAATTGGTATATTTCTTGGCACACGGGGAGATGTCCAGAAAATACGAACTTTTAGGATGTTTTCCAGTCAAGTTATTGGCACTTAGCAAATACTTAAAAATGTCTGTTAAGAGAGGAAAGAAGGCTGGCCACTCAGCTCACCTGTAATCCCAGTGGATCAGGAGGCTGAGGCAGGAGGATCTTGAGTTCAAAGCCAGCCTTAGCAAAACGCAAGGCGCTAAGCAACTCAGTGAGACCCTGTCTCTAAACAAAATAAAAATAAGGGCTGGGGATGTGGTTCAGTGCTCATGTGCTCCTGAATTCAATCCCTAGGTGGGGAAAAAGAGAGAGAGAGGAAAGAAGACACAAATCATGTGGAACAGGAGTGATTTATTTAAGAACCCAAAGCTAGTGATAATGTTGAACTATATCCCTGTACTTTTGAACCAAGGGCATTTCTTTTTATAAAAAAATGATCTATCTTTTCTTTCACTTAAGTTGTTTGTTTATATTTTAATATTTGAAAAGAGATTTGTGTTACTTCTATGTGTTTCTGTTTCCATTCACTTGTTCCTAAATAGCTCCAATTTAGAAAAAAGAAAAAAAAGGTTTCATATTGTTATGGTATGGATGTGAGAGGTCTCCCAAAACCTCATATGTGAGACAATGCAAAAAGGTTTGGAGGAGAAATGATTGGGTTAAATCTAACCTAATCATTGAATTAATCCCAGACAGGATTAAATGAGTGGTCACTGGAGGCAGGTGGGGTGTGGCTGGAGGAAGTGGGTCATTGGGGGCATGGCTATGGAGTATATATTTGAATCTGGTGCATGGAATCTCTCTGTTTCCTGATCAGCTTTTGAGCTGCTTCCCTCTGCCACACTCTCTGCCATGATATTTTGCCTCACTTCAAGCCCAAAGGAATGGAGCCTGCAGTCTATGGACTGAAAACTCTGAAACCGTGAGTCCCCAAATAAACTTTTCTTCTTTTACATTTGTTCTGGTTGGGTCCTTTAGTCACAGCAGTGAAAAAGCTGACTAAAACACATATTAAACCATAAAAAGTATAGAATGATAGGGACCAACACATGACCCAATGAAACAACAATGAAACAGCACAGAGAGAGGTGTGGCACATCCTGTCTACAGCTGTGAGGGGAGGCTGGAGATAGTGCTGCAGCTCTTTCTTGGGCTCTGGGCATTGTCATGGGCAAGCACCTGAGTCCCAGAGGAAACCCAACCTGTTTCTGTGTTTTGGCTATTCCTGCCCCCCTTTCCTGATATTCCCAGTAGTATCCTCTAATTTCAAGCTCCCAGAGGTCTATGTGGACCACCTCCTTGAGTTTGAATGAGGCTTCCTCCATTGGTACCACTACATTCCCTCTAGAAGTTCAACATTCCAAAAGGTCAAACCCAAAGACTAGGCAGTTTTCACGCAGTTCTTCAACTGTTAGGAAGTTTGGGTCAGATGATGGATGTAGATCAGGGTACTTAGTTTTAACCCAAGAGGCTGATGGAGTGAAAATGAAGCTGGACCACTATAACATAAGCCCATGTTCATTCGGACTCTTCAGTCCCAAGGCTGAGTTGGAAAGTAGCCTGAGTCTAATGGTAGAACTGTACACAACTTTACATCAGGCATCAATTGGCTGGTGGCTTCATCTGACTATTTATACTTTATGAAATGGTGGTCCAACCAAGGACACCTTTTTAGCAATACTCTTTAACTATACTTTACCTTCCATGCTTCAGCACGATCATAGAAAATTAGAAGCTAGCAGGGTAGTATGGCAGATTTCCTCATTTGGTTGTGTCCAGCTGATTGCTAAGTGGACTTCCCTTATTTTAAGCTAATGCTTAGAGTATTATTTGTTGTTGTCCAAGAAGGAAAGAAGACTCTAGCTACTGGGAGAAAGAATGTGTGTCTTCTACCTTCTATGACGTGAAAAGAAAATTCTATGCCAGTGAATTATCCCCGCTCTGGAGGATAAGTGGAGAAATGATTCCAAATTCAAAGATGATACTCAAATGTTAGAAATCTATTCTTTTTAACTATTTCTTAACCATGGTACTCTTTCAAATACTTTGGAAAAATATATTAGCTTCTAAATGCTTAATAAGCAAAACAGTTTTTAAAAGGTGTAAAATATCAAATATACTTGCATTCTTCCTTCTCACAATCCATCCATTAAATAAAGATTGCTATATATGCTGAAGACTGTGGTAGTCATCATAGGCATACAGGGTAGAAACTTCCTGGTCCTTAAAGTGAAACAAAGAAATATACAATCTTCAGTTTGGATGGAAGTTTAAAATTCTTTTTGTTTAGCTATCTTTACAAGAGGCAGTTTGGCAAGGAAAACTGAATTTTCAGAAAAACTACTGTCTCAAAAAGTTGCAGAATAATAAGTTGTTAAGAGTTAAAGTGCAATGGAGCCTCAGGTTGCTGGAAAGCTGCTGTGAGCTGGAGGTTACCAGGGAATACTTCACCACTGGAAGTGGCATTTGATTCTTAAGAGAGAGTTTTGTGGACTGAATGGTGGTTCCAAAAGGTATGTCCATGTGTGAATCCCTGGAACCTATCAATGTTACCTTAAATAATTAAAGAGTAGACATTATCTACTATGGAAAAATATGTGATTAAGTAAAAGATATTTAGAGTAAGAGATAATCCTAGATTGGTGGGGTGTGCCTTACTAACTCTAAATTTAAGCATATTTATAAGAATGAGGCAAAGAGATATTTAATAACAGAGTAGAGTAGGGATTGTGGCCACAGAGGTAGATATTGGAGAGACATAGACATGAGTCATGAGATGTGGACAGAAACTGGAAAAGGCGAAAACAAGTTTTCTTTTGGATGATTTACTAGGAGTGCAGCTCTGCGAATACCTGGATGTCATACTTCTGGCTTCCAGAATTAAGAAAATAAATTCTTATTGCTTTGAAGATACTCAGTTTGAGGAATTTATTATAGCAGCCACAGGAAACTAATGTGGATAGGTAGGATTTTTAATATATAGTTAGAAATGGCAACTAAAGTATAAAGAGTACTGTGAAGCTATATAGGCAAACAAAGCATGTTAAGAACCAGGAAGCTGTTTGGTATGATCAGGCAAATAATAAATGTCTGGAATGCAAATAATAAAATATAAATTAGTCAACACTCATTGAGCACTTTCTGTGGGTCATGTCCCATGCTATGTGCTGTTTATGTAATCTCTCATTTATTCCTTACCTTTATTCTATGATGCAGGCATTTCTTAATTTCTATTTTACAGAGAAAAAAAAAATACAGAGGGGTTGAGTGATATGCCCATAATTGAAAAGCTGGGAAGCATTCAGGCAACACTCTGATCCTGTCTGTCTGTCCATGGTCTAAAATTCTAGGTCATCTGGACTTCTTGTCAAAGAAAGGATATCACTGGCTCCCACTGCACTGTGTACCAATGTACCAGAGCACTTACAATGCAGTATGATTTTTTTGCAGTTACTTGATCCTCCTACTTGACCTTGAGAGAAGGAATCATGTCTTTCCTGATTGTCAGTGATCTCCAGGACTGGCACACAGTAAATTATTAGAAGGTATTTGTTGAACTGATGGGAATTGTAAAGCTCCATACCAAGATGCAATATATGGAACACAAATATTTTCTGTACAACTCTTGATTTTTAACAAGTTCAGGAAATATTAAGGTCCACTTCTACATCTTCATTTCAGCAGATTTTTCCTCTCTTTGAGATTATCAGATATAGATGAAAGAGGGTTAGGTGCAATCTGGCAGTCATGCTCAAGACTGGGTTCTGTGCATCCAGTGAGCACTACTGACACAGTTGCAATTTCTTATATTGCTGTGTAGGTCCCCCAAACAAACCCATTACAATCATGTGCAATGATGCTTCCGAGACACTTATAGAAAACTAAATGCACTATAGATGTTATAGCTGTTTTGCCTCCTAATATGATTTTAATTGTTTTTAAACTTTTTATAATTATTTGTGCATCTGAATTGTATAAAATAATGGGTTTCATTGTGACAATTTCATACATGCATAGAACATACCTTGATTCTATCATTCTCCCTATTAACTTATCTTCCCTTCCTTTTCTCTCCCCCATTCTATTTTCTTTATCTAATAGGCACCCTTTCTAGTTCCAAGTCATCTTTGTTTCCCTAGGTTGCACATATGATAGAGAACATGTGATACTTGTCTGTTTGAGTCTGGCTTATTTCGCTTAATATGATCATCTCATGTTTCTTCAACATTCCTGCAAATATATCCCATAAATGTGACATACAATGTTCAGATAAGTGAGCCCATGGAAGAAATAGTAAGAGAACCTTGAATGCTAAATGTAATGGTTAATTTGAATTGTCAACTTGATTGGATTAAGAGATACCAAGTATTAAGAGGATAATGGGTGTGTTGATAAGGGTGTGTCTAGGAATGTTTGACATGTGGGTTAACCAAATGAAATGGAGACTATCCCTAAGTGTGGACAGCACCAACCAATAGGATGATGGCGTGGATGGAATAAAAGTTGGAAGAACAAGAAAACATAACAGATGCAAGCTCAATTCTTCTTCAACTGGTTCTTGATTGCTGCTGCTTCAACTGGTTCTTGATTGCTGGTCTTGGACTAAGGTAGCACCATTGATCCCTCTTGTTCTGGGGCTTCAACCTCTTGGACTGCACAGCTACTGGTTCTTCCATCTCTCCAGCCTGCAGATGGTCATTATGGACTATCCAGCTTCTTGTTATATAGGCCAACCTAATAATTCCCCCTTTTATAATTATATTTCCTTTTCATTCTGTTCCTCCTGAGAAGCCTAATATAGCAAGAAAATGAAGAACCTGGAGAGCCAAGCTGTGAACAGTCTTTTCAGGTCTTCTGAGTCCACTTATTATCATTTAGACTTCTGGACCTAGCATTGTTTAATGATTTCCCTGTAACCTACCTAGGCCTAAGTATTCTATATTCTCTAATGCAGCTTGTATCACACCATTTTTAACGAACTGATAATTTATTTATATAAAATCCACTAAACTGTGGGATCCACAAGGGCAAGGATAATGTCTGTCTTGTTAACCATTGACACAGGGTGTGAGATGAGATGACAGTCTATGTATAGCTATTGAATTGCATATAGTGGAGTATCAGTTTAAGGAAACTAGTGAGGTACTTATTTTATAAAAAAATAGTCTTGAATAAAAGTGGCATTTATTTCTGTTTCATATCACAAAATTGGTCACCTAAAGAAAATGGAATAACCCATCTACAATCTGTCATATGACATCATATAACTGCTTAATAGAAAGAGGGATTGGTCTGAGGAAACAAATGTTTTTTATATTTTTATGGGCCACTTCTATACTTGAACTGCTTTAGAAAATCTGGGATGAGCAAGTTGTGGCCCTTAATAAAATAATATTAATATATATTGTTTTGAGGACCTTTGATGTGACATCCTTTTTAATATACATTTTTCTTATCCTAGAAACTATCCTATAAGGCATTATTGCATTATTCCTTTATACTGGGAAGTTGAGCCCAGAGGTAACTTGTTCATGGATTCCAGTGTTAATAAGCATAAACCCAGAATTCAAACAGAGCTGTTTCTTCCTCTGGAGCCTCTGCTCTTTTGATTTCACCATATCTTCTCTTCTAAGGGTTTCCTATACATTCAGACTAGTAATGGTGTACAGACTGGAACAACTGGTTTAAAACATACGAAGAATCTTCTCTTACTAACAAAATGTTGGAAAAACAAGCCTATCCATCTCTATTGTACTTGTTCGAAAATAAATCAGCACTTACCATTGGTAAGCCCACCGTTTTATCAAGGGTGAAGAAAAATCCTTTTTCAAAAACTTTAAAGGCCGATAAAAGTCTTATACTTTAATATCCATACTCACAAGAACCCACTTGACAATGAGCTCTGACACCTATAAGAGCCCATTAGGATTGCAGACAGTGCTGCTGGAAACAGCTGCTCATTATAGGCCATGGCACCAAAGCATCAGCAAATGTCTGTGATATATTAAAATAAATTCTTGTCTCTATGACCCAGAAAATATTTGGTCATCCAAGAAGACAGCTCCTGAGATACATCTCAATAAACTTCATAAAAAACACTTTCAAACGCAAGCTGTTACCAAACAGGAAACTTCCTACTATTTCAAAGTACATTATACTAAATGACCAATGATCTTTTATTGATTCTCCATGGCCTTAGTCAGGAAGTCCTGAGTACATGATCGTTCCTGATCTTGTGGTCCTTAGAAATGACAGCTAACACCAGCAGCTGGATAGTGAAAACACGAGGTGAACAGAGCAATGGTTCCTCTTCTGTTGCATTATTCATATATGTAAAGCTGTTCGCTAATGACCATGCAGGAACTCCTGTTAATTCTTGGTGCTTAGGAATAAAGTTTAGGATCAAAGTCTTAGCAAAAGTACAAGTGTGTGGTTATATGAAAATGTAAATAATTTTTTGAGATTATATTCTCATAGCTTAAGGCTTTAAATTGTAACTTTGAGAAAGATAAGCTAATGTTCATGACAATTTGATTTCTCCTGTCTGTAAAAGTATGTATATCTCATCTTAAAAATGTCAGTGATTTGGGTAAATGAGGGGCTAAATGACTTAGCTCATTTAGGGAAAGCTTGAGAAACATATTACTTATTTCTTTTCATTTGTCTTTTAACAATCCATTCATATTTTTCATTCAGTTTTAAAATGTGAAATAATATGATAAAATTTTCTCTCCCATTGTGTCACTGATCTTCCAAGTCCCCACCCACTGTCAATAGGAGAGCTACCATTTTTTAGTTTCTTATATATCCTTATATTGCTTTATACCTTTTCAAGAACATAAAAGAATTTTCCCTAGTTTTACTCATTAAAAAATGGCACAGTATACATGGTATTCTGCAATTCATTCTTCTCTCTTTTGTTTTGTTACCTTGATGATATATCTTGTAAATAATTCTTCACTAGTGTGTGAAGAATTTCTCGTAGTATTTCATTATAAGGATGTTTTATAATGAACTGAATTAGTCCTAGCCAGATAACGTGATTCATTCCATTTATTTGATTTTGCAAACTATACTTCAAATGTGTACATGTATGTAAACGAATATCTGTACAAAATATTTGTAAAAGTGAAATTTCTGGGTCAAAATGTATGTTTATGTAGCTTTGGTAGATATTATCAAACTGCCCTTTATAGGCAATGCATGTTTCCATTAGCAACATATAAGGGTTCTAGTTTCTCCTAAAAATATACCTTCTCCTAGAAATATACCTTGAAGAGGATATTTATTAAAACTTTTCCATATTCCTAACCCTTTGATAGGTAAAAATTGTATCTCATTTACATTTTTTATCATGAGTGTGATAAAAGTTTTTATTTATTATTTAAATGTCTTTTCTATTTCCTTTTGTGTTAACTAAGTGTTTATATTCTGTGTGGTTTTTTTAGAAGGTTCTGTGTCTGCAGGAGCCCTAATTAAGGAGATAGCTAAGATTGCGGTTAGCTGTGAGCCATAAGCATTACCACCTTCCATGGTCTAGTGAGACTTGGCCCGGGACATTGTGGATCCAGTCGGCACCATTTGCATGATCTCAAGAGACTTGGCCCCGGGAGGATTGTGGATCGGGTTGGTGCCATTTTGTGGTGGTTGGAGGAGTGTGGATTGCGTGTTGGGGTGTTGTTGGAGCCGGAGAGAGAAACTAGCAGAATAAAGAGCCTGTTTGTTTCCAGTCTGCCTCTGAACTTATTCCGGTGGCTTTGTTGCTTCAAGCGGCAATCGCTTCAGGCAGCGACATGTGTCGTTTTCCAGTTTTTGAGGAGCACTTCACATATCAACAATATTAGCTCTTCATAATGTCATGCAAGTTGCTCGTATTTTGCCCAGTTTTCTCCTTTCCTTTGTCCCTCCATGTGTTCCACCCTGTAGCTCTCCCTTCTCTATCATCCTTCCCTCAATTTCTTCCTTCTTTACCATCTTTCTTTCTTTTTTTTTTTTTTTTTTTTTCTGACATTCAATAATAAAAATGTATCTTATATCTTGGATTTCTAGAAAGCATTCCGTCTTAGGATAATGACAGATTTCCTTTTTCAGAAATTTCAGGTTTTTAATTTCACATTTAACATTTTTATCCAGTTGGAATTTAATCTGTTGTATGGAACAAATATTTAATTTATTTAATTTATGTTTTCTCCTCCAAAAGGTAATCCACTGTTTCTAGCCTATTGCTGAGTAGTGCTTCTCTGCTTCAACTTGAGTGGGCTCCATTTTCATACACAAATTCATATATTCACTTGGGTTCACTTTTAGATATTCTGTTCTTTCCAGTTTGTCTAGTCATATGCCAGAATTATACTGATTTTATTATTATTGCTTGAACATTCAATAATCCATGATTGTGGAAGACTTTCACATCCACAGCTTGATGAGACAGGCCAGCAGAGTGGATGGAGATATGAGAAGGAGCTGCAGTGCAAATCCAAAGGCTGCCACATAACAAAATTACTTTTGTTCTGGGGAGGTCTGACTTTGTTCTATTAACTGGGTGAGGTTCATCCACATTACAGAGAGGAATCTGCTGTGTTTTATGGGCCTCTGAAAACACCTGCCAATTTAAATGTCTATTTCACCAAAAAAATGTTTTCAGAAAATGACTAGAATAATATTTGGCCTACCAAATATGTAGGTGCTGCTGCTGAGCCAAATTGAAACATTAAATTAACTATCAAACTGTCACTCAACATTTTGGTAGTACCATTTCACAATTTCCACAACAATATACATTTGTAGTTGTTCTGCATCCTTGTCAGCATTTGGTATTGTCAATAATTTTATTTTATTCATTATAATAAGTGTATTGTGATGACAACAGTGTGTAGATTTACATTTTCCTAATGGCAAATAATATTAAAATTTTCATGTGCATATTTGCTATTTTTATATCCTTGTTGGTGAAGTGTTTGGGACTTTGCCCATTTAATATTAGGTGGTTTTCATAATAAGTTTTGGGAGTTCTTTATAAATTCTGGACAAAGTCTATTGTTGGATATGTAATTTTTCAAATATTTTCGCCCTGTTTGTATCTTGCCATTCTTTTTTAAGTATTTTTGGCGAACTAAAAGTTATACCTTTTTAGTAAAGTCCAGTTTTTGTCTTTGAATTTTTCTGAGGATTGAAATTTAGGTGTTATTTAAAAAACTCTTTGCTTTATGCCAGTTCTTGAAGGTTTTCACCTGTGCTCTTTATTCTAAAAGGGGTGTAGTTTGATAGTATCCATTTAGGAATATGAGTTATTTTGAATTAACCTTTATAAAATTTGTGAGGGGTAGGTGAAAGTTCATTTTTAAAAATATGGATGACCAAATAATTGTCCCATACTTTCTATTTTTTAGTACATGGGGTTGAACCCAAGGGCAATTGACCACTGAGCCACATACCCAGCCCTTTTTATATTTTATTTTGAGACAGGGTCTTGCAAAATTGCTTAGGGCCTTGCTAAGTTGCTCAGACTGGCTTTGGACTTGTGATCCTCCTGTCTCAGCCTCCTGAGCTGTTGGGATTATAGGAATGTGCCACCACTCCTGGCTTTAAGAGTATTTCTTGAAGAGAAGTAATTCAATGTTTTGTCAAGGTTCAGATGGCCACATTTGTATGATTGTATTTCTGGATGCTATATTTTCTTCCATTGCTCTTACATCTATCCCTTCACTAATACTAAAACTTTCCTGACTTGTCTTGATTTAATTGCTATAGCTTGATACTAAGTCTTAAAATTCAACATCATTATTCCTACATGTTTTTCTTTTTTTGCAATAACTATTCTGTTTCCTTTGCTTCTCCATGTGAACATTAGCTCACCTGCACCATGTATTACAGTTGTGTTAGTATAAAAATTGTGTTCAGATAATTGTGTCCATACAAGGCCTACCTAAACTGTTGTTCAGACCATCTTTTCTACTTGAGATAAGCTTCCATAGTGTCTGCTATCAAAGTCTCAGTCATGAAATGTTATAAAGACTTTTGTCATACCTTTGTTCCATAATACAACATTAGGTGACATGAATTGTGATACGTTGTTGGTTAGAGAATCTTGGGATTTCTGACTGGACTTTTAGAAACTAGAATAGATCTTTGCTCCTGTTAAGTTCCAGCCAGTTTCCCCTCATAATTTCATTATTGGTAAGTTGAAGAGATAGATGGGGATTCCTCCATAGATGTGTATCCATTCATGAGGGCAACAAGTATTCAGAATTGACAATGGAGGGGAAAAGCAGTATTTCAGAACAATATATTCCTTAAAAGTGTGATGACAATTTGCCCTATGGAAGAACTGGCATTTCCATAGCACTTAATCCATTCAGACCTCCTCTAGTAGCCCATAATGAAGGTCAAGATAAAGTTTTTCATTTTTCCCAAGAAAGAAGCAGAGAAGGAAATTTAAATTTGCTTCTCTATCCAGTCAGAGTATGAGAAGTGAATTAACATATCTTGAATAATAATTTGTTAGTAACCTCTGTTCACATATTTCATAGACTACAATTATTAATAATTACACAATTTTTATTTAATTCTGCTTTGACCACAAAGGTAGTTGTTATTATTTGCATTCTGTAGGAAAGAAAACAAAATTTAGGAGACCTGATAAGTGTAAGTCAGTTGTACCAGAGCCTCAGGACACAGAGCCACTGAACAGGCACATGATGTGTAGGGCAGGTAAAAGAGACACCATGGAGAGGCATCCCTGAATTCAAAGCACTGTCAAATGAGAAGTGCTTTTCCATTTTCATGTATTTTCCTTAAGTTACTTTATGACTAAACTCCTATTTGAATGAATTCTGCTCAGTTTATTTGTGAAACATATTCTCATCTTTCGTCACTTGTAATGAAATTTTCTTGAAGACAATTTGGAACAGATGAGAAAAGGGTAATTCCCTCCGATAGAAAAGGTGGTGTAGAGGAATGTGGCAGAGAAGAATGTGAGCAACACAAATAAGAGAAGAGAGAAGGAAGTCAGACAGGGTTAAGACTTCTCATCACAACAGGCTAAAATATTATCCTGTCCAGTGATTGACAGAAGTATTGGGTTATTAAATTTTTTATTGCATAAAGTACATGATATTTTTATATAGTCACCTTGATGTATATACATAGTGTACTAATTACTACTATTAAGCAAATTAATATACCAAATATCTCACATAGTTACCTTTTTATGTGTGTATGAGTAAGAGGAGGTAAGAGTACCTAAATATTGATTATTTTAGAAAAATACAAGCATATAATATAATATTATTAATGTAGTCCTTGTATTTTACATTAGATCTCTGAACTTATTCACCTATATAAATACAACTTTGTATCCTTTGATCTACACTTTCCCATCTTTTCCCACCCTGCCCTTAATAACTACTTTTTAAAATTCTAGATATATTTGAGATCATACAACATTTTTCCTTCTGTGCATGGTTTATTTCACTTAGCATAGTGTCCTCTAGGTTCATCAATGTTGTCACAAATGACAACCTCCTCTTTCTTAAGACTGAATAATAGTCTACTATATTTGCCCCAATTTTTTTATCCATTCATCCCTTGGGGACACTTTGGCTGTTTCCATATCTTGGCTATTGTGAATAACACTCCAATGAATATGTGAGTGCAGGTATTTCTTCAAGAAAGTTATTTCATTTCCTTTGGGTATATATACAGAAGACAGACAGCTTTGTCATTGGTAGTTCTGTGTTTATTTCCTTAGGAACTTCCATGTTGTTTCCCACAGTGCCTCTGCCAATCTGTAACAATTTCCATTTCTACACACTTTCAACAACACTAATTTTTTTGTCCTTTGGATAAAAGCCATCCTAACAGGTATAAGATAATCACTCATTTCATTTTCAATTGAATTTTTCTAATATTTCGTGATGATGAGCACCTTTTCATATACTTGATCATTGTGTATGGGGGGAGGATATTGGGGAATGAACTCAGGGTTGGTTTACACTGAGCTACATCCCAAGTCCTTTTATTTCTTTGTTTTGAGATAGGTTCTCATTAAGTTGCCGAGTCTGTTCTTAAACTTGAACCCCTCTGGCCTCATTCTCCCAACAAGTTGGCTGGGATTATAGGCATGATCACCCCTCCTGGCCATGTTGGCCATTTTTGTGTCTTTTTTTTTTTTTTTTTTTTTTGGGTACCAGGGATTGAACTCAGGGACACTCGACCACTGGGTCACATCCCCAGACCTTTTTTGTATTTTATTTAGAGACAAGGTCTCACTGAGTTGCTAAGTGCCTCACCATTGCTGAGGCTGGCTTTGAACTCGTGATCCTCCTGCCTCAGCCTCCCAAAGTGCTGGGATTACAGGCGTGCGCCACCGCGCCCGGCTTGTGTCTTCTTTAGAGGAATGACTACTGACCTCTTTTGTCCATTTTAAAAATTGGCTGATTCCCTTTTTTGGCTATTGAGTTATGTGAGTGTTATATATTTGGGGCATTAAATCCTTATTAGATAGATATATGTCTTAAAATATTTTCTCTCAATTGGTTTGGCTGCCTTTTTATTTGGTTAATAGTTTCTTTTGATGTTCTGAAGCTTCTTTAGTTTAATGTGATCCCAGCTTTTTAATTTTGCTTTTGTTTCTGTATTTTGGCAGTCTTAGCCAAAAAATCATTGCCAAGGCCATTTTTCTTTGAGGAGTTTTGTTTTTGAATCTTACATTTAAGTTTTTAATCCACTTTGAATAGATTCCTGTGTATGGTGTAAGATAAGCATTTCATTTCTTTCTTATATTGCATGTGTATATCAAGTTTGCCCAACATCATTTATGGAATGATCCTTTCACCTGATGTCTTTGTGCTGCCCTTGTTAAAAGTTACTTAGATGTATATGCTCTGAATTTTTTTTCTTTGTGGATAATTTGTTGTTAGTATATCAAAATATCTACCAGCTTTTGTATATTGGCTTCATATTTCTACAACCTTACTGAGTTTGCTTTTTAGTGCTAACAAGTTTTTAAGTAGGGTCGTTCTGGTTTCTATCACATCATCTGTAAACAGTGACAGTTTAATTTCTTCTTTTCAGATTTTAGATGCCTTTTATTTCTTTGTCTCACATAACTGCTCTAGCTAGGTCTTCCAATATTATTTTTGACAGAAATGGTGAGAATGGGAAGCTTCTTCTTGTTACTGACCTTAGTGGAAAAACTTTAACGTTTCACCATTGTGTATGATATTAGCTAAGATTTTTAAAATTTTATCAACTTTTAAAATATCATATTTACATTTTTCACAGATGAGATTAGGTTAGAAGGTAAAGAACAACATTCTTGAGGAAGGCTGATGATTGTCAGTTGAGAGCACTGGAATAATTTTCTTCTCTAGTGTTGTTCATTGGTGATAGTATGTAAGGATTTTAGAAGAGTTCATAGGGTCTGTCTGATAAGAACCTTGTTTGTGTGTTCTTCATCTCTTCTCTTATCTCTCTGCATTTTACTCACCATGCTCTCATAGTACTGTCCTACTTTACATGGCCCTGAATTATCCCTCTGCTTGAATTACTCTCCTATGGCTACCGCCATTTGTTTGCAAAACTTACTCTTGTCCCAGCAACATGGGAGGCTGAGGCAGGTGGATCACAAGTTCAAGGCCATCCTTAGCAAGTTAGTGAAGCTTTAAGCAACTTAATAAAATCCCATCCTGAAAACAAAAAAATAAAATAAAGTAAAAATGTCTGGGGATGTGCTCAGTGGTTAAGTGTCCCTGGGTTCAATCCCTGGTAACAAAAATCAAAACAAAACAAAAACTTGCAATATGGAAAATATTATTAATTAAAAGTATTCTTTGAGCAAGAGAAGAACACTCTACTTCTCAGAGTTTAACACAAATTCTTTTCTAGGCAAGAACAAAGTCTTGGAACTACTGGAGTAACCAATCATGGCTGGAATAGAAATTGAAATCTCTGTGGAATTTCAATCATCTTAGTGGAATGCAATTTGAGATGCATACATATAGAATCAGTGAGAGGTTTTTTTCTTTCTTTTTTGATGTTTTTATAGCTCTGTGGTTAGTATAGGATTCAGAACTGGAGAGAAGACTGTAGTATGTTTTGAGAAATCCACGATGCATAATGAATAGACCATGTTACTGTTATTTGAGAAATAAATATAGACAAAAACTAATTTTAATTATCTTTGATCCATATAGTATGTCTAATCATTATACCATGAAGAAACTGTACCTTTTCAGGTCCAAATTTATATTCAGGTTATCCTCCTGCTCATTTTTCATGTTTCAGTGAAGTTCCATCCTCTGGGAAGCTTTTCCTGGCCTCCAAGTCTGAATTAGGTGGATTTCCTTTACTAGCTTATAATTCCCATAAAGATATTTACCAAGGTGTATTTTAAATGCTCTTATAATTGCTTGTTTCTCCTATGGGCTGTCATTTTTGTAAAGGCTAGGCCTGGGTCTATTTTGTTAATCATTGCCTTCTACTACATAGCATTGGGCATTATACATAATAGGCACTCTCAATATTCAGATAAAGAAAAAGAAGGGAAGAAAATAAATATATATAAATAACAGTGATCCCTTGGTATTAAAGTCTTTCCTCCCTGGATACTGTGAGGTTATCATTTGGTAAATATTTACTGAGTCCTTAAAATGTGGAAGAGGTATTCTGGACATACTGGGATACACCAGAATGGAACTGAGCATATTCTTCCCTAAAGAATTTGGCACTGTAGATATTTTAAATTAAAAATTTATAATTCCCATTTATTTTTGTTGTTCAAATTATGTAATTTGATCTTTTGTGAACTGCTTATAATATTTTACTTTTCAAATTATTGTTGATTCTTGATGAAACTTGTCTGAGAATGTTGTCCCTGAACCAACCAAGTGAGGTGCTTGGGATGCCTTAGTGGCATCATGAAGGCCATGAGGGGATCCTGCAAAGAAATAAAAACCTCTCTAGGACACACTCTAAAAGCTAATTTCTTGGCCATGATGGGGCTTTCCCCCAAGAGTTTTTGGGAGTAAAGATGAGAGTACTCAAAAGCATGGGTATGGGCAATTATACCTAGTTTCAGGAAGAGTTTGAAGGGAGCATGGAAGTGGTGAGGACAATAGGAATTGTAAGTATCTTAAGGAAACTGAGTAAGACTCACAGGAAGGAATTCATTCCTTGCTGTATATTACCTGTGGATTTTATAATTCATTGGAAATATGAATTCTAATCTTATAGTATAACAAACCAAGTTCATGACTCCTGAAGTCAGAAGCCGTAGCCCTTTCAATTCTCTGTCCTCTATGCTTTGAATCTGGTAGTTGCTCTAGTACCTGGGCTCATAGAAAAAAATAAAAACAGATAATTCAAATCAAGAGATAATCAGAGGATGGTTGATTTTTCCCTTTGACGTTTTTGCTTTTATTTTTTTTCTCAAAGTACTTCTCAAATAGGTTTCTATTCCCCCAAATTCTACTTGATGTAGTAAAAAAATTGAGCCCATGTTTCTTGACTCCATCCTGAGTGACGGTGACTTTATATACTTTCGGTTACTTAACATTTACTAGAGAACACTGGTTTGAAGGTTACATATTTTATACATATAAAATGGGGCTTAAATATATATTATATGGAAGAAGAGTGATTTGCCCAAAGATTGACATTCATCAAGACCCAGGGCCCAGAGTCACACTGAATGCTCTGGTTTCAAAGTCTGTGGTGTTCTTCCTGCTGCAGCACCTACAAGTGCACAGTTGGAATACCCACTTGCCATTTAGCTTGGAGTATGCAAATCACTCTGCCTGTCTTCATGTTTAGTGGAGATGATTATATCCACCTGATTAGCACTTGATATGAAGTATTGACAGGTATATAAACATTATCCATAATCCTCATTACAGCCTTGACATAGCCATTACAATTTAACAAATCAAGAAATTATCTTCTTTTTTCAAATTTATTTTTTATTTTAAGTTGTTAGAAATGACAGCAGAATGTATTACATTTCATATTATTATACTCGTAGAGCACATTTTTACATCTCTCTGGTTGCATGCAAAGTATATTCACACCATTCGTGACTTCATACATGAACTTAGGGTAATGATATCCATCTCATTCTACCATCTTTTTTTTCTTCACCCTTTTGCCCCCTCCTATCCCCTCCCTCCCCACTGGCCATTCTAGTGTTCTTCTAATCCTCCTATGCTCTCCATCCCACCACCACTGTGAATCGGCCTCCTTATATCAGAAAAAAACATTTGGCATTTGGCTTTTTGGGATTGGCTAGTTTCACTTAGCATTATATTTTCCAATTTCATCCATTTACCTGAGAATGTCATGATTTTATTCTCTCTTATTGTTTAGTAATACTCCATTGTGTATATATACCACATTTTCCTTATCCATTCATTTACTGAAGGGCATCTAGTTTGGTTTAACAGTTTAGCTATTGTGAATTGTGCTGCTATAAACATCGATGTGGCTGTGTCCCTGTAGTATGCTGTTTTTAAATCCTTTGGGTACAGACCAAGGAGTGGGATAGCTGGGTCATAAGTGGTTCCATTCCCAGTTTTCCAAGGAATCTCTATACTGCTTTCCAGATTGGCTGCACCATTTTGCAGTCCCACCAACAATGTATGAGCCTGCCTTTTTCTCCACATCCTCGCCAACATTTATTGTTGTTTGTGTTCTTAATAGCTGCCATTCTGACCATACTACCAAAAGCACTATACAGATTTAATGCAATCACAATAAAAATCCCAATGACATTCCTCAAAGAAATAGAAAAAGCAGTCATGAAATTCATCTGGAAAAATAAGAGACCCAGAATAGCTAAAGCAATCTTAGCAAGAGGAGTGAAGCAGGTGGCATCACTACACCAGACCTTAAATTATACTACAGAGCAATAGTAACAAAAACAGCATGGTATTGGCACCAAAATAGGCTGGTAGACCAATGGTACAGAATAGAGGACACAGAGACTAACACATATAATTTCAGCTATCTTATATTAGACAAAGGTGCCAAAAACATACATTGGAGAAAGATGGCCTCTTCAACAAATGGTGCTGGGAATACTGGAAATCCATAAGCAACAAAATGAAAGTAAACCTATATCTCTCACCATGCACAAAATTCAACTCAAAGTGGATCAAGGATCTAGGAATTATACCAGAGACACAACACCTAATAGAAGGAAAAGTAAGCTGTAATCTCCAACATGTTGGATTAGGCCCCAAGTTCCTTAATAATTTTCCTGTAGCACAAGAATTAATATCAACAGTCATTAAATGGGATAGATTCAAATTAGAAAGCTTCTTCTCAGCAAAAGAAACAATCAGTGAGGTGAATAGAGAGCCTACTAATTGGGAACAAATCTTTACCACACGCACGTCAGATAGAACACTAATTTCTAGAATATATAAAAATCTTAACACCAAAAAAACGAATAATCCAATCAATAAATGGGCCAAGAAATTGAACAGACACTTCTCAGAAGAAGATATACAATCAATCAACAAACACTTGAAAAAATGTTCAACATCTCTGGCAATTAGGAAATTATCTTTTTAGAAATGTTAGGCTGCCGGACATAAGTCACATGGATAGTAATGCCAGAATAAAGATTTCAACCCAGGTATGTCTGATTCATGTCTCCACCACATATGTGGCTAGATATTTTTGTCAGCTTTCTTGCTACTGTGACTGAAAGACTGGACCAAAACAATCATAGAGGAATAATCATAAAGGTTTATTTAGGGGCTCATGGTTTCAGAGGTCTTAGTCCACAGAAAGTTAGCCTCATTTCTCAGGGCTCAAGGTGAGGTAGAACATTATGGCAGAAGAGTGTGGCAGAAGGAAGTAGCTCACATGGTGATCAGAAGGCAGCAAGTATATACCCCAAAGCCACACCCCCAATTCCCACCTCCTCCACCCATACACACATCAGTTACAACTCTGTTAATTCCTATCAGGGGATTAATTCACTGATTGGGTTAAGAATTTCACAAACCAATCATTTCTCCTCTGAACCTTCTTGCATTGCCTCACACATGAGCTTTTGGGGGGCATCCCACATCCAAACCATAACATTAGATCATAAATAATTTTTGGTTTTGTGGGCTTTTTGTCTGTTTTGCAACTACTCAACTGTGTTATTATAACTTCAAAGTAGCCACAGAGAATATGCAAAAAAAGAAAAAATAAGCTTGCCTGTGTTCCAACAAAATCTGTTAATGAACACTGGAATTTAAATGTCATATAATTGTCTCCTGTCATAAAATATTATTTGTAGTTCTCTTTTTCAACTTTTAATAAAGTAGAAGTCACTTTAGCCAGGTGATCAAATTTGATAGCATCAGTGAAAAGTTATGTTAATTAAATATTTCAGTACCCTTGGTATGATGTGATGAGAATAGCAGTTTATGTCCATGGTCTTCCTCCACAGAACTTATAAACCTTGTCGAACAAGGAGAAAATCATCAGATTCAAATTGAAGTACAATATGCAAAATACCTGATTAATTTCTCAATACTATCAAGGTCATTGAAAGCAAAGAAAGTCTGAGAATGTTTTATAGCCAAGAGGTGCCAAAGGAGACATGATGACTAAATGTAATATAGTATTCTGGATGGGATCCTGGAACTCATGGAGGACTTTAAGTAAGAACTAAGAATGTTGGAATAAAGTATAGTCCTATGTTCTTCTGGCAAATGATAGACTGGATATACAACAGTGATTCTGTTATCTTATAATTGAGCTGAAAGGCTTCAAATTGACGAGTGATATCATAGCATAACACATCGTTCATATGTTTGTTGTGACACTGGAGTAAACTAACCTGTTTGGATATGTTTAGATACAAAATTGCCATTGTGTTACAGTACCCTAGAGTATTTAATTCAGTAGCATTGTGCCAGGTTTTTAGCCTGAGGACAATAGTTTGGTTATACCATATATCTTCAGTGTGGAATAGGTTATACCATCTGATTTTGTGTAAGTATATTCTACAATGTTCACACACTGACAGAATTGTCTAATGATCCATTTCTAAGAGTGTATCCCTGTTAAACATTGCATTACTATTGATTTTGGTTAATCCTGTATCAATTGTGACATTTGTACCACAGTAATGTATGATGTGAGACTGTATCTAGAGACTTTGTAGTGTTCTTGCTACTTTCTTTTTTTTAATAAATCCAAAACTATTCTAAAATACAACATTTTAGTCCATTAAAAATTGTATAAGCATCTGCCAGCCCAACAAAAAGAAATAGTTCACTCAGAGCTGTGCAGAAGTAGGCAGTAGATCAGGTTTTCCCTGCAGGCCACAATTGGTTGTCCTTTGCACTATGCTTCTTGGTCTCCCCATCTTCTTTATTGAGTTGTTGAGGGAAAATTGTGTACATAAAAGTACTTTGTATGTGTAAGCTGTTATATGCATTATGGCTTTAATATCACTACTCTTACGTGTGTGTTCATCTAACAAATACTAACTGAATGACTACTGTGCACCGGGCACTTTGCTAAATTTTGTTTAGTAAAGGTAAGAAAAACGGAAGCTCTGCCTTTGAGCAGCTGGAGCTTAGAAGAGGATTTATGCTTTTGTATAATAGCCACAATGCCACAAGACAAAATTAGTCACTCTATATGCATACTAGTGCCAAAAGGTTTAAAAGGAAACAGTGATGAAGTGCTTCATCAAGAGAATCAGAGAGCATTTCATTTCAGGGGAGGAAGTAATGTTTGAACTATGTGTTAAGTGATAAATATGAGCTCAGTGAGAATATGAAGTCTGAGAGAATGTTGGGGCATTAGGCAAAGGGAAAAGCCCAAATAATGGGGCTGGACATTTGAGGGAACAATCATGTTTTGAAATCTGCATGAAGATTTTTATTTTATTTTGTTGTTTTGTAGTGCTGGGGATAATGTTCAGGGGCTCTGGCATTCCAGGAAGGCTGTCTACATCCCTGAGCTGCATTCCCAACCCTGCATGAGATTTTTTATGCCAGGGGTAGTTGGTAGTACTATGGTTGGTATTTACTGAGCACTGGATTCACAAAGAATTCATAGCATCCAAAGAAGATGCTATTGCTTTATACACACAACCATGTGCACTTCTTATTGTATGGTAAGTTTGTAAAATATACCTCTAATACAGGTTGAATTTTGTCACTCCCAAATATGAAGATCCTAATTTTTAGTGACTCAGAGTGTGATTGTATTTGGGGATGTGGTCTTTGTTTTTTGTTTGTTTGTTTGTTTTGTTTTGTTTTTTCCTGTACTGGGGATTGAATTCAGGGGTGCTTAACCACTGAGCCACATCCCCAGTCCTATTTTGTATTTTATTTAGAGACAGGGTCTTACTGAGTTGCTTAGCAGCTCACCATTGCTAAGGCTGGCTTTGAATTTGGGATTCTCCTGTCTCCGCCTCCCATGCCCCTGGGATTACAAGTGAGGTGAGCACTACCACACCCAGCTCTGGAGATACAGTCTTTAAAGAGATAACATTGAAATCACATTATTAGAGGGAGCACCAATTCTACATGAGTGCTGTCCTTTTAAGAAAAGAATATTTGGACACAGATAGATGTGGAAGAAATCAACATTGCTGATACCTTGATCTGAGACTTCCACTCTCCAGAATAGTGAGAAAACAAATTTCTGTTGTGTACACATCTTAGTCTATGGTACTTTGTTCTGCGAACCTGAGCCAACCAATATATTTTCCAATCCATAGTGAGAGTTTATTGGAAAGGTGATGAATTTAGCTTTGAATTGATTTAGTCTTACATCCTCTGGGACCCCAGAAATTTCTGAACTGAACTTGGAAGATAGAAGTGAACTGGATAAATGTATTAAATGTATTTGCAAGTCAACATTATTTGGGGGGAAGCTGAAGCTGTGAAAATTGATGAAGTTTCTCAGAAACAGGCATAGATTAAGAATAAGAAGTCCAAGGATGGGTTCTGGGACCTCCTGCAAATCTGCAAAAGTATGTGATAATATACAAATACACTTGTATGCATCAGCTAGGCTTATTCACCAGAGGGGTTATTTAGGCAGATGCTACATTTTGGAGAAAAAAAAATCCTCTGTAAATGAAACATTTTCTGTGATTATCCTCAAAATAAACACTTTTCCCTTTGGGGTCAATTTATCCTCTGTGATCCACCTGAAAATTACTTCTTAAAAAATTGCATATAAATAGTCTGAGCTATTCCTTTTATCAATGAAAGTATAACCAGAAAAATAAAGCTTTCATTGAAGTAAATGTGAACTGAAAATTTAGATTCCTAAAATCTCAGAGTTTTATGTGGTAGAAATGACATGGTTTGAATATCTCAGGACGCTGTAATTTTTATTAGTAAGCAACAAATGGAATATCTATGAAAAACTAGTTTGAAAAACATAATAGACAATTTAAGGCTTAATGAGAAATAATAAAATATCATTGACACTTAAAATAATCACAGTGTACTTTCCACTTTAAGTCAGCTCTCTCTCTGTGTGTGTGTGTGTGTGTGTACATGCATGTGTGCAGATTTAATGTGAGATTTCAGTCCACTGTCCTATTTTAAAAAGTGACTTTACTTATCAAGAACTGTTAATTTTTCTCTTTTATCTAATTTATACTGGGCTTATCTACATATCAACACAGTAGTAATCTGTTCAATATAGCATTATTTTTTTGTTGTTTTTTTTTTAATTGATCAAAAAGCAAGTATGTTGAAAAGTCCAGGGATAAAACTGTCCTTATTCAAGCTTCATTGAAAGTGTCAAGTGGCAAGTGGTGGAAATAGATTCAGGTAATCTCTTGCATGGTCTCTCAAGCCTGCTTCCCTCTGGAGTAACCCACAATTTATGGCACACTTTCTTTCATATAGGCAAAATGACCACTGGAGATTCCAACATTTTTTAAAGATTGAATGCATAAGAAATGGTTTTGTTGTATCTCACTGGCTGTGATTGGATTATGTATCCATTAATGAACCAATCATAATAGCTAAGGTTCATGTGATGTACTGATTTTCCTAAGCATGTTTTATGTGCCTCACTTTGGTTTGGGGTATCATATTGCCTATGAGTTCAAGAGGGATTTATTAGTATATATGTATATAACTGATAGTTTTCTTATAGCATGTTAAGGGAATAAAGGATTATTCAGGGATATTTTGTGGAACAATATTTTTAAATGTTGTTTTTTTGTTAGAATCAGTCAATTCATTAGTATTAAATCCTATATTTATACATAAAATTGAAGTAATTAGAAGTTTTAACAATTTAAACATAAGTAATTAAATGTAGTAGTATTCTGGAGGGATGGCTAGTTAGGGACACAGTGTATTTTCCAGAAGTGCATGTGTGTGTGTGTGTGTGTGTGTGTGTGTGTGTGTGTGTGTGATGGTGGTGGTATGTTTATGTATCTGTGGCTCAATCTGAGAACACTAGGTAATACCATGTATAATATTCAAAGAACTATTTTATGAGGTAATTAGTAATATCCTTATACACTGATCAGGCTTTTGAGGAAATACCCAATGTCTTCATGCTGGATAATTACAGCTATAAATGCTACAAATGTTCTCTCATAATAGAACATAGAGAAATTGTACTCAATTTTTTTTTTTATGTTTCTGGATCTCTTTTTCTCTCTCTTTCTTTCCCTCCCTCCCATGGTTCCCCATCCTCCACTATACTGTGACTTATTTCCCTTATGTCCCAACTGCAAGTGATCCTTCCTCTGACTCTGGAATTGCCACACCTTTACTAACTAACTCTAAACTTCATACAACAGTATACTCTGAGAGTTGGAAGGTTTGTGAGAGCTATATTAAACCAGTACTTTAATTTTATATCTGTTGAACTTAGTGACCTGACAGAGTCCATATAATCAGTGTGGTAGTCAGCTGTTCTGCACTGTGACAAAAATACATGACACAAACAACTGAGAGTAAAAAATGATGATTTGTATTCAGTTTCAGAGATTTAGTCCATGGTGAGCTAACTCCATTGCCTTGAGCCTACAGAACATCATGGCAAAAGGCCCTAGCATAAGAAAGCTGCTAGCTTCTGACAGACCACAAGTAAAGAGAAGGGAGGGGGAAGGGGGCAGAGAAGAGCGATGGATAAAATATATAATCCCAGCCGGGCGCGGTGGCGCACGCCTGTAATCCCAGCACTTTGGGAGGCTGAGGCAGGAGGATCGCGAGTTCAAAGCCAGCCTCAGCAATAGCGAGGCACTTAGCAACTCAGTGAGACCCTGTCTCTAAATAAAATACAAAAAAGGTCTGGGGATGTGACCCAGTGGTCGAGTGCCCCTGAGTTCAATCCCTGGTACCACAAAAAAAAAAAAAAAAAAAAAAAAAAAAAAAAAAATATATAATCCCCAAGGGCAATCCCAAGGACATGACCCCAGTAATCTACTTCCTCCAGTCATACCCCACCTGCCTACAGTTACCACCCAATAATCCATTCAAATTATTAACTCATCAAATGGATTAATCCATAATCCATAATCTAATAATTTTAACTCTGAACATCCCTGCATTGTCTAACATGAGGTTTTGGGAATCACACCTCACATTTAAATTATAACAATCAGCATATGACCTGGACAAAATTTCAGAGATATTTTTTCGCTAAGTCCCCCTCACACAAGTGCTCTCTACATTGCCCACATCTTCTGACTTGCAGCCTACAAACCTATAAACTCCCTGAGCTCCAATTTTCTGTATTTTTCTGTAATTATCTCTCTCTTGCCTCCCAGAGTAAGATTCCTGACATGATCAATTCTACCTCATTTTATTCTCTTCTGATCTCTTATCTTGGGCTTGGTATAATAGTAGTAGTAGTGATATAATTATAAGAAAATAAATGTTGATTGCTTACAACATATCATCTCTTAAACATTTTACAAAGTTAACTCCCTTTATTTTCACGTATTTCTATGGTATAAATATTATTGTTTTCCTTATTTTACCAATGAGATTTGGAGAAGTTATATAAACTTTCTAAAATCATACTATTAGTACATAATGAAATATGATTGAACATAGTCCATCTGCTTCCAAAGATGGACCTTTTATCTTTCAATATTGCTGCCCATATTAATGTTTCCACATTTTTGAACCATAGCATCAGGTGGCTAACAATCTTCCCAGTCTTATAGTTAGGAAAGTCATAATGGCAAATGAATGTTTATCTTGAAATAGAGACTCAATGAGCTATTCTCTGCTTCCATTTCATTATTGTAATTCTAGTCCCAACTGGAGTACTTAGCTCTCAATATGATTTTCAACCTCAGCAATAAAATTAAGAAAGGAAGAGTAGCATACAGGGGACTGTGCTGAAGGCAAAGGGGAATAAGAAGCAAGAATCAGCAAGTAAAGGCAAACAGGAGAGCAAGTGAGAAGCAGAACAATTTTACCAACAAATAAAACCCAAACTTGACTTTCCTAGCATTTCTGACACAAATGATTCTGTTTCTGCTTTATTACCATTTTGTTTGTGTTTTCTGTTTTCTTACCACTTTGGGATTTTGATAATATAATAAAGTAAAATCCACTTGTTCGACATTAAAAAAATGGCTTTTATGAAAAATACAACTGAATCATGACAAAACCTCACCAAGTCCCTGACATTGAAGGTGGGGGGCTGTCAGGTAAGACAGAAAGACCCTGAAGTACAACTACGTTGAGGTCAATAGGACATATTTGTAGCTTGCACTGATACTTTACAATAAAGAGGAAATATGCTGGCTGTAGGCAGAAGGAGCATGTAATAACCCAGCCCCAATACATTTCAAAGTTGTTTTTATTGAACTCCAGCCATCTATCTAATTTACTCTCTAGGGCATTCTCAGAGAGTGATTTTATGATATATATCTATATCTATATCTATATATATATATATATATAGAGAGAGAGAGAGAGAGAGAGAGAGATATGCATATATATATAATATTTTTAAAGCTGTCTTTTTAATAGTTTAGATTTAATTTTTTTCTCAGTCTATTAGGTATCATTAAGTCATAGCATTTTGAAGCTATAATAGACAAGTGTCTTCAGTAGGTAAATTAAAAATAGAAGTTTTAATAAGTAGAAACTGTTAGCGGAATTTGCAGGAAGGGACCGAGGCTCGAACTGTCGTATAGGAAAAGGAAAGGGGTTTATTGAATTACCAAAGAAACACGTGGAGGGGATGAGGATAAACCACGGGGAACGGACGGGAGCTGGAGCACGCGGGAGCAGGAGCGGAGAGCAGGAGCAGGGAGCGGCAGGAACCAGGGGAGAGCAGGAACAAAAGGGCCGATTTCAGTCCGGGGCTGGCTTACATAGAGTAGGGGTCATAAAACCCCCTTGGAGTGAGTCCTTGTCCTATAGGCCAGCAGAGGTCATGGGGGGGAGGTAGTGGTAGTGGACAAGGGACTTGCTGGTCAGGTTTTGGTCACGCTGAGGATCTCGGGAGCCGTAATTTTTCACAAGGTACCTGGAAAGGTGTGGCCTTCTGCCTGGGAGGCGCGGCCTTCTGCCTAGAACCAACAGAAACAGTGTGACTAAAAGTGAAATTTTGGCACACTTCTTTTGAAAGAACACACAAGGCAGTTCTTTCAGGAGAGGTTGAAAAAAGGCAGCTCAGGAAGAAGAATATCTGAAAAATGACATGTCTGAAAATCACATTCCTTCACCACTCTGGAGTGGGGAGAGACAGTTTTCTCAGGATGCAGTAATGCAGTAGTGTTGTGTAGTTGGATACAGTAAGGTGTCTGCCTCCAAAGTCACAGACTTGACCCCCCACAGGCTTCATAAAGAAGCAGTGTTTTGACAGCCCGCTGTGGTGTTGAGAAGTCTCACTAAGCTCTCCTACTTAGTAGCTGTGTGACTTTCATCAGTTATCCAACTATTTGAGCATTCTTGGTGTCCTCATTTGTAAAATAAGGGTCAAACCAACACTCATTGCCAGATCCATACCTAGAAAAGACCAATCCAATACTTACTCTAGGACACAAAAATGTAAATAATGATATTAAAGATTATCAATTTGAAATGAGATTTACATATTCACAGCACATTCACTACATCAATGACACAGTAGGACAACTGGGTCTAGCACCTAACTAGCAAGAATAATTTCTAAGAATAAGATGCTACTGGAGGGCACGCAGTGTTGGTAACACATGTCTGTGAGCCATATCATCAGTCATGAAATTGACAATATGGCCATCCTGTATGTGTTGTTTGTTCTCAACACCTACATAGCTGGTTAAGTGAAACAAGTATTTTTTTTTTTTTTTTCAAGAGCAACAGAATTTAGTTCTAAAAATTTAAGTAACACCTTTTAAGAATGCTAGCTTCAATCCACTAAATTGATTTTAAGTCTCACTTATGGGTGGTGACCCACTGTTGAAAAGCCTTGACACTGATAATAATATTCAATTACTCAGGGAAACCCAGCCTCACGCACACAGCTGGCTCTGTAGTTACTTTCCTGGCCTAACAAAGATTTGATGGCTTCTGAACAGACTACAGTGGTCCAAAAGCAGGGGCCTTAGCCCTTGTGGCTGCTCTGCATATGCTCTCCACCCACAAGAACACTGGCCTCTGGCTTCAGTGACTCCCTGTGGAACACTCTTCTCTGGGGGAATGGTTACTTCCATTAGAAGGGAGTACATAGGAGATTGGAAGGTTTGGGGGCTGCTACTTCTTCTTCTTCTGGCTAGAATGCTGGCCAGGAATAAACAGCTGTGTGGGGGAGAGAAACCAGAAAAAGTGACTGGAGTGATTTGAGGATAAATTTAGAGAGCTCAAAGGCCTTGTTACTTCAATTATTTTTAGTTAAGACATCATTATGAACAATTAATGAGTGGCCATATGGCACTTCTCTAAATGTCTAACCCATGACTAGATATTATTTATTAAGGTTTCTCACTTCATACTCAAGTGGTTATAAGCAATACAATCCCTTTTGGATGGAATTTAAGAGTGAGACAACAAAACACCAAGCCCCACTTCCCTACTGGCACACATGCATACACACACGTCTCATTCTGGGCAGCACACTACTGCATAAATTTATTGGACCGATTGATAAGACTAATAATCCAAAATAAAAGCAATATTTCTATTAGGATTTCTTGGTGGAGGATACAATACCACTTCTGGCTAATTTGAGCAAGAAAAACATCATTAGGAGGGTATGAAGGTAATGGACAACTAAAGCAAATGCTAAAAATAATAGATGACAGAAAGGGCAGGGTTTACAGCAGCCCTGAGGCATCCATCTGGCTGAAAAAAAATCAGATTCTGTGTATGCATGCATGTGTGTATTAACTAGATCAAATAGCAAAGGTAAAAAGACTTTAATTCCATTCAACTCATACTCCACTGTGTGCTGACTTTAACTTGGGTCTTCTGAGAGTAAGTGAAAAAAAAAAAAAAACCAGTTCTCTGTGTGTGTAGGGCATACATTTAGGGGTTTTATAATTCATATAAAATGGGGTCTTAATGTCTATAATGTGGGTGTAAACATTTAATGATAACATTCTTTGTTTAATATAATTGAGGGTTATCTATATTTTGAGTAGTAAAAGAAATTTGGATAGAGTTCTTTTTTTTTTTTTTTTTTCACTTTTACGGTGAGAGACAGGAATACAGAAATACTGAAAATACACAACAAACATGTGACTGTACTTGGATGTGGCTGAATATATACAAGAAAGACTAAATAAACTGGCCCTTACCAGCACTGCAAGCTTGAGGTATTGCATAGTAACTTCAGTTTGCTTAAAACCACTCTAACTATCATAAAACTTTGAAAACATTATTAAATGAATTAAGCGATTCTCTAAATTAAATTCTTATGGAATATATACTCAATATAAACATGAGCAGGCTATTCTTCAAAGTCTGAAAATCCTAGTAACTTGAAAGCAAGATCTTTTATAAGTGCTTTGGGAAACTTAAAAACAAAATATGAGTAGCTTAAATTTTTTTCTTAAGAGGAATGATTACTATTTAGGGTGTAACTTTCTTCTGAAAAACCATCTTTATTATGACCAAAATAAGAGACTTATTAATCAGATAATAAAAATTAACAGAAGGAAACTTGGGAATTCACAGTAACTGTTCTAGTATGGTAAACATGGTATTGCACGTATTGGATTTAATTTAAAAGAAAAATTCTTATCCAGCGAATCATCAAAGTCTTCCTTAAAATGAAGTTTATTTGAAGGAAAATTATTATATTTTAGGGATATAATTTCGTGACTTTCTATATCCACTGTGTGACTTTTAGGGACATAATTTTGTGACTTTCTATATCCACATCGTGCATGTGCCTTCCTCTTTCCTTTCTGGTGATAGCAGAAAAAGGGATCCCTGCTCACTCCTTCATTATGCATCACACCCAGCTGTGCATGGGGAAGGTGGCAGGCCACCTTACTTGTTAATGCTGTGGTGCTCCTGTGACTAAGCAGCAGCAGGAGCACTTTAATGAACCAGCAGAGCCGGAGTCTGTGTTGTTCTTAGCTAGTCCAGAAGCATTGTTTTACATAACCTTGGAATTTAGTTGCCTTCAGAATTATGGCAGGATTTCCTTTTGTCAAAGGCAAATGGTGATGAATGTCATGATTAAACACTGAAGGGTATCACAGTGAACTTTTCAAGGAACACCCTAGTTTTTTGTCTTAATTATAGAGTGGTGAAGGAATGCCTCTTCAGAAGTGCAAACATATTTCCCAGCTACCTTCATTTTTCTGACTCTCTTATCTTTGCTTCTAATATGGATCTTTGGGCTAATAGAAAACAGGCTGTGAATCATTCTAGAATGAGCCTATGTAGCCATAATGACCACCAGCAACACTGTCCATTTTTTTCACCCCAGGAAAGTCAACCGAGTTCAGAAGAGACATTTGTTGCTGTAAAGGGAGAGAAGGAGGTTATTTTTTATATTTTTTCCTACTACTTCCAAATCAGGTCCTTAGGCTATAAATGTCTCCTCAGAGTATCATAGCTTCAATGAAACAGGTGGAATAGTGTCTCCCCAAAATAAGCACACCTCCTTAACCACTCTTATGTAAATGATACTGACATAAGGCTGCTTGCTCAGGAAAGATGATTAGGGATGAAGTGTAGGAAGGAATGTGCTTTTAGCATTAGAATAACAGCTTCAAAGTAGGTGAGTCAGGATTTTTAGCCAAAAGACCACTGCTTCACCAGTTGTAACAGTTGCTTCCCTGCTTTTGTTTATTTGCAGTTTTTATCCATAAACCTTGGAGAGAAAGCTTGTGTGGCACTCTTTATTTGAACTGTGGGGATTTATTTGTGTGAGGCTTTTTGAGCCCATGATTTTGACCTGTAGAGCACTATGTAGAACTAGGATAGTCATAAAAGATGGGGAAGGTATGGCCAACGTACAGAACAATAGTCAGAAAGCTTGACCCTGGAGTTACTTGTGAGGAATAATCTTGGAAATGATTTAACTACTTGGAAATTAATTTTCTTACAAATGATAATAACACATCTCCAGCAATTACAGTTTTTGAAGGCAACAGTGTATCATGATTCAGAACATGGTGCTTAGGCTGGAATTGTATTCTCTGCAAATTAGTACCTGGGTGACTGGTTGCCTAACCTCTAAACCTCACTTTCTCCTCTGATAAAGTGATACTTTCAGGACTTTTTGAAATAATAAATGAGACAATCTTTATAAAATTTTAAGATGGTTTTCCACACACGGGCATTATTGTTGTTATTATTTTAGGTATTATTATGTGAATATGAAAGGCAATAGTTTTTATAAAAAGACTATAAGCTCTCAAGTTAAATCTGTATCATGTTGATTGCATAGAAATTTTGTGTTAATAAAATAATTTAATCCATTGTCATAGAAACTTTCTAAAAAGGTAAAATTTCAATGTTCAATGAATGATTCTCCTCACTGCCCTACTAGGAATATATTTTACTTAGCCTGTCTGTTAAACTCATGCCTACAAGACGTAGATGTTTGGTTCATGCTTAAACATGTCCTGTTATTTTCAATAGTCTACCCAAATAGGATCTTAACATTTCCTTATTAAATAAAATAGTATCATTTACATGTAAACCTGGGTTCTCAAAGTCTTAGATGTAATCACCCAAATCAAATTCAGCAACACTATTTATGCAGGAATTTTTTGTCATAAAGGTAAATCTTTAAATAACTGAAGTTTTACCATTTAACCACTTTTTCAACTCTTATTAGAAAAAAAAATGTTCTACATTGTTTAACTTTCTGCTTTCCTAAAATATGGATTATAATGAGATATTTTCTCAGTTACTCAAGATGAACACAATGGCAATTGGCAGCTGCATTAAGTTCTATTAGCAGAGGTTTTATTGTCCTCTTTTCATTGTCTGGCTATCAACTGTTACTTCCAGGGTATATTAATGGCTTCTTATAGCCATGTGTCTTCTGATCTACCACTTCTCATCTGCAGGGCTATGAGAATTCTGGGGACTAAGACAGTCTGGTGTGAAATTTAGGAAAATATTCTCCTGTTCAAAAAAAAAAAAAAAAAACTAAATTTATCAGGCATGGTGGTGCACACCTATAATCCCAGCAATTTGGGAGGCTAAGGCAGGAGGATTGCAAATTTGAGGCCAGTCTCAGCAATTTAGAAAGGCCCTAAGTGAGTTATGAGAGTCTGTCTCAAAACTAAAAGGAAGAAGGGCTGGGGATATACCTTAGTGGTTAAGTGAACCTGGATTCAATCCCCAGTACAAAACAAAACAAAACAAAACAATTATTATAAGGGGTTTCTTATCTTCACTTCTGTGTTCACACCTGCTCTAATAATGAGTGAAGGAACCAAGTAAGGAACCAAGTTACAAAGGATTTGGGGATATAGGCACCCTCTATTAATTTGATAAAGATAACTATAAATTTCCTTAATACTTATACTTGATAAGACCTTCTGAATTGTCTAACAATAAAAAAAACGATGATCTCTAACATAATTTAATGTTAGTATGTGATGTTCAAAACTTTATGTATTTGTCTATTTATTTAATTAATGTGATATGATGCTCATTTAATATATCAGACACTATATTAAGATATAAACAAATATTAACATTAAATACCATAAACTTTTACATGTAAGTACTCATCACTTCTTAAAACTATTATTTGTCTTGACATATAGATGAGGAAACTGAGTGTCTGAGAAGTTCTACAGTTTGCTCAAGGTCTCAAGGTTATTGGGGGTAGAGCCAGAGTCTGAAGGCAGGGCTGTATGCCTCTCACGATGTGATCTCATACCATAAGCACTTCAGCAGGTGGCTAGTAATGAAAAGTGGCTGTTGACTCTGAGAACATGAATCCATTATTGTTAAGTCTAATGGCTCAGAACAAAAGGGGGAGGTGTTCCTCCACATGCAAAAACTGGACTTTGAGAAACTGGCCATTCAAAGGAGGGAAAGCAGGTTTAGAAGATGTGGTGGTGAGAGCAAACCATGCATTTCATGCTTTGATGTGCATTTGCACCATGGGACACTGTGTACCAGTGATTTCAATGTTTTCATACTTCACATGGATCAAGTGTGCAGGGTCTGCCATTAGGTTACTTGGTTCAAATCTAGGTTCTGTTCTCTGAGTGTGGGGAACTTGAATGGCCTGAGCAGTTTCCTCATTTGTGAATGGTACTAGAATAGTATCGAAGTCATAGGGTTATTTTGAGAGTCAAATGAACTAACAGTTCTTAGCATGTTATCAATATTACCCATCATTACTGTTTTGAAAATGTGTTCTGTGGAAAGCTGGTGCTATAACGTTTGCAGTGGGGGAAAAAAAGCAAGATTAAAGGAAGGAAAAATATTGCCTCCCTCAAATAAATTTGTGAAGAAAATAATTTATTTAGTTTCTTTTTAAAGACAATATACATTATCATAGGAAAAGTGCTTTAAATGTCTGCATTGGGAAATATGTTTAATTTTATTTAGCTTGCTATTCCCAAAATTTGTTTGAGCAAAGAGCCTGTGCATGTAGAGTGTGTGTGTGTGTGTTGGTGAACCGTCCAGCCCAACCACATAATTTTCATGGAACATATTGCTGGGAAATTTTCTCACTAAAATATCTGAAATGTGAGTGATGAGAAACGTGGAATGGAGACTGATATGATACTTATAAATCTGGATTGTATCAGTAAGCTCAAGAATTATGTGTACTGATGTAACTTGGAACTTAGATTCTCTAAAGTTGATTTCATGTGTTATTAGAAGAGGCTCTTTGGTTTGATCTTCTCAATTGTAATCATTATTAACATTGTCACCATCATGTTGCCATCATGAAATTCTAACTGCCACTATATATTCAGTGGTTAAATATGTTCCAAGCATAGTGCTAAGAGATTTACTTGCACTGGAATTTTGTCCTAATAGCCATCCTAGGAGGTAGGCATCTAACTCTGATTTTTATATATGGAACACAGGCTTAGAGAGGTTATGTGCTTAAAGTAACAGTGTTAAATATAGAATATACTCTCAAAACATATCTGTCCCAGAAAGCAGCTTGACTCCTGACTGGTGATTATAATTGCCAGTGAGAAGGTTATGACAATAGCACACCCAGGGACTGAGTCAGGATCTCTGTGACTGGGCATTTCAGAAGTGTGACCCCTATGAGGTTAGTTTTCTCATAATGTGTACCTTTCCTGTGTATGTCAGAAAAATGTCTCCTCAAAGGGCCACACTATAGGTAACCAGAAAATAGCAGGAGGTAGCAAGGCCCCCTTAGTGATAGGGATCATTTTGCTCCCAGTTCCTTTCTTTTTCATTTCTAAAGAGTGAAGCTGAACTTCATTATGCTGCTAACATTAAGATCTGTTATAAGCTCCCATGGTGCAGAGAAAGAGGCAGACTTAAACCTGGAGACCATCATTTAGTATGCAGTATGACAAGGACAGAATTATGTAGGATAGGGGTCTGTAATTTATGCCTGGACAGCAAATCTGGCCTTTCACCTATTTTTTTCCTGGTTTGTGAGCTCAGAATGGTATTAACATTTTGAAATGGTTGTGTAAGTACCTACATAATATCTTCAGTTTTGTTTCTTGGACCATGAAACTTAACATATTTATTCTGTGACCCTTTAAAAAGAAGTTTTCTGATCCCTGGTTCAGGATATTAATTTCATATGCTTAGACCATGACTACAAAGGAAAAATCAAGCACTAACTTAATCTCATCATTACTGTTGAAGAGGGGGATGTCATTGTCTGCAGAAAATATTAGCCATGGAGGAAACCACAGGGAATGTTCAACTAGTGCTTTACTACAGATTTAATCTAGATATTTCAATCCCTGCTAACCATGATAGCCACAACTTCCCCTGCCCTCGCTCTCCACAGTTAATAGGAGCTGGAGTGGATGCATGGCAAGTTGTATCAATCAGTTACTTTTTCCTGATGGATCAGGGGATTTAAACGATAGTTTAATATCTGAGTGTGGCTTAATCTTAGACACAGTTAAATGCTCTTGTTTTATAGGTCAGCCATTGTAAATAAGCATGCAGAAATTAGAGTTTGTTCATTTTCCCAGGGAAGAGAAGAATATAAGCAGAGAGTATGAAGCAGCCCCAATCAGGGAGATGGCTATTGCAGCTAGCTGGAAGCCATAAGTTCCACCTGATAATAATCATATGCACGTGACGTACCTGTAAATGCACGTGACGCACCTGCAAAGCTAAAGGTATATAACCGGGTGAAAGTGGTCAGAAGCAGCATTCGTTCAGTCAGTCATTCAGTCGCTCAGTTGGTCAGAAGAAGAGTTCGGGTCAGAGAAGAAGAAAAGAGTCAGAGCGGCCAGAACGTAGTCAGAAGAAGAAATAAGAGTCAGAGCGGTTAAGAGTTTGGTCAGAAGAAGCTAGAGAAAGAAATGAGAAACCAAAGAGATATATGAGAAAAGAAATAGTTGCTGGTCGGAGTCAGGCCGAGGCTGCTGAAGAAGAAAGAAGAAAGAAGAAGCTCTCTCTCTCTCTCTCTCTCTCTCTCTCTTTTCTCTCTCTCTCTCTCTCTTTCTCTTTCTCTCTAAGCTCTCTCTAAGAAAGTAAGTAAAGAAGTAAAGTAAAGAAGTAAAGAGTCAGTAATCAGAAGAAGTAAAGAGTCAGAGAGGTTGCTGAAAGAGCCAGTGTTAGAGTTTTGAGAGATTGCTAAAGCCAAAGAATAAAAAAAAAACCTTCTTTCATCTTCATTCTGCCTCCAAGTTTTTCTCCCGCGGCATTGTTGCTCCAAGTCAGGAAGCAACAAGAGTAGAAGAGAATGAAGTGGATAAGTTACTACCTGGTTACAAACAGTTCTCTAGTTCTTGATTTCATGAGTCTCTATAGCTGTTTTCCAAAATGGTAGACACTTGCCACTTGTGGCTATTGAATTGTGTTGTTCGTGTAAAATATACACCAGATTTCAAAAACTCAGTAAATAAGAATTGTTTTAATCAAAATTATCGCTGCTGTAACTAAAAAGACCTGACAAGAAAAATTTTAGAGAAGGAAAATTTTATTTGGGGGCTTATGTTTTCAGAGGCCTTAGTGCATACATAGCCGGCTCCATTCCTTGGGTTTTGAGGTGAGGCAGAACATCATGGTAGAAGAGTGTGGTGCGGGCAAGCGACTCAGGTGATGATCATGAAACAGAGACTGCACTCACTACATACAAAATATATACCCCAAAGGCACACTCCCAATGTCCCACCTCCTCTAGACATACCCTACCTCCCTTCAGTTACCACTCAGTCAAAATCTCCACCAGGGAAATAAATAATTCACTGATTGCATTGAGGTTCTCATAATCCAAACCTTTACCTCTGAATGTTCCTGTGTTTAACTTGAGCTTTTGGGGGATACAATACATCCAAACCATAACAATAACATAAAATATATTAATATTTTACACTTATTTCACATCGAAATTATGTTTCTAATATGTTGGGTTAAAATTAATTTGAAATATTTCATTTTGCTTTTTAATGTGGATACTTGAAAAATTAAAGTTACTTATGAGCTTCACAGTGTGCTTCTATTGGACAATGGTTCTCAAGACATCCAACTACCTAGATTCTAACAATTCTACTATGTATAAATCCCACACCTCTAAGCCACCACTCTTTTCTTTTGCTGAAGCTAGACAAACTGGTTTAAGTTAATATAAACAAAACATCCTTGATTAAACAATAAACACTTATGACATGCCTAATTTAAAGATCTCGTGCACTAAAATTTTGCCCAATGAGGCAAATTCCCAAGGCAAAAGTATTTACACATGATTTCTTAACACAACATAAAATATTAAAAGCTACCATCTATTGGATGTTTACATTAGGTTATAAGGTATGCTCAGTGCTATTGAATTTAAACATCACCTCGTTCATAAAATAGAAAACAGAAGCACTGGGACTGTTGAGTGATTTGCCCAAGGTGACATAGCTGAAAAGAAAATAACAGTGTTGCTTAGAGAAGAAATCCTTTGCTCTTAACCTTTAGATTGTGTTAAGTTGTGACTGGTGACTTGATGGTGTTTGTGTCAGTGATAAGGTTTTGATATGACTTGCATTGACTTGGTGATCATATATAGGAATACGCTGGGCATCAAGGTTCTGAAAGGCCCTTGGGGAAGTAAGGGAAATGAAAGACCTGCTGAAACAAAACAAAACAAAAAAGAAATGAAAGCAGAAGCTTCTCCTTGTTTCCCCTTCTTTTGTTCAGGTAACAAACCAGAAGCTTACAAAGAATATCAAGTCCCTGCTCTTTCCACTGTACCACTCCTGACAAATTGGTCTTTCCAGAGTCTCTGAAGTAGAAATTGGAGTAATGCAGCCCACTAGGAGTCCGAAGGATTGTGGTACCTTGGGAATGTCCTGTAAGATGGGGCTGTGTTGGGGAGCTTCTGTAAACTTCAGGGGACTGAGACTCCTTTGGTTAATGCTTGGTCTCAATTTCCTCTTTCCTGGTTGCTGACTCTGTTGCTATACTCACAGTAGAATGGACTCCCCAGAGATAATCTTTTCTAAGTGCTCAAAGGGACTCTGTTCTCCAAAAAAGTTAATTCTTATCATATGGAGAAACAAATTACTCCCAGATAGTTGATTATTTTCTTTGGCTCTTCATAGGATCAGACTCAGTAACAAAAATCTTAATAATGATGATAATGATGCCATAGAAATGCAAAGTCTTCAGATTGTTATTCTTGCAGGAGACCATTTAACAATTTAATTTTACTGCATACTTGCATTGGCCGGGCAATTGTTTAGTTTTCCTTCATCATATTCTTTTGTCACTGGTGTATTGAGTTTCCAGATGCTTATTGTACTCTGTGCCTAATTATCTATTGAAACAATTACATTAACTACCCTATCACTTGAAAAATAATGAAAAAAAGTTTTAAAAGTAAGGAAGAGTGATAAGATGATATTGAGTACCATTTTCAAAAATTTTTTGGAGGAGCATATTGAAATCGTTAGTGGATGAACTATCACACAAAATGAAGTGAATTTTGGTGCTGTGTAAATGGTCCTGTCAAAGAATCATTTCTCTCTTATGTTAACATTTTTAATCCCATCCAAGATAATGACATTGAAATGAACTGGGGGGTAGGTTCTAGAACCCAAAACAAAATTTGTAAGAAATACCTCTAAAGTCTTCCACATGTATTATTATCATTGCTTTGAGCACATATTAGCAGAACACAATCCAAGCAAATTTTCAGCAACCCTACAGAATGCCTTTTTTGCAGACCTGTCCTTTTGGGTATTATCAACCATTTTCGTATGCTGTTCTTAGTCTACTTCCTCCAGAGAAATGCCACATAGGTTTCTGCTTTATAGTTGCTTTTACCCTTCTCCTGCAGTTCTGTAGAAGAACCCATATATGTTAAATACACTAAGTGGATCAGCCGATCTGAGTTCCAAGTGAGTGCTTCATGATGTTTAAAGTGCAATTTTCTGTTTTTTTCCCCTTTATACCCCCTATCGTATCTTAAATGCATGATTGAAGAAATGAATAGTATGAATATACTTTGTATTCAAACATTAATATGTTAAACGATGCTCTATATATGTAATATGAAATGTAATGAATACTATTGTTATATATACAACATCAAATAATAAAAAAAGACCATTAAAAAAATACTACCAGGATGATTTATAGCCATACCATTGCCACCAAACTGTGCAAGAACATTATTTGAACATTATTAAAAATAAAAACAAAATTTGGGAATTATTTGTCCCTACAGAATTGAAAAATTAAAAAAAAAAAAAAAGTAAAGTGCAATTTTCAATTTTCTCTTCTTCCACATATCTGCATACTTTCTCAAGCAGGTGAGAAGTGAGTTTAATCACTTTGCAGTGCTTAAGGCACTAAAGGTTTATAGAGTATTCTTGCAGGCTGAGGTTCCAGTCTCTTTTCTTTCCTTCTCTACTCTCTCCCCCATTGTTCCTATTCCTCCCTCTTCCATGCATACCTGAGGGCCTCTGGGATACCTCTGTTTCTTTGTGATTTGATTTTCCTCTGGTAAATGAGTTAAAATAAGCCTTCATATATCCTCTCTTAAAAGTAAAATCAAACTGAAAACTTGACCCATAGGAAGTAACTTCAAAAGCCAGGGCTCAAGTTCCACAAGCCTCTTGAGCTCCCATTTGCCCCAACAATACACCTCTGTGGTATAGGGAAGTGAAATTTTCAGAAAGATCCCAGTGGAAGCAGCAGGAAACTCCTGAGTTGCTTCTTGATGGAAAGCAAAATTCTTGTCTCTCCTCATAGCTGCACACCAACTTTCAGAGATCATTTGGAAGTTGTGCCCTCTAGTGCAAAAAGACACAATGCTGAACTGTAGGCCTTGCAAAAATGTTGGTGGCTAGGCATGTAAATTATAAATCTACAAGAGGAAAAGTCAGAGAATTTAGAAGTGTACTTTTCTCTTCTCTTTAAAAAGCAGAAGAGAATTTTCTAATTTTAAAATTTTATTCCATGCCTATAAAGTTGGGTACTGCAGATAACTCAGGGAAAATAGTTATTTTGGTTTTTAGTTTTTAGTCTCCCTCAGTGGATGCTGGGTGTGGTTAGAGTCTTATCCATATGGGTTGTCTCTTCTGTCTTCATGTGTCTTTGCTTAGATGTTGTTTCTATGTTATGCATGATGCATTTTAGCTTTTCCCCTTGGTTTGAACATGTGGCTTACCTTGGATCATAGCTTTTGCTAATATATATTAGGATGCTTTCTCTACAAATTATTTAAAATAATTAAAATTGGAAAACCATGTTTTTAAAGTTTTTTTATACCATAATAATAGTGCAATTCATATGTGGGCTGCACATCCAGGCACTTGGGCATTTTTCCTTTGACTACTCAGCTGTACTTCATCCCTGCCTAGTCCCTACAACATTCTTGGTTCTGCAATCACTCTTCTCATTTTCCATGAAAACACATTGTGCCTTTTCACACAGAACTTATTCTTTGCATATAACATATCTGTACTTTATGGATTCTTTCAATGACTCAGTCTCTTGGAGTAATTTATAAAAAAGGTGGGCAAAAAAACTTTATAGTGGCAACTTTATAATGAGAGGCTTAAAAATACCTTTCCATAATCTGTAAAACTTCGTCTTGACCCATAGGAAGTAACTTCAAAAGGAGTTTGCCAATTTATTTTTTGCAAAAGTATTGTCCTGTTTTGTGGAAATCACTAAAACCTTTATCAACAAAGTTAAAGGTTCATGACATGACTGCTTGTGTTGTTTGATTTTGACAAGCTAAACATGAAATGAAATATTATTTCTACAGTTTTATATGAAATTCTTGGGTCACTGTGTTCAGTCATGCCCATTAACATTGCTTAGTTCCAGATACCTATCCCTCCAGTGAAAAGGTAAGGAAACTTAAATACTCTAAATCCCGGCCTCAAATGATACTTCTTATAACTTAGTGTTTGTAGACTGATTTTGTTGTGATTGGGAGATTCCCAAGTTGCTAGAATGATTTTTTTATGAACTACAGGTATTTTGTGTACAAGGAATAATACAGGGACATTCTAAACAGGAGGGAAAAAAGTAAAAGAAGTCAAAGCAAATGTAGGATATAGGGTCTGTGCGTATATGTATGTGTACATGTATGTGTGTGTATAAGATAGCTGATAACATACATGGTGACTCTAAGATGCATTTTTGTTCAAATTTTGAAGTCTCAAGTATTAGGATATATAATATGGTCAGTATACCATGAAAATACTGTGTCAGAATAATTAGCAGTATTTTTCTTTCTTAGAAGTACACAAAATTATAGGTGGGTCTTCAATGAATCAGAGTAGGAAATCTCAGAAGAGGGTGATAGAGATGTTGGCATAGCCAGGGCCAAGAGAAAAAAAGACCTATGAAGGGGCACTTCCTTTCACCTGAGGCTTATAGCACTTTGTTATTTCATTGCCAACCCTGATATGATTTCATACTATGGCTGAGATGATTACTGTCCACAAAAACAAAAACAAAAGACAGAAAACAAACAAACAAAAAAAACTCCTCCCTTTCAATAATACAGGATTGTTGTGTATAAGTTATAACCAAAAAGGACCATCCCATCCTGGTGCCACCCGACTTCCTCCTTGCATTCATAGGTAGACTTCTTTAGCATTTAAAACATCATGTATTTTTGAATCAATTTGCTACAGCTGGCACAATGCTTATTATTAATGTATACATGTTATTTTGGGAAACCAGATGCATAATATGAAGGTAAAAGTTAGATGGAATAGAAGGTGAGGAGACTTAATTTTGTAGAATATTAAAACAAAAGGGAGAGAAAAAATATTTAAGAGGACTTGATATATCTTTAAGATACTTGGAAAGCAGTTCTGCAAGAAAGGGATGAGAATTTATGTTGGTCCAGAAGGCTTACCTATGAACAAGAGGACTCAAGAGAGGCTGATTCCAGCTCAGTTTAATGAGCACATTCTAAACATTTGCCTTCTTCCAATGGCTTTGATGAATAGCATTCCCTGGTGCTAATCTTCTTTAGACAGATGTTGGACAAGTATCTAAGGGTATTCATGCTCTAGGCAGGGTGCAAAACAGATTATCTCTAAGGCAGCATTTCTTTTTGAGGGTCTATTATATGTGTACAAGTGGTATTTAAATATGATGGAAGGAGATGTTAAAATTGAAACAGTCCTGATAACAAAGTCCAAAATCTCTGTATGGAAATATGCTGAAAGACAAGTAAATAAAATGAATATTTTACATTTTCTTGACTACAGGTATTTATTTCTAGGTCAGGAAGACAATGGAAAATTTCTCATTAGGAGAAATCAATCAGTCAACACACATTTGCTAAGTGTTTGGCATGTATACAACACCATCTTATGCACTATGGGGCATGGCTCCTGTGCTCAAGAATGCTGGGTGTGTTAGGGGAGACAGAGTGCATCCACTTTTGAATACTCATTTTTGTCCATTGTAAGATTACCATGGCAAATAGAATATGAACAGGAAAATAGCATCACAGAGGAGAATAGCCCAATATTTAGAGCTAGAAGATCAAATTCAAGGTCCATTTATATCTGCTGTTGGTTATGAGATCTTCTCTTCAACACTCTCATACTCAGTTAAAATGTATTTTATCATAAACATAATGAATACTTATGTTTTAAAATTTGATGATATTCGCAGCCTTGTAACCCTCAGGAAGCATTGACCCTTGCTTCCAATTTCAGAGAAAGACTGTTAATGATTTTAGATATTCTTTACAAAAATCACTAAGCATATGTAGAACAGACTATTTCAGTACTACTTTAATATATACATATTTGGAATTATAGTGAATACTACCCCAAAAGTGAGGATTATAAGGCAGACACATTTGAAGGTAAATTTAAGTTGAGAAAGAGAGAAGAGAAAATATGTCCAAGCAGGTAAACCTGGGCCTGCAGAGAGTACCATGGGAGGAAGCCTGGTGGACAGGGGAGGAGGAAGGGAGTTGCTTCATGTATATACTTTTCAAAAGGATAAAATAATGAGTCTTTCAAAACCTCTTAAGATTTCAGAAATGGAAAGAGAAAGAGAACCACTAAGCAAGCATAGAAGCAAACAAAATTTGGGATATACATTATACCATTTAAGCCTCACAGTATTCCTAGGTGGGTGATGATATTAAGAAACAGCTCACACAACTTAGATGTTCTGGAGCCTGAGTGTGAAATCACTTTGTTTGATTTCCAGATCCTTGTTCTTTCCTCAGCACCAATTTGACTCACAGAGATATCCTACAATAAGGAGAAAGGTCTTGCACTACATACCAAAATGAATTAACCAAAAGAAAAGATGGTGTTATGGTTTATATCTGAGTTATCCCCCTACCCTGCTCTGTTAAGGTGAAATGGTTGGGTTATGAAAGTTTAACCTAATGAGTACACTAATTCACTGATAGGGATTTACTGGGCAATACCTGCAGGCAGCTAAGGTATGGTTAGAGGAAGCAGGTCACCAAAGGCATGCCTTTGGAGACTGTATTTTGTTCTTGCTAAGTGGAATCTCTGATTCCTGTTGCCCTGTCCTGGGCTGCTTTCCTCCACCATACTCTTCTACCATGCCTTGGGTCCAGAGCAATGGAGTCAGCTGTTTTTGGATTGAGACCTCTGAAACCGTGAACCAAACTTTCCCTCCTCTAATTGTTCTTGTCAGATCTTTTGTTCACAATGACATGAAGCTGACTAAACAGAGGGGTAAGAGTATGTTGGAACAGTTTCTCTATATACAATTGGCTCTAAGTGTTTGCTTTATAATTTTGGCATTGGATTGAAATGCTTAATCTTTCCTTCTCTGTTCCTACATAAATAAGAGTTAAGCAAAGATGGGAAAAGTGGAGTCAGATGGAGGGGATAGCAAGTGCTTTCCTGGCATCAAAGGTGCTCATCTTTCTGCATGTGGCACATAGCAGGTGGGGTTAATGGGCCACTTGACTGGGACCTCAGAGTCTGAGGTCTCACCTTTCATTTTTGCTTCAGTGGCTAATTTATGTAGGAAGACAGATGAGGCCTTCTCATAAATTGATTGTAACTAGGATTTTCAGATGTAGCAAATAAAACTGAACAACATAGATGAATCTGAAGCACTATATATTAAGTGAAATAAGCTAGTCACAGAAGAAAACCACTGCATGATCCTCTTTATATGAGACATCTAAAGTGGCCAAACTCCTAGAAGCAGAGAGTAAAACGGTGGTTGCCAGAGGCAGAAGGAAGGTGGAAAGGGGAATAATGGAAATTTGTTAAAAGGAAGGGCTTAAAGATTCAGTCATGTAAGATGAACAGGTTCTAGAGATCTGCTGTAGCGTGTTGTTTCCATAGTTAACAATTAAGCATTGTATGCTTAAATTTTTTTCAAGAGTTTTACTTGTTAAGTATTGTTCTTTTTTGTTGTTGTTGTTACCAGGGATCGAACTCAGGGACACTTAACCACTGAACCCCATTCCCAGGCTCACCCTTTTCTTTAGAGAGACAGGGTCTACCTAAGTTGTTTAGGGCCTCACTAAATTGCTGAGGTTGGGATATTACTATCTCAGCCTCCCGAACTGCTGGGATTACAAGTGTGTGCCACCATGCCTGGCTCTTATTAAGTATTCTTAACAAATGCATACACACACATATGCACATATAAAAATTCAAGAAAAAACAAAAGGCAGGAACACAACTTTTAGAGGTGATGGATTTGCTAAGTTAATTTTGAATGCAGGTTTTCATGAGTGTATGCATGCCTCCAAAATTACTAAAATGTGTACGTCAAATATGTTCCACTTTATCATACGGCAATTATTCTTGAAAAAAAGTTTTTAAAAAATTGTAGAGGTCTGGGATTGCCACTCAGTGGCAGCATGCTTGCTTAGCATGCATGAGGGCCTAGGTTTGATCCCAGCACCACAAAAATGAAAAATATAAACAAAAAGAGTAGAGTGGCCCAGTTAAATTTGAGTTTCAGATAAAAACTGAGTACAGTTTCAATATATCCCAAATTTGTAGGGTCTTTGGCATCAAATTATACTAAAAGATTATTCCTTGTTTCATTTGAAATTCCATTTTACTGGATACCCTCTATCTAACCAGGCAATCCTAATTGTTCCTGATGGACCCCAATCTTGGTTAGCTAAGCTGGAGATCAGAGAAGGGCACTCAGGGCTTCTCACAGCTCACCTCTGCTGGATGTGAATACGGAACACAGACTAGACAGAATGCCATCCTCAGCTCTTCTTGATTTCTTGCTACATGTCATTTGGGGATGTTCAGGCCAAAGTTCCTAATTTAAAGTATGCTCTGTGGTTATACTTGGAGAGAATGATTGTGCTTCTAATTTAGTGTAAATAATAAAACCAATCCCTTGTGTCCTCTGAAAGAAACATGCAGTTTCCATCTCTATGTATTTTATGTCTATTTGTGATTCATAAAATACTGTATTAATGCAGGGATTAGCATACCAAATGACAAAAATACTTGTACTTATCTGCAAGACAATGGAAACAAAACTCATCTTAATCATTCTGCTAGTTATTTAGCCAGGTTTTCCCCTTAGAGAATCTCTCCAGAGCCCTTTCATTACTAAAGGAAACAATAAGAACCAAAAAGGGCTTGTTAGACTTGGGCTACCATTTCTTGCTCTCCCAAGGTCACAGCCCTTTGCTAAATGAGTGAAGTTTCAGGGTTTTGTCCCTCAACCTGCTGCTATTTACTGTGAAATTGCTCAAGTATTGAGCAGTGTGTAGATATATGAACCAGATTGTTTCAGAGTCAGCTTAGTTCGTTTTATTCAATTAGCCATCATTTTAGAGAGGACAGATTTTGCAAAGCTTTTTGTAGATCTGGTATGCCATCTGGGAGAAGAAGTAGTTTCAAGGCCACAGAAGTAGTGAGGGCTCCCATATTGCATACTTGGTCTGGTAAGATATTTCAGAATTTCGTTTACAATTACAATTTCTATCGAGTTCAAACCATTTTTATTACTTTGTCCTTAACCAAACTTCCATACCTAGAGTTAGGTTCAAGGTTTAAATTTATTTGAATTGAGTTTAAATAAGATAAGCAATATTTAACCAATAGTTCAATAGCTCTCCATAGTTTAAATATAATTTCATATCAAGATTATCATATTTAATCTTTGGAAGTCTCCCTTGCTCTCCTTCCTGCTATTGTTACATATGAATACATGAAACTCAGTTTAGCTAGAGTCACATAATGAACACATTGCCCCAGGCACCTTAAATAAATTTATATAATTTTTTTCATAATTGTACAAATAATATCAAAAAGAGCTCAACTAATAATTGGCAAGTGGTTACCTTATGCTCTGCCCTGTACTAAAGATTGAAGTATGTATGATTATTCACAGGAGGGAAGACATTTGCTCACATTTTCAGAGCGAGAAAGATGTGGAGCCTGGATTTACACTCAGTCACCTCCAGAACCTCAACTTCTGCTATGAACATTATTATTACAATAAAAAGATTTGCTGGAGGGAAACTTCTCTTCCATGCCACAGAGGCATTTGTTGAGTTAAACAGTTTCCAGAAACATTTTCTATTTCCGCCTGCCTTAATTTAACAGATGTTTGTCCTGGGCCTTCTGTGAGACTGTGGAGACATAGAATTGATTGGAGTTTCTAGATGGAAGCATTGAAGAGAAAGCAAATCATTTCAATGTGGCCCTGGGATACATCAGGCAAATAGGAGGGTCTAGTGAGGACACCCAGAGCACAAAGCTAACTCTGTGGGAAGTTGATGGGTTGGGGATCAGGGAGCTGAGAAGGCTTATAGAGTAGGTGGCATGAGCTGAGTGTGGAGTGAAAGAACAAGCAGATAAGTGACGGAAAGCAAGCATCAACCTGGGACACAATATGGTACATTTAGGATATCTCAAGTAGTACACTCTAAGCTGGAGAAATCAGGGCTTGCTGTGCTCACAAGACATGCAGGAGTGTGACAAGTCACCAATGGCAGTGTGCTCTTTGTTAACTTTCACTTTTTAGAAAATAAGGGAATGTTTCAAGATTTTAAGTAAGCAAAAGACATGATTATATTTGTGTTTTGGAAAGAGTATCACTAAAAAAAAAAAAACTAATTTGGGATAAGAGCTGGTAAAATTAAAGAAAGAAACCAGTGTTATGTCTGAAATATCAGTTAACCTTTGATATCATTTCTCCTTAATTCATACTGACAGAGATATCATCAAAAGGCCTAACATCAGCATCTTTTATTTCTTTCCTTTAACAGAGAAGTTTATTGGTTTTTCTGAAGCCTATCCTAATTTCCTATTGCTGAATTTTGCTTTTAACCTTTATTGAGCACTTATTATGTATCAGGTGCTATGTTAGTGAACATGAAGGTTATCTTTATTTTATAGCAAAAGAATTGGAAGCTGGGCATGGTGGTACATAATTCCAGCTGCTGGGAAGGCTGAGGCAGGAGGATTGCAAGTTCAAAGCCAGCTTCAGCAAAAGTGAGGTGCTAAGAAACTCAGTGAGATCCTATCTCTAAATATAATACAAAATAGGGTTGGGGATGTGGCTCAGTGGTTGAGTGTCCTTGAGTTCAATCCCCAGTAAACCACCCCCCACCAAAAAAAAAAAAAAAAAAAAGGAATTGGGTTTAAATGATTTGTTGACATCACACGGTTAATTAGTGAGTTCAGTTTTAAATTGTGGAATGGTAGAGTATTTGCTCTTTTCACCATTTTTAAACAACATTATCCTGATGCAGCCTGAGGATAAGAGCTTGACTTGCATTTAAATTATACTCTAGAGGCCAGGGAGCACTTACTCTCTCAAATAATCTGTCTGTAGTTACTACCTGCCCACACATTTTATGTGAAATAGAAGTCACCCTCTGTGTTTTAATGATGATTTCAGCAATACTGAATTCTTTCCTTCCAGTTGCTAGCCAAGATTGAACTTCCATCCTCAACCACATGTCAAAAGAAAGATTGGAAAATATACTATAGAATGCACATTTTAAAGTTGAAAATGACCTCAGAAAACATTAATCCAATGTTTCCCAAAGTAAACACTAAGCTTCAACATCACTGTGGGATCTTAACAGGTGTTAAGTGGTAAAAGGCTTTTGCTGCCATATAATGACGGGAACACTGGATTGAGCCTAGTTGACAGCTCTTTTCCCTCTGTGGGAATTCTTAGAGCATTTAGTATACTAGAGGGGATTGCAAATCCTCAAGATTTCAGAACATAGTGTCTTTTAATCTCTTTGACCCCTAAAACATATTCTCTGACACTAGCCCGTTTGACGAATGTTAATCACATTTCCCGAACAAGTTCTTAGCAACTCCAAGAAAGCAAATGACTTAGACAACTCCAGATCTCCTACTTCCCAAGCAGTTCTTCCAAATAATACTATGTGACAGAGACACCCCTAAGTCCATCTCAGTATAGGTAGTGTTGTCCCATTTGGGACAGTTCAAGAAGAGAAGTACTATGGGGTGACTTTCCTGAGGTATGTGATTTCCCATAAAGTCACAAATCAAGAAAGACAATGTGCCAGAAACAGAGAGGACCCTCAGCATTTGTCTCCCCAGTACATCAGGAGTGAGTGTATAGAGTCCAGAACTAAGAGTTCTGCTTCCATTTTCTAGCCAAAAGCTTCTGAATGGAAGTGACTTTGGATATCCCGTCTATTCCTTTTATTTTGAAATTTTCATTCCCCCCAGAAAAGCTTAATCTTTATCCCCGGAATTCTCTGTATTTTCTTAGTTATGATGAGAGTGAACAGCTGGGCCATTTTGTGACTCTGTTGACAGTGTTCACTTGTTTCCCCAGCCCCCACCTTCTTTTTTTTCCCAGACAGTGCCTGGCTCACTTTGTCTGGCTACTGTCTGACATGTCAGCTCACACTACCTCAGCTCCCAGCTGTTCTTCTCTTTTCATGCTATGGATTGTTCTTTGCATTAGACTCAAGCATGTTTTTGCACTTCCAGAGAGCTAATCTGTTTCCACAGCAACCTATAAAATGGGGGTAATTTGATGCAAAACCTGCCTAAAACTTCTTCTTTTTTCTATTCTTTTTTTTTTTTTTTTGCTAAAAGTTTTTGCATGTGTGCATAAATACACATGTGCACTTCCGAGCTAAGCACAGCTTCCAGACAGTCAATACACAGAAAACCTTGCCACATTTCCCAATTAACAGTAACATCCTGTCAGCTTTCTGGTTTTGTTTTTTTTTTTTTAGAAATACATTTTCATTACAAAGTTAAATAAGAAAACTATTTTATGAACAACGTTTAGGCTCAAAGTTATAAACAGAAAATAAGGAAAAAAGACTTTCACAACTATTTTTATTTGACTATATTTAACAGGCAGTGCCTAAGAGCCTTTAACAAAATAACAATTGAAAATATGGAATGTAAGGAGATTGTACTGCCTAAAATGACTCTTCATTCCTTAGCTTTCATATTGCTTGTTGATCTTTAATTTGGGACAGTTTTTCAGCAACATCATTTTCTTTAAGTAACTTAAGCAAAAATGTTAAATTTAGAAAATTAGTGAAGAAAATCCTTTTTAATAGATATTTGATACAGGAAATTATGCTATTTACTTATTTAACAAGGCATTATACAGGGTAGAATGAAATAGTACTAGACTGATATAATTTTTTTTGGGGGGGGTATTTGGGATTGAACTCAGCAGCACTTCACCACTGAGTCACATCTCCAGCCCTATTTTATATTTTATTTAGAGACGGGGTGTAACTGAGTTGCTTAGCACCTCACTTTTGCTGAGACTGGCTTTGGACTCCTGTCTCAGCCTCCTGGGCCACTGGGATTACAGGCATGCACCACTGCAACAGGCCTAGACTGATAAGATTTTTAAGAAATGTTTTGTGATATATTGTGCTCCTTGAGGTCAGAATCTAAATCTTTTAACCTTTATCTTTCAGTCACTGATAAAATGTATGAAATACACCTAACATTCCATAGATGTTTGGGTTTTATTTTAGTAGAAAAGAAACAAAAATTTAAAATATGTCCTTACAGTGGACGTAAGGAGCACAGTTGCTTACTGAAGGGTGTCTAGGAAGCAAGAGAGAAAGCAAAAGGCTAGAGTCCCAAACTCCCATTCAAGGACATACCCCCAGAGACACCACTTCTGTCCACTAGTCCTCACCTCCTAAGGGTTCTACCACCTCCCAATGTGTTGGGACCAAGCCTTCAATACATGAATCTTTGGGAGACATTTAAGATCCAGATTATAAGAGCACAGGGTGATAAAATTTCCCTTTTTCTCTTTGTGAGTGTGCTTCCTGCCATGCAAATTTTGACTTGGCCACATGACTATGGGTAATAAAATGTGTTGAGTTTTTAGAAAAAGTTTTACCTGTCCTGTTGTAATTTTCCCTCTTCCATGAGCCAGCAGGTCCTTCAACCTAGGCTTCTAATGAAAAGTAATATGGTATATATCTACCCACAGTCTAGAACAGAGTGACTGAGCATCAGCAAGGTTCTTGTAGTCCTCCTGGGAAAAGCAAGAAATAGATTTTAAATAAGTCACTGCGGTTATAGAGTTGATTTTTACTGCTGCAGAAAAGCTAATATATAGACCTAATATAAACATAATATGTATGTTATATACAAAATATTTAAATAAACTTCATCTCATATAAAATAGAGAAAATAAGATTCATCATGAAATGATAACTAGGAATATATACATTATACATATATGGAATTATGTATTACATATGTTATATGCAATATATTGCATATATAAGGTATATATAGCTTACGTATTATGCATTTTATTACATAGTACACATAGTTTATACTACATATATATGATACTTTATGAATCATATATATGTAATAATATATTCTAATTATAATTCCATGAGATAAGTATTATTTTTTTATTTCATAGAAAACTAAGGGTAAGTTTGGCTCTTTATCCAGACTCATATATAATTTTTAACAAATAAGTTGGTTTTGAGTACATAACTCTTTTATTTTCTAGCCTCTATCTTTTCTTTTAATATCAGTTTGAAATAAAGATTCCGTTAAGGTCCTCTTAGTACTTGTATGTAAATTTATTTCCATAAAGAACTAACATGATTTTCCCTCATGCTTGTAATGATTTTATTCACTTAAGAATATTTATTAAATACTTTAGGTGTATAGGTCACTATCACTTCTGGAGAAACCAATAGATCAGACATAGTTCTTGCCACCCAGATACTAATCACATAGGACAAATTCATAATCTGTCAAGACCCTCACTTTCCAGTTTGGCATGTACACTGATTAAAACAATGTGATTAGATTGCCAAGAGTAGAGTCCTAAAGTTTTTTTTTTTTGTTTGTTTGTTTTTTTTTTAACACTATGTTAGGGTGAATGGATTTTGTCTGATCTACTCATACTATGTCCTTTAGACAGGGACACATAATAGAGAGACAACTAAATACCTGGGGAAATTTGACTAAATAGTTATTATAGTCACCAAATCTCAGACCTAACTTGACTAAACATGTAACTGAAACAAAGTGTTAATATCTGGAATATATAGGGAACTCCAAAAACTCAACAGCAACAAAAAAAGGAACCCAATTAAAACACTGGGTGATAGGCTAAGTAGGCATTCAAAAGAAAACATATAATTGGTGAACAGGTTTATGAAAAAAAAAGTTTAACATTACTAATCATCAGAGAACTATACCTCAAAACTACAAAGAAATATCATCTAACTCTAGCATGAATGGCTATTATGAAAAAGACTAAGAAAGTACATGTGAGGATGTGGAGAAAGGAAATAATTGCATACTATGGGTGGGAATGTAAAGCAGTACAGCCATTATTGAAAACAGTATGGAAGTTCCTCAAAAATTAAAAATAGTACCTTGATCCAGGATTTCCATTACTGGGAATATATCCAAAGAAAATGAAACTCCCACTACCATGTTTATTGTAGATTGTTCACAATAGCAAAGAAAGGAGAACACCTAGAGTCCATGAAGTGATGAATAAAGAAAAAAAAAATGGTAACTATATGCAATGGACTACTATTCAGTCACAATAAATGAAATCCTTTCATTTCTGATAACATGACTGGAACTGAAGACCATTATATTAAGTGACATAAAGCAGGTGCAGAAAGAGAAGTACTACATGATGTCATTCATATGTGAAATATAGAAAAAAATCATCTCATATAAATTGAGAGCAGAATGGTGATTACTAGAGATTGAGGAGAGTAGGAGGAATGAAGGCAAATATTTGGGAGGGGAAATCCAAACAAAATCAGTGAAGTCAGTGTAGTGCTTAAGAGAGTTGACTCAGAAATCCTATAGGATATGGATGAAATTTAGTACTATCACTTCCATAAAGTAGGACTCTGGGCACATTACTCTCCTTGACTTGTCTTCAGTAAATACATATTTACTAAATAAGGTAGCTGTGTGCAAAGCAGGAAGCATAGTGCCCAAAAAGATTCTCCATGTTCGGAGATGAGAAACATTATTGTAGATGCAATGCTTAATGGAACACACTTATGTACCAACCTGAGCAGTACATATAGCATGCGAATGAGTTAATGTAAAGGTTCACAAACTCACTCAGATGTGGCCACCTAGATGTGTTGTGGCAGTTCAAGTTGTATAGAATAAGAGCAGTGTGGACAGAATTGGACCCCTGAGAATGTTCATGTGTTGGTCTCTACCTAGCTGCATATCCTTCCACCAATTTTCCACTTTGTTCTACATCGTCACCAGCGAAGACCACATTTTTGTTCTTCTTCCATCTCTATGAGATTGCTCTGAAAATCAGTGGTAATACAGGGCAGATGGGAAAAAGTTTCTGGTTCAATTAATTAAAGAATGAAGAAAACATCAACCCCCAGAAAAGAAAATATTATTAAGTGAAAAAAAAAGAAAGAAAGAAAATGTCATTAAGTGATTAGTATCAAAAAAGAAAGTTTGAATAAAAGCTAACTTGCCTCCTAATTATATCCTAACTTTTAAAATAAGACAAAAAGCAAATATAGAAATGACTTCTTGGGGTCTCTATGATTTTTGGCCTGTGACCTAGAAGAATGGAGCTGCCCACAGCTAAGATAAAATCACCAAATGAGACTAAGAGGAAGCAAAGAGGAGAGTAGGAGGAAAATACAAAACAGGCTGTTTGGGAAGGTGAGTGAACAAGTATAAAGAAGGAAGGGCAGATTAATTGCCAAATCTTTCTCTCAGAATTGATTAAAGAATTTGGCTATTTGGAAGTCATTTTGCTCCTTAATGAAAGTAGTTTTTATTTTTTTTGTGGAATAATGTTATCAAAGTTTTTTAATTGGAAAATATCTAAGATACAGCAGAAGAAGAGGAATTGCAGAGAGACATTGCACACAGATTTTTCCAGGGTACCCTATTAAAATATATAGAGATAATGTGTTCTTCATAAAAGGAGATTGAGAGAGTTCAAGCTTGGGAGGAAGATCTTGTAGTGAATAAAACAAAGACCAGCGTGCATGTCTCTGAGGGAATAATGGAGACTTCTCAAGGGCAGCATATCTGCAGACTTTAGAAGTGATATGTAGAATAAGAATGTACACAGTATGCTATAGAATATATCATATGAATCTTTCAATTAAACATTCAACAATTGATATTAATTATTAATATATGACATTGCAACTTGATTCTGGAAGAGTTAAAGAGGTGCCAGGTATATGTACTAGCATGTGTTTCACCAAGATAGAACCAGTCAATATGGATGTGAGGGTTATGCTTTCACTGAAAGTCTCATATATATCAGTGTCTTCTGGAACATATTCTAAATGAGAAAAGTATGCATGAAAATGGAGAGCCAAAGATGAACAAACTGTATCACCCAGTGTCATGGAGTTTATTGTCAAATAGAAGAGATCCACATGTCCCAAATCCAATACAGTATGTGAAAGAATGTACTTCATGTAAAAAAAAAAAAAAAAAAGAATATATAAAACACTGAATATTTAAGCTTAGTTAAAATTGGGAAATCAAAGACAAGAGAATATTTCAATACAACCTCAAAGGTAAGCAGACTTGTGTATGCAGAGGTAATGAGCATTTTGGAGGAAGGAGCAACCGGAGAAGAAGCAGGAAGTTGACAGCACAGAGCATATCTGGAGAATATTCGGGAGAATAAATGTCAGGGAGTTAAGGAAAACAGTAAATGAACAACAGGCCATAACACAATTTCAAGGTGCTGTATAAGTGACACAAACAGAAAAGAGAGGAAGGCAGAGAGATGAGCGATGTTTCAACATTTTGTTCAGGACTCTCTTAGGGCTCCTTGCTTATATATAGCTTTCCACTGGTGCACCAGGCATTGAGCCAGCAGCCAGATATGATTGGCTTCCTTCCTGCTGAACCAGGGCCACATGTTGCTGCATTGGGGACAACAAAAGGCAGTTTCACAGCTGAAAGAAGTGCTGTAATTGAGCTATTAACATGGCACAATGGAGGAACAAAGAAGGTATTGATTATCTGAGTCCTCATGGTATAAAAATATAGAGAGAAAAAGACTGGAAGCAAAAATTTAAGATATGTTATCATTTCTCTTAAACCATTCTTCATTCCATGGGGGAGTCACACATGCACGGGAGAAAGGAAGTAAAGTTGGCCTAAAGCAAAGATATTAATATTTGTTGAATGTTTTTGATAGTTTTGGAATAGCTTTCAATGGAATATTACATTTTATGTGTTTTCCACAGAATATGAAATGTGCTAGATGCTCTATGGGGAAAAATGTTCTGTGATCAAAATATGACAAATGTTTCAAATCATGCCCCACTTGGATTCAGCACTTCCATTAACATTTTAAAATTCCTGACAAGTCCTGAACTTAAAAAAAAAAAAAAAAAAAAAAAAAAAGTTTAACTTTGTTTAACTGAGTGCTTTCTAAAGTAATTTGAGCACAAAACTATTTTTACTTAACACATTAGCATTTCACAAAATAAGTATTCTGAAGAACCCAATATGAAATGTACTGACTGAAATATGAGAAGAAACTCTCACTATAAGAAAGGCTGCAGGATAGCTTGCAACTAGGCACTTTGTGGAGGAGGCCTTTCAGTTTGAGAGCAAGAAGGGATGTATCCTGCGGACTCATGTCAGCCAGCCAACAATCCACCAAATGTGCACGGTAGACATGGCTATGGTCTCAGAGAACCAGTCAAGGGTTTTACTTCTCAAGTAAACATGTTAATAATAATGAGATGAGAATCCTGAAAACAATACAGCAATTTTTACAACCATATTGTTGATTTGGTTGACTAATAGTCACCCTTTGTTGCTCAAAGATCTTCTCCAGTTTATAATTCAGTGATGGGAAATACTTCATCTTCCCAAACCCACAAATCTTGGAATTTTTGAATTTTCTGTATTTCTTTTTAATACTTCTCGAAAACCAGCTGAAGTCCCCCTACTCCCAAATTATTACTTTTCTCTGAAATGAACAACTTTTACTACCAGCCCTTGAAGAACCTCATAGAAGAAATGAAACATGTAACTAACTCATTCTTGCTAACATTCTGGTTTTCAATTTATTTGTTTTATGCTAATCTACTTATATCTACTTATATCAGTGTTATCACAGGTGACAGTTTTGCCAAACATTTTCTCATTTATATAACATTTATCATCATCTTTTCAGCCTCTGAGAGCAGTTTCCCCAATTAGCCCCAAACCGGTAAATACAACATATGTTTGGACTGATACTCATAGAATCATCTCATTTTAAATATTACTTTCTAAGTTATGCGACAGTCATAAAAGTCTCCTCAAATCTTAGGCACTTGTAGAAACAGATACCATTTTAACTCACATTCATGCTTATCAGAGATCTTGCATTCTGGAGCCCAGGTTGTAAGGGCAGCCCCATGTCTAGGACTTGCTGGTCACATAGAAGAGAGTTGTGGGCAAGGCAAAACCATCCTCTTAGGGCTTCTTGTCATTTTTCTTTCAATCATGTTTCACGGAGTAATGTAAATCATATAGCAAAGCCAAAGGTTCACGCAGCAGTGAATAAAACCTTCCTGAAAGGAACCATTATAAGGGCAGGGGGAACAAGGAGAGACAGCAAAATGTATGACTATACCATCTACTATGCTTAAGATAATAGGTACACAAAGTAAAAAAATAGACTTTCAAACTTGAAAGAACTTTAGAAATCATATAATCTCTCTCTCTCTCTCTCTCTCTCTCTCTCTCTCTCTCTCTCTCTCTCTCTTTCAGTACTGGGGACTGAACCATGTTTTGTTTTTTATATTGATATAGGACTTCATTAAGTTGCTGAGGCTGACCTCAAACTTGTGGTCCTCCTGACTCAGCTTCCCTATTCACTGTGATCACAAGCATGGACCACCATGCCCAGTTAACCTTTCCCTCTTATTGATTGGAAAACTAAAATTCAGAAATTGTAAATAATGCCTAGAGTGCTGGCACATGCCTGTAATCCCAGCAACTCAGGAAACTGAGTCAGGAGGGTTGAAAGTTTGAGTTCAGCTTAAGAAATTTAGTGAAAATTCGCTCAAAAGACAAACAAAAAAAATAGAAAAAGTAGGGATGTAGCTTATGGTAAAGCACCCTTGCGTTCAATCCCTAATATTGAAAAAAAGAAAAAAGAAATGATAAATAATAATCGGAGTTCCAAGAACATTGGTCACAAAATTAAAAACTGTTTCTTAGCTCTTTTCCCTCCTACAGCTTTCTTAAAGTATAATCAATATACAATAAACTGAAAAATTTAAATTTCATGCTCTATGACATATAAGTCATAGATCTGTGACATTGTTACTACAACCCAGATAAGAAATATGTTCATCAAACCCAAAAGTTCCTTGTGTCCCTATGTAATCCATCTCCTGTTCTTCCATCTGTCTATAGTCAATGACTGATCTGCTGTCAGTAGTTTACATTTTCTAGAATTTATAAAAATAGTATCACATAGTACATAATCATTTTTTTTTCTTCTGGTCTGTTCTTTTACCCAGGATATTCTTTTGAGTTCATTTTTGTTGTTGTATATATCAATGACGCTGTTTGTTCTTTTATACTGTCCAGTAATATTCTATCATATGGATATTCCCTTACTTTCTTTCAACATTCACCTATGGGTGGACATTTGAGTTGTTCCCACTTTTTTTTTTTTTTATTTTGCTATCATCAGGAAAGAAATTCATGTACAAGTCTTTATGTGAACATGTGCATTTATCTCTGTTGAGAAATACCTGGAAATGGAATAACTACATCATAGATTAGGCACATTTAACTTTTTAAGAAACTACCAAACTGTTTTCCAGAGTGCTTCACCCATTTTATTTTCCCACCAACAGCATGCTGCAGTTGCTACACATCCTTGCCAACACACGGTCTGGTCATTGTTTTCTAATTTTTGGCTTTTCTTGTGGGTGTGTGTTAGTATCTTGCTGTGGTTTTAATTTACATTTCTCTTGTGACATTCACATGCTTGTTTATTATCCATACATCTTCTTTGGTGAAGAATATTTTCAAATCTTAGTACTGAGTGGTAAGGATTTGTTATGTATTTTTAGATACAAATTCTATGTTTGGATGTTTGTTTTGAAAATATTTCTTACAAATTGTGGGTTGCTCTTCATTTGTTATGATACTACTTTTGAAATGCAGAAATTTTTTCAAGTAGTCTAATTTACTGATATTTTCTTTTATAGTTGTGGTTTTTGTGTCTTTGTTAAATTTTTCTCAAATGAAGATTCTCATATAGCCCTTCCTCATATAATTTTATCTGTTAGATTTAAGTCTGATTCATTGATTCATTCTGTTTTTTTTTTTTTTTTTTTTTTTTTTTGTATATGGTATGAGATAAGGGTCAAGGTATTTTTTATTCTATTTTATGTATTTTCCATTGCCCTTTCTTACAAATATCGACTTTTTCTGTTTAATTGCCTTGGCACCTTTGTCAAAGATCAATTGACAATATATACATGGGTCTATTTTGATTATATTTCATGGATCTATTTGTCTACCTATTAACCACTCTTCCACTATCTTATTATTGTAGTATAATCCTCCAAAAATTTTTTGTTCTTTTCTAAGCCATTTTAGATATTGTAGGTCATTTGTGTTTCCATGTAAATTTAAAAAATTTCTGTGAAAATGCCTGCTGGATGGGCTGGACTGTAGCTCAGTGGTAGAGTCCCAGCCTGACATGTGTCACAAAGATAAAAATCTGCTGGCTCATGCTTTTTTTTAATCTTCTTTAAAGTATGAATTTTAGTTATAACATCAGTTTTAATGTCTTTATCTACTAATCTTACAATCTATAATTTTTGTTGTTGTTGTTGCTATTGGGGATTGAACCCAGGGGTGCTTAACCACAGAATCACATCCACAACCCTTTTTCTTATTTACCTTTAATTTAGAGACAGAGTCTTGCTAAGTTGCTAGGGCCTCACTAAGTTGCTGAGGCTGGCTTTGAACTTGAGATTCTCCTGCCTCAGCCTTCTGAGCCCCTAGGATTATAGATGTGTACCACTGTGCTCAGCACAATCTGTAGAATTTTATTCTAATTAATTTTTTATATTTATATTTGTTTATTTTACAATCTTTGCATGTTTCCATTGATATTTTCTTCCTCATTGAAGTTAGTATTTTCCTGCCTATTAATTTTCTTTTAAAATGAAGACATCATGAATTTTACCTTGTTGGGCACTGGATATTTTTGCATTTCTTTATATATTTATAGTCTTTGTTTAGCATTGCAATTATTTATAATTAGTTTGATTTATTTTTTATTTTTTAATGACTTGTTCTTAAGGGTTTGTTAGGACCAAAGCAACTTTTAATCTAGCACTATTTTCCCCAGTACTGAGGCAATGCCCTTTCTGAGTACCTTATCTAATTGTCTGTATATTTATTACAAGGTTTTCTCACTCTGGGTGATAGGAACACAAACTACTTCAAGCTCTGTATTGCTCCTAAGATTATTCCTCTTGCTCCTTTTGGTCATTCTTCACATGGTATCAGGTCCATGCTGTGATCAGTCCTCATCTCATGACCTGGGAGGAGCTGCAGATCTTTGAATCACTCTATCTTTCCCCCTCTTCTTTTATTCCTGTCTCTCTCTCCTCTCTGATAATTTGAAATATATATTTCAAGCCACTTTGCACTTCCTGAAATCTCAACTCTCTTTCAGTTAGTGGGACTCCAGGCTCCACTGGGGTTCTTCTTCCTGTTTTACACCCTGAAAATGCTCGAATCTCTAAGTGGGAAATATAGTATGCAAAATATGTATGTTTCTTTACTCTCAAAGATCACTGTCCTGTCCTGTCTGTTGTATATTCTCTTGCCTTTTATGTATTCTCTCTTACACTTAATTTGTTTTTTAAGTTATGTCAGGTGGTAAATTTGATCCTTGTTTCCCTCTCATGGGTAAAAACAGAAGTTGGATTTTTAGATTTCTTAATCTAACATTTTCATTAAAATTGATATTGATGTGCTCAAACTGTGTAAGTTTTATCAGATTTTTTTTTTTATTGTCCAGAATTTAAGCATAGTTAATTTGCAAGCTGAGTCGGCCATCGTGAGCCTTTGGTTAGAGATTCACTGTTGGGAATTGATTGAAACTGCTTAGTGCAGATTAATAATGAGAACAGCAATGATAATGTTAACATTGGAATTAAATTAAGTTGATACTAATTAGAATTTCTATATTAAAATTTTTAGTCTAAAAAGGGTCTTATTAATTTTACTGGGAATGTAGTTGTGAATAATTGTGTCAGTAAGGTCTCATGCAGTGATGTTAAATGAGATAACAGTGAAAACTCATTGGCTCAATTTTCCACAACAAGAGTCTTAGAATAATTGCATACTAGAAAGAATAGGAAAACTTTATTATTTTTTGTGAACTCTAAGAATTTATGAAGTTTCAATATAAAACTTTGTTTCCTCAAGTTTAAAAGTTAGAAACAGTCCTATGGTCAATACTTTGTGTAGATCAAATTGTTTGGGGGGCGGGGTAGACTATCACAATAGCCCATTTATTTATGAATTCTTTTTTCTGTGTGATTCAGTAGTACCCACTCTGACTAACTCTGACCTTGGCTACATGGCTTGACTAGGCCAATGAGAAATTGCAAAACAGAATTTGAAAATCCCTTGCACCTTGAAATTTACTTTCTTCCTTCTCTTAGAGACATACTACACTGTTTGTATAAACTGGGGTTAGTATTTAGACCATGCTAAGGAGAAACTAGGAACTTCAGCTGACCTTAGCTGAGTCCTGGCTGAGATCTGCTGTCCAGGACCAAGATCAGCAATGTCTTGAAAAATCACACACTGATAGAATAGTGAACTAAATATTTGGCTGTCATTTAAACTACTATAGTCTGGGGTATTTTTTTTTTTTTTTAAATGCAGCAAAGCTTACTGATATGCTTTCTAGCTGGTATGACTTCAAGTAAGATAGAAAGATTTTGCAGGTACAGTGGCACACACCTATAGTCCTGACTCAGGAGACTGAGGCAGTAGGATTGAAAAATCAAAGCCAGACTCAGTAACCTAGTGAAACCCTAAGCAACTTATCAGGAACCTGTCTTGTTAAAAAAAAAAAAAAAAAAAAAAAAAAAAATCCCTGCTTCCTGCTTCTTCTACTAGCACTGGAATTGGTCAGATACCCTACTTGAGATTCAGCTTTTACTCTCTTAAAAGGCTGTTCAAGGTGTTTGATATCCTGTGTTGTTTTGGTGCCTCCTCTAAAAAAAAAAAAAAAAAAAAAAAAAAAATGGGGAAATAGGCTTAGGGCTTAGGCACTGTGTTGGCAATTCATTGTATTTCAATGTTATTTTTAATATGTTCTTGGGAGACACTAAACCATTAAGCCCACCTGTGTAGTGATTAATACATTCCTTAAATATTTCCCAAAGTTCTGACTACATAAAAGCTATTTCCTACAGGATGTAAAATAATATATTTCAGGAGTCCTAAAAGTCTGCTCCTTTTCCTGCATATTTTATATTAATGTAAGGCAAAGACATCTATTCACTGATGAAAGCTAGAAAATTCAAAGCAGTCTTCTTTCTTATACTTTCTTATCATTCCTATCCAGTCATCAAATCCTATTGTTTGCTTTAAAAATTCCCTTTATATTTATTCTAGATTGATGCCAGTTATAAAACTAAATCTGGTTTCACTATTTCCTCACTAAATACCTCTTTGTGGCTTCCAGTATAAAATTTAATTGGTCATTTTGTAGATATTTATTTCTTGTCTCCATAGCATCCATTCTTAATTTTTTGCTCTTTGAATGCTATCCTATTTTCCAGTCATGAGATTTGGGAGTTACAAGCTCAAACTTGGCTCTGAGACTGAGCTTTGATTGGCTTAAGCAAATGAGCTTGTTCACAAGTCCCTGCCACATTGACTGGCTTAGACATGGGCATATATGCGCAGTTAAGACAGGGCCAACAGGACTCTGTTCTATTTTAGTTGAGTTGTTGGAGAAACAGATTTGCTCTGATTCTCCATAGGGCATAACCAGTGAGCATGTAGCCATGAAGCAAAGCCATTGAAAGGAGCCAAGCTATGGAAACAGGAGTTCAGAAAAGAGAAAGGGGAACTGGACATGGTTACATTGTGTGAACTCTTATGGAGCCTCTTGTTAACCTGCATTACCTGACTATTCTGTCAGATGAATCATTGAGCTCTTTCCTTCCTTTTCCCCTTCCTCTTTCCTTCCCTCCCTTTCTTTCTTTGCTTCTATTTATTCTTTCCTTTATTGTTAGTTGCTTCAGAACAAAGCACACCAAATAAGTTTCTTCATGGTTTTAACCCAGAAATGTTTCCTTGTGTTAGTACTATTTGTTTATCTCTTTTCCCTTGTCTAGACAGTGAACGAATAATATAAATGATGATGCACTTACATTTGTTCCCCTGGAATAAATCCTAAAAAAGATAAGTGCAGAATTCTAGTACAATCTACAATGGAAGGAGCCCAATCCTGTCTGGGTGTCAGGCAAAAGGCTGCTTCTTTTAGTCAGCTTTTTTGCTGCTGTGATTAAAGGACATGACTAGCTAATTATAGAGGAGGATGAGTTTATTTGAGGGCTCATGGTTTCAGAGGTCTTAATCAGGCTCCATTTCTCGGGAATCAAGATGAGGCTGAACATCATGGTGGAGTATGTGGCAGAAGGAAGCACCTCACATCAAGGTTCAGAAAGAGACTCCACCTTTGAGATACCAAACATATACTCCATAGCTATGCCCCATTTCCCACCTCCTTCAGCCACAACCTACCACTTCAGTTACCACTCAGCTAATCCCTATCAGGAGATTAAATCACTGATTGGGTTAAGACTTTTACAATCCAATCATTTCTCTTCTGAACCTTCATGCATTGTCTCACACGTGAGCTTTTGGGGGACACCTCACATCAAAACCATAACACTGCTCTTAGGAAAAGCCACTTCAGTTCAAACCAGAAGACCTAGGGACACTTCTACTCCCATTAGTTTTACTAGAGGTGGTGCTTGCCTTGTAGCTCTGAGGCCCAGAGCTCATGAGAAGTAGTTTGGTTAGTGTGAATACTGAGTGGGCAGGCAGGGGCAGACCACATCAGGAAATATTCTTAGGAAGGAACACCATACTCAGGCATTAAATGATTCTATCCTGACTGATAAGATTTGTCCTCTTTTGAACACACTTCAGGAAAATCTCCTCTTTACCCATTTTCTTTTTAGATTTCAACTAATACTTTGGTTGCTGGAAGCAAACATACCATTCTTCAGTTGAAAGTTGAAGGTAACATGTCTTCCTTTTTCCTGTAGCTTCCTTGTTACCATCATATCTTCTTCCTGCTAAAGAGGGTTCTTTAACTAGCACATAAAAATGATGGGATAGCTCAGGTCTCAACAGGACACCTCCTGCGCGCACACTGTCCAAAGGCAGTCCGGTACTATCATGAGAGACGCATCTCTCAGCTACATCAAGAAAATGCGGCTTGCCCTTCTCTCAACTGTGGCAGGGAATTGAGAACACAACCTCACAGATGAACCCCTCTAACAAAGAATGTTCGGTTGGAAATAGACATTTTAGCAAACCGTACCACTTTTAGCAAGTAGCAGTTAGCGTCATCCAGCCCTGAATACAAATATGGCTTCACTCAGTGAGAGCGTGTGAAAGTGTCAGATTTGGAGGGCTTTGTGTAAATTACATTCTAAATTTAAATGTTGTTGTACTATTCTGGGGGATTTGCCTTGGAGATAGCCAAATCTGTGAGGATGGCTTCTACACCGCAAATGAGGCCAACAGCTTTTACATTCAAACCCAGTTGGGTGGTGCCTTTTTATTTCAGAATCACTTTGGCTTCCAAATTATTTTTGTAATTTCTTTCCGTCCATTTAGTAAAATAACTCTAAATGACAAAAAAACAAACAAACGAACAAATAAACAAAAAGCCCTGGTTACTTTTACTTCTCTCAGTTTTGGTTAAGCTAGTGCAGAACTTTCTGAATTTGATGAAAAGAATTTTCTTTTTCCTATTATAATTCCATAGAAATTTGAACTGAATTGGCTTCAATTGTTATGTCCATTCTTTCAAGATACACATGGTCTGATTAGTGACATACAAGGTAACACAAAAACAACTCCGTTATTTATAAATAGGCAACATACCCATCATGGTGACATGTATGTAAGAATTGGTAATGGGCAGGAAGTTTTTCTTAGAACCACCAAGTAAGGCAGAATGTCTTTCTATGGGCTGTTTGCGTATAAGAAACAATTTATTAATTGAATGGAGAACATTTGCTTAAACAAACATGATCTTGGGGCGTTAGCACTAAACAAATGGGAAAGACTTTTGGCTTTGATTTATATTTCTAGTTAGGATATTAGTAATTGGAATAAAGAATGCTTTTTCCTTATTTTAACTTTGAGTAGATATCATAAAGCCACTTTACTGTTAGGATTATTTAAAATTGATTAGAATTTGGAAGAATGAGATAGTTCAAGGGCTTTTCAAATTTTGTGGATAAATTTTTGTTTTCTAAGTAAGTCTGAAATTCATTTTCAGGTATTTGGTAGACAGTTTTCTGTCTCAGGTGTTAAGTTTAAAGCATGTTTTAAATTTTACACTGGGTTCGTGTGTTTTAAGCTGTCTAGTAGTATCTATTTTGATGGGAATGATGATAGGTCATTAGCAAATTTTGGACAGAGTGGTAAGCAATATACAGGGAAATATTTAGAAAAGACTGCCTCTGCTTCTAAAAATACAATTTTATTATAAAATTTTTATTGTCTTTTGAAAAGTGTCATATTTTATGCACAAACATTCTAACTTCATTAGAATCAATAAATAAAAAAACTTTTGAGGCCATTGCTACTAGAAGGATTTGTTAAATGAAGTCATCAGAGCCTAGTGACTACTTGTTTCTTGATAGAGTCAGATCAATTAATTCACACTTACTGTGATAGAATTTTATACCTTGAACAAACAAATAAGTCCATTAATAGATAAATTAAAAATGAATAGCAAAAATGTATATCTAATTATTAGAAAGTAAATTACAGAAACTTTTGGTTTAATTGTTTTATTATAGAGGCATAAAAAGTATTAATAGAATTTTCTACCAGCCCAAGGTTTTTATATTTGCTTTAATAAATAAATTGGAAAAAAATTCATTCAGAATACATTTCACACTGAAAGTTTGGTGTATAAAAGATGGTAGTATTGAAATACTTGAAAGTTTTTTTTTTTTTTTCTCTCTTTGGCAAGACAACATATTATACACAATTTACTAAGCTCATGAATATATTTATCCCTCCAGATAGTTCAAAGTTTTGTTGGAATGATCATAAATCACATGGATGGTTTTAACTTTTTAAAAGCTATTATTTGAAAGAATTGTAAAGGAGGTAGGGCAGGGATGATTATTCTTTTTAAATGGTTTAGAAGACATGAGGGAGAATTGGAAATGTGGCTCAATGTTAGAGCACTTGCCCATCATGCACAGGGCCCTGAATTCCATCCCAGGCATGACAGAAAGGAGGAGGAGGAATAAGACAATGAGTAGTATTAGCTACTTCTGTCACAGCCAGGATCCTTGGTTATTCTAACTACCCTAGAGGCTAAAACTAGAGGATAGCATGTTTGGGGTTAATCTGAGCAATTTAGTGAGAACTGTCTCAAAACCAAATAAAAATGGCTAGGGATGTAGCTCAGAGGTAGAGTGCTAACCTATCATGGGCAATGCCCTGGCTTCATTTCCATTGCTGACAGGAGGAGGAGGAGGAGATGGCACATAGGAAAATATAAAAACATCCCTAAAGGCCCTAGATTCATTCATATTTGAACCAAGTCTGAAGTCTATAACCTCTGAGTCCAAGTATTGTGTATTATGGGCACCCATTGTTATTTCCATTCTAATACAACCACATGTATTTTCCTGCTAAAAGTGTCTTTCTTCTTTGAAGAACTACTACTCAAATCATTCCATGTGATCACATAATGAATCCCAAATCCTTCCTACTGTCTTTGAGCCAGCAGACCACATGCTGCATTCCTCTGGCCTGGTGTCAGGCCCAAGAGTGAGTACGTCACAGTCCTTACTCAGGAGCCTCTGATCCTGGGTGTAGGCTGTGCTGATCATGGGTCCTTCCACACTAATGGTGAAGGTGGGAGACTGGGACTTGATCTGTTCAGTCATGATCCCTGCCACATGGAGACTGCTGATGTGTAGGAGGGGAGGATGCAAGATCTTAATGTAAGACAATTCTTGGTTTTATTTTCTGCCTTCCTTCTTGAAATTTTGGGATATTTTTCTGTTCTTCCTTTAACTTTGGGAACACCCCTAATTTTCTTCAGATAAATTTATTTTTTATAGTGGCTTAATAATTAAAAGCTTGAACTTTGATGTCAAACTATCTCAAGAAATCATGTATTAGCTCTGTGGGTGTGAACATGTGCTTTTAGTTCTCTGAACCACATCTCTTCATTTTTCCAAAATGGAATGACTAGAGTACTTACCTAGTAGAATTGGTCTGAGTATTCAGAGCTAATGTGTTCAAACTATTTAACTAATGCCTGGAATATAAGAAGCTCTTAATAAATGTTTTTTTTTTTTTTTTTTTTTTTTTTTTTTTTTATCCTTATCCTTTAAGCTTGCTTCTGTTGGATTTTTACCACTTGCACTCAAAGGAGTCTGTTTAATCATTTAGTGTACTCAAATATTTGTTGTCCCTATTACCTTTCATATAAATGCTAGATTCCTAGAATTTCAGTTAATGGAATATGCTTGTACTGCACTCAATGTTGTGGAAATTAACAACCAATATTTCCCACATGGTAATTTCATCCAAGAACAATGAATAGCTATTTTATGATTTTATATCAAATGCTGGCATTTAACAAAATATAATTATTTTAATTACAAACACATAATCTAATTGAGACATTAAAATTAAGGCCATATAAGCAGTATACATAACTTACCTAGTGAACAGAATACATGCTTAGCATCTAGCCTTCCTTTTGACAAAGTCTGTAGATACACTACAATGGAAATCTATCATGCTGCGTAGATGCTGTCCTCGCTGTGGACCAGCTGTAAAGTTGTCAATTCAGGCACTGTGTTTGTGTGAGTTTTCCCTTTAGGTTCATAGACACATGACATGCACATCACCAAAAGAGGAGGGGACAGAAGTGAAGGGAACATAAAACATTAAACAGAACTGCAAAGAGAATGAGATTTCTTTTTGACACATATGGTACAACATTTCCAAAGTCTCAGGAATATTTTTGGTATATTTAACTGGCAAAAAATTTTTCAAAAGTCTGTAACTCTTTTCTTTTCTCTTTATCAGTGACAATACATGTCTAGTCTGACAGTATTATGCACACCTATAGTTTTAATTACATATCTGTTATGTCTCTATCAGTTGGCTTGCACCATTCCTATTTTTATACTGGTTTGAAAATCTTTAAAAATAATACAGGAAGATGACATTTTAAGTTCTCTTCTGGATCCTATAGTTAGTGATTTTATATACCAAAATTTTTCAAGACAAAACACTGTACCACTTTTACAACATCACCCTCTTGCTTCTTTGGCTAGCTGTATATTTGGGACATGGATTAAAAAGGGAGCAAAGAAATGAGTTTTACAAGGAAGAATTATCCTGAAATTTAACTAAGTTTTGGAACAAATATTGTAATTTTTTTGTTAAGGAGTAAATAGATAGACATAGAGCCAGGAAAAAAAGCAAATTAATGGAATAAAAAGGCAAGTCTGAATTAATCTTACAAGGTTATTGTAATGCATTATTGACTCTATTTGAGGAGTTAGAAAAATATAAAAGAGAGAGAAACAGAAAGAGTGTGTATGTGTTGTGTATGTGAAATCATATGTTTTTTGGGAAATAAGATATGTATTTATGCATTATAACTTACATATATACCTAATTTGTTTTCAAGAAGTTTTAATTTTTTCCCTTAAGCAGATTTTATTTATAGGATCTAATTTAAGAGAACATTCTTATATTGTACTTAATGTTGTTGAAATTAACTTCCCATATTTCCCAAATGAAAATATTACCCAAGAAGAGTGAGTATACATGGATCTACTAACTTTAGCAATCTGCTAGGCTTTGTAACGTAATGTACGTAGGAAAGTTAATTTACCAAATTATAGATGCAAGTGGTGGTCACTTGCCTCTAGAAATCATAAGTGTATGTGAAATGGTAAAAACACATGATATTTAAAACAAATTCAAAATTTTTGTGGTGAAATTTCAATTGTTGTTATTGCTTTTCCTTTCTTTAGTAAATAAAGAGCAAAATTCCTGCAAGAAATGTCCTTTTACAAGTGCAACCTACATTAATTTATAAATTTTAGTGAGATATTTGAAAAATTTCTGCAGGCTAACTTTGTGACTGAATAATCTCTTATTCACTGTAATTCTCTCAAGTTCCCTTATCTAGAGAGTGGAGTAATAAAACTCACTTCATAGAGTTTTTAAGTAGTGATTAAATAAGATATCACCTGTGATTTGCTGACATTTTGACACAAAGTAAATGCTTGATTTAAAAACGAGGTTCTGAGAAAGCTGAAATTATATCATTTTTGGAAAAAGATTTATCTTGTCTTTCCTTAACATGACATTTTTGTGAAGTGGCTCTCCCTCTGGAAACACCAGCTTCTGGCCAAGATGTTAGAAGCTGCAACATTTGCTTAGAGCGTTTAGGGAAATAGATCTGTCCATCCTCCTTCTGCTTTTCTCCTGTGCTACTCCCTGAGGAGGGCTACTTAATGATTTTCCTTGTTTGTGTGCTTACCTTGTCCGGCTCCAAGTGACCAGGGTTAGTTGGTGCCTGCTTCCTTTTCTGAGCACCCAATAACCAGCGTGATTGCAGACATACATGATATGGTAACGGCTTTAAGAGGTCCTAGTGGCTTACAATTTTTCAAAGTGTGCATTCTCAACAGATGGTTCCTCTATTTCCACTTTGAGATCTCTGTATTAGCCATCTTCATAAGGTCTCTGGTTCTTTTCATCATATTTCTATCCCTTGGGCTCCATACATAAGCAGTTCTGTACAAAATAAAGGAAAATGTGGAAGGGGAAGGAAATGGCTGCTTCTTCTCTGGTATAGTGTCACTTATGGCCAATATTTTTATTATTAGGTCAAACGTGCCTTGACGCTATCCCGTGTCCCCTTCTGTACCTTCTTTTGGTGCCCTTGCAATCACAGTGAGTATGCCTGGTTTACATGGATGAATAACTGTGGAAAGAGGCTTTTGCAGCCAAATGACACTACTGGCAACAAAAAAATAAAAAAACCTCTGTAAAAATAAATCTTTCCACTCCCTGTTCTAAGTTTCTAATACCTGTATATTGTCTGAATTATTAAGTTTATGATTTTTCATTATTATTGTGATTTTTAAATTCCTTTAAATTATCAAAGGAATAATCACCTACAAGAAAGCTAAGAGCTTATAGAAAACATTTTATACATATGTGAATTTTACTAATTTTCTCTAAAAAAAGCTTTTACATTTTTGGTAGCTCTATGAATCCTGATTGTAGAGAATTACCATTGAACTGTAGAAATCTTGGCACTTTGGCAATCATGTATTTCTGTGTTCACAATACTAAGATGTATTACTTGCAGATCAGAAAAGTAACTTGAATAAATGTATCAGTGACTAGAATATCAATAAAACCCAGGTCCCTACCTCTGTGTGTGATAATCAGCACCCACAAGTAAAGGAGTTACATATTTTTATTACCAAAATTTCTTGGCTATTTCTACATAATTCTCTCCTGAATGCTTGCCTCACTCTATTATACTGCTTGGATCTAATTAGTTGTAAAATGTATGTTACTATCTCCCATTGGTTTTTATTAAACTCAAATGTATATATATTCAATGTATGTATGTAAAATGAAAGCTAAGGATAGGAAAAGTAGAAATTAGACATAACTCCAAACTCAGGCACATTTCAAGTTAGGTCATAAAGAAAATATATTCAAGGCAGAGTATATTCCTAGATCAAACAGATCATAAAATCATGAAAATTGCCAATATACTTTATATTACATTAAATAATACTTACATTTACATTAGATAATGTTGGTTATAGATTTTGAGATGCTGGTGATTTAAAAAGGTGCCATGAAATAAGTACTGTGAATTGGAGTTTTGAAATAAATAAGATATATGATAGTGTTGTCCAGAAACTGGTTTCCTGGCATGAAAAAATAGAAGCTTTGATAAATTCCAATATTCTGTTTATTTTATTATTATTTTTTAATATTTTTTTTTTTAGTTTTTAGATGGACACAATATCTTTATTTTACATCTATATGGTGCTGAGACTCGAACCCAGTGCCTCAGGCATGCCACTGAGCCACAACCCCAGCCCCCAATATTTTGTTTATTATGTGTCATTTATTATGTTTAATGTAAATATAAACTCACTAGCCACATATGGATAACACCTTTATTTGGGATTATGAAGCAATGGTTTCGTCAATTGTTTAACACTAGGCAAAAAATAAATTTAATAATCACAAGTCACGATAAGAGCTAAGAAGGAACATATGTTTAACATAATTTAGAATAATAATGAAACATGATTATGTAGGGTAGTTTGGGAAATTTCACTCAGAATAGTAACATTTAAATTTCAAGCTGCCCTCAAGGAGTGTATAGTCTGCAGTGAAACACGGACTGGAAAATAGTAACAGGCGATTCAGTTTGACAAGTATTACCATGGGGTGTGACTGATGAGGGAATAAAAGAGGAAGGAACATTTATTTTTACTCTAGGAAATCAACACAGAGCTCATAAACATTTGGGCTGTATGTGAAAGGTAAGTAGGAGTTTGCTAGGTATGAATTAGGTATTCTCTGTACTTAAAGAGTTGGAGAGTTCATGGAACAAATACATAAAAGATGTTTTAGTAATATCATGTAGAATCTCTCACAGTCAAATCACACAAACGAGTCATTTTTGGAAATTTCCTCAATGGTATGAACCTATATCTACTAGGAAGACTCAGGGGTGAAGAAGGTATGAAAGGTATGAAAGGTCCATTTCCCTTGCTTCAGTCTGAAGATTTCTTCAGTTCCAGAGGCATCCATAGGATTTATGATCAGCTGAGGCCTTAGTTGTGACTGGAGTGCAATTCAGTTTCTCCCTATCTTCAATTTGGCTTCCTCCAGTCCCCATGGGTGCTGATTTTGAGTCAACTCCTCCATGAAAATATTCGTCCCAGAGTTTATTTCCAGGGAACCCCATTTTGCAACCAGTCCTCAATAAATACTTTTGATTGATTGCCCGAGATTTCTTTAGGAATAAAGAGATAAGAAAATTGTTATCAGCAGCCAAAGATAGTATGATTGCGATGGCTATGCCTCAGTAGCTTCTTTAAGCAAGGTTTTCTTGCTGTACATATTCTCACTGTTTCGAGAAAAGTTAGCTCCCTGCTGAATTAGAAGTGCACAAATAAGTCCTGATGTTTAAGGATAATTAAAGCTAATGATTCCACCCTGTCCAGCTCCTGCCCCACACTTTTGAGGAGAAGTTCAGAAGCAGCAAATGAGGCCAATGGATAATTTGGTTTAATGCATTATGAATCATTTCCAGAATACTGCTGAGGCATATGTGGAATTTACAATAAAGGGAACATCATGGGCCTTGGTGGCCTCCCACCTACCAAAGGTCAGGGAGAGAGAATCAAATACATGTAGCTAATTGCCATTTGTGATTAACTTTAATGACTGGTTACTATTACTCTAAGTCCATATTTTTCTTGGGACAGTCTTCCTTTTCATGATATTTTGATGTCAAATATTTTGGTTTTGTGATAGAGGAGCTCCAGCTTTTAAACTATTGATCTCCCACTGCAATTTCTGATTTTTGAAGTTTTAAACTAACTTAAAAGGTTAGCATCAATACTTTTGATTGAATAATTAGAGACACCTCCCCAAAGCATTGTTATTTGACTTTTCTTTCTAGTTTTCTGGAGATCTTGAGAGAAGATGTCTAGCCTCCCCTAGGTATGTCTATCAAACCCTGTTGATTGTTATTCAGCATGAGACTGAGATGACTGATAAAATAAATGAGTAGAATAAACAGCAGAATTAGTTTTTTTAATTTCCTTTTTTCCTTGATTGCTCACAGTGTGTGTTTGTAAAAGCACGGAATTATGACACCTCTTTTGTATCAGAAATGCCAGGAGCTTATTTGGTTTGTAGTGCTGAAAATGATGATTTTCAAGACCCATTACAACGAAGGCAAAATGAAAGTGAAGAATTTTTTAAAAAATAATGAAAACATGGCATTTGTTTTGGCTTTCAAAAGTTCTTTTTTATACAATCCTCTTACTTTTTTCCCCCCTAGTGAAAGGTTTAATGATAAGTGGATATGAGTTCTACAAACTCAGCAGTTCCTCTCCTTAGTTTCTTTCTTACTCCTCTCCTGTCTGCCTTTTTCTCTTCCTTCTCCTTCTGAGGTTTGTGGAGAGTCATCTATGGGCTGTATGTGGACTACATTGGCATCACAACCTAGTGAATAGGAGAATCTCATGTAGGGAACTTCCAGTGGAAATTTTCTCTGGCTAAGACTGCCCAGACACATTGTGAGCCCTATTCAGGCTCTGCCTGGTCCCACACAACAGAAGATGGGATGACCTGTTGCAGCCATACAACCTTTCAGAGATGGGTGTGACCTGCCAAGATGCCAATCAACCTGCTGATTGGAAGATATCAAGAAGCAAGACTCCACCCCTGAAACCTTATCCCTGCCTTTGATGTACCCCTTAAATAAACCACTGGAGCCATTTTTTAATTCTCTAGCTTCAGATCCTGTGTGGCTGGGCCTATCAGGAGCTCTCCTTTAAAATTATAATTCTGATTCTCTGTATTTTGTTTTTCATTAATGATTTCTGACTTATCTTCTCCAGTGGCTTATACCCTCCTGGGAAGGAAGAAGGACCCCCTGGTGAGGTGCTGGCAGCCTCCCAAGGAGATTGTACTTGAGAACCAGCTACTAGCCTAGGTTGGTGATCAGGGAATTGTTGAAGTTCATCTGTCAGGAAAAACAGTGATGTTCTTCCTTTCTCCTGGTCCATACTCACTTAACTCATCCCTAATATGTTAATTCTGGAATTGAATGTGGACTCTGCTAGAATATTTTTCTCATTCTTTCATTTGTTCTGTTCTTTTCTGCTCCTATCCTAATTGACTCTTTGGAATATAAAGTTTGATGTTAGTGCCTGTGTAGCCTTGAGCAAGCTGCTAGATTTGTTATAGATAGCACAAACTGAATGTCAGGCATTTTGGTGAGCACTGAGAATACAGTAGTAAACAAAACAGAGGAACACTTCCCTCACGGAGATTTTACAGTATAGGTACAGAGAGTGTACAGAGTTAGCTGAGATAGTGCTGAAGACAGGCAGCAGCCTGAATCTATGATAGTTTCAACGTAAGTTAAGGAACATTGTCTTTATTCTACAGAGCTAGGAAAACTTTGTGAGGTTATAAGAATGGCATGATCATATTTCTGTTTTACATAAAGGTTGAGTTGGGTTAGAAAATGTACCGTGTGTAAGCACCTGGCTAGTACAGAGTTGCTGTAAGCCATGACAGTGTCATTTGGAAGTTTGAAGAGATGATGGTGGTGTTACTGAAAGTGGAGACAAATGTAAGTTTTGTGGTAACATCAGTGAGAAGGCAATGGAACAAAGAATTGCTTCTAGATTCCTGAGTTGGGCAATGGAATGGATATTTTATCCTGACATTTGTTGAGATAAAACATGAATGGGAACTAGGTTTTAAGGGAGGATGAATTCACCTCTCATCATATTGAATTTGAAATGAAATCGAGGCATACAAGTATAGATGTCAAGGAGACATATTGGAATATGGGTTTAAAGTTCAAAAGAAGGAGGTAAAATATATATATTAGGAAATTGATTCTATGTGGATAGAATTGATGTCCTGAGCCTAGGTGAGACTCTTGAAATGAGTACTGTTTGATATTCAAAAGAAGGGGATGTAGGAAAAGACCTAGGATTGTCAGCACTTTAGGATGCATGCTAACTTTTGAGAATTTCTATAAAACAAGGGGGAATTAAAAAAAAATATGTTGAATTTAATGACACTGAGTCATTAATGACTTTAATACACACTGTTTTAGTAGAGTGAATGTAAAGCCAGATTAAAGTGGACTGAGAGGTAAATGGCAGACAAGGAAACAAATACAGCTGCCGTAGAGGAGTCTGTTGAATATTTGAGAATGGTGAAGGGAGAAGAGATAGAGCTATAGCTAGACAGCCAGAAGACTTAAGAAGACCAAAGGAAAAGTTTTTTTGTTGGTGGTTTTTAAATTAAAAATGAGAGAAATTAGACCACATTAATAAGAAGAATATGTAGAACACAAAGAAGCACAGGAAAGTGATTGGGTTTTGGGTAGAAGTAGTGATTCTCCTTTCTATAATAAAATACATAAGCAAGAAATAGTGTAAACACTTCAAGCATCTAGATTTGTAGGTGGATTTATAAAAATTTGAGAGATTTTCAATCAGAAGTCTCTCTCTTTCCTTCCCCAACTTGTATGTGGGGTGGGAAAGAAGGTCAGGGAGAGGGAGAAAGAAGGAGGTAGAAGGTGAGAGAGAGGTAAAGAGAGAATATGTATATATGTGAATTAAAGATGTAAGGTATCCCTTAAAGTAAGGGGAGAATTTACATATTTAGGAGTTTGAGGAGAATTAAGGAAGTCTAAGATCCTGAAGAAAATGGGTGACAATTTAGATAGAGAAACCATAGGATGTTGTAGGGTTTAAGAAAACCTACTGAAATTATTGAGCATAAATTTAGAGCAATTTTAACCTATTCTGAACCAATTTTCTTGAAGTAACATTTGACTTTCTACATCCAAGTATAGAAACAAATATCTAAATAGAGATGGGATTTTTGTAGAAGGGTTTGATTGAAAACGAAGAAAGAAAAGTTAGATTTGGAATGAGAGTTTCAAAATGAAGACTATGGATTTCAAGATTGAGACAAGTAATTAAAAGCTGAGGAGAAAAAGAAATTTTAGGTAGAGATATAAATAAATACAGATGTAATCCACATGACTTTGACTAAGTCGACCAGAAAGACAAAGAGACCACAGTTCAAAAGAAAGATTCTTAAATCAGTGGTTTGATATTTGGATAAGAAGAAAACATAGATATGACTGTGTGATCGTTCGGCTAAAAATAGTGGAGAAGGCTTTTGGGTATGATATGGTGAATGGACAGAAGTGTGGGTTAATATTACAGTTGTTCAAGAAAGTTGTAGGAATTGGTTAGGGTAGGTGGCAAGTCAAGAGGCAAGACCTTCGAAAAAGAGAGGGGAAGGCATGAAGGCAGTACCTTTGCAATAGTACTAGTAGATCAATACTTATAATAAAAATAATAAAAACAAAAACTAATATGTACTGACTACATTTCATTTGCCAGGTATCAAGTTAATTGCTTCATATGCATTATCTTGATTAATATGTATAATTAACTAAGGGTATGTTACTAACCCATCTTTATAGCTGAGGAAACTAAAATCGAAGAGAATGTTACTTTCAAACAAGGGTCTCTCTGATTAGATAACTCACAGTCTTAAACATTATTTTACACTACTGATTCAAGAAGCTACTGCAAATATTAATTGTGATATGTAAATATGAAAAATGCAAGTGAAGTTGATTGTTACAACTCTAGAATGAATGTAAGGGTAACAATGTAAGGCATTGCTAGTTTCACAATTATTTCTTTGCTTCTCCAAGCTAAATTTTTCTCTCCTGCATGTTCAAATAATTAAATGCATGCTTGTGTAAACAAAATCATGTACCAGCAGTCTATGGCTAGAATGTGGACTTTGGTCAAAATAAGCAGGGTAGCTGGATTGAAAAAGAGAATCAGTGAGTGTGTCTCATATTCATCCCAAGGATGTGCTCACAGGCCTAATTCATTTGCTGGTCCTTTTCTTGTGTTGCTACACAGTTAATGAAAATGTAACAGACTCCAAATTTTCCTGGTACTGCCTTCTCCCTTCTAATCAAACTGACCTGAAAGGCAAAGGTAACATGTAAAGCAAATGCAATGAAATGCACACTATGCTCATTAGCTGGAAATGTAAAAGGCAATGCAAAGATGCAGGTCAGGAAGAATAGAATTCAGGAAATGTTTCATAAATAAAATGGCTCTTATGGTGGATCTTGAGTGGTGAGTAGAATTAAGATAATCCCTGCAAAGCATTAAGGCCTTTGAAGACAATTTTTTGCCCTCTATTATGGAGTACTTTTTTATTATTATTCTAACTGATTTATACCTAGAGAGTTGATGCAATAGGCACTTTTTTTTTTTTTTTTTTTTTTTTTTTGGTATCTAGACTCTGAAATTACAAGTTGTAAGTATTTGTCTTCATACTGTCAATATTACAAAAGGAAATATGGTTTCGCATGCTTTTCCCACATTTCTCAGATATTGCACAAGACATTTCTTAGGGAAATATACATAACAATCCCAATAAATAATCATTATTTAAGTCAGTGAGGTGACTAAGTTGTATTGCCACCTGACTGTATGAGGAAAGTGTGTTTACTCTGACATTGGTTATTCTTTATTGAAATGTCTCTTTAGTGTACATAGCAAGGCCATTGGTAATACATACTTGTAGTTTTATGGTAAAAATTATGCAAATATTTTCTCATTAAGTAGCTTACTTTCCAGGGGTTCATACTTTCAGTCAGAGACTTTTCTTGGAAAATCATAAGATGGAGGACTCAGCTAAGGGCATGAAACTTAGAAGACTGGAAGAAAGCTACCAGCTACTCTTGCTTTCTCTGTTTCTTTCACAACACATTCTCACACACACATACAATGCATACACACAAATATACACATACCCTAAACAAATGCAATATAAAGACATAAAACCACTGTATATGCCAGCACTAATATATGTGTATAGTATAACTTCCAAAAAGTCCTAATTAAAATGAAATTCACCAGGTTCTTATATCTGAACAGGTTTAATGATGATGGATATATAAATGAATGCACATTTGAAGGATTCAAATTTAAGCATCTAGAGATTTCATTTTCTGAGCTATTATTTCATTGGGATTTGAGGCATGAAACCTCAAATAGTATTTCTTTCCTCTTGGAAGCAGGCATATCCATTAGCTGCAGAAGGAGAAATTACACACAAGAACAAGGGGAGACAATAGACAAATCAGTATGCATGTTCAGTCACTAGATTAACCCAATAGCCTATGATAGATCTTCCAGACCCTTTATAGTCTATGAGATCAATAATCCATTATAGCTCATACTGGTGACTAAATGACTTCAGGGATTGGTAATGGCATCTGAAATCGTTCTCCTTCAAGCCATGGCATGAAATAAATCCTAAGTTCTTCTCAGGCATCACCACTTGGTTGCAATAAGGTGTTCTTAGATTCAGCACCTTAAGTAGACCATGGAAAATGGTACACTCAAGATATTTATTGAATGAAAAGATGAAAAGAAAAACAAAATAGTTTTTCCATTCTCAGGTCTCGTTGAGCCTTTTCTCAGACTGGATATATTTGGGGTCTACCTGATACCCTGTTACTTCTTCTGATCTCTGACCTGGTACTATTTATAACCATTTTTCTTTTGCTTTGATTGTGGTTATGCTCCTAAATTTTAGATAACTTTCATCATTGGAGTTGCTCCTCCACAACTTTTTACTTTTATTTTTAATTTGAGCAAAGCCATTGGGAGAAGTTGAATTCATCATACTCTATGGAAACAGGACATTGAAACTTGCTTCCTAGCCTTGGAATTACACTTTCTAAAACAGTGGATCAAGGAGGGAAAAGGCCAGTGTCCCCAGTGTCTGACCTAAAACCTGGAAAAAAAGCAGATATTTTCAAACAATGTTTGGTAAATAAATAAAGGAATAGAACAAGGAGTAATAAAGTAAGGTGTTTAGAACATCTATATGTGGTATAATATTAAAAGTTCTGTTCACATTTTTCATTAAGTTCCACACAAGATCACTAAAAATGTATGTCTCATATAAATTCTTAAAAATAAGAAACTTAAAAAAATGTAAGAATATTTTTCAAAACACTTTTCTTATTTATTGCTGAGCGAGAATTCTAATCCTGGACAATCTGACATTTTTGTTTGTTTGTTTTACTACGTTCTTTTGTTCTGCATTGTTGTATTCTCTATGTGTGTATGTGTGTGTATATGTGTTACTGAGGATTTAGCTCAGGGACATTCTACTACTCAGTTACTCCCCCAGCCCTTTTTATTTTTCTAGACAGGGTCTCCCTAAATTTCATTGCTGAGGCTTGCTTCAAACTTGCAATCCTGCCACAGTCTCTGGAGTCACTGGGATTACAGGCATGTACCACTAAGCCTGGTTTCTCTCATCATATTTCTGTTCTGACCTTGGAACAGTAGTTATTCTGTCAGCTAGTAGCAGTGAGAGGACTTTACTTGAACTTTTATGGTGTTTAGGATATCAGGCATGAGCTATGCCAAGTCATGTTGACAATGGCTAATGTGTTTAGAAATGTTACATTCATTAACTTACATTTATATACTTTAGCATACATCATGCTATTTGATGATTATAGAAATCCTGTGATAAGTAGGGCATGTGCTTATTGACATCAGCTCTCTCAGAGTAAAGATGACAAAATTAAGATCCAGGGCAGTTCATTTTCATATCTGAAATGACAATGCTAATAAGTGGTGTTCTGACACTAATGCTTGCATTCATTCTGTTCATGTCAGACCCTCCCTGCTGCAGTCATAGTCACTTGCATTAGTATATCTCAACACCCACCTTTGCTTCATTTTTGCATCTACACTCTTCTTTAATTGAAAGTTAGAAATTGTTTCCAAATATATTCCTGGGAAGAGTGGAAAAAGCATAGTCAGGAGAATTTAGATACAACTTCAGTTCACGTAATAATAACAATTGTCAAGGTAAGATTGCCATTATTTTGAAAGGCAAGAACAAACACATAAAATGATATTTTGGGATACCTAGTGTCAGATCTTTGTTATCATCCAGATTTCTTTTTCTTCAAGAACAGGTCAGGTTGGCCCAACTCTAAGCTACTGATGATTTCCAATTCTTAGTTTGAAGACTATGTCTTGCTCATCCTTATGTCCTGTACTGTACCTTGTGCACAGAGAGAACTGGGTAAATGTGTGTGGAATGGGAGGAATTTTCTTCCCTGGAAGCTGGTTCCTGGTTCTGTTTTTGCTAAGATAAAATAAAAAATGTTTCTCAATTGCATTCTAACCCAGATAAAGATGATGTAATGAAAAACGTGTGTGGAGGAGTGGGGAATATAAAATAAGAATGGTTAAAAAAAAAAAAAAAAAGGAAATACTTTTGTTGTCTATGTTAATTTTCTGTACTCAATATGACTCACTTGAAAGAATTATGGACCTAGTGCACACTGTTTTTTCCAATAAAGGGAATTTATACAATCTAAAGACTGACTTTTTATTCTCAGAGAATTTAGATTTCTGATACAAAGATATTTTCATAGAAACCATAAAAAGTTAACCAAATAAATAATAATTACTATTTATTGCATAGTTTTGATAAATACTATACAATCTGTCATATATGTATACATGTATGTTTACAGAAACACATATCCATAACTAAGGTAATTATCACAGTAGGAGATATTGCAATCACATTAACTACACAGGTTAAAACACAAGATAATAAGATACAGAAAAAGTGTTTAACAAAAGTCACTGTATTAGCCGGGCGCGGTGGCGCACGCCTGTAATCCCAGCACTTTGGGAGGCTGAGGCAGGAGGATCGCGAGTTCAAAGCCAGCCTCAGCAATGGCGAGGCACTTAGCAACTCAGTGAGACCCTGTCTCTAATAAAATACAAAAAAGGGCTGGGGATGTGGCCCAGTGGTCGAGTGCCCCTGAGTTCAATCCCCGGTACCACAAAAAAAAAAAAAAAAAAAAAAAAAAAAAAAAAAAAAAAAAGTCACTGTATTCATGAGAAAAACTCTCAACTTGTAGAGAACATGTATTTATTTAACTCTTCTTATTTTTAATACCTAGAATGACTTCTTTTTTTTTCTCACAAACCCTAATTCATATAGGATCTTTATTATTTGGATGTATTCCCAGGAAGAGCAAACAAATCAACAAAGGCAGTTGAGGTTAGGGAACTGGTGTGAAACAGTACATTGAATGACTTAAGGAAAAGCAAGCATGCAGGTAGCCACAAGAAGGCTAGTCTAGTGGAATGAAGCAAATCTTTATAGCACGGATATCACAAATTCTTCACTTATATGAAAGGTAACGTTAATTTTTGGCTTTCAAGAGCTATTCGGTATATAAAACACTTATGCACATTATGCCTCTTGAATTTGGGGAAAGGTCTTACTTATAGTGAAAAGGTGAAATACATATGCCTCTGAAGTTATAATGGAATTGTGTCCCAATAAACCTATCATAAAATGAAAATATCATAATTCAAAAATGCATTTAATATACCTAACCTACTGAACATCATAGCTTAGCAAAGCACTACAGTGTAGATCAATGGTCTTTTATCTTCATCATCTCATGGTTGACTGGGAACTGTGGCTTGCTGCCACCATCCAGCACAGAAAGAGAGTATCATAACATATGGGGAAGCAGCCAGCACCTCGTTAGGGAGTTCTTTTTCCTGCCAAGGAAGGTGTAAATCACCTAAGAAATTCAAGTCTAGAATAATTAGTGAAGAACAAAAGACAAAAGTCGGAAAGAGGGTTTCAAAAAGGTGGAGCACCTGATAGGTCCAGTCCACACAGGAGCTAGAGCTAAACAATTAGAAAATGTCTCTTGTGGTTTATTTAAGGAGGTACATCAAAGGCAGGGATAAGGTTTCAAGGGTGATGATTCATGATGTCTTGCAATTAGCAGGTTGATTGGCATCTTGACAGGTCACACCCATTTCAGAGGGGCTGTGTGGCTACAGCAGGTCAGTCCATCTCCTGTGCTGTGTGGGACTGGCAGAGCTGAATAGGACTCACAAATGTGTCTGGGCAGTCAACCAGAGGATATGTCCATTGGAAGTTCCCAGACACCAGATTCTCCTATTCATTAGGCTGTGATGCATGATATAGTCCACACACAGCCCATGGATGGCTCTCAACAATAACATATCCTGAGACTGAGAAGAGACCAAAATTCCAACTGAAATTATTTTGAAGTATAGAAGTATAGTTTCTACTGAATTATATCACCTTCAGACCATTAAAAAAAAAAAAAAAAAAGCATAAATCAAACCATCATAAGTTAGGAATATCTGTACATATTTTTTTTTCCTATTCAAGTCTACCTGGCCACCTCATCTTAACCCCATAGTAACCCTGTAAGTGGCATCACAGGTACAATTATATTTCTGTTACAATTGAAACTAAGGGTCTAAATTATTAGGCTAATTTTATCTACTTATTCATTGAACAAATTCACATGCATTATTTAGTGTGTGTCAGTGATTGTCCTAGATTCTAGGGATAAAATAAACAAGACATTGATCCCACTTCTCTCATGCTTTTCATATGCTGAGGAAAAGAGACATTAAATACATGTGGTTTTTGTTCTTATTAGTTATACATGATAGTAGAATGTATTTTGACATATTATACATATATAGAATATAACTTCCCATTTTCTTGGTTGTACATGATGTAGAAGTACATTAGTCCTGTAATCATATATGCACATCGGATAGTAATGTCCAATCCATTTTACTGTATTTACTATTCCCATCCCCACTCCCTTCCCTGCATTACCCTTTCTCTAATCCAAAGTACTTCTATTCTTCCCTACCTTCACCCACTTATTGTGAGTTAGCATCCTCATCTCAGAGAAAACATTCAGCCTTTGGTTTTGTGGGCTGGGCTTATTTCACTTAGCATTCTTCTTCAACTCCTTCCATTTATCAGAAAATGCCATAATTTCATTTTTCTTTAGGCTGAGTAATATTCCATTGTTTATATACCACATTTTCTTTATCCATTCATCTGTTGAAAGTCACCTAGGCTGGTTCCATAATTTAGCTATTGTGAATTGAGCTACTATAAACATTGATGTGGCTGCATGACTGTAGTATGCTGATTTTAATTCCTTTGGGAAAACTGAGTCAAATGGTGGTTCCTTTTCTAGTTTCTGAGGAATCTCCACACTGCTTGACAGAGTGGTTGCAGCAATTTGCAGCCTCACCAACAATGTACGAGTGTACCTTTTGCCCCATATCCTCAACAATATTTATTGTTGCTTGTATTCTTGATAAGTGCCATTTTGACAGGAGTGAGATGAAATCCAAGTGTAGTCTTAATTTTCATTTCTCTAATTGCTAAAGTTGAACATTTTTACACATAGACTGATCATATTTCTTCTTCTGTGAAGTGTTTATTCAGTTCCTTTGCCCATTTATTTATCGGGTTGTTTATTTATTTGGTGTTAATTTTTTGAGTTCTTTGTATATCCTGGAGATTAAGCTCCGACATTCAGGTGACAAAGATTTTCTCCCATTCTGTAGGCTCTCTTTATGTTCTTGATTGTTTCTTTTGCTGTGAAGAAGTTTTTTAGTTTGTTCCATCCATTTATTGCTTCTCGATTTTAATTCTTGGGCTCTAGGAGTCTTGTTCCTAATCTGTCATGATATAGATTTGGGCCTAATTTTTTTTCTGTTAGGGGCAGGGTCTCTGTTCTTATGCCTAAGTCCTTGATCACTTTGAGTTGAGTTTTGTGCCGTGTAAGAGATAGAGGTTCAATTTCATTCTGCTTCACATGGATTTCCAGTTTCCCCAGCACCATTTTTTGAAGAGGCTATCTTTTCTCCAATGTATATTTTTGGTGCCTTTGTTATGAGATATCTGTATTTATGTGGGTTTGTCTCTGTGTCTTCTCTTCTGTACCATTGGTCTATGTTTATGTTTCAGTGCCAGTACTAGACTGTTTTTGTTACTATAGCTCTGTAGTGCAATTTAAGATCTGGTATTATAATGCTTCCTGCTTCTTCACTTTTCTTGCTAAGGATTGCATTGGCTATTCTGGGTCTCTTATTTTTTCAAATGAATTTCATGACTTCTTTTTCTATTTCTATGAAGAATGTCATTGTGATTTTAATAGAAATTACATTAAATCTGTATAGCCCTTTGGGTAGTATAGCCATTTTGACAATATTAATTTTGCTTATCCAAGAGCATGGGATATCTTTCTATCTTCTAAGGTCCTCTTCAATTTCCTTCTTTGGTGTTCTGTAGTAATTCATTGCAGAGGTCTTCCACTTCTTTTCTTAGATTGATTCCCAAAATTTTGTTTTGAGGCTATTGTGAATGGAACTGTTTTTCTATTATCTCTTTTATCATCACTGATGTATAGGAACTCAACTGATTTATGCATGTTAATTTTATATCATGCTACTTTGCTGCATTCATTTATGAGTTCTAGAAGTTTTCTGGTGGAATTTTTGGCTCTTCTAAATATTGAATCATATCTTTGGCAAATAGGAATAGTTTGAGTTGTTCTTTTCTTATTTGTATCCATTTAATTCCTCTCTTCTGTTTTATTGCTCTAGCTAGAGTTTTAAGGCCAATGTTGAATAAAAGTGGTTAAAAAAAGGGGGGGGCATTCTTGTTCCAGTTTTTAGAGGGAATGATTTCAATTTTTCTCCATTAGAATGATGTTGCCTTTGGTTTAACATATATAACTTTCACAATGTTGAGGGATGTTCCTAATATCCCTAGTTTTCTAGTGTTTTGAATATTAAGGGGTGTTATATTTTCGTCAAATGATTTTTCTACATTTATTGAGAAAACCATATGATTCTTCTCTTTAAGTCTACTGATATTATTAATTAAATTTATTGATTTCTGTATGTTGAACCAACTTTGCATCCTTGACACGAGGTAAAGGACAATGTAAGGAGTGAAATAAGAGATAAAATTCAGGAGGTGAAAGATCACTTCAATAAAAAGATAGATTCTGAAAAGAAATCAAGCAGAAATCCTCAAAATGAAGGAATCAATAAACCATGTTAAAAATTCAATGAAAAGCATGACCAGAAGGCTAGGCCACTTGGAAATAGTTTCAGGCAATGAAGACAACATATATAATCTTGAAAATAAATTTGACCATGAAGAGAAGATACTAAAAGACCATAAAAAGAATTTCTAAGAAATATGGGATAACACAAAAAGACCAAATTTAAGTTTTATTAAGATAGATGAAGGAATGGAGATACAAACAAAGGGAATGTACGACACTTCCAATGAAATAATATCATAAAATTTCCCAAACCTAAAGAATGAAATGGAAAATAGAAGGCTTATAGGACATCAAATATACAAAATTACAACAGACCCACACCAAGGCACATATTTATGAAAATGCCTAACACAGAGAATAAGTATAGAATTTTAAAGTCTTCCAGAGAATAATGTCAGATTACATTTAGAGGAAAACCAATTTAGATCTCAGCTGATTTCCAAACCTAGACACTCAATGCTAGGTCTTGGGATAATATATACCAAGCTCTGAAAGAAAATGGATGGCAATCTAGAATACTGTACCCAGAGAAATTCAGCTTCATATTTTCAGATGAAATAAAAAACTTCTATAATTAAAAAAAGTTTAAAAATATTCACAATGGGAAGCCTGCATTACAGATCATCCTAAGAAAAATCTTTCATAAAGATGAAATAAAAAAAAATGAAAACCAGCAAAGGGAGGAAACTACACTAAAGGAATGGTCAATTCACATAGAAATCAAATTAAAAAAAAATAAGCCAAAATAGCTAAGAATACAAGTCCTATCTCAATAATAACCTTGAATATAAATGGCCTAAGCTTATCAATCAAGACATAGACTGAAAGATTGGATTGAAAAATAAGAGCAGACCATATGCTGTCTCTTAAAGACATACCTCAGAGGCAAAAACATCCACAGACTAAACTTGAAAGGATGAAAAAAAAAAAATCGCTCACATGTGTAATGTAAACAAATAGGGGTTTCTATCTTCATATAAGACAAATTGAATTTCAAGCCAAAGTTAATGAAAAGGGACAATATAGCATCAGGAAATTACATATCAACAAGACATAACAATTGTAAATATCTATGTCCCAAAGAATGGTGCATCTACGTATATCAAAAAAACCCTTCTCAATTCAAGAGTCAAATAGACCACAACATAATAATATTGGTTGACATTAACACACCTCTCTTACCACTGGCTAGATCCTCCAAACAAAAATGAAACAAAGAAGTATAGAACTAAATAATACAATCAATGATTTAGACTTAACAGACATATACGGAGTATTTAATCCATCAAAGATCAAATACACTTTCTTTTCAGCAGCACATGGATCCTTCTCTAAAATAGACCATTTGTTATGCCCACAAAGCAACTCTTAGCAAATACAAAAAAGTAGAGATAATACCTTGCATCCTATCAGATTATAATGGAATGAAATTAGAAGTCAACAATAAATTAATAGCTAGATTGTGGAAACAACACCGATGCCCATCAATAGATGAATGGATAGGGAAACTTTGGTATATATACACAATGGAACATTACTCAGCACTAAAAGAGAATAAAATCATGGCATTTGCAGGTGAATGGATAGAGTTGGAGAAAATAATGCTAAGTGAATTCAGCCAATCCCAGAAAACCAAATGTAGATTGATTCCTTTGCTATGATGATACTGAATTATAATGGCAAGGGAGGGGGGATGAGAGGAATGAAGGAATGTTAAATAGAAAAAAGTGGGGGGGGGAGAGAAAGGGGCAAGGGGATAGAAACAATGGCAGAAGGAGTTGGACATCAGTATACTAAGTGCATGTATAAACACTCAAATGGTATGAAAGTTTTGTGTAAAACCAATGACTTGGAAAACTGTGCTCTTTATATGTAATATGAAAGGAATCACACTCTAAAAGCATGTATAACAAATTAAATTAAATAAATAAATTTTTAAAAATAGAAGCTACTCTAACACCTGGAGACCAAATATTATGCTATTGAATAACCAATGGATAGCAGAAGAAATCAGGGACAAAATAAAAAAATACTTACAAGTAAATGAGAATAGAAACAGAACATATCAAGATCTCCGAGACACTATCAAGTCAGTTCTAAGAGGAAAGTTCATTGCATTAGCTCATTTATTAAGAGAATAGGAAATAGCCAAATAAAAAATACATGGTTTTTAGTATGACAAATGCTTTCACAAAAGGAAGAGCAAATGCCATGGAGATCTCAACTTTAGTGGTACTCAGGGAAGGCCTCCCTGAGGAGCAAATGCTGAACAGTTACCAACACTGGAAAAATGAGTAAGCAGCAATACCTGACCCAGACTCACTCAGAAAATGGGCAAACGCATAATACAGTTCAGGCCCCCTACTCGGTTCTGCAATGTTTGTACCAATCTGAAAAGAAAGAATATTGACTCCTCTGTAGGTGGTTTTGTATGACTGTGCCTTCCATAAAAAGAATATAATTTTAAAGACTCTTTAAAATCTGTGTGGCAGGGCCTGAACAGTCCTAACACATTATAAACATTCATTTTTGTCCTAGGGTGTATAAAAGGAAAATAACTGATTGGACCAAATTATATAGAATAGCTAATATTTAATCATTTTGACTTAAAAATGACAATTCATATGGTTCTTACCTAATAACTAGCTGGCAAACCCAATCTAGGTTTGGGATGTTCTGAGCAATTCTTTCAACCCCTTTTGTAAACACAAGATATACCTCAATAAAAATAATTGCTGTAGATAAAAACAGCATCAGACCACATAATCACAAGTTCGGGAGAATTCTACAACAGTTCAAAAGCTACATTATAGCTGTGGACAGAAAGTACTTTTAAAAAGTTGTCTAATTACAAATTGACTCAACCAGGTCAATAATTTGAGAACTAAAGAAGTTCTGCAGGATATAATTGACCATTCTAGTTGAATCAATAATAAATTGACTTAAAAAACAGGTTAAATTATAGTAAGAACCATGGTGACACTCAGAAGTATACTTTCTAAATATAAATTGCATGAAAGTTTGAAATCAGTGATTGTTCCATAATAGTGAAACAAAGTGTGAAATAGGTAAATATTTTCATACCTGGCATTAGGTACTAAAGAATGTGTGCAAGCCACCTGACATAATTTCAAGAGTTGCACTGAAAGATTCCATTTTGAAAAATGTGTAGTTAATTTTGAACACTATGTTTGCTAGGGATGTGGGGAAAATATTCTCCTTGACACCTTGTTTATAACCGTGGGATTGATAATGTATTTGAAAAGGAGAATTGGATAACATGTAATCAAAATCAAAGAAATCTTTACAAGCCATTCTCAACAGTGTGATAGCACCTCTGGCTTGGTTGGCTGGTGGGGAGAAAATATCTTCTAAATGTATAAAGCACAGATATATATGATATATATGAAACATCTATAGACTATATGTGTTATTATAATTACACAGGCCCTGACTAGGGAGGTTAATATCTAAAAGCAATTCCTGAGAGAAGAGTAATGAAAACAGAAAAGATGATAATCACTGGCTTACTTCCTTTGAGCCAATAAGCCCATAAGTCTAAAAAGTTTTAGAAAAGTAGAGAAATTGATTTCAATAAATTTTTAAAAATATTTGTAAATATAAAATGAATAGGGTATTAATAACAATGTTGTTTATAGTGAATAACTAGAAGAAATGCAAATTTCTATAAATAGAGGATAATTAAATAAATTTGCAGTGTATTTCCATAACATAGTGATAAGTAATCATTACATAGTAAGAATAAGTTTGAATAATATAGAATATATTCATAAGACAGTAATTTAGAATATTATATACATTTATCAGTTTCTAGAAATTTATATTGATATATATATATAAAAAACAAAATTGACAAAAATAATTCATACCAAAGTCAGGCACAGTGGCACATGCCTGTAATCCCAGTAACTTGGGAGACTGAGGCAGGAGGATTACAAGTTTGAGGTCAGCCAACTTTGTGAGACCCTTTCTCAAAATAAAAATAAATGTATAAATAAATAAATGGATTTAAATAAATAAATAAGAAAGTTCTTGCTAAAGCACCCCTGGGGTCAAACCTTAGTGTGTGTGTGTGTGTGTGTGTGTGTGTGTGTGTGTGCGCGCGTGCACTTGTGCGCACACACGCATGTATGTGTTAACATTTACCATTTTATTTTAGAGATCCTTCAACTTTTAAAGCTATTTTCCCTTAGAGTTACCTCCATGTAATTTACTTGCTTTTTTTTTTTTTTTTACTTTTTAAAATTTTTTTGTCTGATTATTGGCTTTTTACAAGTCAATATTATTTAGGATTTAGCTTCCTTATATTTCTCTCCAAAATTACAAACAATCCCCACACAATAACCGTATATGAATAGTTGTATCATAGACTTTGAATGTTTAGTGTTCTGTTCATTGTATCTAAATAATTTTTATGGTTTAACTACAACATAGTTACTAAGTTACTATGACTATATTTACTTTCTTACACATTTTTCTTGAATCTAATAATTGTCGTTTTGTTTCTCCAACTCTTCTTGAGTCTAAACTTTATAATTGTTATAGATGTATAAAACTCTGTAAATGTTCAAATGAAATAACAATCTCAGATTTAAGAAAAACAAAATATTTTCTCCTACTTTCAAAGTTAATTGTTATTTCTGTCCTCCCCACTGACTTTCACATTTTATAGTTTCCTTTGTGGTGTTAATAAAAGCCTATCCTTTATTGGCTTCATGTCAAAGAACACATAGAAGGTAAATTTATTAAAAGTATTTATATTTGATACGGTGGTCATTCTCTTCATACACTTGAGTGATAGTTTGGAATAAAATTTCAGAATGTTGAAATGATTCTCTTTATTGAAGGCAATGCTTCAGTGTCTTTAAGATTCACTCTCTTTTGAAACATCCAATTCTTTTAAATTAATGATTCATTCATTCTGAAAAATATTACGTTTCAGCAATAGAAATTTTTTTTCTGAATTATTTATGCCTTCTCTCTTTCTGGAATTCTTGACTTGTGTGGTGAATTTCTTGAGTTGAGTCTTTACTTTTCCATTTAACTGAAATCTCTCTCTCTTATTATATATATATATATATATATATATATTTCTTATATATATGCCTATTATATATATATATATGTATACACACACACACACATATATGGTGTGTGTGTGTGTGTGTGTGTATATATGTGTATTTCTGAGAGATGTCTTCGGGTTTATCTTCCAGTCCTCTATTGACTTTTTGGTTTGATCTTATAATTCTAACTTCAAGAGTTTCCTTTTTATCTGTTTTTCTTTGTTAAAAATGGTATTTTCATCTTACTTCATAGATGTCTTTCTGAAATTTTATTGATTTTGGAAGTTGTCACAGACTTTCTGTTTTCTGATTCTTCCCTATTCCTTTCTCTGTTTGCTTCAGCTTCTGTCTTTCAGGTTACAGCTTTCTCTGAAGTATTTATGAAATATGTCTCTGTATGGTTAAAATTGAGCCACTCAAAAATTTTTTAAAAAGGTAATTGCAAGCTTCATACATTTGCAGAAGCCCTGATAAAAGAGTTGGCTGAGATTGCGTTTGTTTACATGGAAATGCCCTGGGCATTGCTGCCTTCCGGGATCTTGCTCACGGGACTTGGCCTGGGATCTCGGGGGACTTGGCGTGAGATCTAGAGGGACTTACGCTGAGGATAAAAGCCAGCCGGCGCCATTCCCTTTTGGGCGCGTGAGGCTGTGTCCGAGAGAGAACGTGGGGGTTTAACGCTATTTGTGTGTATATGTTGTTGTAGCTTCTTGAAAGAGTGCCTGCCGTGGTTTCTTGTGACAGTGTGTATATGTTGTTAGAGGTCGCAGAAGCCAGAGAGAGAAAAATAAAATAACTTTTTCGTTTCTATCCTGTCTCTGAGTCTTCTCCTGCAGCCCGCTGTTCTAAATGGCAGATTGTTACCGGTGCTAACATACATTGACATGGCTTCTTGATTTTAGGCCCCACAGTGAATAGATAGGTATAGATATGGCTATTTGTTGTAATCATTTAAAAATGTACCTGTAGGTATTTCTTGACAGAACCTCCCAGTTCTCTACTAGAATGAGGAGCAGTACTAGATGGCTGGCAGCCTGAGATCTGAGCCTGGACCTAGGGAAGTGGGTCAGAGTCACTGATTTAACTATTTTGAGTTATAGTTCATCCATTTTCCAATAAGGGTCACCCATACCATAGTCCGTCTAAAAACATGTTTTCATTCCAGGGCAGTAGAGGGAATCTGTATTCTAATAAATCCTCATTTCCAACATATTCTCCTGTATATAATTTAATAAAATTTTCGTTTATTGTATGTAACTGAATTTTCTAGTTCCTAGGGTTTGGCAGAAAAATAAAAATGTATTTCTTGCTATCTCCCTGAAAAGCTTGCATACAGAAAATACCCAAAAGCTAAAAGCTTACTATGTTCTAGTGATTCTTATTCTTTTTGTCAAACTTGTGTTGAGAATTCCATTCTCCTGTTGCATCCTCCTCTGCTCTCTTTATCATTGTGAAGTCATACCATTGAAGTTGATTATTTGAATTTTAGTGAGATTTGGAAAGAACCAGTTAAGCTCCTGGGTTTAGTTTACAACATTTATTCTGAAATTCTTCACAAATATTTATTTCTTCCCTTTTCTTTTGAGGAAATTGTTTTAATTTGATAATTATGGCAGTAAGAAATGTTTTTTTAGAAATAACCTGTTTCAGTTCTAAGAATACCTACTGCTACCCTAAGATGTCTGTGAAGCTTTAAATAAAGACACTTAATCTCCATACATGGTCTCTATAATGGTCCAGTGCTATCTCCATCATCACTGGGCCCTGTTTCTTCACCAGGTGACTGACCAGCCCCCACCCTGCATTTATCTCTCTTACCAGAACATCCCATTAACCTTGAGATTCTAAGAAGATCTATTGTGCCACTAATGACCATCTACTATTGCTGACCTCTTCATTGCTGCGGACCTATGTCTTCCTTTTCATATCCTATCCTACCCCTGTCTCATATGCCTGCCCACTTCCCATAAGTCTATTGTTGCCTTTGTACTGAAATAGGATTTCTGACTAGTAAAATGTCCACTGATTTACATTTTCAAAAAGGTTAACAAGTTGGAATCAACATCAAAAGTCAATATTTTATGATATATCTCATGAGAATCAGATGTGTCACTCAATCATTAATGTTTTCAAGAAAGTAGATTAATTATACTATAAAAACTGTATAATTTTTCTTTAAGATGTGCTCTTCTGTTTGTGTATATGTGCAGAACAATTAGGAAGACTACATATCCACCTACTTATGATTAGATATAGGTTTGTTAAAAGCAACAATGAGCTTGGTGCAGTGTCACAAGACTGTAATTCAAGTGGCTCCAGAGACATAGGGAGGAAGATCACAGGTTCAAAGTCAGCCCCAGCAACTTAGCAAGGCCCTCAGTAACTTAAGTGAAATCCCGTCTCAAAATAAGAAAAAGAAGAAAGAAAGAGCTGGGGATATGGTTAAGTGGTTAGCTCCCCTGGCTTAAATCCCTGGTACCACAAAAAAAAAAAAAAAAAAAAAAAAAAAAAAAAAAAAAAAGAAGCAGCAGCAAACATGAGCTGTGTTTTACTGAAGTATTTTATTTGCCCAACACTGAAATATTGAAATTTTGAAATTCTTTCACTGAGCTTAGCTGAAGATATTTTTGGTTTATTTCTAAGGATTCCAAATATAAGGATATCTTTTTAATAGCTTAGGTTTTAAAAAGAGAATTCTCTGAAGGCATTTCAAGGATAAATCAGCTATTAAAAGTTGTTGAGAGTACAATGAAAGAAAAGAGAAAGTTACCACCAGATTTTAGGAAATCAGGAAATTTCAGGAATCAAAAGAAAGTTCCAAAAATTATGTCAGCTGCCTATAAAACTTAATAAGACGATACCCAGCAACAAGCCCAGAAGGCACTGTAGGACTTTCCACCTGGTGATGCCTACAAAACTACCCCTGCTGTCAGAGCACCAAATGCTTTTTCCTAGCACCACACAGGTTCCTTGCAGAGGTGGAACCCTGAACTCCCCATGTCACATGTGCTTCTCCAGGGAATTCCCTATTGTACAGGATTTGGAATTTAGGCTTTTACATTGAAAGCTTTTCATATCAGCGTTCCAGAGGTGGTCCCCCTCTGGGATGGTAGCTTGTGATAACAATGTTCTCAGGAGGCTGATGTATCAATCAGAATGGCAGACTCTTAAATTTCAATGTGAGCTCTAACTGCTCAAGGGAATAGATAATAGCACCGGCTTGAGCTGAACCTTCACTCTTCATGTGCAAACTACTCAGGAAGCCAAATTATCAGAGAGTTACTGGTTGAGCATGAAATCAACAAGGCGAGTTAATTATAGGATTTGAATGTTTAATGGCAGGAGGCAGTGATAGCCAGATGTATCTATTATAGCAGAAAGGATGCAGATATATGCTTTCAAGAAAGATCCAATAATCAAATTATATTAGTAAGTAACCCTGCCAACATCGAGTCTCACAAAGGACTTAGAAGTCTCATCAAGCCTCTTTATGATTGACACATTCTTTTTTAATGTTAATCTACTGAATAAGGTTCATGTCAAGTTTTCTGGACCCTAAAATGTCTCTGAGAATGTCTTTGAGGCAACAATTTTATTTAATTCCCATTCCCATATTCTTCCCTTTATATCCAACAGGGGAATTTTGCTATCTCCCTCATCTATAACAAACACTAATCATGAAGTTTTGTATCTGGTATCCCATAAAAACTTTTATCATAAATTTTATTGCACAGTTTTTACTTTCTATTACTTACCGATCTCTCCTTACTTCACTGAATAATTTGAAGAAGGAATCATGTCTTATCCATTTTCATTAACACATGTAAGTATTAAAAATTGAATTCACAAAAAAAATTGAATTGAAAAATGAATTGTCAAGTGATATCAAACATGAATAGTGGCTACTGTCCTTCATGTGCATTTTGCCGTGGAAGTTGCTCAAAAAGAGTTGAATGAACATGTATCAGAAGAGTTACATAGATCAGGCAATGGCTATGTTTGTGTTTAAACTTTGTGAATATTCTTAAAATGCTCAATTATGTAGAATCTAAGTCTGTTTAGGTAGGGACAGTAGCTAGCCAGAGATAACATAGGAAAAAAAAAGTAGAAAGGAGAAGATGGCTAACATTCCCCAAAGCAAGGGAGTGCTAGAATAAATTTTTGGGTTTCAAAAATAATGAGACCAGGAAAAATCTTTTTTTTTTTTTTTTTTTTTTGTTTTTTTGTTGTTGTTGTTACATCTGGCATATAAAAAGTCTTTTGGGGGATCTTTTCAACTCTTCCTCCTGCTTCCTTACAAAATGACATATCTTTATATGATTTTTCATTAATATTAACTTGGTGTTTTAGTCAGCTTTTTCATTGCTGTGACTAAAAGAACTGTCCAGAACAATTTTAGGGAAGAACAGTTTCTTAGAGGGCTCATGGTTTCAGAGGTCTTAGTCCATAGAAGGCCAGCTCCATTCCTCAGGGCTTGAGGTGAGACAGAATGTCATTGTGGAAGAACGAGGTGGAGGGAAGCAGTTTACATGATGATTAAAAAGGAGAGAGAGAGAGAGAGAGAGAGAGAGAGAGAGAGAGAGCGCTCCACTTGCCAGATACAAATATGTACCCCAAAGCCATACCCAATGCCCCATCTCATCCAGCCACAACCCATCTGCCTTCATTTGCAACTCAATCAATCTGATCAGGTAATTAATCCACTGATTGGATTAAGACTCTCAGAACCCAATCATTTCTTCTCTGAACATTCTTGCATTGTCTCACACATGAGCTTTAAGGGGACACCTCATATATGAACCCTAACACTTGGGGGAAGGAATCTAACACAAATGTGATTTGGAAGTAGATTACAGTTCAAGACTTGACTTCTACAATCAGATAGAAATTAATATATATGAACTTTAGAGATGATTGAAACATAGGGTATTAAATTTGGGAAAAAAAGGAAAAATTTCAAATCAGTAATGGAATTATCTCTGAAGTATTAGAAACAGAACAATTTAAGTCAAAGGGAAGCAAAAACAATGAAGTAATACAGATAAGATCATAATCAATTAAATTGTAAAAAAAAAAAAAGCTCTAAATCAATGAAATAGGGTTTTCTGTAAATGTCAAATATGTCATTCACATTTAGGTAGATGATGTAACAAATACATGAAGTTACAAATAATCAATGTCAAGAATAAAAGATGAAATATCTCTCCGGATCCTAGAGACATAAATCCTAAGAGAATTAACAACTTTGTGGCAATAATTTGAGAACTTATATAATATAAACACATTCCTTAAAAAGCTACAAATGCCAAAGCTCACTCAAGTAGATTCAGAAATCCTGAACATTCCTTGATCTATTAATAAGGAAACTGAAAACATTCCAATAAATTCAATCTATGTGCAGATGGCTTCATTGGCGGATCCAACTAAATATTTAAAGAAAAAAATTTAGTTTCATGTGAACTATTTCAGTAAAGAGAAAAAGAAGAAAAACACTTTATAACTAGTTTCATGAATCTGAAATTACTCTGAAACCAAAATATATCAGAAGAAACAAATATGTTAGAAGAAAACTAAAGAGTATTTTCTGTGAATATATATGCAAGTCATTTTTCAAATGTTAGATAATAGAACCGAGCAACAAATTAAAATAACACTATATCATGGCCAAGTGGGTTTTATCTCAGGAATAGTAGTTTGGTTCAACATTTGAAAATTGTTAATATATTCATCATGTCTGCAGACTTGCAATAAAAATCATCTCAATATAGGCAGAAGAAAGGCATTGACACCATTGAACATCCATCATGATAAAAAAAAAAAAAAAAACTTTCAACAATTAAAAAGAGTAAAACTTCTTCAGCCATATGTAGAAGATCTGCAAAAAGCAACCAAAAGTAATATCATGGCTAATAGTGAAAAGTTTAATGCTTGTTTTAAATATAATATTAATCAATCAAAATTCAAACCTCAGATGGGGAGAAAATACAGGGCCTAGATTGGTAAAGAGGGTTAACAACAAAAGGGCATTTTAGGAAAAAGGAAATTATTTGTTGTCTTGGTTATGGAGGTGATTATATAACTGTAAGTAGCTATCCATTTTCATCTGATTTTGTGTGTGTGTGTGTGGTACTGTGGATTGAATCTAGGGTTTCGTGCATGCAAGGCAAACACTACAAACTGAACTATATCCCCAGCCCCTTATCTCAATTTTTACCTAAATTTTACTAAATGTAAAGTTTAAGAAAGTAAACATGACCTACAGAAATTCTATCTATCTATCTATCTATCTATCTATCTATCTATCCATCCATCCATCTGTCTATCATCATCATCATTTATCACTCATCTATTTCTCAGTGGGCAAATAAAAAGCCTGCCTTCACATCCTCATGCAAGCCCCACTTATCTCACATGATATTTTAATAACATTAAATTTGTTGCAGATATCATATATTTAAAAAGTTGTAGCTCGGTTCTTCCTGCGTCATCAAGGATCACCAGAAGAGCTATAAGTCATGTAATTCATTTAAAATAGCTCTTCTCCAAGTTTATGAGCATATGTGAACTGAAAAGAAGCCAGAACAAGAATCAGAACACTTTTCTGCTTTAATGCAGTCTATCTCACACCCAAATTTAATCATTCAATAAATGTCAATTTATTCAGGCAGTTAGTTTGCTACCTGTAAGAAAATGGGAACATTTAGTGGTACTGAAGTTCTTATGATCCCAAGAAATGTGTAAACCTCAGATTTTATAGTCTCAGGTAGGAACACAGCCCATTTTCCTCTAGCAGTTTTTTTTTTTTTTTTTTAAATACAGTCTTTTCTAAAAATGTTGAACAAAAATAAAAGCAAATGTTTCCTTTCAAGTTACCATGAATGATTATTCTGAAAAATGGGACAATTACTTCCTTCATTTTTCTGGAGGTCTTAAAATATAGACCATGATTTACTTATGTATTTATGTGTATGTTTATTTATTTATTTATTTTGGCAGTTGTAGGGATTGACTACCTCAGGGCCATGTCCCCACTCTTTTTATTTTTTATTTTAAGAGAGGGTCTCTCTAAGTTTCCCAAGCCAATCTTGAATTTGCCATCCTCCTGCCACAGCCTCCTGAATCTCTGGTATTATAGGCATGTACCACCATGTCCAGTAGAAAATGATTTCATATTTCACAGTTTAGTATCAGAAGCAATCTCATTATTCTCCATTTATCAATCATATCTAGTTTGGGCTGGGATATTTTATGTTAATTTTCATTGACCAAACTAGGGATTTTTTTTTAATTTACTTTGAATGCCTTTAATTACCTTCTTTCCCTTTGCTTTCCTTCCCTTATCTTTCATTCCATTCTTTTGTGCCCAATTCATGTGTTGAAATTCTAATCCCCAATGTGAAGATATTTTGAGGTGAGGCCTTGAGATAAAATTTTTTAGCTACTTTCAAAATTTGTTCTTTTTAGATATATATGACAGTAGAGTGTAATTTGACATATTATACATACATGGAATATAACTTTCAGTTCTTGTGGTTGTACATGATGTGGAGTTACACTGGTCATGTGTTTACATATGAACATAGGAAAGTTATGTCCAATTCCTTCTACTGTCTTTCCTATTCCAATCCCACCATACCATCCTTTCGTTCCCCTTTATCTAATCCAATAATTTTTTCTTCTTCCCTTCTCCCTCCTTATTGTGTGTTAGCATCCACATATCAGAGAGAACATTTGGGCTTTGGCTTTTGGGATTGACTTATTTCACTTATCATGATAGCATCCAGATCCATCCATTTACAAATGCCATAATTTCGTTCTTGTTTATGGCTGAGTAATATTCCACAGTGTACTTATACCACATTTTCTTTATCATTCATCTGTTGAAGGGCACCTAGGTTAGTTCCATAATGTAGCTATTGTGAACTGAGCTACTATAAACATTGATGTGGCCACATCACTATAGTATGCTGATTTTCAATCCTTTGGGTATAAACCAAAAAGTGGGATAACTGAGTCAAATGGTGATGCCATTCTAAGTTTTCTGAGGAATCTCCATGTTGCTTTCCAGAGTGGTTGCACCAGTTTGCAGTTGGGAATATAATTTTTTAAGTGATTATTGTCCTTATAAAAAAAAAAAAGAGTAGACACATACTCCAATAAATGATGGTGTCTACTAACACAGAAACCCAAAATATCTCTGTATACATTTGGGTCAAGAATCTCAGACATAAACAGAATAGAACTCATGATCTCCTACTCCAGTCCAATCCTACTGTCATTCTCTAATACTAAGATAATTTGGGGAGTCCAGCAACTTCTGAAACACTCTTGTTTTTTCTTTTCCATTTTATGAGATTTATTTTTCTGATGGGCTGGTTGTCCAGTCAATCATCCCTCTAAACTTCCTTAGCTTAAATCTCTTTCTAGTGAATATCAGTTAAACTCTCTGAGAGGCCAATGAAGTAGGGCTTTAAGCATAAAAAATGGAAAGCCTGTAGAAACTGCTTATACATAGTTTTTGATTACTTTTACTCTTCTAAATTGATAGACTTTATAGGCCCAGAAAAAGTATTCCCCATTTCTTAATAGAAGAGGTAAGCATAAGTGTCTTGCCCAATATTCCATGGTTATTAAATTTTAAACATATATTTTTCCTTGAAAAGGTGACAAGTAGTTCAAAGCACAGTCTAACCAGTTGGTAGCTATTTTGCACAGAGTCTTGACTTAACCAGCTCATTAATTTAAAAGGTGCTGCTCAAAACTGCCCCCAATCTCAATGGCTAAAATTGCAAGCACCTATTTCTTGCTCCTGCCATATATTAAACAGGATCAGTGTAGCCTCTGGTCCCACTGACTTATAGGGGCCCAGGCAGATGGGATGTTGCCAGTTGACATGAAGGACTGAAAGTACACCTGTCCCCCCCACCCCTTCATAGGCCAAAGCAAGGCACAAAGCCATACCTGAGTGTGGGGTGTGTGTAGAGAGGTTCACCTGGAAGAGGAAAGGTCTTGAAATGTTTGGTAAGATAGGACAGACTGCCCTTTGGTCAACAAGTATTTTGTTCATTCTTCCTTATAAAGGTGTAAATGTTCAGCCTTTTCCTAAGTGAGTCATGATGCATTAATTTTGGATGGGCACCTCTTCATCTAGACACTTGAATAAAAAAGCTAAGTGATCTTTTCCAACTAACACACAGGGGTGAACCAGGTGCAGGATAACTTTAATAAACACTCCTGTTCAGAATTGATGAGAAGGAGTCACACCATGGTCCCTAGTCCTTAGTAACTTTGATGCAGTCCTATACTCATGATAATACATAGCTCTGCATTCTGGGAACACTTCTTTTTCATCATCTAGTGTTGGAATGACAATATTCCTGTCACAGAAGCTAGTTGGATATTTTCCCTATAAAGGTAATATTAATGCCGGGCATGGTGGCGCACTCCTGTAATCCCAGCACTTGGGAGGCTGAGGCAGGAGGATCAGGAGGATGGCAAATTCAAATCCAGCCTCAGCAATGGTGAGGCACTTAGAAATTCAGTGAGACCCTGTCTCTAATAAAATACAAAAAAGGGCTGGGGACATGGCCCAGTGGTCGAGTGCCCCTGAGTTCAATCCCTGGTACCAAAAAATTAAAATAAATAAATAAATAAATAAATAAATAAAGGTAGTTACTAAATCTTACACACCCATATGATTTTGAAAATTTCAATACTGTGACTTCTTTGCTTGTAAAATGCTCTCAGATTCTTTTCAAGGCTTCTTGTCTGATATCAGTTAGTATAAATATGCCAACAGCCACTGCCAGTATTTTCTTCTAGACTTCTTAGATCTGCTGTACTTTCCTCTCTCTCTCTCTCTCTCTCTCTCTCTCTCTCTCTCAATGTGTATATGTGTGTGTGTGTATCTCATTGCAAGTCTTTGGGCCTAAGGGACTTGGTGGGAAAATATCACATTTACTTTTTATTACCTATATCTTTGTGTCTTATTGATGATGATTTTAATCCAGTTGGTCTCGGAGTGGAGTGGAGTGTGGATCCAAGTCTAACAGCACTAATGACACCTGAAAATTTGTTAAGAGATGCAAATTATCAGACCCCACCCTAGATTATTGATCTAGAACCTCTGATGGGAAATCTACATCTTAATCACTATTCCAGGTAGCTCTGTCAAGCTAAAGTTTGATCACTATAGGTTGAATTCATGCATAAGGCCAGTATGAAGAGGAAGTGAAGAAGAAAGTAATAGAAGATATTGTTAAAGAAGTAAAAGAGGGCATGGTCTTGAGGTTGGAGAATCACATCCTAGAGGGCTGTTGAAGGCTCTTGTAGGAAGTGGAAACCATTTGGGTGGCATGCTATAATTTGTGATTTAAAATATCACTGGGCTATTTAATGATAGTATTAGAATTTACGTCTTGTTGATAGACCCCCTGAGCCACATACGTGTATTCATTTATATCCAGATATTCACTATTCATTGCAGTGTCTAAAATTTTTACTCTCTCATTTTTCAAATATTGATTTTTTTTTAAGGGAAGGGTGGTTGCTTTGACTTCCTAAACAGCTACTGTCAGCCAACGCTGAGTGGTTGTGTCCAGATCCCTTAGATATTGCAGCATCACTTTTTAATTTTGTCAGTGACTACATTCAACAATACAGAATTCAGTAGCTGTCACACAGACTAAAACAAAGTAAAGACTTAAGTCCTTGTCTTCAAAGCAAGACCAATGGATACAAAGACAAGAAATGGATTAAGTTAGTTACTGACTATCTGAAAAGAAACAGAGCTGACTTCATTAAGTGGATGAGTATCCTGAAATAATTCTATGTAAGAATATGCCCACAGAAGTGCTAATGTTCCAAACAGATGATAGAAAAGGCTCAGGAAATTTCTAAGATGCAGTGTATGAACTGTGAGAGTGGTTAGATGGAGGAGATAGATTAGGAAAAAGGAGGAGGTAGAAGAAGACTTGAGGACTAAAATTCAGAAAACATTTGAGAGCTTTTTTTAGGTGTAGTTGCATGCTTTAAGCAAAGAAAGAATGAATAAAAAGGATAAAAAGATTGGAGGAGGCAATGAAAAATGTATGTATGGACTTCAGGCTGGAATCATGGTGCTAAAAATTAGTAGTTCTAAGACCCTGGGAAAGTTATTTAAACTTATGGAAAGCCGTGTGCTCATCTATAAAATGGACACAATTACATATACTCCATTGGATTGTGATGAGGACAAAATGGTATGTAAAAAGTTAATAAATTATTCATACCCTCCTCTCCTGCATCTATATTTTTCAAAACAGACAACAAGGAAATGTAGGATGCTTTGCAAAGTAGAGATGCCCAAGGGAAAGCAAGAAGTGGAGGTGCAGTTTCATCCAGGGTCACTTTGGAGGGCATGACCATGTGCAGAGCCCACTTCGGGGGACCCCTCTCTTCCCTGAAGCATTTCCTGATTGACTTTCTGCAGACTGTGTATGGCATTATTGCTAATTCCTATCAATTTTTTTCCCATTACTATAACCCCAGATTTTATTTCCTCTTATTGTTCCCACATTTTCTTATAGCAATTGGCTACCTCTATTTTAAATTATTTTCCCCCTCGTACATCAGCTCTTCACCATTTCTTAAGTTAAATCATGTTATTATAACATTTGTTGGGGATGAAATGTACATTCTCTCTTTTCTTACATAAATGGTTGTCTTTTTCTTGCAGGACAGCATTTGGGGCTGAGACAGTATTTCAAATAACCACTCTGGCTCTTGCTTTTGAATTTGGACAAAATCCAATTTGAAAACATTGTCATTAAGCTACAAAGAAACTAAAAGAAGGTACCTGGATCCTTGCTCTATTTTTTGGCAGTTAATGGCTGTGTTTGCTAAGTGTGGTTGGTCTGGCATAGCTGCAAAGACTTCCACTAGAGTTTTGTTGAACCTGGGAACCAGTGGCTTACTTTTAGTTTAAAATTAATTTAGTAATCAAGTGATTACTGTTTTAAACACAATATTTAGATTCATACTAGGATGTAAGGAAGGAGTACACCTCCTCATTGTGTATTTACATGAAGTTAGAAATATGCCACCAGAAGCAGCTTAATTTTTCAGTATGTTTATGGAAAAAATATCCAGCCACCAGTCTTTTTTTTTTTTTTTTTTTGTATTTCACATCTACTTTTTTTAAAAAAAAAATATTTATAATAGTAGTATGTATTGCAATTCATAATGCACATATATAGCATCTTTTTACATACAACTATTTGTTTACAAAGTATTTTCATACCATTCAAGTCTTCAATCATGTATTTAGGATAATGATATCCATCTCATTCAACCACCTTTTCTTTTTTCTTTCTTTTTTCTTTTCCTCCCTCCCTCCCCCTTGCTCCCTTCCTTTCCTCTCCCTTCCCTTTGACCATTCTAGTGTTCCTCAAATCCTCCTATGTACCCCCATCCAACAACACAGTGAACTAGCCTCCTTATATCAGAGAAAACATTCAGTATTTGGATTTTTGAGATTGACTAATTTCACTTAGTATTATATTCCTCAACTTCATTCATTTACCTGAAAATGCCATTATTTTATTCTCTTTTATTGCTGAGTAAAATTCCATTTTGTATATATACCACATTTTCTTTATCCATTCATCAACTGAGGGACATCTAGGTTGGTTCCACAAGCTAGCTATTGTGAATTGTGCTGCTATAAACATTGAAGTGGCTGTGTCACTGTAATATGCTGTTTTTAAGTCCTTTGGGAATAGACCCAGGAGTGGGATGGCTGGGTCATAGGGTGGTTCCATTCCCAGTTTTCCAAGAAATCTCCATACTGCTTTCCATAACGTTTGCACCATTTTGCAGTCCCACCAGCAATGTATGAGTGTGCCTTTTTCCCCACATCCTCTCCAACATTTATTGTTGTGTTCTTGATAGCTGCCATTCTGACTGGAGTGAAATGAAATCTTAGAGTAGTTTTGATTTGCATTTCTTTAATTTCCAGCAATGTTGAGCATTTTTTCATGTATTTGTTGATTAATTGTGTATCTTCTTCTGAGAAGTGTCTTTTCAATTCCTTAGCCCATTTATTGATTGTGTTATTCTGCCACCAGTCTTATGTTTTAGCTGTTTACTATGGACTAACTTCAAAAACATTTTGTTTTCTCACAATCCCCATAGGGCTATTCCTCTTCCTTCTCTTCATTCTCCTCTACCTCCTCCTCCTTCTTCTTTTTCCTTTTTCTCCTCCTTCTCATCTTCCTCTTCCTCCTTCTTAAAATGAAAAGATCATGTTTGGGAATAGGAATCTGGATTTTCTCCTTAACATCTTTTATCATATTCCTTACCGAAGTTTATGCATGGCTCATTCAGTCAGTCAACTTATTTTTTTGAGTTTTTATTGTGTCCAGATAAAATAGACAAACAATCCCACTTTGGGAGTGCTTGAGATGTGGCTCAACAGACAGACATTAAACATAAAATTCACTGTAATTATGGCCTAAGTTTAGCTAATGTGATCACATGTAGCTGGAAACCTATTCCCTTGAAAGGTTTCCCTTTCAAGGAAGAAACCATGTTTAAACAATGCCTCACAGATACACTATTGGTGAGGGGAGCAGCTTTCCCCACAGGGAAGGTGAGGAATAACGAATAGCATACCCATAGAAGGCCTCATGTCCAGTGAGAGAAGCAAGGAAGGGCAAGAGAAGAAGCCATAGAGGCATGGAAAAACCTTACAGACTAAGAAAAAAAGTTGGATGGATGCTATTTCATCATTACCTTTCATTTATGGAGTGGTTTGTTATTTTCAAAAGACTTTCATAAACAAAGCATCACTTTGCTGATCTGGATTTTTTTTTTTTTTTTTTTAGTTTAAACAATAGAGAATTTATTTTTGGTAATAAGACCAGAAGCCTAGAAAATCCAGAATTGGTCAATTCAGTACTCAGTGATGTCATCAAACGTCCAATTATTTCTATGAATGTCTGGAGTCTCCTCCATGGGTTGGCCTAGACCAGGGACATGTCATGGTGGCAAGAGGCCTGCAGCTCTCTCAAGCACCATTTTAAGGTATGGCAACATTGAGAAGAAGAGATAATTTCTTCCTGGAAACTCTTGAAAAATGAGACAGTGATTAAAAGTACTCTGGAAGGTGCCCCTTGCCTCATTCTGCCAACATGCCTCATGGGCACTGACAGACTACACAGAGAAAGGAATGGAGCTCTCTTTACTGACTTGAGCCAGTTGGGATTCACTTATTGGCTCTGGGGTGGAGAATAGGACTAGTCTCTCCTGAAATTCTAACTTTTAAGAGAATGATGAATAGATTTCTGAAAGAATAGAATGATTAATAGTATGTTACAGTATATGCAAATTAGATTTTAAGTTATATCACAGCATTAGTAACTGGAATGAAGTATCCATTTTTGTATGTCTGCATCATTAGTAAGTTTCTGGAGTTCTTTAAAATGCAGTTTTGACAAGTCATTGGTGTGAAATATAATGGAAATGATTTGGTAATCAAGAAATATAAAGCAGATTTAATTAACTTTGAAATGGTTTTAAAATAACATTTCCAAGATTCAAAAAAATTACTCAAATATAATAGAATTTCTTAGGAGAGTGCTCACTCCTTCTGTATTTATGTTTGTTTTCCGTGCTAGCAGGTAAATTTCATCTGGAAGGATTTTTTTTTTATTTGAAGTTGTTGTATATGACAGTAGAATGCATTAAAATTCATAATACACATATGACCACATTTTTACATATCTCTGCTTGTATACAAAGGATATTCACACCATTCATGTGTTTATACATGCACTTAGGGTAATGATATCTATCTCATTCTATCATTTTTTTTTTACCCTCTTGCTCCCTCCCTTTCCCTCCATCCCCATTGACCTTTCTAGTGTTTCTCTAATCCTCCTATATTCCCTGTCACAACCCCACCGTGAATCAGCCTCCTTATATCACAGAAAAGATTCGGCATTTGGATTTTTGAGATTGGCTAACTTCACTTAGCATTATGTTCTCCAATTTCATCCATTTACCTGTGAATGCCATTATTTTATTCTCTTTGTTTGCTTTGGTGGAGTGCTTATTGAAAAGACTTCAGCAGCCTATCCACATTTGCAATATCAACTTCAAGCCAAATGAATAGCTTCTTTATTGTTAATACACTTTTTTTTTTTTTTTTTTTTTTTTTGGTACTGAGGATTGGACCCAGGAGTGCTTAATTCCCAGTCCTTTTTTAAAAAAAAATATATATTTTTTTATTTAGAGATAGGGTCTCACTGAGTTGCTAAGTACCTTGCTAAGTTACTGAGGCTGGCTTTGATTCTCCTGCCTCAGCCTCCTGAGCCCCTGGGATTATACACATGTACCTCCTCACCCAGTTTGTTAATATACTTTAAATATGGAGAACATATTGTTAGGGAAATATATAGAGCTTGGTTTAGGTTATAATTTAGTACTTCATTTTCTATAATAATAAATGACATCTGTGTCTAAGTACCTTATGTATATTAATACATTTGTTTTATCCTTACAAGGAAGGACCCATTACTATCCAACATTATACAAAACAGGAAAAGACAGCATCTGCCTGAGGTTAATAAATGGTTCATATCAGAGTTGGAATCTGTATCCAGATACCTGGCTACACAGACCCATACTGTTTTTATCTAAATTCAGATACTTTATTTTTTGTTAGAAGCTTGATCTCTCTCTCTCTCTCCCTCTCTCTCTTTTAAAGCAAAGGATTAGTCTAGACACTCCTGTAACATCTCAGATTTCTTTTACAACACAGATTTCAATTATCACAAAAAAGAAGAGGTTGACATATGATGGCTATATGTACACATACATTCATATTAGTGTCAAGATGAATTATAGTTGATTGCTTATTTAAAAAAAAAAGTAAAGGTACTCTGGGCACGGTGGTGCATGCCTATGATCCCAGCACTTGGGAGTCTGAGAAAGGAGGATCCTGAGTTCAAAGCCAGCCTCAGCAACTGCGAGGCACTTAGCAACTCAGTGAGACCCTGTCTCTAGTAAGATACAAAAAAGGGCTGGAGATGTGGCCCAGTGGTGGGGTGCCCCTGAGTTCAATCCCAAAAAAAAATTTTTTTTAAAAGGTATGTTTTTTGTAAATGTCATAGGTTAAAAAACAGATGTCTGTACTGGGAAATTAAAATTGATAATTCTTTCTTTCCAATTATTCTTTTTATTATAGAAACATAGAAGATGTGATTGAAACTCACATTATTATTATCAGAGTCTGGATCTATAGAAAATGTTTTTCTGCTTATACAGTCAATTGCCATTTAATCAATAGATATTTTTTAAGCAGATTCTATGTTAAAGTCATTGTGAAGTTAATGTACAATTAATAATGACCAAAGTTGTATGGTCTATTGTTTCATAAAGATTCAAATTCAGTAAAATAGACTAATTAAATAAGTAACTTTGAGTGAAATAGCTATTAAATAGAACTATGTAGGAGTACAAAATACAACAAACACATTGATCTCCAAGTCTCTTTGACCTCTAAAATTTTATCAAGCTATATCTGAGTTTTACATGAGTCAGGATATATATGTTCTCATCTTGAATCTATTACTGAGTATTCATATAATTGGAGAAAAGCCATAGAATAAGATATTTAGGAAGCAAGGGATTATAAATACCTCTGTATTTCATTTTTCCCTTTTAAAAGAAGAATCTGGAGTGTGTGGGGGAATTGCCTAGATTAATGGTTCTCAAACATGAGTGTGTGTCAGAATCATTTGGAAGATCAATCATTAACACCCAGATTGATGGATTTCCTTGCCTCTGAGCAGAGTTTCTTATGGAGTAGATGTGGGGAAGCTGCTGAGAATTTGCTCTTCTAACAAATTCCTAGGTGATGCTGATATTCTAAACATGAGCCCAGGCTTTGTGAACTTATGACCTAGATGACCTTGTGGAACATTTTTTTGAAATTCAAGTACTATGTACTTCAAGATAGAGCATATCTGAAGAAACTCTGGTAAGTTAGTATTATGGTAACTATTTTCTTCTATGGAGTGGCTTTTTTTGTGAATTTTTTTTAACTTCTGATTGTCTTATCATACCAAAATATTTTAAACTACAAGGAAAGATTGCATCAAGCCATAATGTTTGAAGCCAACAAGATATACCCCTCAAATCCTTGAAACCACAAGATCTTGCAGAGGAATGTTGTTGAGGGAATCAAGCTGGAATATGGTCAACCTAAATAAATTTGTAATATATATATTCTTTTGTCATAATCATTCATGCCAATGATAATCAATAAATATTTAAAATCTGTCTATCCCATAAAGAAGAAAACAGTCAAATTAAGAAGCATTTCCTGTTTAACATAGACAGTCTTTGAGTCAAAACATTTCCAAGTGTCTCAAAAGAATTTTTGAATCTTCCTTAAAGTGCACAGATACATTAGTCAAAATTGTGACGAGTGAACAGAGCAAGTCCTTATAATGTAAAGCATTCAATTTCACTAAGGTAATGAAAAGAGAGTTGCATATCTACAAAGGGTATAAGATTTTTCTCATAGGTTCTAGGTCAAACAATAAATAATCAATGTATATTTATTTAAAGTACACTATGTTAAAAACCAATATGTATGTTACTCTTTCTTTGGGGCCTAATTTTTAATTCCTAAAATGAGAAGTTTTGTATTAAAGACTTTACTATCATTTCTGGCTTTAAATTTCTACTGAAGACTGTGTAAGACATGAGAGCATTAATATTTATTTGCTATATCCTGTCATATTTGATGGCCGGTAGTCTTTGAATGAAATATATTTGACAAAAATACAGATAACAGTGTACAAATTGTTGTAAATTGCTTTATCCTGTTGAGATAAAGGCATCATCTTTGCTCCTGTTTCCCTCACCCTGAACTTTCATCTCTGTTACTACTCAGTCATTATATGATCCAAAGATTTCATAAAAGAGATAAAAAAAACAAGGTAAATACCAATTTGTGTATTTTGTTTGCATAACTATGATTAAAACCATAGTTATAGAGAAAAACTTTTTTTTTTTTTTTTGGTACTGGGAATTGAACTCAGGGGCACTCAACCACTGGGCCACATCCCCAGCCCTTTTTTGTATTTTATTAGAGACAGGGTCTCACTGAGTTGCTAAGTGCCTCACCATTGCTGAGGCTGGCTTTGAACTCGCGATCCTCCTGCCTCAGCCTCCCAAGTGCTGGGAGTACAGGCGTGTGCCACCGCGCCCGGCGAGAAAAACTTTTTTATATACTTTCAAAAATGTTCCCGGATTTCTGATATCCTTTTACATTTTGGTATATAGAATTAACTGGAACAAATAGATGTTTATATTATTTCATGAACTGGCCAAATACAAGTTAGAAGAAATGGAGGCCTTTGTAACAGTGGAAATCTAGATAGAAAAGATGGAAGATCAGAGAGGGTCAGAATTATCAGACTATTAGAGATCATCACAGTCAAATCCTCCAGTATAAAAGTAGGGTAACTAAGGTCCATAAAATTATTTTATCTTTCTAGAGCCAAAATATGTGTCTTTGTGCTAATTTGCCCCACTTGTGAGCCTAGAGAAGGTCATAGCAATAGTGCTTTAAATTGCACTAATCCAAGATTATATGACTCAACTAATATCGGGACAATAGTCCTTAAAGTAATGTTAATGACTAAATATTACATCACTAGGAAGGTCTACCATTTCAGATAATACAATAACATATTGACAGACTACATGAAGCAAAATTTAACAGATATACATGGTGTTCATTTGCTTTCCATCCCTGTGACAATGCACTCCAGATAGTCAATTTATGAAAAAGGAAGACTTATTTTATCACATGGTTTTAGAGACTTCAGTTCAAGTTTACTTGGCTTAATTATCTAGGAAGGCAGAAAATCATGGTGGGGAACATGTGGAAGAACAAGGATGCACACATCATGATGGCCAAGAAACAAAGAAAGAAAGTTTACTTTAATAATAAACCCCTATCCTAAAATTCATTAAACAATGGTCATAGATGGATTAATGTGTTCATAAGGTCAGAATCTTCATGATCCAATCATCTTCCAAAGGTGGGGAAGGGAACAGTGGGAGCTTTCTACCCTGGTAGGGAGTAGTGTTTTTCATTAACATTTTAGAATTGACAGTACATGATAATAACAAAAGGAGACCAGGATCTCATTAGTTTAACAATTGTTTTTAAACAATTGTTTAAAAACTCTATAGGTGGTGTATCCCCTTGGTGCCTTTTCCTGGGTAAGGCTGAACATATCACCCCACTCTTGGTAAACCCAAAACAGGTGTTTGTGGCATCTTGAAATAAAGCCAAAGAGAACATCATGTATTTATGGAAGAAGAGTAAATCAGTCTCTAAATGGTGAAGAGAAAATATTTTCATGTAGAAAAAAATCACATTAACTTCTAGAAAATATCTGTATAAATTCAGGGTGTTTTTCTCCAATAAGATGAAAGCACAAATCATAAAGGAAAAGAATGATATATTTGACTTTGTTAATAAAATGGAAAAGTGTGTCAAAAAGAAGAAAAGATATCCTGCTGACCTCCGCCCTAGTGTGGCCAGGCCCAGGTCAGTCCTGCTGACCTCCTCTGGAGCTCAGGAGACACAAGGACAGGCCTGCCCAACTCCATTTGACTGCAAGCAGGCCAAGGACAGCCCCAGCCCTGAAGACCTACACTTGAGTGCAGCCACGCCCAGGTCAGTCCCACTGACCTCTGCTCTAGTGTGGCCAGGCTCAGATCAGTCCCACCAACCTTCGCCCAAGTGCAGGTGGTCTCCGGTCAGCCCAGCCAACACCCTAGGAACTCAGGCAGGCCTAAGACAGCTTTACTGACTTCTGCTCAGAGGACCACCTATTCCAACCATGGCAGGAGTCTACCATGGCAGGAGCTCAGATTCAACTAGTTCAGCCCACACCAACCTGCGTGGGTCCCAGCTTCAGGGTAGGTCCAGAGTCCACTACCCCACCCCCACCTGGGAGCACAAGCCTAATCCACTTCCATCTTGAGACACTGCAGACATAGCCATAGCCTTCCCCGTGTTGTAGCCCCTACCTTTTGACAACAGACATGGCATTAAAAAGGTCATATCTCAGAGCAGGCATCCCAAAGACATTATAAGGTCCACCCTTTTAGCCCCATCTCTGGAAGATGTTGTATTCATCTTGAGGCACCTTCACTGTTATCTCAAGTTATCTCCACTACTGCTGACACCACCTTTTGCAGTAGCATATATCGAGGGACACCTGCAGTTTCTGAAAGCCCAACATTAAGGCGAGGCACAGACAACCTGCACAGATATTACAAGAATATAAGGTAGAAGCTGTAATATCTCAGCTCTACACTGCAAGGAAAGAAGGCAAATAGACAACATGAAAAAAACAAGGGAGGAAAGTACCCCAAACAAACCAGGATACTACAATAATAAAACCCATGCTCAGCTAAGTTGATGAAATGTCAGAGAAGAAGTTCAGAAGGTTCATAATTAAAATGATCTGTGAATTAAAGAATGACCTAAATGAGCAAACACAGACAAAAATTGATCACTACAACAAAGATATAAGAGAGCAAATACAGGTAGCAAAAGATTACTTTACAAAAGAGAAACTCTGAAAAAAATAACAGTCGGAAATCCTTGCAATGAAGGAAACAATTAACCAAATAAAAAACAAAATATAAAACATCACCAACAGACTAGATCAACTGGAAGAAAACTAGAGATAATGAAGACAAAGTATATAATCTTGAAAATAGACTTGACCACACAGTGAAGATAGTAAGAAACTATGAACAAAACATCCAAGAATTATGGAACAGCAGCAAAAGACCAAATCTAAGAGTAATTAGGATAGAGAAAGGCACAGAATTTCAAACCAAGGGAATGCACAATCTCTTCAATGAAATACTATCAGAAAATTTACCAAGCATGAATAATGAATTGGAAAACCAAATACAAGAGGCTAATAAGACACCAAATGTAAAAAAATTACAACATATCTACACCAAGACACAGTATAATGAAAATGCCTAGCATACAGAATAAAGATAGAATGATTTGCTCAAATTGAAGCAGGATGATATACACAATTTAAACAGACTAATTTCAAGCAATGAAATAGAAGATGCCATCAGAAGCCTACCAATCAAGAAAAGCCCAGGACCAGATGGATACACAGTTGAGTTCTACAAGACCTTTAAAGAAGAACTAATACCAATACTCTTCAATTTATTTCAGGAAATAGAAAAAGAGGGAGCCCTTCCAAACTCATTCTATGAGGCCAATATCACCCTGATCCCAAAACCAGGCAAAGACCATCAAAGAAAGAAAACTTCAGACCAATATCTCTAATGAACATAGATGCAAAAATTCTCAATAAAATTCTGGCAAATCGGTTACAAAAATGTATCAAAAAGACAGTACACCACAATCAAGTGGATTCATTCCAGGGATTCAAGTATGGTTCAACATATGGAAATCGATAAATGTAATTCATTACATCAATAGACTTAAAGATAAGAACCATATTATTACCTCAATAGATGCAGAAAAACCATTCAACAAAATACAGCACAGGCTCATGTTCAAAACACTAGAAAAAATAGGAATAACAGGAACATATCTCAACCTTGTAAAAGCTATGTATGCTAAGCCCCACGCCAACATCATTCTAAATGTAGAAAAATTGAAAGCATTCCCTCTAAAAACTGGAACTAGACAGGGATGCCCTCTTTCACCACTTCTATTTAACATAGTAATTGAAACACTGGCCAGAGCAATAAGACAGATGAAAGTAATTAAAGGGATACAAATAGGAAAAATAGAACTCAAGTTATCACTATTAGCTGATGATATGATTTTATATCTAGAAGACCCAAAAAATTCCACCAGAAAACTTCTAGAACTCATAAATGAATTCAGCAAAGTAGCAGGATACAAAATCAATGCCCATAAATCTAAGGCATTTCTATATATCAGTGATAAATCCTCTGCAAGGGAAATGAGGAAAACTACCCTGTTTACATTAGCATCAAAAACAATAAAATACTTGTGAATCAACTTAACCAAAGACGTGAAAGACCTCTATAATTAAAACTACAGAACACTAAAGGAAGAAATTATAGAAGACCTTAGAAGATGAAAAGGTCTACATTGCTCTTGGATAGGCAGAATTAATATTGCCAAAATGACCATACTACCAAAAGCAATATACAGATTTATTGCAATTCCAATCAAAATCCCAATGATATTCCTCATAGAAACCGAAAGTCAGTCATGAAATTCACCTGGAAAAATAAGAGATGCAGAATAACTAAAGCAATCCTTAGCAAGAAGAGTGAAGCAGGTTGCATCAAAACACCAGACCTTAAATTATACTACAGAGCAGTAGTAACAAAAACAGCAGAGTATTGGCACCAAAATAGACTGGTAGACCAGTGGTACAGAATTGAGGACACAGAGACTAACACATATAATTTCAGTTAACTTATACTAGACAAAGGTGCCCAAAATGTACATTAGAGAAAAGATAGCCTCTTCAACAAATGGTGCTTAGAAAACTGGAAATCCATATGCAACAAAATGAAATTAAAGCTCTATCTCTCACCATGCACAAAATTCAACTCAAAGTGGATCAAGGATCTAGGAATTAGACCAGAGACACTACACCTAATAGAAGAAAAAGTAAGCTCTAATCTCCAACATTTCAGATTAGGCCCCACGTTACTTAATAAGACTCCTGTAGCACAAGAATTAATATTAAGAATCAATAAATGGGATAGATTCAAACTAAAAAGCTTCTTCTCAGCAAAAGAAATAATCAGTGAGATGAACAGAGAACCTACTAATTGGGAACAAATTTTTACCACATGCACATCAGATTGAGCACTAATCTCTAGAATATATAAAGAACTCAAAGATCTTAACACCAAAAAACCAAATAACCCAATCAATAAATGGGCCAAGGAACTGAAAAGACACTTCTCAGAAGAAGATATACAATCAATCAACAAATACATGAAAAAAATTTTCAACATCTCTGGCAATTAGAGAAATGCAAATCAAAACCACTCTAAGATGTCATCTCACACCAGTCAGAATGGCAGCTATTAAGAACACAAACAACAGTAAATGTTGGCGAGGATATGGGGAAAAAGGCCCACTCATACATTACTGGTGGGAGTGCAAAATGGTACAGCCAATATGGAAAGCAGTATGGAGATTCCTTGGAAAACTGGGAATAAAACCACCTTATGATCTAGCTATCCCACTCCTCTGTCTACACCCAAAGGACTTAAAAACAGCATACTACATGGACACAGCCACATCAATGTTTATAGTAGCACAATTCACAGTAGCTAAACTGTGGAACCAACATAGATGCCTTTCAGTAGATGAATGCATAAAGAAAATGTGGTATATATACACAATGGAGTATTACTCAGCAATAAGAGAATATAAAATAATGGCATTCACGGGTAAATGGATGAAGTTGGAGAATATAATGCTAAGTGAAGGTAGCCCATCCCAAAAAGCCAAATGCCAAATGTTTTCTCTGATATAAGGAGGCTGATTTACAGTGGGGTTGGGATGGGGAGCATAGGAGGATTCGAGAAACACTAGAATGGCCAATGGGGAGGTAGGGAAAGGGAGGGGCAAAAGGGTGAAGAAAAAAAAAAGATGGTAGAATGAGATGGATATCATTACCCTAAGTGCATGTATGAAGACATGAATGGTGTGAATATACTTTATGTACTTACTCTATAAGTATAATATGAAATGTAATACATTCTGCTGTCATTTATAACAACTTAGAATAAATAAATAAATAGAAAAGAAGAAAAGATATGGCACTGACGAATAGTAGTATATAGAATATGTAAGATGAAATAAGTGTTTAAATGAATAAATCCATGCAAAATAATGCAAACTTTTCATGAAATAATGACATAAAATATAAATTAATGTTTATTTTTCAAGAAAAAGATTGCAAACAATCCAGAATAGTGTAAGTAGAAGATATGAACTGGCAAATCACAGGAAATCAAAAGCTTATAAACATGTGATTTGTTAATAAATAAAGGCATATAAATAGAAATAAAAACTGGATATTTTTAAATCACCAAATTGCTTGAATTTTAAATTTAACAGCACTCAGTTTTGGTTGAATAGGATGGAAAATTTTTTTTCAAAGAGCACTGATGGGCATGGTTGTATTGCAAAGTTTGGAGTACAAATCAGTATATATGATTTGGAAAGCGTTTTGAAAAAACATTGGGAAAGTTGAAAATGTACTCGGTGTATCAGTAATCTCACAATGAGAAACATATTGAAGAGCTGTTTTTTATTCTTATAAATATCACAACACAGTAAAAAAAAAAATCATGGTACATTGAAGTAACATTCACAGACATAATGTAGTTCACCAAATATTATTAGCTCCCTGCCTTCTTGCTATATGATAGAATATCAATTTTCTCATCCTATTGAGTTTGAGTATCATGTAAGAAATTTTGTCCAACAGTTCGTGAGCAGAAGTGATGAGTACATTTCCAATTGTCACTTCAAGATTTTATTTTTCTTTTCTCTGCCATGGCAACTGGAACTTTTGAGATGATGCTTAACTTTCTCAACCAGAGTCCTAGAGTGATAACACTGAACACAGCAAACCCAAAATGAACACGGAGACTGATTGATAAATAGTTCTTTAATTTTAAAAACCACTAAGATTTTGGAATTTTTGATCTTGTAGTATTTCATACCTCATGCTGACTACTAAAATATTGTTACTCTTATTACATATAAGAATTAATGCAATCACCTTAAAATTTAACAAATTAAAATTAAAACAGTTAATTTGTTAATGAATATATGTTCTAGATTGGTTCAGTGGGAAATTCACTTTTATTCTCCTTGGTCACTCACGGAACAACATCATCTGCAGTTTAGTCTGGGGCTGAGTGGTCAAAATTGGCATTGGTCTCATATCTAATACCTTAGTTGGAGTGGCTGGGATAGCTGGGTCTCTTTGTCTCTATTCATGTGGGCTTTTTCCACACAGGTAGATGGATTTCTTTATATGATGATTTGAGTATGAGAACAAAAGCAGAAGATACCAGACTGTTTTGGACCCAAATTTCATTATTGACATTATTATATAGTCAGATTTTTTGCCTCTTTGAAAGATGACTTAATTAAGGACAGATATATTTTGGTTCATGGTTTCAGAGGTTTCAGTTCATGGTCAGTTGGCTCCATTTCTTTGGGTCTGAGGTGAAACAGAGCATCCTGGCAGGAGGGTGTGGCAGAGGAACACTTACCTCAAGGCAGCCAGGAGGCAGAGAGAAGAGAGTTCAAGACAGGTTAGAGTTTCCAAGTACTTGTCCCCAAGGACCCATTTCATAAAACTATGTCTCACCTCTTCAGTTTCTATACCTCCAACATTCTATTCATATTATGGATCTATCATGAATAAATCCATTGATGAAATGAGAGCCCTATTGTTCCAATCAATTCCAAAGAGGCCCACCTCTGAAAAAGTCTGCATGGGGACTGAGGCTTCAACACCAGAACCTTTGAGGCACATTACAGATCCAAACCATAACAATACTGCATCTCTTACCATTCTATTAAATAAAGGAAGTCATAAAACTTGGGCACATTCAAGGGAAGCAAAAATAGATAAAACCTCTTAATAGTGGAAGAGACAGGATGGAAGAAATTGTTAGTGCTCTTTGGTGGAGACAGTCTACCACATTATGTGTTATGAACCCTACTATTCTACCCTATCCAATCCTATCTTATCCCATTTATACTATTCTGTTTTTCTCTATTATGTCATTTTTTAAAATTATGGTCTTGACGTTGGAAATTGACTTGATAACACTTCAATAGGTTTGACACACAGCTTGATAAACACTGCTGCAGAAAAACCAGCACAAATGGGCCATAAGTATAGGAGAGTGCTGATGCACTGAGTGTTTTTACACATAAGGAACATTTGAGAACAAATGTCTCTCAGTAAGGAAATGAATATGTAATGATACACACAACATATGTGTTGTTAAAGTTTGAATCTGGAACATACCCCCAAAGTATTATGTGTTCAAAGTTAAGGATTTTAGGAAATATTTAGAACATGAGATCTCTAATCTGTTTAATGGATTAATCTATTTGGTGTAATAATAATCTGAACGGACTATTAGAAGATGGTAGAAACTTGGAGGTAGGACTTAATTGGGGGGAAGTATGTCACTTGGGGGGCCTGGTAGGGTTTATTTTCCCCCTGGTGTGCCTCTCTTCCCCCCCCCCCCCCCCCCCCCCCCCCCCCCCCCCCCCCCCCCCCCCCCCCCCCCCCCCCCCCGCCCCCCCCCCCCCCCCCCCCCCCCCCCCCCCCCCGCTTGCCAAATGCCGTAAGCTGAGAAGCTTTCCTCTGCCACACCCTTCTGCCATGCTGTTCTGTCTTACCTCAGGCCCAAAGCAATGGTCCCAGTCAACCATGAAATGAAACCTCTGGAACCATGAGCCAAATAAATCTTTCTTCCTCTAAGTTGTTATTGTTAGGTATTTTATTAACATCAACAAAAATCTGACTGACACACATATAACAAAATACTGACCATTGTCCTAAAATGGGGAATTAAATGACTGATGTATACAGCTAGTTATTATACAGTTAAAATGTTAGGTGTTGAAGGAATTGAATGAGAACATCACCTTTTAGAATAAAACATGCAGAATAATAGTATATATCTTGCTAAACCCAAGATAACATCATATGCTACTTATGAAAACACATGTATATATGTATATACATACACATATATGAACATATAGAAAATTATACACCAAATTAATGAAGTTAGCTGTGTTTAGGAAAGAAGGAAATAGAAAGAAAATGAGTAGAGAAATGGTGAAACTAAAATTTTCCCTTTTGCCCTATTTTTAAAATTGGAAGTGAAAATAAGAAAATTTTCATCTTTAAAAAATGTGGATGTTCAGTTATTTATTTCTGTTGTTTTAGTATTTTTAAGAGTTCTTCTAGTGGTTAAAAATAGGATATACAAGTGTTATAAAATTTAAAAGTCATATATGAGCCACAACTTTTTAGGTAATTATGCCTATCAAATATATTTTGACTCATCCTAGAGGACACGGAGTCTGGCTGGAAAACAGACACTTCTGAAGAATTAAAGAGCTTGATCTGGTGGATTTTCCCAAAGATCAACTGCAAGAAGAAGTAGGAAGAGACTAGATTTCAAGTTTATAAAGAGACATGGGGTCAAAGCACAAAAGTCAATGTCAGCTCTTAATCTGTGAAGGACAAGGAATGAGAAACGGGAAGCAAAGCAATCTTGAGTTTTGAGGCTGGTGACAGGTAATGGAGTCAGAGTCAGAGCAATGTCAGAAGAAATGTTGTATCCAAGACTGTTCCCGAACACTGTACTTGTGGGTTTGGGGGCATGGCCGAGGCAGCAGAACACCTGTGGTGGTACTTTCCTCCTGAGTCATGTTTTTTTTTCTGTCAGGGTTTCTCAGAGGTACTTTGTGCAGTGACCAACTTACTATGCATGTGGGAATAATTAAGATGGGTGCTGAGGGATTCTCACATGATTTTCTGTCCAAATAAGACGCAGGTCACTTGTTCCCATCAAAAATATATGGCTTTAGGAAATTGGGGTAATTGTACTAGTTTGTCAGTTGGCTCTTGTGGATTCTGAGACTCTACTGGCCTGCTTGTGGTTGACTATGTTTCCCTGACATGTTTAGTCTTCTTATTCCAAGGTAAGAATGAGGTCATTTAGAGAGCAGAATCTCAGTGAAGTCTGGAGACATGAGGAAGTTGTCCAATTTCTCAAAATATTTTCTGAGAACTATGTTGACCCCAAGAGGTGTGCCCAACAAGGGAACATGAATTACTGCTGAATTACCAATCAAGGTGAAGAAAGAGGAAATGTCAGGTAAATGTTATCTGTGTGTTGTTTACTTAGACTTTTCCCTGAGGGAAGAGGGCTAAATCACTGGAATTGAGTGAGTGGTTTTGCAGGTCTGTAATTCCTCTCTGCTGACAACTGTCATTGTAACCTTGTATTTGACATTTAAAAAGCGCAGTGCTAGAGAAACATAGTGAATGTTCCAGAATCACTAGTGCTCCTTTGCCCTATTTGTTGCATCAACCTGAATATAGCCCTATGTTCGTTGCCTTCTATTTTGTTGTGATCCATGTTTTTACTAATTAGTGATTTTATCTTGTGATTTATCACTAACATTTTCTGTTGTTATTGTTAAATCATGAAGCCTGAACAATGTTTTTTGAAGCAAATTTAGCATATCCCTGATTTTTGATATCATTTGTTGGTAGTGAGGAGAGACAATACTCTATCAGTAGCCTTCTCTTTCCAATGGGATGGGAAGAATCAGTGGCTTAAATATCTAAAATTTCTACTACTTATTTACAAGTTCATATATAGTTAGTTAATTAGTGTATTAATTTATGTAAATACTCCTTGAAATTTATTAAAGACCTACCATGAGTTAAATTTTCATTATAGTATGTACAGATTAAGAGTTTTCAATAAACAGCACATTAATGAAGACACTGAAGTATTTAGTACAAGTCAGGAAATCTGTGCAAAAAAAGCATTTAATAACATTAATTTGCAAGCCCTTTCACAGGGTGTAAGTGTTTTAATAAAGAACAGATGCCCTGACTGAATGAAACTTAGGAGAGGTTTGTATGTCCTCTCCAGATCTGTGATTTTTGCCATGGAAGCTTCAGTCATTATTTTTCTGAAAATTCTAGAGGAACTTTTAATTTCTAGGAAAATAGGGTAGATTCCATTTTTTTTTTTCCTTATCCTTCTTGCTAAGCACAAGTGAAAACTATCAAATATATATATTCATTTGATATATATGGTGTTTACAAGAAGACTAAGGCGTGTCTTAAAGATGGAGGCACACCATACTGGCTAGGGTCAGTGGGACCCAAGGAATACCATGGTGGTGTGTTCTTTAGGTTTTATTTTTGTTTCCTATATGTTGGACTATAGGAACTGAAGAAGCCAGCAGCCTAGAAATACCAACGGGTGCAGATACAAAATACTCCAATATGTTCGATATGTTTATCCAAAGGAACAGGAAAGCAGCATCTTGGTAGGACAGAAAGCTTTTAGATAATAACTTCTCTTACAGGACAGACTTTGGCACCACTGAAACTGTACTCACAAAGACAGAGTGGAGAAGCTAGAATTCTGCCCTTGCCAGGCTCTACAGTGTGGCTAAAAAAATTAAATTTTTTTTTTTTTTTTTTAGGTTCAGATGTAATCTCAAACTTCTTCTCAATACAGTACTGCCAGTTAATATTGAACTCCTTACACAAGGACAGCAGAGGAGGCCACGTGGGGAGCCTGACAGTAAGAAATGAGGAGTGTTACCACTCCTTTCTGAAGAGGTACCAAAGGAAGCCTGGGGAAGATTCAGGAATTTCAACATGGCACAGTAGTAACAAGGCATCAGTGGAGATCATCCCGGGACAGCAACATAGCACACCTACTCTTCTTAGCCAAGGGATCCATGGAGGCCTAATGAGGAACAAGAGCTCCCAAATCATTCCAGAATATTAGACCAATGTTGTTTTCTTGATTTTGATCTTGTACATAGTTAATTAAATGAAAGTTATTCATTGAGAAAAAATGGGTGAGAGATACATGGGAATTCTCTGTATTGATCAACTTCTTATGAAGATATAATTATTTGAAAATATGTTCAAAATGTTTATCAAAAATTTGAACTTTTGCTCTGCTTGATTTCCAATAAATTATTTCCTCCTTTAAATGTGAAATAAAGATGTAATAAATAATAAAATTTCAAGTGAATATCTATTCTTTCTGACTAGATATGTTAAAAGTTCTGAATCTATGTTAAAAGTGTGGTGAACAATGCACACAACATGTAATCTGTGATTGTTTCCTAGCAAAAGTTCTACAAAATGATTGACTTTTATGGATTTCTGGCTGCCTGTTTAGTGAGCTCATATTTATTTTTAATGTGGACAATGTAGCCAGACTACATTTCTCATCCTCTCCTGTAATTATGCATGGTTAAGGGACTAAGATCTTAGCAAATGGAATATTATTAGAAGTGATTGGGCTGAGGATGAAACTCAGTGGTAAAGTACTTTGCCAGCATGCATGAGGCCTTGGGTTCAATCCCTAGTACTAACCAAAAAATGGGGGAAAAAAAAAAAAAAAAAAAAAGAAGTGATACATGTTCTGTTCAATTCTGCCCATTGAAAATCTCCTGGGTGATCCTTCATTCTCCTTCTACATCTGGAGCTATATGGAGAGAATTCCAGGTGTCTAAGAGGGCTGAGTTCAAGAGGAAATAGCCTGCATGCCTGAATAACACCAAGGAGGAGAGCATCCTTATCCCCTGTAACTTTAACTGAATGTCTAATAAATTCAGTTTCTTAAATCCATTTAGAAGATAACCATAGATGTTTATCTGTTACTGCATATTTCATGATGTTAGAGAGGGATAACAGTGGTTTATGGGGTCCTTTTCTTAAGACACTAAGGAAGAGATTCCAAATTATTTTTCAAACTCAGTGTCTGACACCTCCTAAGAGTCCACAAGGTAATGAAGGTAGAGGACCAAGTTCTAGTCTAATATATATTAATATTCAAAATTAGATAATTGCACAAGTTAACCTACAAGTTCTAATTCAAAGTCTTGAATATAGTATTAAGGTTACCAAACACTTGACACTCATATAAATCGTTCTTTTTAACTCATCCGGAATATTGCAAAATAACATGGGTCTTTCTGAGTGCAGATATAACCTCAAATTCCTTAGTGCAATGCTTCAGGAAGCTGTTGTGTACTCATTTGTATTGACATGAGTGCTTACAAATTGGTCAATGTGACTCTACATATCAACCTGAAAACAGTGCTTACATTTAGCACCCATGTAAATACATACCATGTAGGAGGTTTACCCAGTCTCTTGTAGCACCCCTGTGATCCATGTCCCATGCTCCACTCTCTGTCTTTCTCTCACCTGTATTCTTCTGAGGTTGTGCCTAGTTGTGGGAAAAATTGTGTTTATAAGGGAAACTGGTGGATTTTAAAACCTAATGCTTGAAATTTCATGTCCCAGAGTCACTAAAGGAGAAAAATATTTAGGAAACATTACCATTAAGCAACTTTCTATTTTTGTTTATAGAAATACAAAGAGATAACTTATATTTTATTTTTTAAATGGAAAAGTTAGAGTGAGAGAAATATATATATATATATATATATATATATATATATATATATATATATATATATATTACAAAATGTGCTGAGAGAGGTCCAAATTTCTTGATTACTCCCTAATTCCTTTCAGGTTTATAAGACCATTCCTAGGCTTTTTCCTTTGTGTGGCTGGTGATACTAGAGCTTACAATACCTGGTTCTCCTTCCTCCTTCCATCCCAGAAAAAAATGTCTTTTTGAGATGGTATACATGAAACTAATTTGTTTGCGATTGCCGTCTTCCTTGTGTATAGCAGTATAGCTAGGGAAGCAATCACAACCAGACAGATGTTGGTGGGACTACACTGAGTTTTTCTGAGACGATTAGGATTCTTTTCCATTTTTTTTCTATGCAGTTACAGTAGTCTCATTTGCAGCAGTCATTTAGAAATCATGAGGGAAAGGCCAAGGGAATCACAGATACATTTGCACTAATTTACTGAGACATTCAGCCAAGCCAGCAGCCACTTACCTCCAGACTTTAGTTTCATGAGAAAAACAAACCCATATTTGGTTTCAGCTAATATAGTCAGGTTTTCTGTAGCTTGCAGCCAGATAATATACTAGATTTATCACAAATATCCTAAGGAAATTATGAGCTTCTAAAAAAGAAAGAAGGATATATCACCTGTGTAAGAATTGGGGAAATATTTCCTAAAAAGGAAATAAGTTTATGAATATAATTATGGAATATAAAGGAGATCTAAAGTATCTCTAAGTCAGATATTAGTAGATCAACTCTGAGAGATATGTAAATCATGTTACATAAGAGTATATAATGCCCCCAACCTCCCAAGAAGAAATTTTATAGTCTTCATCAGATTTCAAAGTTCTGAGTCTCAACAAAATCTAAGAACACTACTATGGGAGTTTCTGCTGTACAACACTGGAAAAAATTGATAATTAATCCAATAGTAAGTCCTAAAAAATTAACATGCATTGGATAATTGCAAACTTTAAGGATAGTGCTAATTGTTACATTTGTTTGTTTTCTCATTTTTTCCTTACAACAACACTGTGAGGCAGGAATATTTTACTATCATTACATAAGTGAGGGAATTTAGATTTGAAGTGGTTAAATAATGGCTTCCCAGTTCTTAAATTCTACCTATCTTGTCTTATTCTTGCCATTTCTTTATATCTAGAATGGTACATGGTAAATAGTCAGTACTAAATAGTTTCAATGGATGACAAATTCGTATCTCTTCTATGTATTATTCACTATTTTGTTGAACACCTATCATGCTATGATATCCTTTTAAGTATTAGAACAGAATATATCCATAGGATAATTGCTTTGTCCTTAAGGAGATGTACATAAACTTCACATAAATAGTTAAATGCTATAAGAAACTTTTGTTTCTATAAAGACAAATTAACTGTAGGTGAATTTGAGCTATGAGCTCAATAACAACAACAACAACAAAATAGAAACTTCAAAGCTTTAAGCCAATGAGATCATAGGATGGATATAATAAAATGTGAGGGCAGTTAATGTATAAAATACAATGAGAGTGGTGGAAAGATATGAGTTGGGTTTGTATTAGGTTTTGAAGGGTGTGATAGAGCAAGCTGAGGGGTTTAGATATTATTCTATGGCCAATGAAGAATTATCAGGTGTAGCTAAGCAACATAGTGACATAGTCACATTTATTTTAACTCTGGAATCTGTGTGAAAGAAGGACTAGATCCAGAAGAGACAAGAAAGAGAAGAAGAATGTTACCATTGGTGTGGCATAACAGCAGAGAGTACATGACTTAGAATCCATGGAGGATGTATATATGAAATTCTATGAAGAGTAAAAGGAAACAAAATATGGTATAACAGCACAGCAATTTGTAAAAACTTTAGTCATAGCCGGGCGCGGTGGCGCACGCCTGTAATCCCAGCACTTTGGGAGGCTGAGGCAGGAGGATCACGAGTTCAAAGCCAGCCTCAGCAATGGCGAGGCACTTAGCAATTCAGTGAGACCCTGTCTCTAAATAAAAAATACAAAAAAGGGCTGGGGATGTGACCCAGTGGTCAAGTGCCCCTGAGTTCAATCCCTGGTACCACAAAAAAAAAAAAAAAAAAAAAAAAAAAAAAAAACTTTAGTCATAACAGCCAAATTGGAGTCAATGTTTATTATTTACAGATTGTGTATAAGTAAATTCGCCTTCTCACTTAATTTATTGTAACCCCAAATCAATACTCTCAGCACTGTTAGAGTCATTTACAAATACCCACAGAGCTAAACAAATTTGAGTCACTTGGCATGCATGATCCCAGTGAAGGTAAAAGAAGATAACACAAATGTCAGCTCACATACTGTAAACACATTCTTTTCACAGTCTAACATCGCTGTATTTCTCACGCTTTTGTGTTTTTCGTTGGTGATTTCACTGTTTAAAATGGTGCCCCAACACAGGGTTAAAGTGTTGTCTATTATTTTAATGTGTAAGAAAGCTATGACATGCTTTATAGAGTGTTATGGGTTGGACCTGGAGTGTTTCCCAAAAGTTCATGTGTTCAAGGCTTTGTCCCAGATGCAGCCATGTTCAGAGGCAGGGCACTTGGGAGGTGATTGGTTAGTGAGGGCTCTGACCTTATCAATGTACTAGTACATTGAGGTATTCCTAGCTAAATGGATTAGTGGGAGGTGGTGAAAAATTTAAGATATGGAGCCTAGATGGAAGAAATAGGACACTGGGGCATTCCCTGGAAGGGTATTTCTTTTCCTCCATCCCTCTTGTCTATCATCCTCTGCTTTCTGGCTGCTGTGAGGTAGAGCTTTCCTCTGCCACACCCTTCCACCATGATGTTTCTGCCTTGATACAGGTTTAAAAACAATGGAGCTAGCTAACCATGGAACAAAAACTTCTGAAACATGAGCCAAATTAAATCTTTTCTAATTAAATTTTTTTGGGGGGAGTGGTATTTGGTCAGAGTGACAGAAAACTGACACACACAGAAAATGTATGTGTTGGTAATCTTTGTTTAGCCATGAGTTTTAGGGTTATTGGTCATTAACTCAATGTTAATGAACACTACCTATTTGTTATACTGTCTTTAAATAGACAAACACATAAAACAAGATTATATATTGATAGATTGACAAAAAGGCAACTAGAGACTTACAGGAACTTCACTCTGTTTTCACTCTAGAAATAATCATTCAGTATTTGCTAATTCAGTGTTCCCAACAAATTTGTAGAACATAGGTAGTTGATTAATGAAAACCAACTGTATATGTCATAGAACATTAGACCCAGAAGATGCACTTGAGATAATCAGTTGCAATACTTTCATTGTATAGAAAAAAACTGAGGTCCAAATACACAAAGTGAAGTGCCCCAGACTGCATACTGATCACTGAGGCCAGAGATCAGATTCCTCATTTCTTCTTCAGTGGTTATCTCACTTCAAAAAAACATAGACTTTTAAAAAGAGTACTATCATGGACAGAATATTTAAACCAGGATATTAGATAAGATTGCCTTCTTCAATTGGAAAAAGAATAGATAATAAATGTTGGAGGAATTTTTCATGTGATGCGTAGTTTCCCCTCTGTTTCCTGACTCTTATCAAGGCTGATCTTAAGATTGTATGACTCTAGTCTAAATCAAAATAGACTTAGAACCTAAGAGCTTTTCAAAACTTACTAGAAGGCTCTCTTTCACACATGCACACAGAGCTATGCTGGAGAATATCCCCCTTTTCACAGAAGCTATCAGCCTTCTAGAAGGTCATAATCTAGCACAGAGGTCAATAACCTATGGCCTGCAGATCACATTTGTACTGCTGCCTATTCTTGTAAGTGAAGCGGTTTCTAGAAATCCTGCATGCTTATTCATGAAATGTCAAGGACTACTTTCAGGTTACACCTGCAGAGTTGAGTAGTTGTGACAGAGACTCATGGTACTTTCTATTATTCTATAGCCCCTTATAGAAAAAGATTTCTGACTCGTGGTGCATCATACAGCATGGAGATGGGTGCCCATTCTCCATATAAATGCTCTGTGATGACAGTCTTTGAGAACATTTTGTCAGTTGTTCTGCTGTTAACTTCTGATTTTAAATATTATATTGAAGAACTTTATCAAAGTATTTTGATGATAAGAGAGGTTTTTTCTTTTGCTATCTGGTGTCATCCAAAAATCTGAATCAATTTAACCAAAGCAAGCCAGAACTCATTTTAGAACTTATTGAATTACATGTCAGTCACTTGAATTTTCTGACTTCAGGACTACAGTGCAAAGAATCTGAATCTACAATGCATTGCCTGCTTTAGCCTCACCATCCTGTCCTCACCAGCTGTCAACACTACCTGAACCAATTGTTATTGTGGCTGTCAGAGCTGACATTCAAAATCAGCAACAGGACAGAATTAACTTCCCAAGTGTCTTCCCTATTGCACAAGCATATGCAAGAGATGCTTTTATTTAGCTTAGTGACATTTGCCACCCAAGTACTGACAAAACATCATGTCTAAACAAATGTTGATTACACTGCTTCATCTCTCCATGATAATGAATGCTAAATGCATAGAAGTAATTATACAATAATCTCAAAACCACACACAGTGACTTTTGCTTAATGGAATTACTTGGGAAAGAGTGTTTTAATTTTGCAAGTTGACACTGTCATGAAAAGAAGACTTTGGTAAACATTTTAGCAGAGCTTTCTCTGTATTCTTATTGTTGAAATGAGCATTGTCTGTGTGGAAGTTTTCTGAATTTTAAAAACTCCTTTTCTTAATTAGCAAAATATTACTGAATTAACAAATTCCTTCAGTTTCTTGTTAGTCTCATAGGCATCTTCATTTAGAAGGTACAAAGCCTAAAATGGATATTTTATGAGGATAAAAAGTTTTATGAAGTCTTTAGCTTCAATTATGTGAGGCACAGGGTAGAGAGAAGTAATAGAGACTGTGAACATTAGAGTAAGTATGAGTAATTTTGCATTACTTTTACAAAATAAGCCAGATAATATTTTTCATATGCTCTTTCTGAGGATGATAGATATAGTAGAGCAATAAAGAAAAGAAAAACCATGTGTGGAGTGAGGAATGTAGCAATATGGTGAGTTGGTTTGAAATGCTAAATGGTGGAAAGAATAACAGGGGGATGGGTCACAATTGAGAGTGAAGACATTCCTATCACTTTGCAGCATTTATGAAATAATGTATGTTATGTAGTACTGATCATTTTTAAATTGGCAGATATGTAAGCAGTGTTAGAAAGATTACATAGTCTGAGGAAGTCTCAGAACTTGGCAGAATGGGTGTCTTGAGAAAAATCACAAAATATAAAGATTGGAGTATATATTCTATAAGACTATATGGGCTATATGGGCATTTTTATAGTAGATCAGTTGACTACCATGAGTCAATTGATCTGCAACTCACCAAACAGCAAAATGTCACTCTAAAATGACTAAAAGCATGGGTAGTAATTATTAGGATGGACTTCACAGCTAGAGTTATTTTTAAGTTTGTAATTACAGCTGCCCCTCCCTGAGCATTCACACACCTTTTCATAGCCCATTGGTGAGTGGCAATTCGCATAGCCTGTGATGTGAGGCTCATTACCATCATGTATTACTGGCCATCCAAACCAACTAGTCTAGGGTGTAAAAGCCACACATTGTTAATATTCTGAATAACCATTGCTCAGCCCCAAACAACATGAACTTTAATGCAGAAAGAAATGATATATCCTGCTTTGTCATTTCTTAGGCTTGTGTCTTGGGGCATTTTGCAATACTTTAACTATGTCTGAATGGATATAATAATTCATAAAATTGGCATTTTGACCAAATGGAAAAATGAAATAATGTAAGTATATGGAATACAGTAAACATCATTTTTTGAAAAAAGATTTTTATAAAAATATTTTTTTTCATTTGATAGCGACCATGGGCTCTTTCAAAGATTAAGTATTCCACATTCTGTGAGAAAATAATTCGGATAGAAAAAGAAGATCAGGACAGCTACAATCTACCAAAGTACCATTTGAAGCCAGAAATGGACCAAAGCTTGTTTCCTAGACACTAATTTTAATTTGTCTGAATTTGGCTGGGACAGATTCTTACACATCATAATGTTTTATCAGACAGTTTTGAATTTTGAGAACCTAAATTATGACTTTACAAGGAGTGGATTCTTGTGGAATTCTTGCATCTGTTCTACATCCTCATAAAGAGAACCCAATGGTAACATCTGATGTAGAGTTTTGCTCAAGTGAGCCTTAGAGCCCAGGTCACTACTTATATCAATGCTTTCTGGTGTACTAATGAATCTGATGACCACCCAAAGGGAAAACACTATCCTCAGACCAATGTGTGGTTGGAAACATAAAGCTCAACCTTACACTTTGAATTAAGTGTGATGTCCTAAATAGCAAAGAAAATAAATAAAAAGATTTTACAGTAAGGATACTCATAAGGATTGGGTGGACAGATCAGAATTACCTGGATTCTAAAGTGTTGTTTAGAAAATTATCTGCATCAAGTAAAAAGCAGCTTCCAGTTCATCAAGACTCCTTTTGCCTTAATCTTGTGCAACTTTATGATAATGTCTCCATCTTTCTGATTCCCTTGAGAAAAATATTCTCCAACTCTTCAGTTTGGTGAAGCAATGATTTCCTATCATTGTTTGAAAGAATTTTAGATAATGATAAGAATATCTTCTCAGGGCCTCTTCTACAGCAGAGATTCACCTGAACCAGGAATTTCAGAACTGACTGTGTAGAATTCTAGCTACTCTTTAGTATATTCTGTGAAAAAAGTTTCCATATTCAAGGTGAAGGCAGAGTTTCAGTTAGAGATTCCCATACAATTTTATGGAACTTTTAAGGTGCTCCATGACAAAGGAACTTACTTGCCATTGTCTAGCCTAGTGATTTCCAAGTATACTTATATAAGTATACATCCTGACCCCTAGCTATAATATATTATTGTCCCGAAGATATTATTCTGGACATACTTAGAAAAATACTGATATATCATCAATGTCAAATGATCATAGGAGCATGAGAATAAATATTTATCTTTTACTTGATCACTTGCAGTGGGGTAGCACATCTAATTGGTGGTAGTTTTATATCTGCTTTTTCATATCATGGCACTCTTGTCTGGTGTATGTGCTGCATTTACTATAGATGACCCTGCAGTAAAGACTTCTTGTTGCAGTGACCATTCTTGCACAAGAGTAACTGAATTCTCCCATTAGGTTATCTTTAGACAAGATTGCATAACCCTTCCACCCTCTTAAGCTTCCCCCTTAAGTTCTTTGTTTCTCCTATTATTTCTGTAGGTCTTTTAAAGCAGGCACTGAAAAACAGAAATCATATTGTCAATTTTTTCAACATTTAGTTTCATCCAGTTTATTTTGCATATTATTTCCAATACTATATTTAGTTGATTGTTTTTAATTTACAGACTATATCATAATATGAGCTATTGACTATCAGTATGTTTGAATAGATAATTGCTTTATCAAGTCCACTTTGCATTTCTTTTTTCTTTTCCAGTGTAATTGCATTGGTCTAATTACAATCACCTGTAAATTTGAGGACGACATCCTTCGTCTATGACATTGATAAAATTTTTAAGCAACTCAGATCCCAGATTTCTCACTCTGCCTCCACTGGTCCTTCTGAAAAGTTTTATCAAAGTAGCCTCACTTATTCACTAACCAAATTTAGGGTCAATCCAAATTCCAATGTCCCTGAGTGTCAGTTGTGAACGTTACTCTTCTTCAAACCTTAATTCCATACTAGCATTTCAAAGAATTTGTATGTGAGGAGAAAAAAGGGCCACTCAGAAAACCATAGGAGAAGGGTATGCCCTAGATAACAGCTTACCAATAAAATATATATTTGTTCTTCTTTTTTATAGTAGTGGGGATTGAACTCAGGAAACTTTATCACTGAGTTGTATCCCCATTATTTTATTTTTTATTTTGAGATAGGTTCTCATTAAATTTTGAAGGCTGGCCTTTAACTTGCACTCCTCCTGTCTCAGCCTCTCAAGTCATTGGGATTATAGGCATGCTTCACTGTACCTAGCAGGATTTTCTTAGTGATGCATATAATAATGGTGAACCAGATTCAATAAAGATTTCATAAAAATGGCTACTTCAATGCTCTCACTATGAAGAGTACAATTGTCTGGGACTTGGGGTGGTAAGATTCTTATGGGAGAATTAGAATAATATTAACATAGCAATTGCATTATGTTTATAAAAGGGCTTCAGGATACATTATGGCTCTTGATTAACATAATAGTAGTGGAGTTATATTAACTTAAATTTATACCTGAAAAAACTTGCCCAAGGTCATACAAATTTACAAGGACAGTGCCAGGTTTATTTTATTTATTGAGAATAAAGAAGTGGATGGTGTATCATATGAATTTATTACATATTTGTATAATGAGAAAAGAGCAAAGTTGTTCTTAATTTAAACTCTCGTTTAAGCCCTCTTCCCTTCCCATTACAACATTACTCTATCTTCTTTATCTCTTTTCAGTGCTTTACTGCTTTCCATTAGATGGTAAATGCTTTAAGGGGAGAGACCAGGTAAAAACACTCATAAAAAATAGAGATGTTTTAGAGTTGAAATGGACTGTAAGATCACTTTGAACTATTTTCTTTTTAGAAAAGAAAAGGATCAGAGAGTATAAATGACTGATTGAAGTTTTTGTGGCTAATAAATTGAGACATTGGCCTTGAAACCAGGCTTTCTGGCATTTTACATTATTCTTACCAACATATCTTTTATATGACTGGTTTGGTAGTTAAGGTCAGCTCATCTCCTCTTCAGGATTAATCTGAACTTCTCATATGTTCAGATTGCTAGAACTCTCCATTTAAATACCTCTTGGAAGCTTGAACCTCAAATTGTGCAAAACAGAACTTATGGCAGGCTGCACAGGCTTACTCTGCCTCCTGTTTCTCCATCTGGGCTAAGGATAGCCCCACTGCTCCTGTCAACTTGGGACAGACACATCAAGATCATCCTGGATTTCTCTTTCTCCCTCACCCTCACATGGAAGTAACTGCTGAGTCTGAATAATTTCACAACCTGCCCCATTAATCACATCTGTCTCCTAGTCCACCTACCATTGCCCTATTTCAAGCCATTGTCTTCTCTCTCCTGAAATACTGTAGTAGCCTCCTGCTGGGTCCCCAGCCCTTTGATTTTTCCCACTGACCTGTATTCTAAAGATTACAGTCAGAATTTTAAAAATACATCAACATGAATTTGATTTTGAATCTCTTCTCTTAAAATTTTTACTGGTTCTTTACCTTCATATTTAAACACTGAATCATAGTATGGCATACAAGTTTTGAAGAGATGTAGCTTTTTTCTTTTTCTGTGCTGTTGTTTCCAGGTCAACACATGATTCACAGACATAGCAGGCATCAAGCATGGTGATTAAGAGTGTGACTCTGGAGTTTCACAGAACCAAATCCTGGCTCTAGTTTAATAAATGTTTAAGTGATTTAATTTCCCAAAGTCCAATTTTCTTCATTTGAAAAGTAAGGTTAATATTGTATTTCTGTATAAAATGTACCCTATATACACATCATAAGCACCCCAAAATATTAGGCATTATTATATTTCAGAGTTCTGTGCCTTTATTCACATGGATTATCTTTTGGTGAACCTAATTTCTTTCTATCTTAGTTCTCTTCATCACTGAAGACTCAGTTCAGTCTTTATTCAATTTGAAAGATTTCCTTAATACATCTTACCCCAGACAGGGCTCCCCAGCACCCTGTTCACATCGTTATCACATCACATTCATGCCACACTTGCTCACTTGTCTGCTTTTCCAACTAGACGGGGAGTTTCTGAAAAGCAGAAAGTGTAACATTTAACTTTGTGTCCTGAGACTCTTACATGGTGCCTGGCACAGAAAAGGTACTTAACAAATATTTGTAAAAATGTTCTGAAATCTATGAGGGCATGATTTCACCTAAAGCTACTCTCTCAGTATCTGATCATCAACATTTGTCATCTCAAGATTGTTGTACAAATGGTATCTGGGATCTTTGGTGCTCCCATTGTAGGAAGCATCTGACACTTCTGCCTGTGGAGTTAAGGCAACACCATGTATCTGATCATAAACATGAGGACAGCTGTAGCAAGAACCTTCAGATATGCTTCTTAGACACTTCCTCTTACAGGGCAATTCTTAGTGCTATTGCATTTATGGTCCATCTTGTACCTCTGTGTGTTTCTTATGACCTCATCAAATAAGCATTTCACCCCTGGGGTCCTTCAAGGCTCCTTAAACTGTTCCTGGAGCTCAAGCAGATGTTTCTTTGGGGGCTGCCTGCACATAGAAGTTGGCTCCATCTGCCAAAATCTCTTCTGTGAGGAACTTCAGCTCACCTTATTTACATGAAAATATGTTAGAGTTACAACTGGGATATTCTATATCAAAGAATAATTGGTTATATAGTGTGTCATTGTCTGTGACAGCAATCCAGTACAGATGACCTCCTTTGTTCTTTTAGGACTATGCTTATCATTTCCTTTTCTCAAATAATTAGGTCCTTCACACCTGCCTGGTTTTGGCAGTCCATGGTTCCTGACCATTGTGGTTTCATATATTTTTTTCTTTCCTTGACTCTATCCAATCCGTCTCTTTCCCTTTGCTCCATACAGGTCATGGCAACTAGTTTATGGCCCTTTGTGGTACAACATGTGGACTCTAGCCACTTGGATCCAGATTTTGATTCTGTGGTAAATCCAAGTGCAGAGTTGAGACCCATATTGTAGAATCACTAGAAACTTGGAGAGATAGGTTATCTTAGAACACATGTTAAAAGAAAAAAATTTGCAAAATTAATTTTTGGGGTCACCTACAATTACTACATTTCTATCTTTCTTTTTTGTTTTTTTTTAATCTCCATTGACAACTTTCCAATTTCTATTTTGAAATATAAAAGACAATATGAGACACTGCTGAGTGTCAGGCACTGGGCCATATATGATGTAATGAGAAATTTTCATTTATACTTACAAATGAATGACTTTGTGAAATAAATAGATCATTCCATGTTTCCCAGGATTCTATCTTCTTCTGGATCCTCAAACACCAGTACTTTGTGTCCCTTTTATGTGTTGTTATATCCCTTGCCTGGAATTTTCTCTCCTGCATTTTTCCATTGAGTAATCCTTTACTTTCTAGAATGCTACTACCTCAGAGGTGATTTCCCCAGCTAAACAAATTTCCCTTTATCACTTCCACAGCAACATTTTCTCTTTCTTTCCATATTGTAACACGCAGTTACTCTTTTGATTTGCCTGTGTAATTGCGACTTTTGGTCTGTTTCTTCTTTCTTTTTTTTTTTCTTTCATTTAAAAAAATAAGTTTATTTAGCTCACAGTTTTAATCTAAGGTGATGTGGTCTCATCTGTTCAGGCCTCTTGTGAGGACCCTTTGGTCAGATCACAAACAGAGAAGAAATGAAAAGAAATTGTATGCAAAAAGGCACCTAATGCACAAGGTGGCCTCAGTATTTAAAAAAAATTTTTTTTTACTATTCTTATTTGCTATACACATTTGCAGAGTACATTTCATTTCATATTACATATAAAGAACACAATTTTTCAAGTTTCTGATTTAATAAAAGTATTTTTACAATAATTGTGTCTTCATACATGTATTTAGAGTAATCATGGATAACTCAGTCTGCCATTATTCCTATCCCCTTGCCCCCTCCCCTGTCTCCCCTCTCTTTGTTCTATTTAAAGCTCTTTCATTCCTCTCATTCCCTCTCTTGCCTTTATAAGTTAGTATCTTCATATCAAAGAGATCATTTGACCTTTGGTTTTTTGGGATTGGCTAACTTCACTTAGCATTATTTTCTCCAAATCTATCCATTTGCCTGCAAATGCCATGATTTTATTCTCTTTTAGTGCTGAGTAGTGTTCCATTGTGTATATATACCAAAAGATTCCCTATCCATTCATCCGCTGATGGGCATCAGGGTTGGTTCCACAATCTAGCTATTGTGAATTGTTGCTGCTATAAACATTGATGTGGCTGTGTCCCTGTAGTAAGCTGTTTTTAAGTCCTTTGGGAATAGGCCAGGAGTGGGATAGCTGGGTCAAATGGGGGTTCCATTCCAAGTTTTCCTAGGAATCTCCATACTGCTTTCCATATTGGCTTCACCAATTTGCAGTTCTACCAGCAGTGTAAGAGTACGCCTTTTCCCCCACATCCTTGCCAGCATTTATTGTTGGGTTTTTTTTTTTTTTTTTTTTTTTTTTTTTTTTTTTTTGGATAGCTGCCATTCTGACTGGAGTGAGATGAAATCTTAGAGTAGTTTTGATTTGCATTTCTCTAATTGCTAGAGATATCAAACATTTTTTCATATATTTGTTGATTGTATATCATCTTCTGAGAAGTAGCAGTTTAGTTCCTTTGCCCATTTATTGGTTGGGTTATTTGTTTTTTTTTGGTGTTAAGGCTTTTAATTGCTTTATAAATCCTTGAGGTTATTGTTCTATTGATGTGATTGTGGTAAAGATTTGCTCCCATTCTATAGGTCCTCTATTCACCTCACTGATTGTTTCCTTTGCTGAGAAGAAGCTTTATAGTTTGAATCTATCCCATTTATTGATTCTCGTTTTTAGTTCTTGCGCTATAGGGGTCTTATTGAGGAAGTTGGGACCTAAACCAACATGATGGAGATTTGGGCCCACTTTTTCCTCTATTAGGTGCAAGGTCTTTGCTTTAATTCTGAGGTCCTTGATCTACTTTGAGTTAAGTTTTGTGTATGGTGAGAGAAAGAGATTTAATTTCATTTTATTACATGAGGATTTCCAGTTTTCCCAACACCATTTGTTGAAAAGGCTGTCTTTTCTCCAGTGAACATTTTTGGCACCTTTGTCTAGTATAAGATAACTGTAGGTGTCTGGGTTCGTCTCTGAGTCTTCTAGTCTGTACCATTGGTCAACTGGACTATTTTGATGCCAATACCATGCTGTTTTAGTTACTCTTGCTTTGTAGTACAATTTAAGGTCTGGAATAATAATGCCACTTGCTTCATTCTTCTTGCTAAAAATCGCTTTGGCTATTCTGGGTCTCTTATTTTTTCCAGATGAATTTCATGATTGCTTTTTCTATTTCTATGAGGAATGATATTGGGATATTTATTGGTTCTAATGGTCATTTTGAGAATATTAGTTCTAACTATCCATCAACAAGGTAGATCTTTCCATCTTCTAAGATCTTCATTAATTTCTTTCTTTAGCGTGCTGTAGTTTTCATTGTAGAGGACTTTCACTTCTTTTGTTGATTCCCCAATTTTTTTTTTTTTTTTTTTTTTTTTTGAGGCTATAGTAAATGGGGTAGATTTCCTAGTTTCTCTTTCTGAGGATTTGTCACTGATGTACAGAAATGCCTTTGATTTATGGGTATTGATTTTATATCCAGCTACTTTGCTGAATTCATTTATTAGATTTGGAAGATTTATGGTGGAATTTTTTGGATCTTCTATGTATAGAATCATATTGTCTGCAAAGAGTGATCATTTGAGTTCTTCTTTTCCTATCCGTATCCCTTTAATTTCTTTTGTCTGTCTAATTGCTCTGGCTAGGTCTTCAAGAACTATGTTAAGTTGGAGTGGTGAAAGAGGGCATCCCTGTCTTGTTCCAGCTTTTAGAGGGAATGTTTTCAATTTTTCTTCATTTAGGATGATGTTAGTCCAGGGTTTAGTATGGATGGCCTTGACAATGTTAAGGTATGTTTCTGTTATCCCTATTTTTTCTAGCATTTTTTAAAAAAAAATATTTATTTATTTGCTTTAGTTGTACACAATTCGTTTATTTGTATGTGGTGCTGAGGATCAAACCTGGGCCGCGCACGTGCTAGGCGAGCGCTCTACTGCTGAGCCACAACCCCAGGCCTTTTCTAGCATTTTGAACATGAAGGGATGTTGTATTTTGTAAAATGCTTTCTCTGCATCTATTGAGATGATCATATATTTTTTTATCTTTGAGCCTGTTGATGTGATGAATTACATTTATTGATTTCCTTATATTGAACCAAACTTGCATCTCTGGAATGAAGCCCACTTGATCGTGATTGTCTTCTTGGTGTGTTTTTTGTATTCGATTTGCCAGAATTTTATTGAGAATTTTTGCATCTATATTCATTAGAGATATTAGTCTGAAGTTTTCTTTCTTTGATTTGTCTCTGGTTTTGGAATCAGGGTGATATTGGCCTCATAGAATGAGTCTGGTAGTGTTTCCTTTTTTTCTATTTCTTGAAATAGTTTGAGAAGTATTGGTGTTAGTTCTTCTTTAAAGGTCTTGTAAAACAACTGTGTATCCATCTGGTCCTGGGCTTTTCTTGGTTGGTAAGTTTTTTATGGCATCCTCTATTTCTTTGCTTGAAATTGACCTATTTAAATTGTGTATATCATCTTGATTTAGTTTGGGCATATCATATATCTCTAGAAATTTGTTGATGCCTTCAATATTTTCTATTTTATTGGAGTAGAAATGTTCAAAATAATTTCTAATTGTCTTCTGTATTTCTGTAGTGTCAGTCGTGATATTTCCTTTTTTATCGTAGATATTGGTAATTTGTGTTTTCTCTCTTCTTCTTCTTCTTTTTTTTTTTCATCTGGTCCTGGGCTTTTCTTGGTTGGTAAGTTTTTTATGGCATCCTCTATTTCTTTGCTTGAAATTGACCTATTTAAATTGTGTATATCATCTTGATTTAGTTTGGGCATATCATATATCTCTAGAAATTTGTTGATGCCTTCAATATTTTCTATTTTATTGGAGTAGAAATGTTCAAAATAATTTCTAATTGTCTTCTGTATTTCTGTAGTGTCAGTCGTGATATTTCCTTTTTTATCGTAGATATTGGTAATTTGTGTTTTCTCTCTTCTTCTTCTTCTTTTTTTTTTTTTTTTTTTTTTTTTTAGTTAGCATACCTAAAGGTCTATCAATTATATTTATTTTTTTCAAAGAACCAACTTTACGTTCTGTCAATTTTTTCAATTTTTTTTTTAGTTTCAATTTCATTAATTTTATCTCTGATTTTAATTACTTCCTGTCTTATACTTCTTTTGGGGTTGATTTGTTCTTCTTTTTCTAGGGCTTTGAGATGTAATGTTAGTTCATTTATTTGTTGAGTTTTTCTTTTTTGAAGGAATGAGCTCCGTGCAATGAACTTTCCTCTTAGTACTACCTTCAGGGTGTCCCAGAGATTTCGGAATATTGTATCGTTGTTCTCATTTCCCTCTAAGAATTTCTTAATCTCCTTCTTGATGTCTTCTGCAACCCATTGATCATTCAATAGCATATTATTTAGTCTCCAGGAGTTAGTGCAGCTTTACTTTCTTTTTTTATCATTGATTTCTAATTTCATTCCATTATGATCTGATAGAATGCAAGGTAGTATCCCTACTTTTTTATATTTGCTTAGAGTTGCTTTATGGCATAATATATGGTCTATTTTTGAGAAGGATCCATGTGCTTCTGAGAAGAAAGTGTACTGGCTTATTGATAGGTGATATACTCTATATATGTCAGTTAAGTCTAAATTATTAATTATATTATTGAGTTCTATAGTTTCTTTGTTTAACTTTTGTTTCAAAGATCTATCCAGTGGTGAAAGAGGTGTGTTAAGTCACCTAGAATTATTGTGTTGTAGTCTATTTGATTCTTGAACTTGAGAAGAGTTTGATTGATGAATGTAGATGCTCCATTATTTGGGGCATATATATTTTATAACAGTTATATCTTGTTGACCTATGATTCCCTTAAACAGTATAAAATGTCCATCTTTATCTCTTTTGGCTAACTTTGGCTTGAAGTCTACTTTATTTGATATGAGGATGAAGACCCCTGCTTGCTTACGTAGACCATGTGAGTGATACATTTTATCCCATCCTTTCACCTTCAGTCTATGGGCGTCTTTTCCTATGAGATGTGTCTCTTGAAGGCAACAAATTGTTGGGTCTGTTTTTTTAATCCAATATATTAGCCTATGTCTTTTAATTGGTGAGTTTAGGCCATTAACATTCAATGTTATTATTGAGACATAATTTGTATTACCAGACATTTTTATATTTTTTATTATTTTTGGTATTTAGTTTGACTTTGTTTTTCATTTGGTTGGTTTTCCCCTTTGTTGTAGTTTTTCCCTTTGCAGATTTTCATTATTATTTTTCATTTCCTCCTCATGGAATATTTTACCAAGAATGTTCTGTAGAGCAGGCTTTCTTGTGGTAAATTCTTTTAGCTTTTGTTTATCATGGAAGGTTTTTATTTCATCCTCAAATATAAAGCTTAATTTTGCTGGATATAAAATTCTTGGTTGGAATCCCTCATCCTTTAGAGCCTGGTATATGTTGTGCCAGGCCCTCCTGGCTTTGAGAGTCTGGATTGAAAAATCTGCTGAAATGTGAATTGGTTTTCCCTTATAGGTAATCTGACTTTTCTCTCTTGTAGCCTTTAAAATTTTATCTTTATTTTGTATGCTAGGCATTTTCATTACAATGTGCCTTCGTATGGACCTGTTGCAATTTTGTACATTTGGTGTCCTATAGGCCTCTTGTATTTGATTTTCAAATTCATTCTTCCTTCTTGGGAAATTTTCTGATATCATTTCATTGAAGAGATTGTGCATTCCTTTGGTTTGAATCTCTGCACATACCTCTATTCCAATAAATCTTATATTTGGTCTTTTGATGGTATCCCATAGTTCTTGGATATTCTGTCCATGGTTTCTTACCATCTTCACTGTGAGTTCAACTTGATTTTTCAAGATTATATATTCTGTCCTCATTGTCTGAGGTCCTGTCTTCCAAGTGGTCCAACCTGTTGGTGATGCTTTCTATTGAATTTTTTAAGTGGCTTACTGTTTCTTTCATTTCAAAGATTTCTGTTTGTTTTTTTCTCAAACTCTCTCTTTCTTGAAGTAATCTTTTGCTACCTGGATTTGTTCTCTTATCTCTTTGTTAGTGTGATTGATGGTTGCCTGTATTTGATCCCTTATCTCTTTGTTGGAGAGATCAATTTTTGCCTGTATCTGTTCACTTAGGTCGTTTTTTAAATTCCTTATCATTTTAATTATGTATATCCAGAACTCCTTCTCTGACATTTCACCTACTGTGCTATCTATGATTTCTATTGTAGTATCTTGGTTTGTTTGGGGCATTTTCTCCCTTGTTTCCTCATGATGTTTATGTATTTTCCTCTCTTACAAGGTAAGCCTGAGGTATTACAACTTCTGCCCTTTTGTCTTATAAGGTCCCTCCAGGTTACCCAGAACCTCACTTCTTAGGGAAATATCAATATTAGATCTTTCAACATACCCAATGTGTGTCCATATATCAGTTTCTATTTTTATATTTACAGTTTTGTTGCTATAAACAGAAATGATGAGATCAGTTATATTATTCCATATAGTCTCTATTTTTGCGTGGTGGTTTACAGTATCTAATGATAGAAGGGGGGACTTAGAGGTTGGCTTAAACGTTTATGAAGTAAAATGTGAGAAAATAGAGGTATTAGATTATTTGACTAGTGAGAGTATAATCATTAGAATTTGGCTGTTAATAGAAGAAGCAAGAGATAGACAACCCCATGTAAGATTCCCTGTTAGTTCACACCATCATAACTGGTTGCACCTTTTGGTGCATCCTGGTCTCTAGGGACCTTAGTGATGTCTTACCTGGACCTTTTTGTTGTTCCTTGGTAGTAACCTTGTGAACTCATTTTTGTGGCAGTGGTAGCCTCAGGCCTATAATTATATTGGTGTTGGGTTGAGTAGCTAAGGGATCCCAGTTCAGTGTGTCTCTCTGGGCTGACATGGGTTGCCTCTTCAATTTGCTGGCGTGGAGTGGGCCTCTCTCTCCAGATCCCCTCCTGGCCACAGTGTGGTGGAGCAGGCAGTCTGGCTTTCTTCTCCCTACTCTCCTCCTCCTGGGTCTCCTCCCAGTCTATTTGTTTTGGTGGGGGTTGGGCAGGTGGGCAGCAGGGCCCTTACACAGGGTGGATACTGCAGTTCCTGGTCCTGGTGATGGCGTCAGCTGGTGGCTGGGCTGCTCCTTCTGGCGGGTGTCTGCTGTTTGTTCCAGTTGCAGCAGGGCAGGTCGCAGTTCCCCAGGGAATGGATGGGGCTCTTCCTCTGGTTGGGCCCTGTCTGCAGCAGGGATCTGGTATTTCCAGCCCTGAGGTGATGACTTCGTGAGCATGTGGCCAGGCAAGCTGGTGGCTGGGTTGCTCCTTCTGGTGGGTGCCTACTGCTTGTTCAGGTCGCAGCTGGGCAGGTTGCAGTTCCCCAGGGAATGGACAGGGCCCTTCCTCTGGTTGGGCCCTGTCTGCAGTGGGGAGCTGCTATTCCCAGCCCCAGAGGCGATGACTGTGTGGTCTCTTTCTTTAAATAGAATATGTGCTTTGTACATTCAGAGAGGAATCATGTTTCTTTCCATTCATGTACTGAGCCCACGCTAAAAAAAATTAATAAGTAATGCTTAATGTATCAAGCACTCTTCTAAATACTTTGCATATGTTCACTAATTTACTCCCACTAGATCCTCTCAGGACGCTACCTTTATCTTTAAATTGCAGATGAGGAGACAGAGACATAAATACCTTGTTCTTGGCCCTTTAACTAGTGTATGGATGGGTCAGAATTCAGCTTTAGAAATATGGCTCTAGAATATATACTCTTTTATTTAATTTGAGGGAGGAAGAGGTACTGGGGATTGACCCCAGGTGCCCTGAGCTACATCTTAGCCCTTTTTATTTGTGAAAGAATCTCACTAAGTTGCCCAAGCCAGTGTGATCTTGCAATCCTCCTTCATCCTTCAACCTTCCTGGTTACTGGGATTACAGTCATTTGCCAATGAGCTGGGAAGAATCCATACTCATAATAAATATAGTGAAAAAGTTATATATAAGAAATTAAATAAAAAAGAGAATTCTTTGATGCAATAGTAGATGATACCCTCCTTAGAATGCTGGTGGAATATCCCAAAATAACTTGAACTACAAGCAATAATGTCTCCTGGGTGTCCTTTGAAAGGTAAGAGTGATTTCAATGCCAGCTAAAATATATTGTTATTAGTGTTAAGGTATTAACATATCTAAAGAAAGAATGTGTCAATCATAAATATTATTCTGTAATAGAAATAAACAAAACAGAATAAAAGAATTCAGTAGGTGTTTCTAGGTCAAGGAAACCATCTCCTCTCCTTCTCCCTGCATTTGAAGAATGCATGTGTATGTGTGTGTGTATGTGTGTGTGTGTGTGTGTGTGAGAGAGAGAGAGAGAGAGAGAGAGAGAGAGAGAGAGAATTGTGGTAAAATAAACATCACAGAAAACCTAACATTTTAATCATTTTAAAGGCTCAACTGAGATTTCATAAAGATAACATAGCAGTCATTAGGATGTATAAGATCCAAAAGTCCTTATTTATAAATTTCTTGTTATATACAGCTTTTTAGCAAGCACAAATTGAAAGATGAGTAAGAGCAAGGATTGGATGGAAAGGTAAAAAGACGAAACTTCCCTGCATTTCCTTGAACAATTTTCCTAAGTGTCAATTCCAATGCGATATGGGTAGTCTTAAAAATAGTGGAAGAACTATGTACAATGTTTATCTTCCTCAAAGAATGAATAATTTTCTTTGAAAGCAATCACATGTGTGTTATGGCCTAAGTAAATGTAACTTATGAGGCAGAGAGCACTGTGTTTAATTCATTGTCACCTTAGCTTAGGTGTCTTAGCAGTCAATAAAAGAATTGTCCAGGTGAATATCTCTTTTCATTACCTTGATTTGGCATTCCTATGAACATTTCACCTTTGCATATTTGAACTATTGCATGTATAGGTTTGTATACAGTATTTAATCAAGGAAATTCCCTGATCTACAGAAAACTTTTGACTACATGCTCTCTGACATTTACAGACACACCCTTGGGGGATTAGGCTGCTTCTTGATTAAACTCCTGTAAATTTTTAGTGTCATAGGAAAGCACTATATGGGTTCAGTGTGGTTTTCCACTTGGCCCACACATAACATTTTCATCACAATAGGTGTTACAGATTTTGAACATGAACAGGAAGACTCATTGATGCTGCCATCCATGCTCTCAAGCCAGTTGTCTTGCTACAGTCCTAGAAGCAATAAAATTTGCTATGCAAAGATTTAGTGTAGATGCTTGTGTTTCTTTCTGATGTATGACTCCATGTCCACTTTGCTGTCAAAGTGTCTATCTCACTAAGGAGGTTCTCAAGCCAGTCTTTTAATTTGTACCTATAAGTTATTGAATTTGCCAGATCTGAAACTCACATCCAGGGCTTCTGTGTATTCACCTTGTACCTGCCACTGCACTGCACTGGAATCCATTTGAAATTAAATCTGAGATAATAGAAATCAATGGGTCTACAATCTAGCTCCCAGTTTTAAAACAAGTCATGTTTTTTACTTTGAACAATTTATTGTCATAACATAATTTGTAATTTATTAAGAAGAATCTGCATGGTATAAGTACATTTTTCATGACTTTACATTTCTAAATTGGGAAGAACAATACTTAAAAAAGTATGCCAATGATATTTGAACACCTGATGTTAAATTTTATTGTGATATTTTTAGACAGAAAAATAGAAAAATTCCACTGGAATAGTTTGTATATATTAGGTATTATTTATGTCTTGATGCATTCTAGTTGACTATACTCCCAATATTTTGTGGAGGGCCTTTAATCATTATTATGTATCCTCAATTCAGTTTTCTTGAAAAATTAGATTCTTTAAAAATATTTTTGCAATATATTCTTTATAACATTTTTCAAAGACAAGTGTAAGGCACCACTTGTAAAGTTATGATGTCCCATTATTACTTATATACAAAATATTTTGAACTAGTACATAAATATCTGTTAGTTAATACTAATAGTTTCTGAGCTGAGAACAAGGCAACAAAAAGAGAAAGTTTCATCTGATTATGAAAACCTGTATTTTATAATGTGTATATTTTTGGTTAATGGCACAAGCTCCTATTTTAAATGAAGAAAATCTTGAAGTAAAGTAAAATACAGTGGTTTCTAGTGCATTTTAATGAATGAGATATCCATGAAAAAAGCATAGAAATCCATTGGAAAAACTTGGCTCCTATATTGAAGGGGTGAAGGACTAAAATGCCTCATTATGTTCTAGGTTGTGTGACAAATGGTTTTATACATACTTTATCTTTCTTATTAGGATTTTTTGGAGAAAACTTATTCAGATTCACTTCTGCATCTTGTACTGAGTCTTTCACAGTGAATTGTATACATCTCATGAGCAATATATCAAGATATAAGTGGGATGATATAGAACATTACTAACATGCTGAAGCCATTTTAAGGTCTAGCTGAAGACTGAACTCTGTGAATACTGTTATAATGAGTTTGCAACTAATTTTCAAATGAATACTTATTATTAGGAATAATTAAATAGGAGGGAATATTTTTACATCCAACATGTTACCACAATTTAAGGACCATAAATTGATTTTCATGTGAGAAAAACTCATAGATTAAAGATAATGTACATACACAGGTACCAGAAAGAACATTTATTGTGAAATATTAAATAACTCAAAATCTTGGGTTTTAAATAAAAGGGATTTGGTTATATGTTGTGGATTGAATTTTCAAACTGATTATCTTTAGGAATTCTTCAACTATTAGGACATCGTTCCTCATCAGTGAAACAAACTTCTTTTGGAAAAGATGAAAGGAGAACAACTTATGCATTGAATAATATCCATAAGGGTTTACTATGTGCCCCTACTGCTTTAAATATTTGGAATAAAACAATAAACAAAAATCTCCACCCACATGGAATTTATATTCTCCATGGTAAGCAGAAATGTATTTTAGATGCTATGCAATGTTTTGGTAGATAGTGATATGCTATCAAGAAAATTAAAGCCCAGAAATCAGCCAAAGAGTGAGAAGGTGACTGTTTTACGTAGAGTGTTCCAGGAGGGTATCTGTGGGAGGCAATATTGAAGCAGACACTCATACTGTGAAGAAAGAGAACCAAGTAGAATAACACTTCAGTGAAGAGTGAGGGCTCTGGGTTTGAAACCTGGAGGACTAATAGCCAGAGGCTGGTGTGGCTGAAACCTAGAAAAGAGGAGAAAAGAGAAGAATGAACTGGGGTCTTACCACATGCTGACTCATATACTATTATAAGGGTCATGGATTTTATTTCAAGTGAAATTAGAAGACAGTGACAGTTTTTTGAAATATATTGTTTATTTGTTCTTATTAGTTATACATGGTAGTAGAATGTATTTTGACATATTATACAAATATAGAATATAACTTCCCATTTTCTTGGTTGTACATGATGTAGAAGTACATTGGTTTTGTAGTCATATATGCTCATAGGATAGAAATGTCCAATCCATTTTCCTGTATTTCCTATTTTCATCCCTTTCCCTTCCCTGTATTACCCTTTGTCTAATCCAAAGTACTTCTATTCTTCTCTACCCACCACCCACTTATTGTGAGTTAGCATCTTCATATCAGAGAAAACATTCTTCCTTTGTTTTTTTCTTGGGGGGGATGGGATTATTTCACTTAGCAAATGCCATAATTTCATTCTTCTTTAGGATGAGTAATATTCCATTTTATATATGTACCACATTTTCTTTATCCGTTCATCTGTTGAAGGTCACCTAGGTTGGTTCCATAATTTAGCTATTGTGAGTTGAGCTGCTATAAACATTGATGTGGCTGTGTCACTGTAGTATATCAATTTTAAGTCCTTTGGTATATATTGAAGAGTGGGAAAACTAAGTAAGATAGTGGTTCCATTCCTAGTTTTCTGAGGAATCTCCATACTGCTTTCCGTAGTTGTTTCACCAATTTGCATTCTCACCAGCAATGTATGAGCATACCTTTTCCCCCACATCCTTGTCAACATTTATTGTTGCTTGTATTTTTTATAATTTACGAGAGTGAGATGAAAATCTCAGTCATTTTAATTTGCATTTCTCTAATTGTTAGAGATATTGAGAATTTTTTCATATGCTTGTTGACTGGCCACACTTCTGTGAAGTGTCTATTCACTTCCTTTGCCAATCTATTGATTGGATTATTTGGAGTACTGATGTTAAGTTTTTTGAGTTCTTTATATATCTTGGAGATTAATGCTCTATCTGAGGTCCAGAAGGAAAAGATTTTCTCCCATTCTGCAATGGTACAGAATTGAAGATATAGAGACAAAAAACCACATAAATACAATTATCTCATACTAGACAAAGGTACCAAAAACATACATTGGAGAAAAGATAGCCTCTTCAATAAATGGTGCTGGGAAACCTGGAAATCCATCTGTAGCAAAATTAAATTAAAACCCTCTCTTTCTCACCCTGTACAAAACTCAACTCAAAGTGGATCAAGTATTTAGACACTAGAACAGAGACTCTGCACCTAACAGAAGAAAAAGTAGGCCCAAATTTATGTCAGCTTAGGAACTGACTTCCTTAACAAGATTCCTAAAGTATGAGAAGTAAAATCAAAAGTCAACAAATGGAATAGAATCGAACTAAAAATCTTCTTCATGGCAAAGAAAACAATCAAGAATGTGGCAGTTTTGATCTGTGGAGGGAACTTCATATGATTTGGATATTAAAGGATCACTCCAGAGTAGATTGATCATAGAAGGGTAGTAGTCAGGAAATGGGACTTGGTGTTGAACTTATCATGTTCATCCAGACACGGAATTATGATGGACTTAAAGGGGGATCACTGGGACACAATATTAGATTCTGGTTATATTTTTGAATTAAAGCAGGCAGTATCTGTGGAGATTAGAAGAAAGCAAGGAGTCTACAGGAGTTTTGTGATGTGCTTAGCACACATATGGTGATTTTTTTCCTCAGCAATCCTTTAATGATTCAGAATACACATAACTTGAAAAGTCTCAGGGGGAAAGATGAGCCTGGAAATAAATAATAGATTAAGATTTATCTTTTTTTGGTACTGGGGATTGAACCCAGGGGTACTTGACTACTGAACCATATTTTCCTCACTACTTTTTTGGTGCGAGGTGTGTTTTTGCTTTGGGAGAATCCTTTCAGTCCAGTGATATATAAAGATATATAAAGAACTCAAAGATATATAAAGAACTCAAAGGCTTCTCCATACAAATTCTCAAGTCCTCAATCCATCAAGTATTTCCTTTTCTCTTTCAGTTTTAGCCTCTTCTGTACATTAGGTTTCTGCTGTCAGTATTACCTCATACTTTCATCTCTAAAAAATACATATCCTAAACTCTCTTTCTTTCTTTCTTTATCTATAGCAAACATATAGAAAATATAGGGAAATTCAGGTGGTACAAGTAATATGACTATAAAACCTTCATAATGACCACAGTTATAAAGAGGAACACAAAATAGTATTGATTAGTATATGGAATGAAAGGAAGTTTCATATACTATTGGTGTTATGTTCACTGTCTAAAAATAACTTAGCTTTACCTAATATATTAAAGTTGGGCATACCCTACAAATGACTACCCACAGACATGCATGTACATGTTCATAGATAGACATGGAAAATAATGTATTAACATACCATTTATAACAACCACAAAACCAAAAAATAATGAAAATTGCTGTGAATGTTAGAAAAAATAAACAATTTGTGTCATGTTCCTATAATTGGAGAGCATTCAGTGTACAAGTGAATAAGCAGAATCATGCCGACAGCAGGGTGGATATCAAGAACACAATGGTGAGTGTAGAGCAAAGAGTGAAGGAACGTCACTGTCATAATTCCACTTACATAACTTAGAAAACGAAATTGAGCCATTCCCTTTAGGCTTGCATGTGAAACTAGGAAAAAAAAAAAGGAGTGATTGTTATTAAATCAAGATACTAGGTGGGTTGGGCAGGTAAGAAAATTATTAGGAATGGGCACCAAGAGCCTGGTTCTTAGGAGAAACATATTAAATGGCAGCTATCAAGTAATGTAAATAGCATAAAGATCAGTCAAGTAGAAGAAGGGGAATGGTACGCGGGAGAAGAGAAGTACTGGGGACTGAATTAGAGCAAATTATAATCTATGCTTTTATAATTACATCAAAATGAATCCTAATGTTATGTATAACTAAAAGAACCAAAAAAAAAAAAAAAAAAGGTTTGAAGAAAGTTTAAAAATAATAATTTCCAGGTGGTGACAAGAAATTTCCAAATAAAAACAATGATTCCATTCATCTTACGTGTCAATGGAATCTCACACACTCATGTAATTATGTCCACCAATGTCCATCCTTCCAGCAGCAGCCTCTGGACCTTCTAAGAGTAGCAGGAACAGATCTACAGACTATGCTTGGCTAGTACACTTAAAATGAATCCAATATTTTATCCTGCTCTTCAATACGACTAAATTTGACTTTTACTGAGGAAAACATTTTTTTTTTTTTTTTTTTTTTTGGTCTTTAGAGCCAAACCTATTTAACACTTAAATGTTTTATTTCTCTTATGGTTTTGCAAATATTAACTCATTTTAATCTCAAATGAATTGATATTTATCTCAATTGTTGAGATAAAATGAATTAGATATTATTGCTATTTCACTATTTCAGTGATGAGGAAAGTTAGACAAAGAAAAGTTAAGAAAGCTGTCCAGCATCGTATACATCATATTGGTGAAGGCGGGTTACAACTCTGATAGCCAAGCTCCAGCAGGGGGAATCTCAGGCACATCATGTAGCCATTGGATGTGCAGCTGCCTGGACTAAAGAGATATCAAGGGTAAAGACAAACTAAGAAACCAACTTGAGGGGTCCAGAAATGGAATGCTATTGTGAAGAGACCATGCCATTTCAAAACAGCGATATTATTTCTATCATCCTTTCTTTCCCACGAAATTTTACTTTTCCTCTGTAATTTCCCTGTCTCAATAAATAATATCATACTTCATCACAGGGCAACCATGAACTGGAATCTTTTGTTCTAGGGGTCAGTGACATTTTCTGTAAAGAGTCAGAGAGTGAATGTCTCTGGATTCATGAGCAGATGCTTTCTGTCAGAATGATTCAACTTTGTTACTGTAGCACAAAAGTTGGAATAGATGACACATAAAGAAGTGAATCTATGTTCCAAAAAAAATTGTTTATAAGAAAAAGGCTCTGGGCTGACAGCTATGTTAGTCTAACAATATACATCAAATTATGTACTCTGTTAGCTTCCTGCAATGTAGTACATTGTACATGGTTGATGTTCAATGCAAATGCAATTTTTTATTTTTATTTTTTTGGTACCAGGATTGGAATCTGAAGTGCTTAACCACTGAGCCTATTTCCAGCACTTTGTATTTTTTATTTTGAGACAGAGCCTCATTAAGTTGCTCAGGGCCTTGCTAAGTTGCTGAGGGTGTCTTTGAACTTTTAATTCTACTGCCTCAGCCTCCTGAACTGCTGGGATTACAGGTGTGTGCCGCCATATCCAGCTCAATTCACTGTTTTTGAATGAATGGCCTAAATTATCACACCATGTTAATTTGAAATTGCTTGCAAAGTAAAGAGGAGACAATTATTTCAGGTCAAATTTCTAAATGGCAGGTCTCAAGATTTCCCCAATTTTTTCATTTAAAATAAATATTTCTTAAGTCTTAAATCTAAAAGAACAAAACTGATATTCTTTATTTTTTGAATAGAAAGTGCCAGGCCTTCCACTCTCAATCATAAGTTGTAGATACAGTTATTTCAAGATTGCGGGTAATAAAAAGGGAGAAAACCAACTCTTTTGACATATGTCTGTTTCATTGGGAAGAAATTACTTTAGTGTTTTTCCAAAGGAAAATCTGTTATTAGCTAACCAGTAACAAAAATGTTCTTTTTTTCTTCCATAAACTAGCGCAATTTAATCACCCTGTTTGGATTATTATGTGCCAAATTCATGCACTGATATTTTGGTGCCTGTATATACATGTGGGAGAGGGATTTGGAGTGGGGTGTGGTAGCGAATATTCATAATACAGAACTCTGTTGCATATGTATACCAGGAGATATTTAATCAATTTTATCTTACTGATATAAAAAACAATTCTTTCTTCTTTGAAATATTTTATCTCTTAACTTACACTGTGAAATTTAATACATTTATGGAATGTCTGGTTAAGTTGTGTGGTTCTTTCAGGCATAAAGTTTCTTTCGTTTTTTATAATTTATTTATTTTTTATTCTAAATTGTTAGAAATGACACCTGAATGCATTACATTTCATATTATACTTATAGAGCACATTTTTACATATCTCTGGTTGTATTCAATATTGTTTTCTAAGAGTTTTTGGTCATTGCCTCTTATTCCACACCTTCCCCCTCAAAACACTCCTTACTCAGAACACTTCAATATGAGTGCTGGCTTTACCAATCCATTTGAATTTCTCAAACACATTTATATGCAAATACAATAATAGGTAGGTCTCAAAATGCATTGTCTAAGAATTTGGAGAGACATTAAGACTGGAGCATTCTATAATCCAAAGGAACACTTCAGATCTACTTTGGGTTGCTACTAAGGGAAGGTGAAGAAGAAATGATTCAAATTTGAGTCTAGGAATATTTGGGATAGGAGAAAATGAAATGAATATTTATAACACTATGTGCTTCATGTACCAGACCACATGCATTCTTCTTTCTTACATGATTTCTTTGTTTACTTCTAAATAATTTATTACTTTTAGGAATATGACTTTCAGTGGATACTATAATGATCCTTGCTGTAAGACTGGCTTAGGGCAGGACAGTTTCCCTGCATTGTGTATATGTGAATTAGATAAACAAAAAGGGTTATTTAATAAATTAGACATAGCTTAAACTCTAGTGTTATTAAACATACTTACCTACTTGATTAACTTTTTCTACTAATGCATTGATTTCTACTGGAATTTTTGTGAAGATAAACCCACAGTCCAGAAAGACTATTGTTGACCAGAGAAATGAAGAACCTTTTGAGTATGTCTCATGGTTTTACTTTGTAGTCCATCTTGAACTATATGGTTCAGTCTTGTCATTATTGTTTTGATCCTGCTTTCTTCATTTTTTTTTTCTTAAAGAAGCAGCAGAGAATGGTGGTTCCAGTAAGTTCCAGGGCAAGAAAGTCTTGCTTTACATTATAATTGCACTGCTTACTGTTTAAGTAGGATTTAGCCCTTTTCAAATTTGTGAAATGGGGACGTGGTAGTCTCTTTTTGATAAAGTTGAAAATGAAGTGTATTACAGATAAAAAAGTGATTATAGGACTGTGGATTAAGGTCAGTGGTAGTAGAGTGCTTAGCATGCAGAAGGTCCTGTGTTCAATCTTCAGAAATATATATATATATATATATATATATATATATTAGAATAGACTTAGAATAGCATTAGGGCTGTGATGTTTTACAATTCTACCATGTAGATTGCATGCACTGCAGATTGTTATAATGAAGGCTGAGCACAGACCTACACAATGTCCTGGGAGCCGATTATTGGTTGATATTTATTGCCATGTCTTCTTTTAATTCCTGTGATCTTTTAAACTTCTAATTGAAACTGCAAGAAGTCCTTATTCATATTTTTCAAGTTGTCCTCTAAAGTAGAACATGTTATGCTGATGGAGATTAAATGAATGTGTTTGAAAAGATCATTTGCAAAATGCCACCCACTCTTGTGCAAAACAAAAAATTACACAAATATTCTTCAGAGAGATTGATTCTTCTTATGAGCTTATGCTTGGTTGGTCCAATCATGAGCCAAATTGAAAGAAGTGATGTGATTCTCCTTTTGACCTGAGGCCTCCTGCCATGTTGGCTGACCCAGGGCATTCCTGAGAAAGATGCTTCTACAGGGTGCTGTGTCTCGTCACTAATTCCTTTCTCTTCCTAATGTGACTTATCACCAATCATCCATAAGCTTGAGCTGAGTCTTTTAGGAGGATTTAAATTTGTTTTTTCCCAGGAGAATTTTTTACCAAAAACATAATTACACATTGATCTGGTCACAAATCCTTATGTCAGTACTCATTTTCATCTCAGATTCTTTCAAAACCCAAGAGAATATTGCAAAGTTACAAAACAAAACAAAAAAGCATTGATTTCTATTGGCAATTTTTTTTCGTAGATTAAAGAATGAAGAAATTAAAAATGCCTGATTTTAAAGATGCTTTAATTTTTTATATTCATGTAAAAATTTATACACCCAGATTTAAACCATTATCTTTTGATGATTTTCTCCTCAGGCTTCAAAACTAAGGACATAGGTTTAAAAATCCTGAATTTCAGTACTAGCTCTGGTATTTATTGAGTATTTTCCTTATTCTTTTTGTATTTCATTTGCCTAATCTATAATATGAGGATAGTAATATTACTTACCTGATAGTGTATTTTATCTGAATAAAATAATTTATTTATAGAGACACAAGTAGCTTCTAATATATACATAAGGACTACTTTATATTCCTATATTACAGGTTAGTAAACTGAAGTACAGAGAAGAAACTCTTAATCTCTATTGGGCATTTTTTCTTGCCCAACTATTCATAGATCTTAACTATAAAATTAATTTAAAAAAATTAGTCTCATGTCCCAGGTTTTGCATTATGAGAAAAGTTGCTTTTCTGAAAAACTGGGCTTTAATTTTTGCCAATATTAGCAGTGCAGGAAACATGGCAAAAATGTTACCACAGTAAGAACTAACTTACTTATTCCCTTTCTTTCATGTACCATTAAAACACAACTGGATAAATAAAAACATAAGGGAGGAAACAAAATGTATAAGAAAGAAATGTTTGAATCTATATTATAGTACATTTTGAAATTTTAAAATGCATTGGAAAGTTGGACCTGAACATTAGAAGGGCGTGTTTTATTAATTGTTTGTAATGTCACTAGAAATTTTAAATGTCTTTTGTTAGGAAAAAAAAAGTTATTTTTTAACAAAAATATCTTTCCTGAGACTTATTACTATGGTATTTAGAACTCTGGTTAGAATAGTGTCTTATTAGTCAGAGAACTCCAGGTAGAACAAATACTGTGGGGAAGAAATTCAGCATTATCTTATATGTTATTCAGGATTCTATTCTCAGTTTTAAAGGCACTGGATAGGTATGTCCTACTCCCCTTCCTTCTCTGGGGCCTGGTATTTCCTAGGAATGTTGTCAAGTGACTAAAACCACCAGAGCAGCAAGGTCACTTGAACTTCTGCACTTGAACTATTGCCCTTCTCTGTTGCTCCTTGGAAAGCAAAGCACCAGACCTGAGTAAGGAAACTGCCTTTTTACTTATAATAAGATGTTTTTATGCTTGTGAGCATTGTGAAAAATAGTTTTGAGAGTCCTAAAATGAATCATTTTTAATTTTAACTTTCTCATAATTTTGTTAAGTAGAGTTCCCTGGTCTCTTTCTGAAGCCATATCAAATAACAAATAAATAAATAAATAATCAACTAATCAATCTATTCCTATTATTTTCAACTGGCAGGACTTTTTCATTGTTGGGCACTATTGACTTAATCAATCAATTGACTAGCGTGGTTATTCTTCAGGGTTATCCAGAGAAATAGAACCAGTAGGATATGTATATGGATGTATGAGAAGACTTATTATGAGAATTGGTTCACATGATTATGGAGAATGAGAAATTCCCATCACATGCTGAGTGCAAGCTGGAGAGCCAGAAAAGCTGGTGATGTGATTTAGTCTAAAGCCAAAGGTTTGAGAAAGAATGGGATGTGGGGAGCAGGCTGCTGGTGTGAAGGCTCAAGAACCCGAACTCTGACGTCCCAAGTCAGGAGAAGAAGGACTTTCTGGCTCCAGAAGATGAAGAATTCACACTCCCTTGGTTTTTGGTTCCATTCTGGCCCTTGAGGGAGCTGGTGATGCTTTCCCACATTACTGAGGGCAATATTCTTTACTGAGCCTACTGATTCAGGTGCTAATTACTTTCTGAATCACCCTCACCCTGAAATAATATTTAACTGGCTATTTCAGTATCCCTAAGCCCAGTTAATGATCACACATGCAACTAAATGGCATGGTATTGGGCATGTGCTACAAAATGTGCCAAGTGGTTGTTACTTACTTAATACTCACAATGAATCAATGAGGTAGTTATTATTATTGTTGTTGTCATTTGTAAGTGAGTAATGAGCAGCAGCAAGAGTGTGATTTAGTAACTGAGGACACCCAGCTAATAAGTGCAGTGCTAAAAGCTAAACTCTGATGCCCCTGCCTCTGAAGTCTGTGTTTTTACTCACAAGTGTCAATTCTCCCCTCTGCTTCCTGCCTTATTCTCCACTCACTTCGTTAACTCAGGCAACACTATATATTTTGAGCCCTGTTTAGAGTCCATGCACCTGGCATAAGAACCTTGTGCTAGAAAGAGTAGATATATGAATATTATGCTTTGCTTTCTATGAATTTTTCCTATTTATAATCTATAAATAACCTTGGAACAATCTCTTTATGCATAAAACATTTCATGAATAATTGGTATAATATGTAGGTAAATCCCATGTTACCTATAGGGTCAGAATATTTTAGTTATTTTTGAAAGTCTGAGGAAGATTACATATTCAATGAAAATTCCTTGATATAAGCCCATGTGTCTGAGTCATTATGTGGTCTTGGAGACGCATACTTGTTCTGGCAATTGACCTATCATGGTAGTGCTGTTAAACTCTGCCTAAGCTGAAGATTTAACACGTGGTAGAGCACAGAAGAATGTAATTCCAGTGGGTGCTATTTAGCATTCCTTTAAATCTGGATGCCATGAGATCATCAATGCTCAGTTATGGAGTTGGCAATTTTTTCATTCCCTGGCATCCTCTGCAGGCTATTCAGAGCTAGTAGGACATACTGGGAGTGCACAACAGGCAGGCACTGACACCTTGACATGTTGTGTGTTTGTATGTGTGTAACATTATCATTGTTCAAAGACTTTGGAAATGAGCTGCTCACTTGTATTATAGAGGCCTTTTGAAAATCCAGTCAGGATTGTGGCTTATCAGGGACTAGATACAATGGTATCTAGTTTTATACCTCCTAAATAAAATAAAAAGGAAATGAAAATGTTTTCACTCAGTTGAAACATTGAAGTTCAAACAGAATTTTAGAGCACAAGTTCTACATAATATTGATTAACTGTCTCTTATTGCAACATTCCATATCATAAAATACATAAGGTAACAGACGTACAGCCCATTCAGGTAAGCAGTTTTCTAAAAACATACACATATTTATTTTTTCACTTATTCATATTCATTTAATTTCATTCTTCAACAATATCTTGAACCTAAATTAGGTAACTGTGCTAGTTACTAGTGATGTAAAGGTAAATAAGACAAGACACTGGACTTTGAAGACATTATGGTTTCATAATAGAGACAGAAATGTAAGGAAATGATTGTAAGGAGTGTGATTAGTTACAGTGACTATCTGTACAAGACACATATGGCAACATTTTCCATGTCAGTATGAATATTTCATGAATATTATTTTCAATGGCCATTCATAGTACACTGTTAAGGAAATATTTTACCTTAGTCCTGACCATTTTTAAACTTTTGGAAATTTGTTTTTAGCCTAATATTACTATAAATGATACTCCAGTGAACATTTTAAAGTTTTTATTTCCCCTACATTTTCTTTTGGGGAAAATAATGCAAAGAGTTATTGCTAAGTCAATGGCTATCAAAATTGGAACATCCACAATACATATTAAAAATTGTTTGCCTCAAATGTTATGATTATATACCTTTCTAAATATACACAAAACTATTTTACTGACTCTTTTATCAATATTAAATTGTGTATTAAATATACTACATATTATATTTTAGTTTGAAAAAAGGCTTATAAATTTGACAATAAAAGTGAATTAAAAGAAATATTAATTTCTATTTTATTATTGATAATAGGTAATTTCTATTATTATCATTGTAATTATTTTGTTACCAGATATATTTTCTTTGGGCTGTGTGTTTTTCATTTGCTATATTATTTATTAAATTTCTAGTAATCTCTTGATTGGTTGTATGAATTATCTATGCATTAAAAATTAAAATTTGACTGTCATATATGCTTCAAATGCATTTTTATTTTTTTATGAACCCCCACAATAAAACAACAAATAATGCAAAATACTCATTTTTTTCTTTTTGACTCCCTTTTTTCTGTGAACAATAAAAATAATAAGAAGGTGTGGTGTGCATTAATGCACAGTCTTTTTTAGGCAGGGAAGAACACTGCACTAACCAACTACAAAGGGATTTGTGTGATAAAATCCTGAATACAGTGTTATGTGGATGACATTACATGATTGAAAATTTGCTTTTGTTCTTGACATTTACTTAAACCTGACTCAAATACTCTATCAGAAATGAGTGAACTTTGTGCACATAAGTGTGGGACATTCATGTAGGTGGATTCCTCATCTGAGTTTTTGTCTGCCTAGCTAATTTTTGTGTACCTATCATATGTAACCTTTTCAGTATTTTGGAAATACACTATCTTTCAGTGTAGGGGGTGGATGAAGAAGAAAGAATACATTTCCCATTGAATAAACCCTAACCTTATTTGCAGGGTGGGGGCTATGGCATCTGACCAAAGGTTGGCCCCCTAGGCCCTGTCTCACAGGAAGTTGGGCCACAGGAGTAGTTCTTTTGGCAGTGCCAGCAGCACCACAGGGCTCTCAGAATCAGCAGCTGTGTCCAGTGTGCACTGAAGGCAGAACTGAGCTGTGGAATCCCAGGATCAGTAGTAGCAGCAAGCTCTGCAGAATTATTTGGGTTGTGGCACAGGTGTCATTTTCTTTTCTTCTTCTTCTTTTTTTTTTTTTTTTTTTTTTCTTTTGAACTATTTTCTCATCCAGTCCCTTTGGGTCACTTAGTCATTCTTTAAGTTGACAAAATGTTTGACTTGCATGTTTTTGTTTTTCTGTTTTGAACTCAGATTATTGAGTTGATTTTTGTTCTTTGCGTTTGAGCCTCTTGACCAAGTACCATCACTAGTTAAATATGGATAAGGAGCATATATGATTCAGAAACATCCAACAACTTGAAGGCCTACTGGTTTTCTCAGACATTTATTTTCCAGAGATGGAAAGTGAGGTCTGGAGAAGTCAAACTAGTAAACGAAAACTCTCCTGCAGCTATTGGGTGGCCAAGACAAGGTTGGAACCTGTGTCTCGTTTTGGTCAATGTCCTCCTGAATGTACTTTCAGTCCTGGCTCATTGATTCAAATGGTAGTCTGACTTGTCCAAGTTTGTCTAGGTCACATCAATCACATGCTGCGTTTCTTAGGTACAGATTTGTTGGCTTTTCCTATCCCCTGCAGAAGAGGATCCCGCCCCCCTGCCCCTCCATGCTCCTAGGTTTTCTTCCTGGAGCCCTGCAAATTAATCTTACAGAAGATAAAATAGCAAGTGAAAAAACTATTAATTTAATGTAAGTTTTACATGATGGAGAGTCACCCAAGGAAAAGGCCTGAACAACGTGATGAGGAAACTTGTGGGAAAATGTGATAGGAAACGTGATAGAGTCATTCCTGTACCTGCCATTTCTTAAATGTCTTCATTTTAAAATAGTCAACATGCCAAGGTACATTATCTTGGGGTAGTGTTTTATAAATCTAACCATTTGGGTAATAACTCACACTGAGAGGAATACAGTGAATCTGGTCACTCTGATTTTTTCCCTTTTGCATCATTGTCTTGCACAGGGTCAGAAAAGCAGAGTATACCTAACAGATCTGTGGAACTGAAATGAAGCTCAGTTGTGTATGTGAAAATAAGCACTTTCAAAGTGAAATGAGTTTAATTAATTTAATCAAATAGATCATATATTACACTAGAATTTGGAAGATAAATAGATAAAACAGTTTCCTATTGTTCAAGGATCTACCCTTGTCCCTTTAGGCTGCTACAGCAAAATACCATAAAGCTTATAAACAGCAGAATTTTATTTCTCATAGTTTTGGAGTCTTGGTGGTCCAAGTTGGAGATATTGGCAGATGCAGTGTCTTGTGAAGGGCTGCTTTTTCACAGGTGACAACTTTCACTACGTCTTCATATAGTGGAAGGACCCAGTCAACTTTCTGATCTCTTTCACAAGCAACCTTAATTTTCTCTTATAGATACTCCTTCATACTGCCATCACCTTGGAGGTTAGGATTTCAACACTGAAATTTGGGGATGGGGATCAAACCTTTATACTTTAAATATAAAGCATGTGATAAATAAAATCATTTGACATTTTCCTCTGGTCTAATAATCTTCATACTGGTTAGCTCATTAACATGTAGTGAGCACAGTGAATTCATTTAATTTATTTTTTTTTAAAAATAATTCTCAATAGCTTTCAGAAAAATATGATATTTGCATGATTGAAGACTTGAATAGTATGAATATACTTTGTATACAAACAGTGTTATGTGAAAAGAGGCTCTATGTGTGTATTATGAACTGTGATGCATTCTACTATTACAAATACAACATTGAATAAAAAAATAAAAGAAAAAATATGAATCAGGTTTTTGAGCATGCTATAGGATTGACGTATTCATCATTTCTGGCTTAAAGAAACATTGGCTCAACTTGACTAACCATTTGGGTAATAACTCACACTGAGAGGAATACTAGGGTAATTAACACAATTTTGATACAGTTTCATAATTGCCTCATTCATTTTAATTTTGCATTCCTAGCAAGATTCTGGCAGTTTGAATCCCCAGGCCTCTTCCTGTGTGTTAGGAATTGCCCATATTTCCTTGGTTTCCCCAGAAGACGTCAGGCAGAAATTTAGGCCAAATATCTATATCAGGACACCAGAGTACTCCCTAATACTCAAGAGGAAAGTGCTTGGGAGTGACTTATGTGTCCTTCTGTGACTTTGAGAATGCATAGCTCATTCATACTACAGATTCAATATTCCAGTTACACAAAAATGTCAGATATGACTAAATGATTGATTTCAGTTGTATACAAATTTTCTTACTCAGAAATGTAAATTTATTTTTACCTTTTAAGATACAGAGCATATTTACACAGAAGTCTAATAACTTACGCTCTAAAATCTCTATATTTATCTCCAGTTTTACAGTCTAAATATTGATTAGTCTAAGTTTTGCATCAGATGTGAATTTACTTGAAAAAGCTAACTAAGAAGTGTTGCTTCCTGTTATGAAATTTCAATATAAGTGGAAAAGATATGGAAGGTGTTATTTATTAATGACTGCTAATGGCTCCTAAATGCAGTTTTTAGAGGAACAATTACTGCCTTATTTTGAAGTGTCAACAGAGGATTATTCTTTCATATGTCAATTGGCATTTTCTGCTTGGACATAGGTAGTCTTCAGTTTGTGACATTCTAATTCGCATTCTCCCCAGGTCATCACATTTTGACTCAGTTATCTAGCAGGCAGGGTGCAAAGGAACTGCCTTCAGGCTGTGGTTTTCTGACTATATATGAGTGGTTCCCTCCCCCATGCTCAAGTTGTGTTCCTGCAAATCAGCAGCTAAAAGTCAACAGCAACAGCAGATTCTCTCTATGGTGTTTTCACTGTTGTCCACTAGGTCAGAGGAAAGAGGGCCATGTGCTAACATACTGTGAAAAAAAAGAGAACAGTTTTTAGAAAATCACAGTCTTAGAAAAAGTGCTTTACATAACCAAGAGATATTTCAAAGTTAGTAAAATGTTTGTGAGGGTTATTTCTCTTTTGTAACTTTATTGTTAGTGCATTATATTTATACATAATAGTGGGGTTCACTGTGACACATTCAAAAATGCATATAACCCAATTTGCTCCATTTTACTCTTCAGTACTTCTTTGCCTTTTCCCCTTCCTCCCCCCACCATCCCCTTCCTTTAATCTACTGGTATTTCTTCTATTTATATATTTTTAAATTGGTGCATAATAATAATACGTATTGGTGGAGTTGGCTGTGATATATTTATACATTTACACAGTAACCATTGTACCTCCCTATCACCCTCCTCCCCCCCTTGATCCTTGGCTTCTATGCTCCTGTTTTCTTTTCTATTTTCATAGGATTCCTCACCCTGTTTTTTACTCCTTATGCCTCTCTAGCATCCACATATGAGAGAACAGTTTCAACCCTTCATTTTCTGAGTCTGGCTTGTTTCACTTAGCATGATGTTCTCCAATTCCACCTATTTACCAGCAAATGCCATAATATCATTCTTCTTTATGGCTGAGTAAACAATATATATACTGTTTATTTATTTTTTTAATCCAGTCATTGTGTGGGTTATTTCTTAAGAGGTATTTTGGACTTATTTTGAACACTAGCTACATAATGAGATAAACAAATAGCTCCCCAAAGTGCCACTTTATTTGGCATTGGGAAAGATCACAATGTACCAGGTTGAATAAAGTGAACAGAGGGTTATAAGTGCAGACTTTGGTGTTAGACTACTTGGGATGGAACCCTAGTTTCAATGCTATGTGACCTTGACCAAGCTACTGAACCACTCTGTGCCAAAGTGTCCACATTATTCTAATCTAACTATTATTATGTAATTCATAAATTATTTCTATAAATTAGATGAATTAACTGATATCACCTCTCTGGAGAGAACCTATTTAAAAAGTGTTAATGGTTATTATTATTATTTCATGCAATCTTAAAAATATCACTGAAAATAACCATTTAAATTTCTTAAGAACATTTTCAAATAATTGGTAAACAGAAACAAAAACAAAACCCCAAATTTAGAGATGGAAAAAATATGGGCTTATGACTAGGTTTGACTTAATTCTTTATCTTTTCAATGTGATACATTGGAAAGAGAATAAAACTTATGTTTGAATTCTGGTTTCTTTTTTTTTTTTTTTTTTTTTTTTTTTTTTTGGTACCAGGGATTGAACTCAGGGGCACTCGACCACTGGGCCCATCCCCAGCCCTTTTTTTTGTATTTTATTAGAGACAGGGTTTCACTGAGCTGCTAAGTGCCTCGCCATTGCTGAGGCTGGCTTTGAACTCGCGATCCTCCTGCCTCAGTCTCCCAAAGTGCTGGGATTACAGGCGTGCGCCACCACGCCCGGCTTGAATTCTGGTTTCTTTGTCTACTTACTAGCTGTGTGAACTAGACTAATTTACTCCTCTTACCATCAGATGTTTAATTTCAGCTATAAATATAATCCAACTTTATTTCGAAATACGGATGTGATATAGATAGCATAGGAATTGTTTATGGGCCAGTGCTCAGCTTAGAACAGCAACTTAACAGATATTTCTCTTTTTTTTTTTCTCTCTCTATCAAAATTAATATAATTTCATTTTATATAGACATAAAATATACCAATGTTCTATACCTTTAAAATGTAGCTTTATATTCATTAAATAAAAATGCTTGGGCCTGGGTATGTAGCTCAGTAGTAGAGCACTTGCCCAGCATAGATGAAGCCCTGTACTCAATCCTCTGCATCAAAACAAAACAAAAGATCAGTTACATGCTCAAGGTAAAAACAAATGTGAGACAAAAGTAAAGATGCAGAAATTACTTAAAATTCTAATATTCAAAGAGAATCACTTGTAACATGTTAGAAAGTAATATTTCTCCAGTTACTGCTCTATTCATTTATAAATATATAGGTTTGTGAATAGACTTTTATATAGTTTTACAAAATATCTTATTCTATAACTTGATTTTCTTTGCCCTGATAAATATATTGTGTGTATCTTTCTGGTTTAATACCTATAGACATTATTTTTATGGAGTGTATAGTATTTCATCTTAAGAATTTTTTGCATAGTTTATTTAACCAGCAACAAATTGATAGATATTTTAATTAATTCATCTTGTCTCTCTTAAAACAGTACTGTAACACTGCATTTATGTGTAACATACATGCTTATATACCTCTAGTGCTTGGGTAACTTCCTACATGTGGGTTCTAAAAGTGGAATTGTTACATTAAGGTGAACACACAGTTTATAATTCATGCTTACATTTCTTGGAGAATGAGTAAGAGCAAGCATCATATTATATGAAATATTTTTTCTTCGAGTTACTTTCCCGAATTCAGTATAAGTGGTACAATTATTTATCCATGGCATCCAACAATCTCTCAATGAATTTCACACAATATACTTATATTAAGTGTTATGTAATTTCATTTATATATATATTTTATTTATTGAAGCTTTGATAAATAGGAATATAAGATTTGATTCAATATGATATTTGTAGTAATTTATATTATATATTCAGCCTTAGGTCTTTCTGAGAGAATGTAGCAATTGCTCCATTATATTTTGAGGAAAAAACAGATTCAACTGAAGCCATTGAGGCTTAATTTCTCTTTTTGAAAATGTAGCCCACTGAATGTAAAAGGTAATGAAAATTACACCTGTGTGTATCTATTTATATATGTATGTGTACATGCATGCATACGCATAGATCACCCCTTGTTATGTTTGCATTGGGCAGAACCGTAGCTAGTTTTCTAGTCTCTATGCTCATAGGGGAGAAACACAAACTATTTACTGAATTAATATGTTGAGTTAAGCTGTGTTGTAGTACCAGTAGGTGAGTTGTCACATAATTTTCTTTTGTTCATTATTCAAGTTGTACACTTTACTATGGCATATTAACTCTTTAACAATCATCATTGTTGTATTAGTAAGTGTCTTTTCTGTAGAAATATCAAGGAATGGTGCAGCCAATGTGGAAAGCAGTATGGAGATTCCTTGGAAAACTGGGAATGAAACCACCTTATGACCCAACTATCCCACTGCTAGGTCTATTCCCAAAGGACTTAAAAACAGCATACTACAGGGACACAGCCACATCAATGTTTATAGCAGCACAATTCACAATAGCTAAACTTTGGAACCAAACTAGATGCCCTTCAATAGATGAATGGATAAAGAAAACGTGGTACATATACACAATGGAGTATTACTCAGCAATAAGAGAGAATAAAATCATGGCATTCGCAGGTAAATGGATGAAGTTGGAGAATATAATGCTAAGTGACATTAGCCAATCCCCAAAAGCCAAATGCTGAATGTTTTCTCTGATATAAGGAGGCCAATTCACAGTGGGGTTGGGACAGGGAACACAGGAGGATTAGAGAAACACTAGAAAGGTCAATGGGTAGGGAGGGAAAGGGAGGGGGCAAAAGGGTGAAGAAGGAAAAAAAAAAAGATGGTAGAATGAGATGTACATTATTACCCTAAGTGCATGTATGAAATCACGAATGATGTGAATATACTTTGCATACACCCAGAGATATGTAAAAATGTGCTTTATAAGTATAATATAAAATGTAATTCATTCTGCTGTCATTTAAAAATTCATTTGACTTGTCTATAAACAAATACTGGATGGATCTCTAACTCACGGTAGTCACATATTTCTGGTCATGTTGTGATGACTCTCTTGCTTGCTTACTGGCACTTGTGTACATTTATATGGGAGGTGATACAGGGAAGTAGGTAAGGATGTGAGCTGGACTTCCTGTACTCTGGTCCTGAAAAAGGCTTTTTTTGAGAATGACTTTGCCTCTCCATGCCCCATGCTATCTTTAAATATGGAGCTACCAAGAACAATTACTTGATAGGATTACTGTGAGGATACATGAGTTAAGACAGAAAAGCCCTTAGAATAGCACCTGGACCAAAAGGCTAGTCACATCAGCTAGACTCCCTCCACACCTGCTTCCATTTCTCCTTCCTTTCATATCAATAAGCCTTCAAAACTTGAGTTATGCAATATTTTCACATTAGTGTTATAGTTTTCCTTCTTCTATCTACTAACATAAATTTCTTTTCATCTTATAAGTATAATGAAGTCATATTCTTTTTATGATAATTGCAAGGAGGCAGCAAACCATGTGGCAAAGCACAAGAGTTTTAGAATCAGAAATAATTGAGTTTAAATTCTGGATGATCACGTATTCTGTGACCTGGGAGAGTTTACTAAGGATAAGTTCTAATAATACAAAGATAATTTAGATCTTTTCTTTTGTGAACCTGTGCATTATCTGGGTATAGTGACTAAAACATGGTGGATGTTCACAAGCAGTTATTTTCTCTAAAAGATGTAAAATTCTTAATGACAGCAGTATGCTTTATTTACCCGTGTAAATAAACCCCTATTAGGGTTCAACTCAGCCACACATGTGCTCAATTTTACTTAGATAAATTGACACACTTACCAGATAAACTGGCATCAGATCTAAACTTAAATGATATCATTAGTACAGTTCCCATTTATCCTCTGAACTGGTTCTATTTTCAAGAAAGCACTCCCTTCTTTGTATGAAGACAATTGTAAACAAATCTAGGTTCCTATATTTTCAATAATGGCAATAGAAATAAAATGGTGTTTTTCTTTCCCCAAAAAAATGCCAGCCAATGCTCAGTGTGGATTTCTACTGGGTCAGGTTATTTAGACATGCCTTTTCTGGAGCTAGAGCATTCTCACCAACACTGAAGAAGCAACTGCTATAAAGGGAAATGTGGGACTCCAACCAGAAAAAGTGTGAGAGGTTGTGGACAGGTCATCGACAGGTGTGAAGTGCCTTATTTTAGCAGCGATCTACCCTATAATTGACTCCTGCTTCTGCTGGTGCCTAGATAGGACCCCATGTTTCACCTGAATGTCCCCTCCCTCTCCCAGTCACTGACCTTCACAATGAAAAGTCCAGATAAGTGGTTAAAGTTCCTCTTTCAAATCAAGAAGGACATATTGTCTGAATATTTGTGACCTCCCCAAATTCAAATGTTGAAAATTACCCCCTAAAGTGATGGTATCAGGAGGCAAGGCTTTGGGAAATGATTAGGTCAAAAGGGAGAAGCCTTCCTAAATGGCACTAATGGCCTTATAAAAGATACCCAGAGAGCTAGCTAGCTCTCTCCACTGTGTGAGAACTCAGCTATTAGCCATCTTTTATGAACTGGGAACTGGGTACTTACTAGATAATGACTATTCTGATTGTGGTCTTCCTAGCCTCCAGAACCATGACAAATAAACTTCTTTTACTTATATGCTACCCAGCCTATAGCTCTTTGTCATAGCAATCAAAATTGTCTAAGACAGAGGAGTGGTTAGCAAAGATAGAGTTGATATTAAGTTCAAAGAACATTCTGGGTGTGTCACTTTCACACAGATATTATTTAAAGAGAAAGGGAGTTTAAAAAGAATGAAAAGAAAAAGATCTTTATATTACAGGCAATTACATTTAGTGGTTGATTAAAGGGGTTTTATTGATTCGACAAATATGTGAGTCCCTGTGAACCATTGAACCTTGCTCTTTTGTTTATCAAATGAACAACCAGATCCAATGTTACCTCTCTGTTCTAATAATCCCTGTCTTTTCTTCAAAACACTTTTGAAAATATTTTGTTAACAATATATGTGTATGTTTGTTTGTAGTCTGTCTTAATACATTCCATAAGGGCACAGAGTATATTTGCTTGGTTTTTATATTCCAGGATTTCTCAAGTTCAGCAGTACTGACATTTTTGGGTCAGATAAATCTTTGTTGTGTGGGCTTGTCTTGTGCATAGTGGGATGTGAAGCAGGGTCCCTGACCTAACTTATGAAATGCCAGTAGCATCCCAGCTCATCTCCAAAGTTATTGCAAGCAAACTTTCTCCAGATATTGCCCAATGTTTCATGAGAGGCAAGACTGCTTCTAGTTGAAATCACTGGTGTGTGCCCAGTACCCAGAATAGAGCATAGCACATGGAAGACAAAGACTATTATTTATGTAAAAAATGTATGGAACACTGTTTTGTTAGGCAGTCTATCTCTTGCTCTTCTGCCCTAACACAGGTAATTACCCAAGGATGAAATGCAAGGATCACTTCAGAAGGAAATTCTCAGTAAGATGTTCTTTTTTTCATTTTGCTTTTCATAGTTGTGTTTTTCTCCTTTTCTCATGATTTATTTTAGTAATCTTGAGACTATATTTGACATTTTACTGCAGTCAATCACTCTATTGTTTATGTGCATGGCATCTTAAGTTTTCATTTTCTTTAAAAGAGAAATTGATATCTTCTTTGACAATTGGACAGCAAAATTTTATTTCTGAAGTGTGTTAGGAATTTTTTATTTTTCTTTATGTAAGATTAGGCTGGTTTGGACACACATCTAAATGAGAAATAAAATGAATAGTATTTCAATCTACTGTTTTTCTTTACATTTCATGTTCAATGTCATGGACCAGCAGTACTCAGCAGAGTTCCGTTGCAGAAGTGGTGTTGAGCTGACTGCATTGAAGCCCTGGCACACACTGAAAAAGGTTTGGGTGTCTGTCTCAGTGCTTCTTGTTCAACCATTCTGGGGTATTCCCAGGAAATCTGTGTTTTTAAGAAAGCACCCAGGGGATTCAGAGAATAACCTACTTTGGGAAATATTTTATAGTAGAAAAACTCTATACATATGTCATGAATTCTCTTATGAAGTCTCCCACTAAGGAGTTATTTTAATCCCTATGTGACCTTCAACTGGCCAGTAGTCAAAGCTGAGCTGTCAATTCATTACTACTTTGCTGAGAACAAAGGCAGTACTAAACTATATATATGGCCTATTGAAAACTCAGTTTCTCTATTTGCAGTTGCACTGAATGTTTAATTATCTTTTTATGATAATAGCAGTCCATGCCCCTTGCTTCTTTTAATGACTGCAGAAAGTGAATTGCAGGTTTTCAGGTCCTAATTGGATCATGGACTGAACAATTAGCTGCTTGCTGGCTTAATTTCCCAGAGATCTCTGGGTCTGTCTTTAGAACTGCTCTTGCTACCCTTGTCACTCATGTTTCCAGGTGCATGGAAAGAAAAGTCTCTTTAGATATTTAGTTTCCCATACAATCACTTTATGGAGACCAGCCTGAATTGTAGAGACAAAGTTCATAATTTTTTCAATATCTATTGTGAACCAGAACCAGAATTGTGAAGCTGGTGGTCTTTCCAGAGTATTAGTCTGGATTTACTTCAATGTTGGCCTCTAAATTTAGATTTCTGGCATCCCAAAATGAGAGTACTGATTAACACGTTTGCCCAAGTAACTATAATTCCTACTGGGAGCTTTGGTTTCCCAGTTCATCTCAAAGAGGCTTGCTATTTCCTTCAAAATTATGACTCACTTCTCAGTACTTTTCCCATCAAGTGTAATTTTATATTAGAAAAACTTTTATAAGTACTCTGCCTGTAGTGTTTATTCTTTTCTTTCCCAGAAAACCTCATGGAGGTAAAGATGATCAGACTCTATAGCCTCACCATGAACCTACTTTTTCTCCTGCTTAGTCTGATGAAATGCAATATCAAGTTACTTTGAAGTCAACACACCTGGCAATGTCTCTCTAGGAATGTTCTAGGAATAACAGTTGATGTAACCACTCATCTCAGGCTCACATGTGTTAGTGTTATTACACCTGGGGACCTGCTGCTTGGGGAAGGCTAATGCCTTCTCCTTGTTCATGCTGCATATGCTATTTATGCTCTTGGTCTGTCACTTTGGATCATCTAACTAATTTTATATTAACTATAATTGACTTTTTGGCTCAAGTGTCTCAGATTCTTTCCCCTAAAAATTTATCTAATACATATTTCCTTCATCATGAAATCTTCTCTTCATATTTTTCCCCCTAGGATTTGTTACATCTTACACAATTGTTTGTATACTTTCCCAATCTCATGTCATAGAATCATAGGGTCCTCTCACTTCAAGGTCCCCTAAAAAAGTATTCTAAACAGTATTACTTATATCCCCCTTCTGTGTCTCTATTACCTCCTGGTCCAGTCATTTTTGGCTGATAAGTAAAATTTAACCAAATTTATTTAGGGTAGGCTATGTGCCACTAGGGACTGTTCTGAAACCCAATGATTATGTGTGTGTGTGTTTTTTTTTTTTTTTTTTTTTTTTTTTTTTTTTTTTTGTCTTTCTCCAATGTAGTGGAAGCTTCACTATAGGTTTTATGAAGATGGAGTTCTGGCCTCTGGAATTTTGACTTACAGAGGTATGGTTCTGCTCTGAGCCAAGCCCTGGGAATGTTGAAATTGATTAGAAACATATTCTTTTCACATGAGAAGTTTCGTGTAATAAACCAGATAGCCCTAGGGGTCTATACCTAAATGCATAAGTATTATTCAGTATGGGTAGTATATATAAAATGATTTTGGAATACATTTCATAAAATAAAATTAATTTGGCTTTTCTGGGGTGAAGGGTACAGATATTAAGGATAAGACATGAAATTAAAACTTGAGGGCTGTAAGACAGAGTAGATACAGCTGCCAGGATGACCAGGTACGTACCTTGGAGAGCCCAGAACACTTGAGATGCAGGGCACAGTACTGGCAAGGCAACTGAGGATGGCAACTTAAGATTTTCCTTGAAGACAGGGTGTGTCTAAGGCTACCATGTTTTCTCCATAGCACATAGCACAAGCTAGCATTCAATGATGCTTATTAGAAGAAGAAAATGCCATTTCCTACTAAGTGTCCAAATTTAAAGAGGTAAGAAAGCCATTTTTTCTAAATTGGCTTTTAAATAAAGATGAAGATCTACAATTAGAAGGGTAAAGGAGTATTTATTAGTAAATGAGTAAATCCATTGATTATAGAGAAGCAATTATTAACCCAGGATGCCAAGCCATGTAAGCAAAAGGTTGTGCCAAATTAACAAATTTACTACCTAATAAAGCTAAAAGAAGGTTAACTAAGTGCACTCAATAAAAGCCAGTAAACTACCACATAATTAGACTCAACAGTGAACAAAGCCAGTAGGCACTTTACCAAAGCTAATGAAGAAGCGGTTTATAAACCAAGACTTATGGGGAGCAAGCGTTTCTGTCTGCCATGTTAATGGTAAGAGTAGGCAATAGGTGTTGGTGTGCAAATTCAGATAGGATGAAAAGGAGGAGAGAATAACGCAATGAGAGAAAGAAGGAGGAAGGAATAAAAGAATGGGTTTTTAAGGAATGTGCCAAGAACTAGAAGCCCCAGTATAGTAATGGCACCTAGTGGTAGCAATTTCCTAAGTGTTTACTTACTTTTCCCTCATTGAGGTAGATGTTGTTGCTTTCAAGTTAAAAGCATACATCCCAGTGAATGGTCTTCTTTGAGTGCCTCAAAAGAATCAGAGTGTAAAATTTAATAATTTCTAGGAACTGACCTCTGTAAACACATGTAGGTTGTCTCCTAAGGCTTTTGGGAATGATGATTGTATAAAAGTAGTGATAAACAGACATGATTTTTATGATAGTCAAGAAAAGATTTAGGCATAAGGAAGGGTAAATTAATATTAATCTTTAGTTCCTAGTATTGGTTACTAAGCAACAAGTGCTTAGCTTTGTCTAGCTTACACCATGACTAGACAAACAAAAACTTTGGTTATAAAGAAATGTTCCAGATTCCACTCACTGGGCTATTTTAGTCAGCTGTATAATTTCTTTTACAGTCTAAACCACAGATCTGGTAGCACAAAAGAAGGGGTTTGTGGGGTCACTGCTAGATTATATTTAACATAACTAGTAATAAGATCTTTATGGTTATCTACACATAACCAAAGAATGTTTTCTCAAGGGACTTGGGCACTTTTTCAGAGCTTGTATTTTATTTTTAAACATAATTCTACCTTGAGTCAGACAGACTTAACTTGTAGGTTCCAAAGTGATCTCTCTCATTTGCTTAGCAGAAGGCATCTTATTAATCATAACCCAACAGAGTTACAGTGACCCTACAGAATTGGGTTGAAGCTACAGAGTCCAGTGGTGGTGTTATGTTCTGTTAAAACCATACAGGCGTACCAAGGAAGGTGAACATAAATATGCACACATGCACAGTTTTCGTTCTCTCTCTCTCTCTCTCTCTCTCTCTCTCTCTCTGTGTATAATGTGTGTATATATATATATATATATATATATATATATATATATATATATAATTTTAAAGCTGAGCCAAACCACCTTCATTTGACTCCTCATCCATATGTAGGTGAGGCTTTTGGTCTCATGCTCCTGGGTCTCTCATAGACACTAATCTTTAGGCTGGACAGTTTAGTCCCCTGTGGTTTAATAGGGAGTGCTTCCAGTACAAGATTCCTATGTTCAAATATAGAGAGATGTTTTGGATTTCAGAACCAGATGAATATGTAAAGATGGCCATAAAAGATCTGGGGCTCATAGGGAAAACAATCTGGATATGAATTCTCAACTGGGGTGTCTCCAGTCAACTAAACTATAATAAGATAGTTTAATCATTCTTGATATTTGAACAAATCAAAATTTCCACATATGGCCTCTTGAACCAGAGAAGGACATACTTTTTGTGCTTTCTTAATATGATTCTGAGTTATAATACCTGTTATGAATTCCTGACTTTTTTTAACATGGGCCTATAAAAAGCTAATCCACATGGAATTAAAAACAAAACTGTGGAATGACTCTTGAACAGTTCAGAGATATATTAAAATCTTTTTATTTCAATGGAATTGTTAAGAACAAAATCTTTAACAGATGATCATTTAACCAGAAATGTTTATTTTGAATAAAAAATAACATTGGCTTTAACAGAAGATTCTTAATAAGAAGCTATTGTTACATCAACATTTAATAAGAAATTTAACAATCCAACAACTATCTTTGAAATACTTTGACAAAGGAGAAATGTCACAACTTTGTAATTTCAAAGTTTATGAACTAAGTAGTGGAAAAAGAAACAAGTAGATTTGGCTACTAATGGGGCCTAAATTTAGTTAGGAGCACAATACAAAACTGTCAAATGAAATAGGTACTTGTAATTCCATAGAAAATTCCAAACAAATAAAATTAGCAAAGATTAACTTGTTTACCAATAAAATAATTAAAATTATTGGTGAAATTCCTTACATCTGTCAGGACCTGTGATAGTACATTTTTGTACATGGGAAGATGGAAAGATTTCAAGTAATAAAAGTAGGTATATGTAAAATACTCACATAGGTTGAAATATTGTCCCAAAGGTGAGGAATAATATTTTTAACCACTTTGAGAAGCAGCACAGCATTTATATTTTAAGTCATTACACAAATATGCCTGAGCATTGATTCTGAAACAAGCAAAACGACAGGGCCTTGAGTACAATGGGGAGTAAAAATGGGAAATCCCGGTCCTTCTAAGAGAATATAGCCTGATGGTAGAAGCCAACAAATGAACTAACAATTGAAATTGTTTGTAAGAGGGAAGCTCAAAACCTTATAAGAGGTCACTGCAGGGATATCAGTGTAGTCCAGACAATCTCTGGGAAAGCTGCCCAGGAGAAACAGATCATGATTTTCCGAATTAAGGAATCTATATTAAGTGCTTTAATATTATGGTACTGACTACTAGGTCCTCACAACTGGTATTTTTTGATTCGTGTTTTAAATATGGCTCACAGAAGGAGATTTGCAGCTACCTTTGCCTCTTTACGGTGAATCATTAATTCACAGAGTTATCGTGATTGTGCTATCAATAAGGCAGTATCTATATTAACCATAGGGTTCATGTTCTTAATGAAGGGCCTATTAAACAAACTTTAATATCTATTCTCTCTCTGTTCAGACTCTGCTTTTTGTTGTGTTTTGTTTGTAGCTCCTGGAGCACTGTAATTGAGAAGGAAGGATACTGTATTTGCTTGATTTGCCAGTGCCAGGAATGTTGATTGCAGCAACATTAAATATAAAATCTCACTTGCATTGGCTCTCAATGTCCTTTAGAGAAATCAAACCTGGCTCCTCATTCCACAAAGGTTGACCCTTGCTTTATTTTAAAAGGAAATGTATCATTTGTTGAGCATGTGCCAAATGCCAGCATTTTATGCCTCAAAATATGCCATGAGGCATGTTGCTGTCTTCATTTTATACATAACTTAAAGCACACAGACACCAAATCAGTGCTAATTCATGGAGGAACCTGTATGTAAATCTAGGAAAACCTGAGTTCAGTGTTGATTGTTTTACATGACTTTGTGATAAAACTTTCTACATAGTCTTGTGAACAGGAATGAAATTCATGCTTCTGTGAGAAGACGCGGTATAATTGATCTTATTTTGTCATATGGATAAACATATTTATATGCTGACAGGATACTATGGGGTGCTTAGACTATTCAATTTTTATGTGTTATGTATGACTGTCTGGAAGGCCCAATTAATTTATCTCACTAGAATGATTTTTTTAGGCCACTAAAGTAACTTAAACTATGAACTCCTCACAAATGTAAAAGAAATTATTGGATTTAATGATAGGACACTAGAGAATGTGTGTGATGGCAGATTGAAACATTTTTCTTTGTTGCTTAATGTAATGCATAGTAGAATACACCTGTAAACTTACATACATAGTTGTGTATTTTTTAATTATATTCTGGTTGTTCCCAGTTTTTTTTAGAATCAACAAATAGTGAGTGGCCTTAAAAATGGTGCTTTATTCATGGACAGAGAATGGATAGATGCATTGATGTGTGAGTTATTCTTTTTCTTCTTTTCTTTTGTGGTGCTGGGGATTGAAACCTCTGGGCCTCGTGCATGTGAGGTAAGCACTCTACCAAATGAGCTATATCCCCAGCCTGTGTGAATTATTCTTATTGTGCCAGTTATTGTAACTATAATTTTATTATAAACCTATAACGTTGAAAATAAATTTAGGCCACATGATCACTGGTATTGTATAACTGGATAGTCTTGACTGAAGGCCTTCAGAGATAGTTATGACTACCTACAATAGATATTAGGGGTATAATTTGAAAGTACTGTTTGGAATTATTATATCCTCAGATATTCAATTAATAATGAACAAGATCTCTGTGTCTCTTCTTAACAGCTTCTTTGAAGTTCACTTTGTTCTATGTTTCTCCTTCTATTGTATGATTACATTTAAATGTCTGGTTGTGAAGAAAATATGGAAACAACTACATAGTGGTTGACGAGTTCAGACCAAATTTTTCTTTGACATTGTTCTCCCAGGCAAATTGGTTTGCCAAAGATCAGTCTTTGGAATTCTCAGCACAATGGGCTATAGTTAGTTATATGAAAGCTACATTTATGCTGGGCACTGTGGCACATGCCTGTAATCCCAGTGATTTAGGAAGCTGAAGCAGGAGGATTACAAATTGAAAGTCAGCCTCAGTAATTTAGTGATGTCTTGTCTGAAAATTGAAAAAAATAAATAAAAAGGGCTGGGAATGTGGCACAGTACTTGAGCATCCCTGGGTTAAATCCAGAGTACTAAAAAATTATTTAAAAATAGAAAGAAAAAGAAAATAAAACCAGTTTTATGTTTAGCTCAATAATACTCCTGAGGTGAGGCTAATTATACAAAGAGCTAATCTAAAAAAGAATGAAGAATCCTTTAGAACAATTTTTTAGAGTAAATTATAAATACATGTTTTAAAAGGACACCATTTGCATGATTGAAAAACATACATTTGGCAGAGAATTTAAAGTTTAACTTCAGTTACAATGTCATCATATTTATGACATTACATCTAATGGCAAAAACATGAATTTTGAATAGAAAGTTGATATATTGTTTCTCATCCCTGCAACATTATTTTTAATCCAATTGGAAATGAATAAGACTCTTTGTGTTTTGGTTTGAGAGGACAAAAATAGGTTGGAGTGGTTTAAAAGCTTTTCTTCCCTCCCCATTCTGGGAAAAAAGATTGATTGTCAACGTCTACATTTTTTCCAACAATTAACCTCATATGATGACATATTTATTTATCCCTTTTATTCTTATTTTAGAGTACTCTGTGCTTCAATTTGATTGCTTTTAAAATCAATAACTGTGTATCTCAAAAGCAACCTATTTAATTCTGATATTATACAATAGCAGCTGGATTCTAGAGTTTATCCAATTTAAACAGAATTTAGAAAGCAAAATGAATTCAAAGTTCCTTTGGATTACTTAAAATGGGATTTGTCCTTTAGATTTTATTCAGGAACAGTTCAGGGATTTGACAGATATCTGCTAAACCTCAGATTCTCTACCTCAGAGAGGCTGTCCTTACGGCCTTCCCATGAGGTGGTAGAATTCAATTGTGCAAGTTGTGGTGGCCTTAGAATATTTAATCATCCATGTACTAAAGTAATAGTGATTCTTTTAAAATTTATTTTTATTCTAATTTGTTATACATGTTTGCAGAGTACAGTTCATTTCATATTACATATAAAGAGCACAATTTTTCAAGTTGCTGGTTTTATATAAAGTGTTTTTACAACAATTGTGTCTTCATACTTGTATTTAGGGTAGTCATGGATAACTCAGTCTGCCATTCCTATACCCTTGCCCCTTCCCCCTCCCCCCCTTTGTTCTATTTAAAGTTCTTTCATTCCTCTCATCCCCACTCCCTTGCCTTTATAAATTAGTATCTTCATATCAAAGAGATCATTTGACCTTTGGTTTTTGGCTAACTTCACTAAGCATTATTTTCTCAAACTCCATCCATTTACCTGCAAATGCCACGATTTCATTATCTTTAAATGCTGAGTAGTTTCCCTATCCAAAGTTTCCCTATCCATTCATCTGTTGATGGTTCCACAATCTAGCTATTGTGAATTGTGCTGCTATAAACATTGATGTGGCTGTGTCCATGTAGTAAGCTGTTTTTAAGTCCTTTGGGAATAGACTGAGGAGTGGGATAGCTGGGTCAAATGGTGGTTCCATTCCAAGTTTTCCTAGGAATCTCCATACTGCTTTCCAGATTAGCTTCACCAATTTGCAGTTCCACCAGCAATGTAAGAGTGTGCCTTTTTTCCCCTACATCCTTGCCAGCATTTATTGTTGTTTGTTTTTTTGATAGCTGTCATTCTGACTGGAGTAAGATGAAATCTTAGAGTAGTTTTGATTTGCATTTCTCTAATTGCTAGAGATGTTGAACATTTTTTCATATATTTGTTGATTGAGTGTATATCATCTTCAGCTGATTGTTTGCATATCATCTTCAGCACACTAAAGAAAGAAATTAATGAAGATCTTAGAAGATGGAAAGATCTACCTTGTTCATGTATAGGTAGAACTAACATTGTCAAAATGACCGTTCTCCCAAAAGCACTATACAGATTCAATGCAATACCAATCAAAATCCCAATATCATTCCTCATAGAAATAGAAAAGGCAGTCATGAAATTCATCTGGAAAAATAAGAGACCCAGAATAGCCAAAGTGATTCCTAGCAAGAAGAATGAAGCTGGTGGCATTACTATTCCAGACCTTAAATTGTACTACTACAAAGCAATAGTATCAAAAACAGTATGGTTTTGGCACCGAAATAGACCAGTTGACCAATGGCACAGAGTAGAAGACACAGAGACGAACCCACATACCTACAGTTATCTTATATTAGACAAAGGGCCAAAAATGTTCACTGGAGAAAAGACAGCCTCTTCAACAAATGGTGCTGGGAAAAACTGGAAATCCTCATGTAATAAAATGAAATTAAATCTCTTTCTCTCACCATGCACAAAACTTAACTCAAAGTGGATCAAGGATCTAAGAATTAAACCGGAGACCTTGCACCTAATAGAAGAAAAAGTAGGCCCACATCTCCATCATGTTGGTTTAGGTCCCAACTTCCTCAATAAGACTCCTATAGCGCAGGAACTGAAAACAAGAATCAATAAATGGGATGGATTCAAACTAAAAAGCTTCTTCTCAGCAAAAGAAACAATCAGTGAGGTGAATAGAGAACCTACAGAATGGGAGCAAATCTTTACCACAAGCACATCAGATAGAACACTAACCTCAAGGATTTATAAAGCTCTCAAAAGCCTTTACACACAAAAAAACAAATAACCCAATCAATAAATGGGCCAAGGAACTAAACAGACACTTCTCAGAAGATGATTTTTTTATTTGCTTATATTTTTTTAGTTTTCCACCAGCATTATCAACTTCACTCTACAAATGGATTAGGGGATAATAATAGATGAGATAGAAAAGTAAAATAATCTTATTTTTCCTAACCACTCCCAAAAAGTTTCAAAAAAAATTCAGTAACCAGGAAAACAGCCCTTTTATATGTGTTCTTGAGTTCTTTCTTGTCTACCCAGGAGCTTAGAAAGAGGAAATGTTTGTAAAGCTCCTTGATACCCACCTCATTCTCAAATGACCTCTTATTTAACATTTTATTGTCATCATCCTTCTCAAATGGTACCTTCACTGAATGTTTCATGCATCTAGATTGTTTATAAAAGACTCAGCAATGAATTGGGTTGCTTATGACATTGCAACAAAAATAGTGACAGTAAAAGCTAATGACTTTGAATATTTTCTGTGTGGAAGCACCAAATATTATTTTTTTGATTCACAATATTCTGATGCAGCAGGTACTGATGTCATTCTCAATTTAATAATGAATAAGTAATGCTATTAAAACTTGAGTAGGTAGTTCATAGTTACAGACTATAAGAACCAGGATTCCAAAGAGAAAAAATGAGACTCAAGGTCTTTACATTCAGCTTTATTCAAAACTGATTCTGAACATAAATCCAAAATTTGCTGTTATTGATACCTCTCTTTCTCTTCTTTTTTCACTAAAGAGATACTTTGGGGCACTCACAGCAGGAGATAGACATATTCCTTTCCTTTACAAAAGCAGGTAATGATAGGAAAAACAGTTAATAAAAATATGAACAACCAACAGATAATTGAGCAAAGGAGAATAATTAGTGAACTGTGATAAGTAGTGTGAACAAAATAAACTGAGCAGTGTTTTTAATCATATCAGGTGGCCATACGGGTTTATTTAATACTTTACTGATCAGAAGTCAAACATCCAAAGAACAGAGAAAAATATTACAGGCAGAGGGGTCAAAAAGGTATTGTCTGCATGATGGGAAAGGAGTTAGAATAGCCTATGAACTGTCAGAATGTGAGTGTGAATTGTGCTTAGTGGATAATAGGGATAAAATATCAAATAAAATTAGAAAGCCAGAGACCAGATTTTACTGAGTCTTACAAGTAGGATTCCCAGATCAAATACAGGATGACTAGTTCAATTTGAATCTCTGATAGATTATTTATTTTTTACATAAGTATGTCTTGGACCATGCACAGAACACACTTAACTAAGAGAAAAAGCCACTATTTACCTAGAATTCAAATTTGTCTGAATGTACTGCCTTCTTACTTACTAAATTTGATAATATTATTTGTAGTTCATGATAAGTAGGTAAAATTTTAATATTAGGTGATATGATTTTAAGAAAGAGGATGATACGATCTATTTACATTTTAAAAAAACTACTCAGTTGCTTGAAGAGCACAGAATTGAAGGAGATAAAAGATGGAAATGGGTCTGGTCAGACTTTGGTGATATTCCAGGAGAAATATTGTGGTGGCAAGGACTTGTACAAGATAGGTAGCAATGAGTTTGAACTTGCTGAAAGATTTCTTGCTGGGTAGAAGAAAAGACAAGGGCTAAACATAATCTCCAGATATTTATTGAGTGTGGGGCTGCTTGTTGAAATACAAAAGGACAAATTGGACAGGAAAGGTGAGTAGAAGAATCATGCTTTTTTGAGCCATCTAATCTAACTCAAGTAAAGATGTCCAATAGCATGAAGAAATGAATACATCTCACCTAAGAATGTTTTCACATGACTGAAATAAAAGGATAGCAAGTAAAAGTGAATATAATTCCTGTGCCAGCAATTAGAGAGGGTGCCAGGGATACAGCATGATAAAGACAAGCTACAAGGGAGAAGAGCTCATGATTTTGTAGGGAAGACAGATATGTAAATAAGAACAGTGTAGCTTGCCAATTGTTATGAAGTAGGTGTCTTCAAGTTGCTCTGAGACAGCAGTGTACAAGCAAAGGGGACTAATTTTTCTTCAAAAGGGTTATATTTGGGCTGAGTCTTCTGGAAAAGTAAAATTTATGCACAAATTAGAGTGGGGGAAGAATATGATAGAGAAAGGAATAAAAAGGGAAAAAGCAGGGACAGAAGTATTTTTTTGTAAGCTGAACATGGAGAAGATACATATCACTGACATGACACTGGGATACTGGGCTAACTAGGTTGATGGGACTACACATTGGATGAAGCCTGGTATGACTGTGGGCAGGAAACCAATTCACCTACTCATTCTGAAGTTTAAGTTTTCTTCAGAATAAACATACATCCTGATATAATTTACTGTTAAAATAATAACATGCATATCTATGCATCTTCCAATTCTTATTAAAAATTTAATTTTCATCAGAAACTTCTATTGATTTTATATGCATTTCTTTTTCACTGCCAGGTCTGAGGTAAAACAAGACTGTTTCACAGTTGATCCTATGGAGAAATAAGGGAAGATATTAATTATATGGAATAGTGGAAGGTGTCGTATTTACTAGTTGGTGATATCTTGTAGGTAATTCATGAGTATCCTGTATAGTGTTTAAACGTCCCCTTACCCAAGGTGTTTTATGTTTATGCAAAATATTATCTTTACCTTTGGAAGCTGGGATGCCCTTCCTCCAGATGCTCTTTTATTGCAAAGTTAGATTCTAAGAGGCTGCCAGTGCACTTTGAACTCTAGCAGTGCAAGAAGAACCAAGGTCACAGACTATGTTGTGAATGTGTTAGTTTTGAGGGTGTTTTCTTATAAGCAATATTTTGTTTTTGTTAATGAGGACACAGAGGAATTGTGCTATAAAATTAAATCACGTGTACATTTTGAGTGATCTTTAATAGTTACTAGATATCATTTATTAAAGTGCTACTAATGCATTAGGTTTTTAAAATTAAACATTGAACCTCTAACAAATTAAGCATAAATAATTAATTTAACATTAATGGAAATGGATTAAAGTGGGAAAACAATGTTCTTGTTTTTTTTTTTTTTTTTTACAAAGTTGAACAAATACTCTGAATGCTTATCATATATGAGTTGGTGGAGTCTGTATGTTTAATCTGTCTTCCAGAAAGAATCTATGAATGCAGTTTTGTTCACTTGTGCATGCTGAATTCTCTCCTGAATCAGGAATCAATTCCTTAGAAGATGCCTCTACCTTTGATTGCCATATGCTTATTAAGGTCATAACCTAGTCATTCTGACACAGATTGACTGCTTCGTTTTGATCTTCAGAGCAGAGGACAAATCATATGTTGTTCTCTCATGTATGGTTTATGTGATATTCCTTTGTCCAGGATGGGATTCAAACAGCCATCCATTTCTTTTCTGAACATTTTCAGAATGTAGTCTGTGTCTCCTTAAATCTGGACACCACTCAGCCTAAATTCAATAGATTAAGATTCAAGAAGTAGGGAGATTACTCAATTATATACTCAGGACCATGTGCAAACTATCCTAGAAAGAGATCTGTCTTAATTCCTAGGGAAGTGAAATGTTTTTCCTTTCTATATTTGTTTTTCCAGGTGAACAATGGAGACCTTTACTGGAACCTCCATGTCCAAGGAGTTAAGTTCAGCCATGGTTTCAAAGGGGAGAGTCCCAGCATTCATACCCCTGACCTATGACCTAGCTGCCCTCTGCACTGCCCCTAGCATATCTCTCTTTAGCCATCCACATATCTGTCTATGCCAATACACTGAGAAATCAAGTGCAGTTTTATTCCAAATGCTAAGAGGATCAATTTTCTCACAGTGGAAAGAACATTGATTTGATAATTAGGTGGACCTGACTTCAAATCCTGCCATTGTCCCCCACTATTTTTGACAATTGTGTAAGTTTCTTAATTTCTCCAACATTAAGCTTCTCCACATATACAATGGATTTAATAAAACTTCCTTTCTATCTTTCTGCATGGTTGTGAAGACTGGAAAAGACTGCTGAGAAAAGTCGTGGAGTTGTGACAAAATTATCAGGTCACTCCCAAGTCTCCTATACACAGATGTCTCCCAAAGCAAGTGGGAACACGAAGGGACCACACAGAGACATGATGACCCAGGAGCTATCAATAACGTGTATAGTAAGAGAAAAATACAGAGGTTCTACTGATAGCAAAAGCCAAAAGTGTTCATATTCCCCATAGATTCTCAGTAGAATACGTAGGGGTTACTCTGAAACAGCAGTGAGAAAGAAACTTTTTGTCTCATATTTTTGTAGAGAGTGAGGGATTACAGCATTGAACAGTCTAGACCTCAGGAACAACCTGAAGAAACTTCCCAGGGCCAAATTTCCCAAATGAGGAGACACCATCAGAAATAGAGCCTAATTTGAACAGAACAAGGATGTTAAGTGAGAAGAAAAGTTGAGAAGTAGGTAAGAGTAGGAAAGGGGGCAGTAAATACAGATTGCAGAAGGGGTAAAGCCATGAGGTACAGAGTAGGAGAGGGACCCTAGAGCTTTGAATCAGAAAAGAGAATGTGGCCCACAGGCTCCTGTTAAAAATCTAAGAAAACTTACCTAACATATCCATCAGGATCAGAAAAGGGTAGGGAGGAATCCCAAGTTCAGTTTTTATTAAAAAAAGAAAGCATATCTGCATAAAAATTATAAACACAACTACTCACATATGAGGTGGTTGGACAGAGAATTTCAAAACTCAGGAAGGAATTTAAAAATAAATGAAAAAGTAACCTCAGAGATGAAGTCTAATCTAACATAAGAGCAAATAAGTACCTAAGAAAGATGATATAAGAGAAATAAGTAGGGAAAGAAGAAAATGTTTTAGAAATATTTTAAAAAGGGAGAAATATTTTAGACAGTAAGAAAAAGGTAAGTGTTGCAAGAGAAGATGAGGGAAGAAGACCCCTTATAAATGCAATGGCTGTTGCCATAGAGGAAAAAAAAAAAAAAAAAAAAAAAAAAAAACAATGAACAGAACAAATGCTAAATATTATAGTCAAGAATGCTTTCTTGAAATAAAGGAGTAAAGTAATGCATGAAAATGAGTTAGAATGCATTTGTGCAAATCCAACTGCAGCAGGCAGTACCCAGACATAATCTAGTAATACTAAAAAAAACTTTGAAAGCACATTTAAAAAAAATAAGGCAGAGAAGTCCCACTGTATATAGAAAAAAAAACCAAAGACAAAAATCACTGAGAAAGAAATTCAATTGTCATCAGACTTTTCAACAGCAAGATTTTATGCCAAAATATAAATATAACCAAGCAAAGAAAGTATAGACTGAATTTTTTATATTTCATCCAAACTAAATCCCATATTTAAAGGTTCCAGAAAATTTAGTATGCACATTTAATATTTTAGGAAACAATTTTCCCAAAGAGTCTGCTAGAAAGCAAATAAAGTAGATGGCATCAGTGAAAATGAGCTAGATTTGTATATGTAAGTATATATATGGATGTGTGTATCTTTTAATGGAAACACACACCTCCTATGGCACGTTACTGAAAAAAATATTGACAGGAATTGATCAAAGACATAGTTTAAAGTGCTGATGTAGATGCAATAGATAGGATGAAAAATACATTGAATGGGAGCACAGGGATGCAATAGCAAAATCCAGACTGAGGAAATTTTAAAGGAATATTCTTTACTTTCCTTAACAGATAAAGTAAGAAGGGGGGTGGTGTTGGCTGAAGAGCAATACATAGATAAAAGAGACTGGATGTATATCAAACAACCCAAGGTATGTATTCCATTTCCAAACTTAATTGAGCCAAAAGTAAAAATTATGAGACAATTTTAGATATTTTAATATTAACATTGACTTAATATTTGATGACAGTAAGGAATTATTGTTAATCTTCCACAAACCTCTTATATGTGAGGATGATACAGGATTTCTCATCTTTTGAAATGTATAGGAAATATTAATGGATAAAATGGCATGCATGATGCCTGCTACTATATTTGAACATCTCATATCACTCATTACTTTAGCCAATATGATGGATTTCTCACCAGTATTCCCTATTTGGTATTCCCCATTTCTGCTGTTTGTCCCTCGAAGAAGTTTATCCTGAACACAGCATCCAGGTGATCTTTTGAATATATACTTCAGATAATAATCTTAGCAAATATTTATGAAGTACATCATCTAAGCCAGCCCTGTCTGAGTAGTTTACATATACTACTAATTCGTGATTGGAAGCATTGCCATTAAGTTGGCCCTGTTATCAACCCTATTTTATAAAGTAGACAATGGAGGCACATAGAAGGTTGATATCTAGCCCAAGTAGAAGAGTCAAAAGTGAAGCAGCTTTGTGTACTTAACAAGGCTTCTCTGCTGCTCCAATCACCTGCTCAAATTCTTTATTTACTTTGTTCAGTACCTGGAGAAACACCACTTCTTTCTACCTGGTTGGTTGTGCACTTTGTATTTCTTTAGCCAGCTTACTACTACCCTGTTCCAGGGTTTAGGGTTATTTCAATAGAAAAGATGGAGTACCCTGTTCCAATTTTCCTTGTTGTAGAGAGCATTTTTCCCCCCTAACTTATCTGCTCTGAAGAGGGGCATTTTTTCAATTTGCACAAAGGTGTCAAATGTGCTAACACATCCCTGACAAGGCCCTGCCTCACTCTTACCTCATTAAGACCACTTGTTCATTCCTCTAATCACACTGGTCTCTGTCAGTTTCTAGAATTTACCAAGCTCTTTCCCACAGTGGATCTTTGTTCCTTGACAGAAACACTATTCTCTCATATTTTTATGCTGGTTTCCTCTCATACTACAGGTTGTGTTAAATGATAACTGTTCAGAAAGAACTTTCTTCCTGATGTCTGTCACTCTCTGAGACAGCATTCCATTAATGTGAAGTATGAACCAATTCAGATCATTCTTGTGCTAATGTCTGTTTTGCTTTTATAATAATGTTGGGACTCAAGAGTGGAAACAATGACATATGCAGATTTGCCAACTAATTTATAACTGAAAAGTCCACACAGGAGACAGAGATGGAGGTCTAGGCATCACCTGCAGAGCTAATGATAACAAGAGAGTATGTCTTCGTTGTGAGGTCACTATGGACTTGTGACTTCTCTTTCTTGAACTTTCCTTATCTTACAAAATGGTAAACCACTTACCAGGCAAATCTAACTCCAAATGTTTTCCCATTTTTGCGAGCAGGTGAGCATGCTTCCTGCCTGTCACCATGCAGATCTCAAAAAGAGAGTGCCTGAGAAGGGCTACCATGTTCCATGCCTTGTTCCTCTTCCCAGATAAGTCATTCCTCCTCTTCTGGATGAAGCAAAGAAAGATGGAATTGTTCAGACCTATTTTTATGTCATGAAAAGTAGGATGGATATTCCCTACCACCACATTCAATTGAAATCAAAGGGGTCAAATATGAAGAAAAACATTTTTGAATTTTTTCTAAACAAATTAAATTGAATATCTTTAGTAATCTATAATGGTTTGCAACAATTTCAAATGTTGTGGAAATTTGTAAGCTTTTAAACTATTGGGATTTGGAAATTATCCAGGAGGTTGCTGGATATTCGCAGTATAAAAATTGAAATTGGTGGGCTGGGATTGTGGCTCAGCAGTAGAGCGCTTGCCTAGCACGTGCGCGGCCTGGGTTCGATCCTCAGAACCATGTAAATAAACGCATTGTGTACAACTAAAGCAAATAAATAAATATTTTTAAAAAATTGAAATTGGCAAGCTTTGCAAGTGTGATAGGTAGGTTGTTAGACACGTCCCATCACACTGACATAAAGGCCCTGCACAGTGTGGTACTAACCTGCATACCTCTGACCTCTTCAGATCCTATGCTCGCTCTTCTCACTGGATTTCAGCAACAGTATGTGTTCCTGAGCCCTAAAACACTAAACTGGCTTCTGAGTTAAGTCCTTTGCATTTGTGTCCATATTGTGTTCTCCCAGAGATCTCTGTACCTTACTCCATCTCTACATGACCATCTTGTTCAGGTAAGGTGAAGCCCTGGACACTCAGGGAGGACTTCCTTGACCATCTCCAGTTATTTTCCACCATATTGCTAGTTTCTATTTCTTCACACAGGCCACCAAGCTTTTCAAAACTCTTCTTTCCCCTAAGATGTAAAATTTATATGAGCAGGATACTTTTTGTCCTGTTCTCTGCTTTATATCTAATTCCTAGAATGTTGGCTGGCAGTCAGTTGATTACATTCAGTAACCATGGTTCAGTCTTAAAGACAAGCCCCTGTGGGTAAAAAGTGGGACAAGACCAATCCAATTCCAAATTTGGATAAATGTTAACTTTTTACACCTTAGATGGTACATTTTTAAAATTATTTTAAAAAGAAAATTCAACTATATAGAATGAACTCTCAGTAATAGTATTTATAGCCCACTTTATACATTGTATTTGGGATTATACAAAGAAAATTGGTTGTAAAGTTTTTAAACATAAATTCTGGAATGTTTCCTGGTGTCCAAAATCAGGACTTCATGGAGCAATCATGGTGTTTTCCTTTCCAGCACATTCCAGGATGTTTTCCTATGGTAGGAGGGCTGAAAATTTATCTTCCTTTTATAGAAATACTAAATTTAAGCTTTCCCCCTTACGCTTTTCTTTTAGTGAGTTTTTGTTATCATTTTAGAAAATTTTGGCTCAATATTGATCCCTGGTAAAATCTGAAATAGGCTGGTTAGTTAAAATGGAAAAGTCTCCCGTACTGTCAAGCTTGGCATTTATTATGAAAGCTAACCCTTTGATTATTTGACATTACCAGGTTTCCTCAGATTCAGATGAAATGTGTAACTCCTTGGAATTATCCAGGGTTTTGTTTTTAAATCTGGATATGTTAAGCAGAAGAACATCTTAACTTTGCAGGAAGGACACATTGCTCTCTCATAAGGACAAACTTAAGCAGTAATAACTTTAGCAAGCTAAGTTTAAAAAAAAGGCTTTAAAAAACCCTATTTTGTTTTATACTGGGTAAAACCATAAAGATAAGAATCTGATGACCTAGCAGCCTTTAAAAGCCCTGCTCAGGCTGTGGGTGTAACTCAGAGGCAGACTGTGTGTTTATCAAGTGCAAGTCTATGGGTTTGATACCTATTACCACATTTAAAAGAAAAAAAAAAAAGTCTGCTCGAAGACACAGTATGCAGTTTACTTCAAGATGGTGAGAGTAGGTCTACCGTTTATGTCACCACTGAACTCTTGGAGTTCAGCAGCATCTCCACTGTGACTACGCATTTCATTTATGTTCTCATCTAAGTTTGGGTAGTCTGTCTTGGTCTGAGATATTTTACGTCTCTTCTGTAGACTTAAGGTTGTTAACCTGAGACATGATTCTGTGGTTCTGTGACCCTTGCCTACTATACACAAGCACAAAAGTGGTTATTTTATGGTTGTTGGAATCTTGCTATTTATCTCAGTGTAAGTTTGGGAAATAGGAAATGTACATAGATTTTAACATTGAAGAGAATGGTAAACCATGTGGTGAGATGTTTGATGGTGCTGGGGTTTGGATATGAGATGTCCCCCTCCCAAACCTCCTGTGTGTTTGCAGGAATTTCAGAGGTGAAATAATTGGATTAGGAGAGCTGTAACTGAGTCAGTCCATCTTAGTTTGAATGGACTGTCTTTACAGTAAGCGTACACAGGTGGGGATCAACTGGAGGAGATGGGTCAGTGGGGGTGTGCCCTGGAAGAGTGCATGTTCTGCAACCCCTTCCTCTTTATCTTTTTCTGACTCCTGGCTGCCATGAGGTGAGCACCTTTCCTTCATCACGCCCTTCTGCCATGACATTCTGCCTTGTCTCAGGCCCAGAGCAATGGAGTACACGTACAACATACTGAACCTCTGAAACCATGAGCCGAAGTAACTTTTTCTTGTGTAAATTGTTCTTGTCAGTATTTTGGACACAACAAAGGAAGTCTGACAAACACAGATGGGACCATGGGATAACTGTTCTTGACACTCTATGATGGTTTTGGTGATACATGAGCAATCCTGGGCAAATCTGTGGTTTTGTTGACAGTTATCTTGGCTATTCCTTGGGACCTTGAGGTTCCTTTCCACGCTAAATAGTGGCAGAGATAACATTCTTTTCTGGCATTTTGGTCTCCATTCTACTCATCCCTTTCCCCACCCTTATCAGAATGAAACACTGCTGCATTTGTGCAAGATACCTACATAATATGTTCATTGAGGTGAGTTCCCCTCAGTAATGACAAAATGAGATCAACTAACTATTCCCAGCAACATATTATTTTTAAAGGGAACACAGGCATGGGTAATTACTTAACTCAATTATATAAATTTACATTCATGAAAAGTCCAAGTTATAAAAATTTCAGTAGATACTCTTTAAAATGTCCCTCAAAAAAGAATGTTTCAATATATGCCAATTTTATTTTAAGATTTACTCTGAAAGTGAATTCCACTGGAAACAAAAATGGAATGATTCTTTAATGTACCTTTTAAAAATTGTGTATTTTAAAATATCCTGATCAATTCTGTTCCAATCTTAATTCTATGACACCATGAAACAACAATGAATAAGTACTGCCCTCTTTTATTTCAATTATTGGGAGATTTGAAAGGATAGGAGTCTGCAACTGAATTATTCTTAAGGAAAAAGGTATGTATGGTAAAACTCCATGTCCCTGAAAGCCCTTTTCTGTTGCAACAACACCCAGCCAAGTTAAAGGAACAATGAGATTAGACATGGTCCAGAATGTCCAGACATGTATTACCTTGAAGAATTCTGGTCTTTTCTTAGGCACAGTGGGAACTAAGGCATCAACTAAGTTAATGCTTTCTGTATAAAGCTACTTTTTTGTGTATATGCCAGGAAAATTGTTAGTTGTGACACTGGTCATACAAACAAGCTTTTGCTGATAATGCCACTGTTACTGCAGCATAACCTAAAAACCCCTCTCCCTAGGGACTGGTATAGAAATGACACTATATAAAAAATATGTGTCACTTATCCAGTTTGCTGCCATAAGACAAAATGCAGTGAAGGAGAGCAGGCACTGTGTTAAACAACCACGAGGGATGGGCATGCAATCTGTTCAGCTTATCACAACTGAACTCTTCTTGGAGCATTGCTGGTCTCTTGTGAGCTATCCCCAACAAATAATATATCTTTTATGATGTCTCTGGGCACTTTCCTTGACTTTTTGCAAACCTATCCCACTGTCCTGACACAACTAAGCTGAGGTTGTGACAATAACACAACACTCCCTGAAGAATATTAATGAGGGGTGGTGTAAAGAATCCTGGATTATTCCACAGTAATTGGCCTAGTTAGAAGTCAGTGCTATTTGGGGAATAGCATTAATCATAATATCCCCAAATTTTACACTAATGTATATCCAAATGCTCATATAGATAAAAATTTACAACTTAACTCTTACTTAATGCAGTGTCAAGAACCTGACAAAATGTCCAGCCACTCCAAGAACTACAGAATTGGATTAAAAGTTATAATTTACAAACCCCAAATGAGTCTATCTGCATCAAAATGTGGAGAAAGACATTCTTTCTTTTTTTTAATATTTATTTATTTGCTTTAGTTGTACACAATGCCTTTGTTTTTACGTGGTGCTGAGGATCAAATCCTGGCCGCGCACACGTGCTAGGTGAGCGCTCTACCACTGAACCACAATCCCAGCCTGAGAAAGACATTCTATCTCTTTCTGTTTTCATCTTCCTGAATTTAAATGCAAGTTCTGAATTAAGTAATAACCCTACTGATTGGCAGCTAGTCTTCCAGGGATACAGTATGACATTTATTTTTTTCTGCAACATCAATATCTCTTTTTAATGCTTATTGAATGGACTGGGAGAGTACAGAATCTCCATGATTTCACATTCATCCTAAGAAGTGTGATTCCCAAAATAAATACCAATAGTCAAGAGTTAGAATATGATAGTTAGCCATTCATCTTGGTTTGCTTTTTCCCCATGTATGTATTATGCTTAGAGTATAAGAGGTCAAAAATGTGTTAAAACCCATGAAACTGGTGATTTAACCAATAAACTATCCAAATCAACTTGCCAAATAACTTATAGTTTGACTCGGAATGGACAGGATTTGCGGCCTCTCTTCTTTTAGAATAGACTGTTCTCACCCCAGCATGCCCCAATGCCCTCAAAAAGAAAAAGAATATATATGAACAAGGCAAAGCAAAAGAAAAGTTCTGTTTCCCTAATTACTCAAAGAAAAAGGAGACTTCAGAAACTTACCTACTCTAAGGAAATATTATGTCAAATGTTGAGTACTCACAGAATGATATCATAATAAATGACTGCTTTTAATTATGTTCAAGAAATCACAGAAAGGAAACCACTGAGAGAAGAAGAAGGAGGAGGAAGAGGAGGAGGGGAAAAGAAACATGATAAGATAATGAGGGCTTAAAGGAGAGCCCCAAAAGTTGTATCAGAAATAAAATTTTCAGTTGAGGCAATAAAGAATGTTACCCCGGAAAACCAAATTAGTAATTCATAAGATAAACTTGGAAAATTGGCCCAAAAACATAGAAATGGAAAAAAAAAAAAAAAAGGAGAGTAAGGAGATATAAAAACAAAGCACCGGATCAAATTTAAGAATGATATATTTTCCTGAGGTTATAATTAGAACAATGAGAAATTAAATAATTGCTATGGCAGTAGAGAAAGAAATCACTCAGCATTGGAAATAGGCATGGATATGCAAATCTATACTCATCATTTTCAGACAAAGTTGATATAAAGAGTTTCATACTTGCACAGGTCTTGAAAAGATTTTGAAAGACAACCACAAAAGAAAAAAATCTACAAAAGACAAAACAGAGGCAAAGATGAAAGAAAAAGAATATTGACTCAGATGAGCATCTTGTAATAATATTTAAAATACAGTGTCAACAGAATTTGGAGATAAGGGAAAATCAGAGACCCACTAACTTTATACCAAGATAACATGTTCACAAACACACATTGGTGAAGTGCCTAGATCAAATACTTCCAGGTCTCTTTTCTGCTATTATTGTTTCTGTTGTCCTCAGAATAGGGTGTTTATTTATCTTTTATGAACTTTAGCACTCAATGCAGATGGACTTTTCAGTTTTTGATAACCCCAAACAATAACTGGTTTGTTAGCTTTCTTTGGGGCACAATGGAGGCATGGGATTATATTCCACTGCCTTTTTCACTGACGGTAATATGGTACTACTCAGAAATTGAGAGTTCCAGAGCCTTGGTTTAAATTGTAGCTCTCTTTCCAGTCACCACTATTACCATGGGTAAGTTACATAAGCTCTCTGTCTGTTAATGACACTACTACACAGTGGAGAGAATAATAATAGGCATATGACATAGTAATGCTCTAAGGCTAAATACATTAATATACACAAAGCACATGGAATAGTGCTGAGGAAAATGATAAGCATTTTGCAAGAATCCATTACTATGCCTGTTGTTGCTAACATGGGTTGGACAATAATGTTAAAGAGTGATATTTTCCACTTTTCATAAACTGGTGCTGAATCAGGCAACATAATCACAATTTGAATTCCAACTATATTGAGTAGGAATATTGATTCTTTAAAACAATTTTGAATGTTCCTCACTGTAAACTAGAAATAATGAATAGTGAATGTTGGGTTCAGTCCTTTGTCTATGTAAAATTCAATGAAGAACTTGTGAATTGTAGAACAATTCTGTTCTGTTCTTTGAAAGTATATTGCAAGTTCAATAATTTCAAAAAATTACTATTTACTTGTGGGTGTTACATTTTTAACTTTTAAATTTGCATAAATATTTAATAACAAAATAATATATATGAGAGAAAGGATAATATAAAGAACACACTTTTATCTACAACTGAATTTAAGCAACAGAATAATCCTAGTAAAGTCAAAGTTCTCCATTCCATTCCCCGAAGAAAGGAAGGCTTTGAATTTTGTATTTATATGGTTCTCATTTTTCTTCAGTTTTATTCCACCTACTCAATATATTGATGAGTTTAAATGTTTACAAAATTAATATAAATGATACCTTACTGTAATAATCTTCTGCAATTTGGTGCTTTCATTCTAAATTATATTTTATGAGATCCAAATCCATAAGATAGCTGTACGACATTTATTTTCACTGCCCCAAAGTTTTATCTTGTATAACTAGAACACAATCTTATTCATCTTCTCTTTTGCTTCTAGTTGATTCAGTTATGTGCTAATCCAAACAAATGTATTATAGGCATGCTTATAAATGTTCCAGAGTGCATATCTGCAAGTTTCTTAGGACAGTAGTTTTCATTGCTGACTCAGCTTTGACCACAGCGATTCTGATTTAGTCTGAGCATAGCCTCGGTCAGTACTCAGTACTTGATATGTCTCTAGGTATGGACTAGGGAGTCCAGGTTCTTATATTAGAATCCCAACTCATTTATTTCCAAGCCATGGAATGTTGTACAAGTTGACCTTTAATTTCTACATGCTTCAATTCCCTCTTGGAACATTGGAAGGTGATAATTATCCTTACTACTTCATGAGATTAACAGAGTTAACAGAGAGTACTGCTCAGGACTGTATGTACTTTAGCTATTATTATGAGTTCACTAATTCTCTTTTCTTCAGTTCTGCTAAAAAATAACTCCTAAATGTTTTTGAGACATAATTTAGATACAATAAATAGAGTTGATGAGTATTCACAAATACATTCACTCATGTGTACTCCACCATAATTTAGTTATAGGAAGTTCTATCCCCCCCTCAAATCCCTTAGTCCTCTATATCAATTATATCCTATAAATTTAGCCATCACTTGTCTGCTTTTTTAAAATATATTCTAGTTTTCCTTTTATTTATTTTTTAATTTGTGGGTCTAGTGATTAAACTCAGGGATGCTTTACTATATATATCCCCAATCCTTTCTTTCAATTTTTATTTTTTAACTTTGAGACTATATCTTACTAAGTTACCCAGGTTGGTCTCAAATTTGGGATCCTCTTGCTTCAGCCTCCTGAGTAGCTGGGATTACAAGAGTATATCAGCATGGATGGCTCTGATTTCTATCATGATATATCATCATACCCACTTTGGACTTTGTATGCAATTGGAAAGTTGGAACTATACAAGATATAAGCCATTGTGTCTAGCTGTGGCTCAACCCAATGTTTGAGTCCTGCCCAACTTGTTGCATGCGTCAGTAGTTTAATACTTTTTGTTGTGGAATACTATTCCATTTTCCAATATACCATAGTATAATTAATGATTATCTTATTGGTGGAAATGTACTGCCATGAACATTCATGAACAAAAATTTAATGGATATAGTTTCTATATCTATACAGGCACTTAGGAAGGAACATTCATTTAGCTTTTAATTACAACTTTTTTTTTTTTTTTTTTTTTTTTTTACTTCTACATGCAATTGTTGATTTTTCAGATAATCACAAAAAATTTTATATTATTTTAGCTGGACCATGATGTTGATTCTTTTTTATTTCTAAAATTATATTGGTGTATTTGTTTTACTTCTTTGCATTTGATATAAATTTTGAAAAAAAAAATTGCAATATTTGATGCATTTCTAATATTGGGTTATATTTTATATAATTTTAAAATTTTGATTCTAAATTCTTCCTTTTTTAAGGTTTTGGATTTTGTTTGTGTTGCTTTATATCATGACTTAGCTGCAATTTTTGAAAAGGATATTCAGTTCTTGTGACATTACATGTGCAAATCTGATGAGGTCTCTGTCAATAGTGGGGTTTTCACCAGAGGCTTTGAGTTCATTTCTACTAAATTACAAACCTGCATCTATTTTCAATAATTTAGTTTACATGCTTGTGTTTTGCAGGCCAAATCACAGTTGGTGTGACTTTGAATCTTAAATATCTTTAAGTGGGAGTTTGTAGATTTGCAAGCTTAATTTTTCCTTTGCCTAAAAACAACAGATGTAGGTCACATAAACTTATTTGCTCTCTTGTTTGTCCAGTAGTGGTGAGATGGGGTAATTTTTTTTTCTAATAACTCTTTCATTGAAGGTATAATAATTTATATAGCCAAGCTTCTTATTTGTGACTCCATTACAATTTCCTACTTTGTAAAGATCAAAGCCTTTTTCTTCTGAATTTAATTTGGCTATTATATCTCAATTCTTTGAGCTTTTGCCTCCCACTTTTATTACTTTCTTACCACTGTGGATAAAAATCCCTGAAACAATTTTATTCTCTGAAGGTTTCTTTCCTCCAAAGCAACAATTTACTTTTAAGAGAAATGTGTCTCATTTTTTTGAAAATTTTAAACATTTGGATAGAAGAATGTTTATAGAATTTTTTCTAGGAACAAAATTTGTGTTAATATTAAATGGAAAAAATACTTTTTAATTTCAGGACAATTGATACAAAGATCATCAAAAATTATAGTAAGGGTTTATAATATATTATGATATCAAATCCCAGTGAGACTATAGAAAGGTCAGAATTAAGTAAGTGAGCAAGTGATTTGTAGGATGCAGAACCCATTGGAATTGATCAAAGGATAGCTATGGCTTTCTTATTAAGATTATAGTTTTGCTAAGAAAACTTGAAAACTGGATGACTGATTTCTATTAAATACCTGTGTGAGTATATGTGTGTGTGTGTATGTGTTTGTCCTAGCTGATATCCTTCTACTGGTTTGCTTAAATCTTTATTTTTTAATTTCTTCATTTTTAAATATCTTCTTATAACTTTTTATTTGACATACTTCTTATTAACAGAAAATTTCAGGAGTAGCACAACAACTTCCCATATATGTTTTGATTTTGATAAAATATAAAATTTAACATTTTAACTTATACATCAGGAGTGTTAGATATATTTGCAATGTTGTATGATCACTACTCTCCAATTCCATAATATTTTCGTGGTCTCAAACAGAAACTCAGTACACATTAAACAGTAACTCTCTATTTCCCCTTCTTTCCTAGAAATCACTTATTCATTTTATAAAAAATAGCATAAAAAAATAAAATACCTGGGAATCAACCTAATGAAAGAGGTGAAAGACCTCTATAATGAAAATTATAGAACACTAAAGAAAGAAATTATAGATGAACTCAGAAGATGGAAAGACCTACCTTGCTCGTGGATAGGTAGAATTAATATTGTCAAAATGCCCATACTACCAAAAGCATTATACAGATTTAATGCAATTCCAATCAAAATCCCAATGTCATTCTTCAAAGAAATTGAAATAGCAGTCATGAAATTCATCTGGAAAAATAAGAGACCCAGAATAGCCAAAGCAATCCTGAGCAAGAAAAGTGAAGCAGGGGGCATCACCATACCAGACTTTAAATTATACTATAGAGCAATAGTAACAAAAACAGCATGGTATTGGCACCAAAATAGACTGGTGGACCAATGGTACAGAATTGAGGATACAGAGACTAATACATATAATTACAGCTATCTTATATTAGACAAAGGTGCCAAAAATGTACAATGGAGAAAGGATAGCCTCTTCAACAAATGGTGCTGGGAAAACTGGAAATCCATATGCAACAAAATGAAATTAAATGTTTATCTCTCACCATGCACAAAACTCAATTCAAAGTGGATCAAGGACCTAGGAATTAGACCAGAGACAATACACCTAATAGAAGAAAAAGTAAGCTCCAATTTCCAACATGTTGGATTAGGCCCCAAGTTCCTTAATAAGAATCCTGTAGAGCAAGAATTACTACCAAGAATTAATGAATGGGATAGATTTAAACTAAAAAGCTTCTTTTCAGCAAAAGAAACAATCAGTGAGGTGAATAGAGAGCCAACTAATTGGGAACAAATATTTAATACATGCACATCAGATAGAGCACTAATCTCTAGAATATATAAAGAACTCAAAAAACTTTACACTAAAAAAACAAATAACCCAATCAATAAATGGGCTAAGGAATTGAGAAGACACCTCTCAGAAGAAGATACACGATTAATCAACAAATACATGAAAAAATGTTCAACATCGCTGGCAATTAGAGAAATGCAAATCAAAACTACTCTAAGATTTCACTTCACTCCAGTCAGAATGGCAGCCATCAAGAACACAAGCAACAATAAATGTTGGAGAGGATGTGGGGAAAAAGGCACACTCATACATTGCTGGTGGGACTGCAAAATGGTGCAACCGTTATGGAAAGCAGTATGGAGATTTCTTGGAAAACTGGGAATGGAACCATCCTATGACCCAGCCATCCCACTCCTGGGTCTATTCCCAAAGGACCTAAAAACAGCATATTACAGTGACACAGCTATCTCAATGTTTGTAGCTGCACAATTCACAATAGCTAGGTTGTGGAACCAACCTAGATGTCCCTCAGTAAATGAGTGGATTAAGAAAATGTGGTATATACGCACAATGAAATTTTACTCAGCAATAAAAGAAAACAAATTAATGGCATTTGCAGGTAAATGGATGAAGTTGGAAGACATAATGCTAAGCGAAGTTAGTCAGTCTCAAAAATCCAAGTACCAAATGTTCTCTCTTATATAAGGAGGCTATTTCAAAGTATAGTTGGATGGGGGTACATAGGAGGATTAGAGGAACACTAGAGTGGTCAAGGGAAGGGAGGGTAAGGGAGGGAGCAAGAGGGGAGGGAGGGGGAGAAAAAAAAAAAAGGTGTTTGAATGAGACGGATATCATTTTCCTTAATGCATGATTGAAGACCTGAATTGTACGAATATACTTTGTATACAAACAGTTGTATGTAAAAAGATACTAAATATATGCACTATGAGTCATACATATTAAAAATTATAAAAATAAAATTTAAAAAATGTGAAAAAAATCATTAACATATGTTGATTATGTATGCTAATGGGATTCAGTGTTATTTTTCCATATATGCATACAGCATGCAGTGTTTGTATCCAACCAGCCTTCTTTCACTATCATCCCCCCTTACCCATCATTGAGGGTGCATCCCAGAACACAATCTTTTTATGCAAACATCCTCATATTTCCAGATGAAATAGCCATATACAGGATTCCCCAGTGGAGTTCTCAAGCTTCCTTATTCTTGCTGGGTATCCTGCACTCGCACCCTCTTCCAGCATTAAGTGGCATGGGGATCTGTAATGGATTTCCATGTCCTGATCTGGGTTGGATTACTGTATGTTCATAGACTTTCTCTCTTGTTACTCCCACTTATAATCCAGAAGCAGTGTTGGCCCAGGGCCTATTGCTGGTCATCTTTCTTGCACACTTGTTGTTTAGTGTCTTTTCTTCCAAGTACTGACTTGTCAGTGATAAGAATTAGGCTAGTTCTAAGGGAGGGGGTTGAATGAAGGAGAGCACATATTGCATTCCCAGTTTAGGCTACTTGCCTACATGTACCCTCTATTCTAAGTTCTACTCCACTGCATGTTCCATTCTTTCTTGTATGTTTATGGATCTCTCACACATCCGTTATTGGGAGGAAGGATTATCGGTAGAGCATCACATAGGCACTGTAATAAATCAGAGTCACACTTCTCTATGACAAACTCTTTTTCACCTAACTTTAGTTTGACTTGTTTGAGTCTCTTTTGTTTGTTTGTTTGTTTTTAGGTGATTACCTTGGTCTTCCCTTTCTATCCTTGTAGAATCAAGTTTGAACCAGAATTTTGTTAGATGCATTAATGAAATCAACCATCTTGTTATCTGATTACTCTCAACATCCTACACCCTAGTCTGACTTCAGCAAGAATTCTGTTGGGTCAGCATAACAAGAATCTTCCTCCCTCTTAATGATTCACTTTAGGAATTTTAATCTACCAATTGCCATCTTGCTCTTGGTTATAATTCTCCACTTGTCCTTGTTAATCAGCATTGAATTCAATCTCTCCCCCACTTCTAGTCCCAATTGTACTGGTTCCTATACCTAACATAATACTTCCTTCTTGGGTAAGAATGTCCTTACCATCCTTAAAAAATATCATCAACAAATTTTTAAGTAACAATAATCATATTTATTGAGTTCTTTATTATTGCCTATTAGTTATTATTTGATTATTTTGATTCTGTGAGTTGTACTTAGATAGTAAACTTCAGAGGCAGGGGTCATTCCAAATATGATAATATGCAGCACCCAACACTTTGCCAGGTCTGTCCTCCTTCCTCAAGAAATCTTTGTTAATTTTTATTATAAAATTATGAATTTAACAGTTCTACATGGTACTATTGTAATTTGGCATATTCTAATGTGATTTTGTTTATTTACAATAATAATGCAAGTCTATTGGAAAGATGGCTATAAATAATATATGCTATGGCCAAAACATAATACAAACAGCATATACCTATTATAGTCATAGTAATGTTGTGTCTTAAATTGTCATCTAAAATTTAAAAGATACAGTGAAATGTATAATTAAGCCTATCTTTTTAAAATACTGCATGATGCTGGGTATCAGATTTTTCTTCTGCTATAATAGAAGTTATTTTATTAAGTCATGTCACTATTATAGGATATACTCATTTTCCTTCAAAGGCAGTGGAATTCACTTAATTATGATTATTGATTTTTCTAAAGTACAACTTTGATTAGGTACATCTCTTAGAAGAAGAAGAAGGAGAAGGAAAAGAAGAAGGAGAAGATGAAGATGACAAAGTTTTCCCATGGTTTAAAATATACAATTTAGGATCTCTGTAGTACCCAAGTTTGTGTTTCCCTAAAAGAACCATTCCAATTGAAAAAGTGTACTTGGGAATGAGAGGACACTTAGGAAAAGGAAAGCTAATTCCCACAAGGGACTGTTTTTAAGTCAGCTCCCACAGTGTGCAAAAGAACATTAGCTCTGTCAGGGGGAAGCCCTTCTCTCTGTCCCAGGGTCAGTGAGCTGGAGTTTATATACTCTAACTCCCATCAGCTGCTAATAAAGAGGGCTTTCCAGAGGTGCTGGCTTCCTGGTATGTCCACTCAGCTGTAGGCTGGAAGGGAATAGCCTTCAGCAGTATCAGAGAAAGCTTCTAGGCACAGCACACATATCCTATGAGGAGGAAGTCATGGGATGTTCACAAATGATAGAGCCCTAGCCTTAAGGCCCTCCATGTCCTGGTCCCTCCTCTAATCCAGCTGGATTATTAGTCTTGCTTTGTGCACTTGAAAGGATTTCTAGAAGGAATTCTACTTTTTAAAATGTTAAAAATAGGCACAGTTCATAGTATATATTAAATGGTCAAAATGTTATTTTCTTTCATTCCTTCTCAAGTCAGTGGCTGTCTTCTTTATTGAAAAAAATTTTTTTTCTGAACTATCAAATTTTACTTGTAGGTACATATCTGCTTTGCATCTTTTTGTTTTCTACAGGTTTATCTCTACCAATAGTTTTCAAATTCCTTGTAATTGGGGACCATACTTTTCATCTTTGTAGTTTCCATAGCACATTTACACAATGTTTAACAAATGTTCTTGGTTATATTTATGACTGAATGATGAAGCTGATGTAATGACTCAAATTTGCATCATTTTTAGTTAACCAGGTATCTTGTCCAAACTCAGAAACCAAAATAATTATTTACATATATATGTATATGTGTATAAAATACTGAATACTAACAAGATTTAGTTGGTATACACCCCTGAAGCACGCCATAAATCCATTTTTAAAACTATTCTTACATTTATTTAAGTCCCATTCTAATTGTTTTTGATTAATGTATTAATTGTACATATTAACAGGGTTCAATGTAGTATTACCATACATTATGCAGTATGTACTGATCAAATCCAACCTTCCTTTATCCACAATTTTTTTCCCTTCCCAACCTCCAGTAATACTATTCTATATTCAACTGTTTTTGTTATTATTAACTTCCACATATGAGGCAGAACATGTGGTATTTTTCTGTGTATCTCATAGCAAATAATAAATACAGTGAAAAGACAACCTAAAGAATGGGGAAAAATATTTGACAAATATTCCTCTGGCAAACAATTAATATCCAGAATGTTTAAGGAACTCAGAAAAAATTAACACCGCCTAAGTAACCAAATTTAAAAATTGGCAAATTAATAGGATAGACAGTTCTCAGAAAAAGAAGAAAACACATGCACAACAAATGTATGAAAAAATGTGCTAAATTCTCACCCATCAGGGAAATGCAAATTCAAATTACAAAAAGATACTATCCCATTCCAGTTAGAATGGTTATTACCAAATGCATTTTGGGTTTGGTTAAGTATAAACACAATTTCCCTCTTCAAAGTTGAAATTTTTATTTCTTACCAAGAAATAATTTATGAATTCCTGATTAAAAATACCAATTTTGGAATCCCACAAGCATGAGAACTCACAGAGCAATAATTTAGCTGGAGATTATTTGCAAATTGAGGTAAGCCATCAGCCCTAGCATAGATATGCATTATGTGCACACCTTGTACTGTGCTGGGCAAAGTGGGGAGGAAAAAGCTGTCTTTCATTGCTTCTGAGAGCCTTTGTCACACTCATGAAGATAAACACTGAGTGTGGAAGAATTAGACAGATATGGCATTGACTATAACTCTTCCATATGCTAGCTGTGTGACTAAGGACAGGTAATTTGATTTCTGTGTTTGGACCTCATTCAGCTTTATTAGTTCATCACAATTGGCATATAAGCGGTGGTGCATGCCTGTAATCCCAGCACTTGGGAGGCTGAGGCAGGAGGATCTTGAGTTCAAATCCAGCCTCAGCAATGGTGAGGCACTTAGCAAGCAGTGAGACCCTATCTCTAATAAAATACAAAAAAAGGGCTGGGGATGTGGCCCAGTGGTTGAGTGCTCCTGAGTTCAATCCCTGTTACAAAGAAAAAAAAAAAAAAAAAAAAAACTGGTATATAATTCTTCCTTCAAGTCTCAAATTATTTGTGAATGAAATGGGGATAAGAATGTTTAAAACAAAGTATTTCTGGCAATATATTTATTGACCTTTTGTATAGATCCATGAATGGCAAACCCTCATTATATCACAGACTTTTAAAAACATAATTTAAATTGTTTAACAAAAGTACGTTCTGAAAAATGGGGAAAACATGGGCTTCAGGATTTTAGTGTTGGATTAAGGACAGCAATAGTATGCTATTAGCAATTTTTTTTTATTAAATACTCCAACAAAATAATCTGTCCAACACCCTTGTTTCTCTAACATACATGAATAAAATTCCAAATCCTTCAGTTACCTCTAAGAATTCCTCTGAACATGTGTATGACTGTTTTATCATTTCTCCTGATTTTTGCCAATATTTGGAATATGAGGTTTTTCCCCTAGGAAGATAAGTAAAACTAAATTCACTAAGTTTTGCTCAGAAATCATGTTTCTTCACTGACAGTTCATCTTTCCTTAAAATTAGCAAGGTAATTGTACATGTCTATACTTAAATTTGATGGTTTGTTAATAATCAACTTTGCATAGGTGTTTACCAAAGATTAACAGTTTATTATTTATCCTTAATGGATCACAGATCATGGGATTTTAAACCTCTAAAGGATATTTAAAATGATACATGTATTGGAACTCTCTGTTTATATCTAAAGTTCTATGTACATATTAACTCTACTTAATATATATATATATATATATATATATATATATATATATATATATATATATATATATTTTTTTTTTTTTTTTTTGTACCAGGGATTGAACTCAGGGGCACTCAACCACTGGGCCACATCCCCAGCCCTTTTTTTGTATTTTATTACAGACAGGGTCTCACTGTAATAAAATACCATTGCTGAGGCTGGCTTTGAACTCGCAATCCTCCTGCCTCAGCCTCCAAAGTGCTGGGATTACAGGCATGCGCCACCGCACCCGGCTACTATATTTTTAAATTTGGAGTAATACTCTAGCCTAGGGTTTCATTGATATGCTTCAGTGAACCATTTTGAATTTGAAAAAAAAAATGAGGAAACTCTTAATTCTAATAAAGATAATATCTAATGATGGTGAAATTATGTTGAAATAAAATGTTAATGTATTACTAATAAGAATGCAAAGGGATTACTGTTATGGGCATTGATTTTGTCAACTGTATCAAACAATATTTTTGTTTAGATTGAACTATTCATATTCTATCTAGAAAGTGACAAAGCAATTTTAAGATAATATTCAGAGATAGATGCAGAGATGAATACATAGGCAAGCATCTTCAGACAAAATGTAGAATGATGGCTTCATTATAATCCTAAATTTCATGCTGGGGCACAGTGGCACATGCCTATAATCCAGCAGCTGGGGAGGCTGAGACAGGAGGATTATGAGTCAAAGCCTCAGCAATGGCAAGGCTCTTAGCAACTCAGAGAGACCCTGTCTCTAAATAAAATACAAAATAGGGCTGGGGATGTTGTTCAGTGGTCAAGTGCCCCTGAGTTCAATCCCCAGTACTAAACAAAAAAAAAAAGATCTTAAGTGTTTAACAAATGAAAAAAATTAATAAATATTTTAGCCACATGATACAATAATGAAAGAGTGAAAGATGTGGGTGATAAAAATATTATTTTAAAATATTAAAATTAACATAAAAGATATTTTCTTGCTTTGTTTATGTATGTGTGTATGTTCATATATTTGTCTATAGAAACAGGATGTTAACATGGGAATAATTCTTTCTTCATTTAGTTGATTCACCAAAAAGACTATAATCAAATAATAAGGGATAAATACTCTTGTATTCCAAAATAAGATGCCACTCCATCTTTGCAGGGATTTTAAAGTGTAAATGCTATTATTTTCAGCCGAATATAATCCTCAGTATATGGAATTGTTAAAATTAAAGAGATTGAGGGAGTAAATTTATTTGAAGACATTTGCTAGAGTGTGGTGGTGATTTCCTTGCTCTCTTCTTGTCCTGGAAGGCAAGAGTGCTCCCTCCTTACTACCCTAAACTGAGAGGAACCCTGAGAAAACCAATTAACAATGTCCTTCCAATTGTAAAAGCCAAAAAGACCTTGGGATTACACTTGACTGCACTTTGCTTTCATATCTTGCATTTAATATGTCAAGAAATTCTGTTGTTAATATATGTAAAACATATCCGGTATCAGATCACTTCTTCACATCCCTGTTACTTCCCTAAGAAATGTCACTGTCATTTATTGGTGGGTTTTTATGAAAGTCTTCTCTGATTTTTCTGACTCCATATTTATACTTGTGGTTTACATCTACACAAAAACCAACTGAATCTTCTTAAAATCTGTCAGAATATGTCACCATTTTGCTCCAAAACCTCATGGCTCCTGTGTTAGAGCAGAATGTCTGTATAAAGACCTACAAAGCCCTAAATGTTCTCTCCCTACCACAATCTCATCTATTGCTCCTCTGCTGAGCATTCTAAGTCCTTACCTACTTTATTTACTGCCCCTTTTCTTTAACATAGGAGGCACACACTCACTATGAGTCTTTCATTTAATGTTTCCTCTGCCTTTCCTCTGTCCTTTCTTCCTTTACCTACATGGGTCACTGCCTCCTCTCCTGTGTTTGCTTAGATATCACCTCTACAGTAAGACTTTCCTGAATGCCATGTTTAATAATGCAAACTCTATTCTCATCCTAGCTATTCCTATGCTCCTCATCCTCTGCTATTTTACTTCATAACACTATCAACATGCTCTGTAGTTCATTCTCTGTAAAATGACCATATATCCTCTTCTGCCTGAGAAAGAATGCGTTTATGTCTATTGTCATGAGAATTATGAAGAACATTCTCTTTAATTTTCACTCCTACTTTCACTCAAAAAATGCTGTGGTATCATTTATCTATTCAGAAGAACACATATGGTTCTCTGTTTTGGTCATGGTTCAAGAACAATGGATCCCAAACAGTAGATGTTCAGAATATATATGTTGAGTCAATGGGCTCAATATTTGAATCATGCAGTTTGGAGGAATGTAAGATGTGGGATTTGACTCATAATTGCAAAAATCAGAGGCAGAAGGTTATACCTAGACTTTTCTAACTGGCAGTGAAAAGAAGAGAATTGGCACTGTAAGAGCCAGATAGACTTATTCTAAGGACCTGGTTCAGACTCCTGTGCCTCATAGATCAGAACAAGAGAAGGAGATTTAATGTCTGCACTACAATGGATATTTTGGTGAATGGCATAGACTATTTTTGATATTAAAAGCATTCTGAGAAATTTTTAATATTTATAAATGAAACTGTAGAATTAGCTTGGAATTTCATCTAGAATATAAGAATTAGCTTAATCAGATTATACATATATATATGTCTTATATATCTTACATATGTTTATATATATCTTCTCTTCATCTAAATATATATATATATGTATATATGGTTAAAGATAAATTTTTGAGGAATAATGAAAGTATTGTTTTCATTTTTGGAAAAAAAGAATAATTAAAAATATTTTGACCCACTTTAGCATTTTGTCATTATCCATTTAGTAGTTCTAAAATTCAGAAGATCTATATCCTATCTGTAATTGCCTATGTCCTTGAAAAGACAACCTAGACATATAATAAAATTTTTAATTATCATCTGGGTATAAATCAATTTGCTATTAAATTGTTGATGATTTGAAAGAAAAACTTGTGCCTTCTGTATCCTGACTGTGAAATCATCATCCTTAAACTTTTTTTTTTTTTTTTTTTTTAAATCAAGCACAGGAAAGATTAATACTACTGTTACAAATAATTTATCTGAATACATATTGTCAGATTTCACAGAGAAGTCATAAACTTAGTAATTCTATTCTCTTTAATAAATCTTGGGATGAAAATAATTGTCTAATAGTTAAGCAACATGAAACCAGATGAATAATCTGCTTTTGTTTTAAAGTATCTAATTTTTTTTCTGGTAATGGTGAGTTTATTGGGCTTAGATAATTGTTTGAACATTTTATACTTGGTGTGTATATTTAGTTAAGAAATAAAAATAAAAAATAATAAAAGCACTTAAATGTCCACAGTATATCTGTTTTAAAGATGAAGACAATTATTTTTAGAAAGAAAAAACATATTTTCCAGGAGGCACTAGCTAATTCTAAAAGGGATTTAGGATGGGGAGCATCCCCTTGGCAGCTGTTATTTCTCAACTGGAAAGTGTCCTGTTGTGCCTGGAAGCAGAAGTCTTCCTTAACATGCTTTTGCTGTTGTTTTTTTAATAGCAACTCCTTCTAAAGGTTACCATCTTAAGGACCACCCCTTAGGCCTTCAGCTCTCTGCTGGAGCAGTGGAGGCTAACTGAGGTCTGTTTCAACACCCATGTTCAAGCTGGTAGGATTGTGAATGGCAGAAATCTTGTGCCAACCTCCTCCCTGATGCTTCAGGGCTCCTCTGGCTTTCCTTTAATAACCAGCTTTGTCTTCATGCTCAGATCACTGCTCAGAAAACACATGATAGACTACTCCAGCTAGGGCAAGAGGTGAAAGTATTACAGAGATACACTTTTCAAACTTTTCTACCAAAATGACTTAAATTGATGTGCATGACTGCATGACCCTGGGGAGCCTTACGTAAATCTTTTCATCTTTAATTACACACAGCCATATTTGTTTTAATAAATAATGTATACCCATTTTCCTCAGATCAAAATTTTAATGTTTGGCCACTTCCCACTTCTCCTTTTCAAATTTTCCTCAATGACTGCCTCCCTGGAATACAACTAGGTGGGTTTGGGGAGAAAAGGAAGGAGCATAGGATATATACATTTCTGTGTGAAGCACTGCTTTAAGTCTTTTTTATTATCTTTGAAATTGAAACATCAAATTATAAAGAAATTTATTTCAAATTGGCTCTAGCCATTTTGAAAAATGTGCAAAATGTTTGGAGGGAAGGTAATAATCATGATGTTAAGAGTCCTTAATTTGCACAATTCAGACAATTGTTTGTTTTGTTTGTTTTGTTTTGTTTTGGTATTGGAGATTGAACCTAGGGCACATTACCACTGAGCTACATCCTATGTATCTATTTTTTTAGAGACTGGGTCTCACTAATTTGCTTAGGGTGATCTTAAGTTGCTAAGGCTGGCTTTTAACTTTCTATCCTCCTGTCTCAGTTTCTATAGTTGCTGGTATTACAGACATGTACCATCACACCTGCAAAGAGTCAATGGAAATTTAAAATTGTTAACATTACTACTAATAATGTTATGCTTAGAAGGCCTGTGGTATGTATCAGGTAGCTTGGATATTCTCTATTACAAAAATATTCAGAAATTGTAAAAATCAGTAAAATATTATATATTTGTCTCCCTAGAGCATTAGGCACACAAATAAAAAACAAATTCTTTGAAAACATTATTTGGCTAATGAATATTTTGATTATTTTTATGTAGTATAAATATGCTTCTATTTTTGGAAATTCAAGTTCTTTGTCATACCAAAATAGGAAATAGTCTATGTAGAACAAATATAAGTGAATATTTGGTTAATTCCTTTTGGCATATCAACAGGAATATGTTATAAAATATATGAGTATTATAAGATTTTTTATTATGACATTTACTTAAAAAATACATTTGTAAGATTTTTTATTCCATCAAGTCATATGTGTCCTGTTTGCTAGTCCTCACCAATTATTTAAAAATCAAGTATCTCAATTGTACATTATTAACTATTATGAATTCCAGATTGATTAAAAGTTAAAGATAAAAGCTAAAATGGCAAAAAATTAAATAGTATACAAAGCTATAAGAGTACATTGAACTGATCTAGTATTATCAAAAACTTTTGAATGTAAAAAAAATAGAAATATTCATAAAAGAAAAAATATATATAGCTATCTTTCAAAAGAGGGAAATCTTTTAAATGTATACACATATAATGTATGCAAAATAATAAAAAACTATATAAAACTAAAATGTAAAGAAAACCAATAAATATGGAACATTCAAAAAAATTATGTACCAATTATCAGTCTGTAGTGCATAATTATTGAAAACAAAGAACTTAAAGATCCAATTAAAAGAGATATTGATGGCCAGTAAACATGGTTCTATGTTTAATTTTTCTATATGTAAAATAAAAAATCAATTAGAGCAAAATATTAATTGTTTATTTATTTATCATCTTAAGTTAGGAAAATCATCTTTTGTTATTGAGATCTTCCGCCATTGAAATTTCAGTGAGAGGAACTTTCTCATACATTAGAAATAGAAGGTAAATTGGCAACATTTTGTTAAAATAAATATATGCCTTTGTTTATATTGTGTGGTAAGTATTTATATATATACATTTAAAGTTTCTTCTAAGATTCATGTCCTCTGTGTATATGTATCATGTTTTCTTTATTTTGTCATATATTTTTAGACACTGGTTGATTCTATACCTTGGCTATTATAAATAACTCTACCACTTCAATTCCTTTCTATATATATCTAGTAATAGGATTAGTGGATCATAAGTAAGCTCTCTTTTTAGTTTTTTGAAGAACTTCCATAGTGTTTCTTATGGTTTAGATAATAGGTGACCTTCAAAAGCTCATATGTGAGACAATACAAGGTAAAATGATTTGGTTATGAGAGCCTTAACCTAATCAGTGCATTAATCCCTTGATAGGGATTAACTGGGTGTTAACTGTAGGAAGGTAGGGTGTGGCTGGATGAGGAGGGTCATTGTAGGCATGTCTTTGGGATACGTATTTTGTCTGGAGAGCACAATTCTCTCTGCTTCCTGGTTTCCTGTTTTGAGCTGCTTTCCTCCTTCACACTCTTCCAGCATGATGTTTACTACACTTTGGGCCCAGAACAATGGAGATGACAGTCTATGGACTGAGACTTATGAAACTTTGAGCTCCCAAACAAACTTTTCCTCCTCTAAAATTTTTCTTGTCAGGTCTTTTGGTCAGAGCAGTGAAAAGCGGACTAAAACGGTGTTTTCCAGAATGGTGTGCCAATTTACATTCCAAAATAGTATGCAAGTTTCCCCTTTTTCCACATCTTCACTTATACTTGTTATCTTTCAATCTTAAAAAAGAAAAAAAAATTCTATCATTTGCAACAACGTGGATGAATATTATATTAAGTAAAATAAACTAGGCACAGAAAGACAAATACAGCATGATCTTGCTTATGTTAAATCTAAAAAAGTCACACTTACAGAGAGTAGAATGATGATTATGAGAGAGGTGGTTAAAGAGGAAGGAGAAAATGGGGAGATGTCAATCTAAAGCTTCAAAATTTCAGTCAGGAGGAATTAGTTTTTGAGATCTATTGCACAAGATGGTAACTGTAGTTAATAATAATGTATTGCATATTTTAAAATAATTAAGGGTAAATTTTAAGTCTCAGCACAAAAAATGATATGAGAAAATGGGTTTGTTATTTAATTGTTTAGTCATTTATTTTTGTAAATATTTATGAGAACATCATATGGTAACCTTGAATGTATTTAGTTATGATTTGCCAAATAAAAATAATAAAAAATTTAAATGAATATTTCATGTGTTTTTGTTTAGGAATCCACTTTTAAAAATAATAAACATCAAAAGTACAGACAATGATGTCATGGTGTATTGCCCTCTCCATATGCTGAGACAGGAAGATCAAATTTGAGGCCAGCCTCAGCAATTTAATGAGACCCTGTCTCAAAAAAAAAAAAAAAAAAATTAAAGGGATGCGGCTCAATGGTAAAGCACCCCTGGATTCAATTCCCAGTACTGAAAGGAAATAATAATAATAATAACAATAATAATAATAATATGTAGCCTAAGTTAACTAAATTATGCTATAAAATATTATCCATTAAATATTATCCAGGCATAAAAATTTAGTGACATTTAGTGCCATATGTAAAACCTTATATTTTAAAAAATTTACCAAGTCTTTAAAATATTCATACCTACCTGTCTTTTCAGATTACAAAGTAATTTTGACAAACTTTCTTTATGTTGTTTCAATTGTGAACAAGATTTCTTTATTTTTATAATTGGGAAAATTATGAATATACTTATAATTATACATTGGAGTTATACAAATTATTTTATATTTATGGAACAAAGTAGATATTGAAAGTTACCCAGAGATGCTTTTCTCATCAGTGTAAAGTTAGTGTATTCAGACAGGCCACAGTAGGAGTAGGATTTAATTGCCAGTGTTTATCATTCATGTTTGATTCTCTTATATTTACCTAAAAATGTGCCTTCTTTTCAGATCATCTTAGCTGACCTAGATTCTGGAGGTCTCTGCTGGATTTGGCAGACAGCGCCACTAATTACCATTAATGAAGTGGGACCACCAGACTTCCTGTTCATTACTATCAGGTGTCTTAGTTTTAGAAAAAAGAAGTGGCTACTCAGAGAAAATGAGAGGTGGTGTTCAACAGTTCTGCCTTTCACACTAAGTACTAGGTAATGCATGTGCCCATGACTTATGCTCTGGAACCATTTTCTTGGTAGCATCAGGTTGGTACAGTGGCTCAGAGTTCACAGCTTTGGGGACAAAGAGTGTATAACATTAATGTAGAAGAGATGGTGGTGGTGATATTAAATGATGATGGTGATGATGATACATTTTAAAAAAAGGTTCTTGGCTGGAATTTCTGTAGATGCATTCTACATTACAGAATTAGGGACCTAGGTCACCTGGTTTCTTTCTTTTGAAGCCGATGACAAGTGATCTTAGCAAATTCTCATCTTTTCCTTAAGTGCTTCTTCGGAATACTTTTGGTTAGGTCTTTGGTTTTTGTGCTTTTTCACAAGGCACACTAGAGCATCTGGAAAGCTGAAATTAAAAAAAAAAAAAACAAAACAAAAAAAAAAAAAAAAACTATTATTACTAGCTCACTTTTCTCAACTTACTATTCCCTAGACACACTATTCATATAACACTTATTAACATCCAGCAAAATTGACATTTTAAAGAACACTTCGAGAAATGATGCATTGAATACAATACACATTATTTTTTGTGAAGCTTACAGAGAACTGCATTCTTGAACCACATGGTGTTGGTGCTGTGTAAATTCTTTTCATTGGACTTCACTTCAATGTTATGCAAATAGCCTACATTGAGGAGCATTATAAAATATTTTTTTAAATTAAGCTTAACAGGATTTCAATAACATATTCCAAATCACTGTATTTGATTTCTAGCAGCTGAAAACCACAAGCATTCATTATTTTTCAATTTTGGGGGGACAAATGTCAGGGCATGGCTTAGAAGATCCCCTCCTCTAGAGTCTCTTCAGGATGGAATTAACCCATTAAATCCCAAATTTTCAAATCTGAAACTATTCCAATGAAATTGACATAGATGCATTAAAGTCAATTATAAATAATAATCTGGAGTTTGTATATTAATATTATCTTTATATAATTATATTATTATTTAATTACACTGTATGTTATATAATTTTTTATATACTGTATTTAAGTTTCTATATGTGATCCAATCTGTGACATTCAGACAAAATGGGTTAAGGAGTTGGCTGGTGCTGTTTTCATTAGAAATTCAGATAAGAAGGATGCACTTCCAAGCTCATGGAGTTGTTGCCATCACTCTGTTTCTCATGGTAGTGGACTGCAAAGTGCAGGGGTTTTTTTGTTTTTTTTTTTTTTTTCCTATTGGGCAGGGGTGACTTTTTCTTTCTTACCACATTTAGCTTATCAACATGACCAGTTGCTTCCTCAAAGCAAAAAAGAAGAGGTACTCTCCTGGAAAGATGGATTACAATCTTATGTAAATACTATCATAGAAGCAGAACTGAATCATCATTATTATATCACATTGATTAGAAGCAAGCTATATCCCCATTAAACATCCAAAGAGGTGGAGTTCCACAGGCATGGATGCCAGGAAGTGAGAATCAGGTGCCATATATATACAGGCATCCATCATCACAGCTAGTCAATGGATCTTTGAGACTGGATACCAATCGGTACCTAACTCCAGAAAAATATAATTTATGGTTATATTATCAGATTATAGAACCTTGATGAATTTAAAATAATCCCACAAATCCTATTTGCCAAGGATCTCAACTCTGGACACTTCTCATTTGGATACCATGCTCTGATGCATCTCTGTCATTTACCCCGTCCAAGTAAAAACCCCTTTCTGATATCTGTCCTCTTCTTAAATCCCTAGTCTCTAAGTTGATAAAAATAATATATTTTAATATACAAACAAATGTTACCCTAGTATAAAAACATTTGCATTCAATGCATAATCTTCATTTGAAATAATCACTCTAAAGTTGAAATTTATCACTGATATTTTTATGCTAGCTTTTGAAGCCATTTATTTTATGGTATGAGAGAGAGCTTTCTGACTCATTCCACTTATCTTCCCCTGAACACTTTCCCCATCATTTTCCTCTGTAATTTTGGGCCAGAAGTGTTTGTGATAGGGGTAAAGTTAACATGTTAGCCAGCATTTCTTCCTGAAAACCTGCTGTTTTCTCTGCATAAAGAAACCACACAAGTTAAGCCAGAAATTAATGTGTTTCTTCACAAAGCTTGGCCACACTGTTGGTCATTTCCTTCTGAGTCATACCTCAGCCAAGGTTTACAAAATACAATTAGTACTGGAATCTAAGAGCAACAGTAAACCACAGACTGCATGGGCTATGGCATATAGACCCACAAAAATAACTGTGCAAGTCCACAATGTAGTCAGCAGGACATCTTTACAATGCTTTTGTGAAGGTTAAATTCCATAAGCAAACAAAATTCAAAGGAGAAGAAAACAGAAAACACTTCAGAAAGATTAAGCAATGAACTGAAATGATACTCAAGCTCTGTAGAAGTTTAGGAATGGAGGAAGTCAACATGTTTTCCAATAAATAAAATATAAGTCAATCTTTCAGAGAACACTTTGAATAGCATTACTGTTTGGCTGAGAAAGAGCATGCAACATTGTAAACATTGTGCTTATTGAATTTTAAACTTCATAAATTTTATAAAAGGTGGTTCTTCCTTCATCATCTCAATAAAACTAGAAATGGTTTATATTATAAATGAATTCCCTCATTCAAGTACATTTCTAAAGAGAGGAAGAGCTGGGTTGTAGCAATTTTCTTTTGTGATACAGTGTTACTTGCTTATTGTAAACTTTCAAAAATCCTTATACATTGTATTTTTTTTGAATTCCATCCACAAAAGAGAATGTTTGCTTTGAATAGAAATTCCATTAACCATAATCTCTTCCAGTTCTACCTTTCCAAATTTATCTGCTTCTATTTCATTCTTCCCACCATATAGTATGCTATTTTGTGACCTTGACTTTTTTTACAATACTAATCTCATTCAAAGCACTATGCATGGCACACAGAAAGTATATTTTGCTAAATGCCTGAAGGCCATTTTTCTTTCTTACTGCTTTGCTATACAATATCTTCTTTATCTATTCAAATATTACCTCTCCTGGAAAGTTTAATTCCAATGCCTTTTTTTCTCCTTGTAGATGACCTCTAATTTGGGAAACATTCCTCTATTTTCCATGCTCCATAGCGTATATCACGATTATAGCAAGTGTTTAATTTCCATTTGTGTTGAGGGAGCCTTCAATCAGAGACAGTGAACTACTCAGGAATTTATGATTAGGTAGTCTGTGTTTGAATCAATTCAGGGTTGGTTAATATTTTATTCTTATGTTAGGTTCTTGTATCAGCTCTAGATAACCTGTATTTCATTATCTATTTATCAGAGTGATAACATGAGCTCTATTTAATCTTAAAACATACTACCTTTATCTATCCCCCATCAATATGTTGGAGTTTTTGTATATTTGCTCTTCAATTGATCTCCCATGTTGGACATGAAGGAAAAAAAAATAAGTATAACATTAGAACAAAAATAAAGTATGAACACTCCTCTACCTGCAAGTTTTGCCATGTTTGTGGGAATAAGAACATATGATACAAAAAAAATAAGATGCCATTAGACTGACTGGGTAAGGACAAGAGTACCTCCCTGAGAAGCAATATAATGCAATAGATAGAAATACAGATTTGGAGACAGACTGCCCGCATCAAATCCCAGCTCTGTTACTTAACTGGGCATAATGGCTTTGTGTCATACCAGCTAAGCTAACTTAGAGTGACATCTTGACAAATTTCCTTTTCTTTTTGTAGTTTCTAAATAAGGGTTGGCTGCAAGAAAAATTTATGTCCCTCTTTAAGGGTAGTAGGCATCATGCCATCATCAAAACATACTAGGGATCTGGGACCTCGAATAGTCTGTAATACTCAGGACTTCAAAGGTCAAAGCTACAAAAAAGAATGTATTTTAGTAATAACTGTTGCTGAATGACCTTTTATCATAATCATGTCTTTATGTGTCTGTCTTCTCCCATATTATATGGTCCTTATGGGCAATATGCTCTCTAAATTTTATCTTAAACATACTACCTTATCTTTCCCCCATCAATATATTGTATCACATACACTGCTAAGGAGTTTTACTATGAGTCCACTTGAAAATGATTATATTTAAATAGAATAATATTTATTCAGTATTTGTTTATTCACTTTTATGGTATTGGGGATTGAGCCAAGGGGCACTGAGTCACATTCACAAAACTTTTAAATTTTTTTGTTTTTAAGTTTTGAGACAGGGTCCCCAAAAGTTGCCATGCTGGTTTAGAATTTATAATCCTCTTGCCTCAACCACCATGGTTTGTTGGCATTACAAGTGTGTGCTACTGCATCTAGCTTATATTTATTTTAATTATTTTATTGTAGCATAATAATTATACAGAATAGCAGATTTCATTGTGGGATATTTGTACATGCACATAATATAATTTGATAAATTTTAGTCATCAGTACCTCCTCTTGCCCTCATCTGTCTCCTTCTGATCCCCCTTCTCTTTTTAAATATTTTGTTTTAGTTTACTTTTCTACAGCACTGAAGATTGAGCTCTTGGGGCACTATACCAATGAAATACATCCCCAGCTGTTTTCATTTTTTGTTCTGAGTCAGGTAATCAAGGCTGGCCTCAAACTTGCAATCTTCCTGCCTCAGCCTCCTGAGTTGTGGGGATTATAGGAGTGAGCCACCATAACCAGCTCCCTTCCTCTACTCTGCTGGTTTCTCTTCTATTTTCATGAGGTCCCTTTTTACTGACTCCACATATGAAAGGAAACATATGACCCTTGACAGAAGAGTCTGGCATTTTTGGCTTAACACGATGCTCTGAAGTCCCATCCCTTTTCCTGCAAATGCCGTAATTTTGTTCTTTATGGTTAAATAAAATTGCAATGTGGATATATGCCACATTTTCTTTATCTATTCATCTGTTTTTAATGGTTTATCATTTATGAGAGTTCAGTTTCCCATGAAAGAACTATAGAAGTTTGTTTGTTCTTACATAACAAGAAATCTGCAATATGCAATTCAAGATAAAGATGTTCTTTCTGTCTTCATGCTCTTTCTTTCTGTGCCATTTTCCTCATCACAATCGTCTCACCATTGTAAGACAACAGCTCTCACTCCAGTCTACCATTTACTTTCCATTCAGGAATCTAACAAAGAGGGCACTTCAGAAAACCTTTCCTGATACCATAGGAAATCCCATTACAGCTTTCACCTGATTGACCTGAACTACTACTACCTACATCCAACCCTTCATGCAAAATAGGCTAAAAAATGTAGTTGTTACCTGGGCACATCAACATCTTGAACAAAATTTGGATCTTATTAATAATGCAGAAGGAAAAGCAGCATTTGGCAGACAAATGGCAAAGTCAACATGTAGTACAAAGAGAATTCTGCAGCCAAATGAAACATAATGTAGTATGTTTTTGCTTTGAGCTCTTTGAGAGAAAGTAAAACTTTCTCTCTTTGAAGATCTCAGGAAGTGTTTTTGTATACTCTGCAGGAAAAAAAAACCCAGTTCACAGGAAAATAAATTAGCAACAATTTGTTGCAATTGAACAGAGATCAAAGAATTAGAACTGTGGATCTTCTTAACTGGGAAGAAGTGAAGATGATAATCACTTTTCAATAACTGATAAGTCCATAATGAAACCATCAAAATAGTTTAAAGCATTATCTTGGCTCTTTGTTTAATAAGGGAAAGACAATGTCTTGAATTGCCTACATTTGGAACTTGAGTATGGTGTTCATAACATTCAGTAAAAGACAAAAAATATGCATTGACCTTCTTAAGGACTTATTGTCTAGCTTAACTGTCTCACTAGAAGTCAGTTCTCTTTCCCCTGAAACAATAAGTATGTAGATGAGATTTAGATGTGATGGGTATTAAGCCTTGCCCTTCAATCAGAATGTACTTTTCCATACTTTGCTTGGTGATACTGGAAGTCTGCAGACCATATTGTGCCTTGGCTGGCTTGCTCCTGTTATCTTTCACTGGTGAGAACACCAAAAGAAGACCGGAAGAAAGCAAATGGGAGAAGAAGCTTTCACATGATTCCTGTCTCTGCTCAAATTGCCCCACCCATCATTTCCACTCTGGCTGTGGCTTTTTGATCTCGCAGCAGCAGTGGGTTCTGATTTTCAGCATTTCCCTATACTTACAGACGACCTTTACCAGGTCACCACAGATACAAGCAGCAGCCAGATAGCGCCCTTCCTCATAAAACTAAACCCCAGCTCATTGAAGACCTCTCCTCTAACCTTCTATGTTCTAGTAACCCCTATCTGTTGTGTGATCCATTCTTGAAGTGTAGCAGCTTCTGGTAATTAGCTTTATGCTGCCTCAATGTCTCCTCTTTATCTTATTGTCCTTCAAAATTTATTAAAAAAAAAAACCCAAAAACTCTCCATGATTTTTAGTTTACATTAATTTTTTTTTTTAAATTTGGTTTGGTTTGGTTCTTATTTTCCTAAGAAGCTTCTGATATAAGTAAAACTAAAATATGGCTTAGTGGTACATAGTATCCTCAATAAACATAGAAGGTAAGAAAAAGAATGAAAACTTGCAAGGGGAGAGTAAAAGTCCTGTTGATTTTCAGGAAGTGTGAGGTCCATGCTGCCAATAGACAAAAGGGGTGGATTTATTCTGATAGCTTTCTGGTTCTCAAACAGTGTAATTTCTTGTGTATTCAGGAAGAAATATTTCCAGGGAATTTCAGGAGGAATGATATAAACAGCATAGCCTAAGTGCAGACCTTGATGCTTCTGATGGTCTGAAAGAAGATGGCTATTAGGTGCTGTGTATTAATAGCATCATCTGGGTGCATACAAGGTCTTGGCAACCCAGGTGCAAATAGCTTATCACATTTGCACATTTCAAACACATAAATGAATTCTAAAATCAATTTATTGCATTATAATTTTATTACACTAATCAGACTACAAACTATACTAATTTAGGAAAATATTCTTCATATTAAGTGAGAGTCACCAGGTCCTGAAATAAGATTATTCTAGGAATATCCACTAAAACAAATGATATCTATGCTATCCTTGCAAATGCCATAATTCATATTCCACTTAAGGTAATAATGATTTTCCCCGTGTATCAATGGGGGGGGGGGTTATAAAGTTTCATGTTGTGTTGCAGTAGAGTTTAGTAACACTAAAAGTAAGCAATGGAAATAAATTTTGTTCTCAATGGAATAGAAAAATTAAATCTCATAAAATTTTTCCTCGGGTGTTTTATTGAATTGTAACTGTTATGAATTTGAGTTAGAAGAGATATATTATTCTAACAAAAATTTAAAATAAAATACCTTTAATAAACTAGAAACTAGTCAAGCAAGTTTTGATTATAGGAAAACCATACATACATATATCTTTCTTCTATTGGGAAACTAAAATGATTCTGTTTCTCTGTGACTCTTTTTTCCCTCCATGTCTGTCTCTGTCTCTTTGTCTATCTCTCCATACATAAAGAGAGAGAAAAATAACAAAGTAGAAGGTAGGAAATAGGGATAAATATAAGATATTGTTAATGTAGAAGGAAGGATTAAGGCAGCAAGATGAAGTTGTAGCCTAAATAGTGCAATTAAACATGCAGAGAAGTAGAAAATTTGTTGAACAGTGAAGGTGAAATGCAAGAGGAAAATAAGCATCCAGCAGATGAATTCTTACTGAGTGGTGAAGCGCCCATGTTACCAGCAGCCAGGGGTTTCTTCTTACATGGGCCAGGTAGGAGTTTGTGAACTGGGGCATGAAACCAGTTTGAAAGTTCACCTTCCCCAATCTATGTGTAGAATATAGTGCAGCTGGACAGTAAATCCTCAGGCAAAACTAGGGCTCACACTCTGAAATAAACAGGTCTAGGAAAAATATCTTCACAGAGAGCCTTTGGGAGCACCTTACAAAATAACCTCCTCCTCTGCAGGAAACTTCTAAGCCTGCCATTAAAAACTCAACTAAAATAGTCATTTTGAGAAAGAGACAAGTGAATACATAAAACAAACCAAAAGAACATGTATGGTGTGTAGGTTGATTAAATCTTCATATTTTATAAAGTGGGTTACTGATAATTTCTCAATTTAAAAACACCAAGAAATGAATACATGACTTAGAAAGGGGGAAAAGGGAGGATAATTACAAGAGGCTAAGCAACTTAAATAATTTTTTTTCTTCTTATTTATCTTTTTCTTTTTCTTTTTTGTCTTTTCTTTCTTGGAACTGTGATTGCCCCAGAGCATTGTGAATGTGAGTTGCCACTGAGCTTCATCCCAAAAATCTTTTTTTCTTTTTTTAAAACAAATGTTTTCACCAAAAATAACAGCAACATCAACATTTTCTGTACTGTTTCTAGATAAACTGCACAACATTTATTTGGTAGATTTCCCAGGTTTCTTATAAAGCAACAAAAGGCAGTAGATATAGAAGAAAATAGACAAGTCAGTTGCCCATATTGGCAGCCTCTGATTCCTTATTGACTATGAAGCAGAAGTGTTCAATATTTACTGGCAAAATACCTTATGAACATGTAGACTCAACAAAGGTTGTAAACAGCAAGAACTGGACATAACAAAGGCAGGCTTTTCTACTCCAACTTTAACTGTAACTTTAAGTTCATCTGATAAAGACAAAAGCCACCATAATCTGAATGGTGAGCTCACAAACCTCTTTGGTAGCTTTGAAGGCAGTTTTCAAAGAGAGCTGGGCTACTCCAGGGAGGGAAGGGGTAGTGTCAATGGACTGACTGCTGTTTTTTATTATGAGCCCCTCAGGACAATTTGATTGTATAAACAGGAAAGTCTATTACTTCAACAAGAACAAAAGCTGTAAATGTTAAAAAGCAGACTAAAACAACAACATCAATTACAACAAACACAACATTCCTGCATCCCAAAACATAAACACAAAATATGTCAACTTTTTCAGGTTTCTGTTGACACATTGCATTAGACAATTAAGTTCATAAAAGTCCTTGATGAACAAGACATCTTTGCAATTTTAATGTACATTTTTATTGAAAGGTGAATAATTTCTATTTCCTGATGATGCCCAGGCAAATCATTTGAAAGGTTACCAATCAATCTATAGGATAAAATAGTCTCCAAGTCTTCTCAGTTGTAGAAATATTAGAAATTGAAGGGTTTTATATTAACAACTAAATAATTAGACATATTTTACCATTATTTTAGAAGACTGATCAATTACATAACTAGGGATATCCCATCCCCTGTCTCAAAATTTTTATAAAAGAGGGAGAAGAAAAGCAAAGCTTTTTTTTTTTTTGTCTTTTTAGCAGTGATTTTTTTGAACTGTTTTTGTTTTTCTTTTGCAGGGAAATTTTTCAATAGGTGAAACTTTTTTAACTCATGAAATAGAAAATGATAAGAACACAGCTTTTTCAGAACGCAGTTCAAGTTTGGTAGCAGATGTTCATTACATCCCCATGAATTTCTTTTTTTTTTCTATCCCATCACCACCTGACTTCATATTGCAAGGTATAAAAATTAGCTCATTTAAAGAATTAACCCTACTGCTGCAACTTTCATTCCAGGAATTTTAGAGATATACAGAAATTCCTTAAATATTTCTTTGGATTTTAACTTTTTTCATCAAGTTACATGCAAGTGTATGAATTCCAGGTATTATGAAATTATTTTAAAGATACCATTTGATAAAAATTATATTTTTTATAATTTTTTACTTATCTGTGGTGGTATTTCATGAAGAGTCCTATTTCAATTAATTTAAACTAAAATTTAGCATTAGGTTGAAAATGTTTTTAGAACATGTTAGATATATGAATAGCAGACAACTTATGAAAATTATATTTTCCTCTTTTTTCTGCTTATTCTTTGTGCATTTTTTCTCTCTTCCTTCTTCTCTTTTTCTCTCCATCTCTCTTATTTGCTTTTTTATTTTCTTCTTGAGCAAGTGACACTACGAATCAAGCAAGTGAATTTACCATCATTTTTGCATGACAATAAGTAGAATAACATTTTGATCTTCAATTCTTCTATCTTTGGAAAGGATTTTTGAATCAATTCTCCTACTCTCATAGGAAATATATTATCAAGGCAAGGGAGCATCCCTGGACTCAGTGTTCTAAACTCCAAAAATAGGGCTTCCTCTAGTGTGAATTCTCTTTACTCCATCCAAGATACCTTCAAATTGTAGGTTTAGACTCATCGTTTCTGCAAACCAATCCATTTATTCCATCACTAATTAAGAAAAGATTTACTGAGAGCATGCCATGTGATATGCACTTTGCCAAGTGCTCTATTGTGAAGGACTGAGGAGTTTAAGACTTACTTTAACAAATAGAGGCAATTTTCCAGAATTTCAGCAAAGCAATGGCATTATGAGATTATGAAGAAAATTAGGAGCTGGGTGTGGTGGTCCATGCCTGTAATCCTAGCACTTGGGAGGCTGAGACAGGAGGATCGGGAGTTCAAAGCCAGCCTCAGCAATGGTGAGGGACTTAGCAACTCACTGAGACCCTGTCTCTAATAAAATACAAAATAGGGCCGGGAACATGGCCTAGTTGTCGAATGCCCCTGAGTTCAATCCCTGGTACCAAAATAATAATAAAATAAAATAAAATTAGGAGACTTTGTAGAAATCTGTAAGAACTATTATTAGAATATATTACCATGCTAGGGGTGTGAATGGATAGGACCAATTCCAACAACATTAAATACATAATCTACAGAGGATTAGATGGCTGATGAACTTTCACATAGCACATGAGAGGAGGCAGAGATCCAATCTGACTTTCAGGACACTAGCATGGTTAATCTGAGAAATGGTGCATGAAAGGGAACTTGAAAGGAGGAACAAATTTCGTGTCAAATGTGCTGTGTTCTATTGTGAGCATACCAGGACATACAAGTAGAAATGATAAAAAACCAACTGGATATGAAACTGGAATGAAATAGAATCACTTCCATCAAGGAGGTCTTCTAGATTTGTCAGCAGGAATCAATCCTTCTTTCTTTAGGACTCCCAGAATAGTTTGTATGTACTAGCCCTCTAGCACGTATAACCATCTACTATATATTTCAATTATTTATTTAGGTGTCATGTTTCCCACATTAGCCTGCAAGCTCCTTGAGGCAGGAACCATGACTGCTACATCTTTTTATTTATAAAAGTGCTTAGAACATGACAGGCATTCAGAAATCTAATGATAAAGTAATGGACAGCTCACTGAAGACCTCCTTGAATTTTTTATATGAGTCATTCTCAGGGTTTATCCCTATTGTTATTAATGTTTGCTTCATTTCATTTTAGACAAAGGAATATTTTTATTAGATTGATGTTTTGCATTGAAATCAGATAATCTGGCACTAGCATCACTGGAAGAACTGGTTGTCGGGTTAGTCCAATTCTATCTGAAACAGTTTTTCACATTGCTTCTAAGGTAAAATCATGCACAGAATCAGATGAAAGGTTCTTCATGAAGTCCAGCTATTGTGGTCATGAAAAGTGTGAGGGTTAATTTTAGGGAACAACTTGTCTGGATCAGGAGATGGTCCAATATCCTGCTAAATATTATTACTAAGTATCTTTGTAAGAGTGATTCTAGGTGAGATTTGCATTCGAATCCTTGGACTCAGAAGAGTGATTTGTCAGACCACTCCACACCCTTACCAATGTGAGTGGGTATCAACTAATCTATAGGGGATTACAACAAAAAGTAGAGAAAGAAGGCTGTATTCATTAAAGTTGTGTCTTTCATTAATTTGCATAAACCATGGGTCACTAATTTTAAAAAGGAACAAGGTGATTATTTAGGGACCAGGGAGCCAAAGGAGGTCAACAGGCTATAGGTGTAGATAGTAGGAAGTGGTGGAAATCTAGAAAGGACATGCACCTTCTTTATAAAAGTGCAATGTTTCTTCTTTTTTAATCTGAAGTAAAGAGGTAACACAAATGTATCAAGATAAATTCTGTTCACAGGACCCAGTTCTCTATTTCTGGTAAACAGTACTATACTCAATTGCATGCTTTATGTCTTAAGATAAACACTTGGATGGTTTCTGGAAGGTAATGCGTTTAATTAGTTATATGACTGTAACCACAGCATTCTGATTTCTCCCATAGGGATTATTGCTGCTTGAACACTTCCCTGCCTCCTTTCTTCATGTGTTGTTCCATTCTTAAGGATGACTGCAACATGCATCTAGAACAGCTCAGATCACAATCTTAGATGATCATGCCACAAAACTTCCTCTCTAATCAATACTTTGCCCAATGTACCTATAAATCAATTTTTGGACGATCCATTCTGCTAATTATCCCAACAAACCCTAACGTGTTAGAATCTCCACTGAGGACCAACCTAGACTCTACTAAATCCATGTGACACAATGATTTAGCAAACCATTATTTAGATCCCAGAATCAGTCAATAGTTTACATTCACAAAAAAAGATCATTATATATTCTTTCAAATTATTCAATACATTGTTTGTTTTGCCTTTAAACATCATAAATATTTGATTGCAGCACATAGCATGCAAATAAAAGTCCTATTATATCATAAAGCTACTATTTTCTGTAACAAAAAATGAATAAGTGAGATCTTTCTTCAAATTATATAGACTACTTATGACTTTAAAGTCTTCAGGGGCATGTCAGTCATGTGGAGTCTACCAAACTTTGTTATAAAATCTATCAACAATATCAACAATATGTTGCTTAGTTCTTACCAAGAGTAGCTTCAATTGTACTGATGGTACGAATGAGAAAGTACATTAGTAGGTACTCAATAAACAGCTGATCATGAATTGGCATAATCTTCAACAAATTAAAACCAGTTTGCCCCCACCCCCCCCCCTTTTTTTTTTTTTTTTTTTTTTTTTTGTCATGTTCTGTTTTAGTGTAAGAATTTGAAGTGCCTTGGTTTGGGAATATTTTAGACCACATAGATCCCTTACGTCCAGTATTTACTGACCACATTTGTCTTTTTTACCATAACACATGAGGACTCCAATGGACTTAAAATGGAGTATAAGTTTGAGGTTAAACCTGAGCTGTGCTTCATGGTGTGTAGCCTCTTTTCTCCTTAAAGTTTCCCTGGAGTGTAAAGCAACATTCCTACGTTGTCCTTCACAGGATATTTTGTTTGCTTATTTATGCTGTGCTTCCTCCCTCTCTATTCCATTTCTTCCCAGGGTGAGTTGTCCTAACAGCCAAGTGAGTCTCATTTCCTTCTGTGACTATTGTATGTGCCTTATCAGACCTGGTTGCAAATCACATTCCTTTCAAATTGAAAGTGGTCTTTTAGCTTCAGTTTTTATTTCTCCAGTGTGTTTTTTCAGCCTTTAATGAAGTTTTTAGGGTACTGGTGATGGGGACTGTACAAAAGATGTCATTTCTTCTGGAAATGATAATTTGTGAGGTGCACTTAGCCAAAGGGGGGGGGTACTTTTCTTCTTTTGGTTTCTCCACCTGGAAAAATATATACTACTGTTATTGAGTTTGGAGGATTCTTAAAGTTATTGGAAAGGGTCGCTTCAAGAAGTTGTTAGGTAAGAAAAAGTTTGGGCCAAGCCTATGTTAGAAGACTAGTGGAAGGACAGGATGCACAATGTGGGGACAGGGAGTTTGAGGAGAAGTTGGACATATCTACAGAAACAGTGTTGGCTTCTCAATGTTAGCCTCTACCCTCCCACCTCAGATAGCTCCAGAAGGTACTTCAGGGCAATTCAGAACAGAATGGCAGGAACAGGAAATTCTGCCTTTTTTTTTTTTTTTTTTTTTCTTTCCGCTTTTTGAATCCTTAGAGAACAGTATTCTCTTCACCTTAAGGCCCGCCTTTAGGCTATGGGCTTAGAGAAAAATACCTTTAGTTTGAATCACCGAAGTTCTCTCCTGCCAGAAGAGCAGTAAGCCCAGGAAGCATACATGGTCTTGAAACTGAGAGTACAGCTGCAGGTGTGGAAAGAGTGGGGACTTGCCTTCATTTCTTAATTTTATCATTCACTATCATGCCGGACAGATACTATTAGTGTCTGAACTTTTACTTAGCATATGTATGATGAAGGAGTTATGATAAATGATCTGTGAGGCCGTTTTTCGTGAGTATTTTGTTATTCTCTATATTCTGTCTGACCTGGTTCTGCTTTTCCACTCTTCTCTGTGGCATGTGATCTGAAGGCCGAACTCATACATTAATTCAAACAATTATTTGAGCACTTATTATGTGCAAAGGATGTCCTATCACATTCTTAGGAAAAAGATGAAAGGCCTCTGTAGCAGAGTGGAATACAAATAAACTAATGGCAATGAAAGATAATTTACATAATGGAGTTTAGCGGAAGTAGAAGGGAAAGAATCCCAAGTTTGAATGTCAACATTATGTTAATCTTTACAGTTAAAGACGTCTGCTTAATAACCTATGGAATAACCTTTCATCTTTACATTTCTCTGAGTTGACACAGGATAAAAAGCACATTTGAGTCCTTGAAATATTTATACAAGGACATCATTGGAAATGGCCAGCTTAACATTTGGAATTCATCCAACTCTGCCACTTTCTCAGAGAGTAGGCCAGAACTGTCATTAAATGTTATCATATCATGTTTTTATGCCCAGGTTATCTTCAGAGGCAGAGTAATCATGATCTCCAAACACTCCTTCATGATAACAGTTCAGGCATCCCTGCTCTGCCTAATATCTTAGTGCCAGAGACAGTCAAGGTTCTGCTCTGTTGTGATGCCTACAACTTTCTTGTTAATCTACGTGTGCAACTTAGTTCCCCAGAGGCTTTCTTCAACAGTATTCTTGAAATATCAGGGACTCTTGCTGTTTAGTACTGCTCCAATCCCTATTTAAATTACTTCTTTTTTTTCTCTCTTCATTTGCCATCATTTCCTCTTTCACAGATAAGAACTGAAGTGACTTTATTGTCTAGGAGACAGGCATTATTTCCTGTCTAAGATACAAGGCCCTCAGAGTTACTTGTACTCTGAGGGTAGGCCTATGACATACTACCAGGAGCCTGAATTGCCCTGTTAGGATCTGATAATGTTCATGGTCAGAGGGGTGTGTCACCTTGTATGTGTTTATAACCACCTACCAACATCCATACAGTTGACAGGCTGCTCTATGTGGCTGATGAGCTTTTCTCCAAGTGCAGTAATTAACTTCTATTATGAAATCATGGACTATTGACTCTAAGGCTTAACATCATTTGCTTTTTCTGTACCTTTCTGTTCTCATTAGAAGAAAAGACAATTATTGACAACTGATGTAGGCTTCATATTAGTATGTGTTCTTAGAACTAGGGTGTCTTTTCTAATGTTTTCTCATGCTCAGATGGCAGTTATTTACTATGTGTTAAGTAGTGATAATATTTCAAACTTGAGGCAGTGTTTTAACTGTAGTAAACATAACATATTCTGCATGCCCACAAAGTGTTTCCATTGTCTCCATTTCAGAACAAACATACAGTAAAAACTTATGTGATGTTTCTCTTGCATGCTAATTGATATCCAAGAGACTTATGTAATGGATGATTCAATAGTGCAATATTGGAGAACAGGACATAAATTAATGTACATATGTATAACAAAATCTGGAGGAATTGGTTTATACTAAGAGGCAATAAACTAGAACCAGTGGTTTGATATTTCATCAAGGTGGTTCTTTCCTTTTTGGTCTAGAGAAAGATAGTTATAGATGGAAACCTTAATATAGAAAGGATACTTCAGCATCTAATTCTAGTATTACACAATGTCAGACACTTCACTCATTCAACAATAGGGAAATATTTCTATGGATGCTGTGATAAAAACAGTCATATGGCACAAATGATATTTTGGTCAATCACAGACTACATGTACAACAGTGATCCCATAAGATGATGTTGCTTAGTGACACTGTATCTTTCTTAGTTTGTGTTGTACTCTGATATTTGAAAAATGACAAAATTACCTAGAAATGCATTTCTCAGAACATGTTTTGGTCATTAAGTGAGGCATGATCACATGTATTAAAAGAGGTAATCTAAATAAAAAGTTAGACAAATTTTCTCCAGATAAAATATTTACTAGCAAAATTTGAATCAACCAACATCTTTGCAAATATAATGAAAAGTATAAACTACAGTATAGACTTGCAATAAAAACAAAAGCATAAAATATACAGGCTTCACAAATGGATTACAGTTCATCTATGGAAATCTGTTAAAAACTATTTACTATAAACTAATCAGTATTACAGTCTAGTTAAAATTGAAGTTTTAATATATATATATCACATTACTTTTAATTATATTGCCCTTCTTTACAAATATTATGTTTCAATCAAAAAATAATAAAAATTTTAACTAGGAAAAGTTAAAGGAGGAGACTTAAAGATGAACATTGCTCAGATTTTAAGTAGGATAATCATTTTTTTTCAAAATGCAAACAAACAAACAAAAACTATAAAACATCTTCCTATCAGAGTCAGTTTCTGTTCAACTTGTATAGTCTACTTTCATTTGGTATTGTATTCAGAGCTCTGAAGAAGGCTATTTTTGGAATTTATGCCAAAATCTTTTCACAAAGACATACAGCTGATCTATTAAAAAAATCTGTGTTAAATTGTGTTACCAAATTGCTAACAGCAGCTTTTATTCAGACAGCACATCTGCTGACCTAGAGAAAGGATGACTGCTTGGATTGGCATCTTCTTCTTCTATATTAGGTAAGGAGAATTTATAATAGTGTGTATGATCGAAGGAGCAAAAATTAGTGTTTTGGCTGATAGAACCATGATTTTTAATGCTGTGCCTGAAAATACTGATCTGGAAACAATTTAGAGAGTTGATTTACAACCAACTTTGAAAAGAATAACACATGTTCTCAAGATTTCTCAAACAAGCAGTGAATAGGGAGCTGTCCAGCCACTTGAATTTTCTTTAATCTTATGGTTTAATCAAAGATTCCCTTGTAAAACGTCACCCTTGGGAGAGTAGGGACACTCCTTGGAGGGCCTTAGGTCAGAAATCAATGTGGAGTGTTACTGTGATCACCACAGTTACCTTATGCTTGCAGGACATGTTTCAGTTTATGTGCCAGGTTGAACTTAATTGTTTCAGAACTGCAGACACTCCCGGAGAGAGAAAATCAGAACGTGTGCAAAAAATATTATCAGGGGACACAGCATGTCTTGACATGTCTGACAATGATATGAAAAGCATTTCTCCAATGATCCTGGAATATCCATCAATCAAGAGATTCTTGGATATTAAGTCTTTGAATCTTAAGACTGAGGTGGCAGAGCTAAGACTTAATAGGCAGAGGCCTAAAGCAGGAAAGTCCAGGTCAAGTACTACTGTGTCCCTATTGGCATTCAGATGGAAAAGTCTCTTGTATATACATAAAAGAGAGGGAGATCTATGGTCAGTGTTTTTAAATCTATAACTTGAGTTGTAGCTTCATGATTTTTGCAATATACTCATATTGTTCTTGTCTTTTACATAAAATATTCTTTATAAAAATGGTCCTTTTATTGTTTTAAAATTAATAACTATCATTACACTATTCCCATTAACTGAAAGCAGTATTTTCCCAGAAAAGGTAACCACAAGTAGATATACAGATACATATAATAAAAACAAACAATATCAATAAACTACATTAGCCGTATTAAACTACATTATTGAAAATGTTATTAAACTATAAATAGAAATGTATATTAATAAGGAAATTCAAAGAATAATAATTTTTATCCATTTATAAAATATAATTGTTAAAATAAATAGGAATACTACTTTTGGGGAATATTGAATGCTTTTCCCTGTTTTTCCTACTAACTACAACAGAAAGTTTAGACAGTACAACAAAATAAGCATAAGAAGAGCTTAAAAGGTGGAAGAAGGCACAGCAATTAGGGATCTAGAAACCTAGGGATGAAATGTGGTACATTTCCTTTTTGTTTTTTTGTTTTTTTGTTTTTTTCAAATATTCCAGACCTGGACCTGAAAAAAGCCAACCACCTGGAACTAGAAAATAACAAAAAAAAAAAAAAAAAAAAAAAAAATTAGCAATGGTTTTAACAAAATAGTGGAGTCAGAAAAACAATCAATGAACTGAAAGATAGCATCCTGAACAACAGAAAGAAAATAGAGGGGAGAACTGAAAAGAATCTCAAGGACTATAGAAAAGCTTTAGTATCCATACCATCAGAAATCTGGAATGAGAGGAGAAAGAGTGTAGGCCTGAAAATCAAAATGGTTGAAAATCTTCAAATTTTGACAGGACCGATTCCAGTAGCAGAATGAACCATAACAATATTAATCCAAGGATATCCCAGCCTAGACATTTCACAATTAAGCTTTTAGAAATTGATAATAAAGGAAAAAATCTTGAAAATGGACAGGAAAAAAATTAACATTTATGGGTGTAATAATTTAAATGGCAATGAATTTCTTATTAGAATTTGGAGGCCAGATGAGGTAGTATAATATTTTTCAAGTTCTGAAAGAAAAGTAAACCTAGTTCTTGAACACAATCGAAATAGCCCTCAAAAATGAAGAGGAAATCATGACATTTTAAATGAGTTAAAACTGAAAGAATTTGTTACTGGCAGTCATACTGTAAAAGAAAGGCTACAAAAATTGTTTTATATAGAAGGTGACTGGTAAAAGTACAAACCTTTGGTCATCCAAAAAGAAAAAAGTGATACACAAATACATGGGAAATGAAAAAAATTTCCTTCTTCTGAATTTTCTAAATACCATTTGATATTGGAAGAAAAAAAATATTTTACAAAGTCTGATGTTGTTCTAAGAGGATATGTATAATAAAATTATAAGATCAATAGGAGAGACTAAAATGATATAAAAGAAGGTAAGATTTTTACATGTCATTTAAACTGGTAAAATGATGGCATTATAGACCAGTTATGCATATATAAAGTAAAATCATGAGATATATTCTCAAACACTATTAATGAATCAAAATTGAATTGTAAAAATGTCCATGAATTCTAGAAGGCAGGAAAAGAAAATAGAGAAACCAAAGCTGAAAACAAAAGAAAGCAAACAATAAAATGCCATACCTAAGCCCAAACATATAAAAATTACATTAAATATAAATTTTTACAAATAAACCAACATAATTCATAGATTTGAAAGTATATTTAAAACCATGATACAACTATATGTTTTTTATAAAAAGTTACTTCAAATATAAATATATAAGTAGGTTGAAAATGAAAAAATATATGCAGATATAATTCACATTTTAATACAAATAAAGCAGGAAACACTATATTAATGTCATATAAAGTAAACATAAGGTAAGGAAAAATTTTAGATAATATTTGTCTTATAAAAGATAAAAGAGGTAATACACCAAGAAGATATATCAATGCTATGTAGTCACCAAGGAATGTAGGAGAAAATTAAATAAAATCAAAACACATAAAACTGAAAGGAGAAATAAACAAATCCATAGCTATAATTAACATATTCAAAATCCCTCCCTTAAAAATTAATAGAACTACTAGCCCATAAAATAAGCAAAGTTATAGAAAAATTAAATAATAACAGCAACTAACAAAATTTAATTAACATTCATAGAATATCATATACTATACCCAATAACATATTATATGTATATACTAAGTATGCCTAGAATAATAGCAAAACAGATAATACTCAGAAATATAAATAAATCTCAACCAATTTAAAAAGATTAAAACCATAGATAATATTTAAAGGATGAATATATTATTTATATTTTTTAAACAATAATTAAAGAAAACTTTAGATAACTAGTAATAAAATGGTATTGGCTTAGGTTGTTCACGAGTATCTACAAAAACATATTTAATTTAGAGTTCAGGGGCAGTAATGAAAAGAAATAAGAGATGAGCATAAGGAAGGCTTACTTTTAAAAAACCTGGACCAATACAACATAAATGTTTTCAATTTATGGGAATTAGTTGAGTTATATGAATGGTATATGGCCATTTTCCAATACTTAACATATGCTTTTATAAAAAAAATTAAAGATGTAAAAATTTTTAATAAACCATATTTTCTGACAAGATAGAATCAAAGTAGGAATCAATTACAGAGAGGTAGCTTGTGAATCTCTAAACAATTTAATGCTCAGCAGCATACGTCCAAATAATCCATAGGTCTCAAGGGAAATAAAAAATAGTACTCCAAATAGAATAAAAAGAAAAATACAACCAGAGATATGTAAAAATGTGCTCTATAAGTATAATATGAAATGTAATACAGTCTGCTATCATTTCTAACAACTTAGAATAAAAAATAAATTTGAAGAAAAAATAATTTGTGGCAGACAGCTACAGGAATGCTAAAGGAAAACTGATAGCATTAAAATCATGTATCAGAAAAGGAGAAAAATAGAAAGTAAGAAAGTAAATAATTTGTGTTCCCATTTTAGTAGCCTAGAAAGAGAAGAACAAAATACTGACAGCAGGGATATAGAAGGAAATGATAAAATATAAGTAAAAATCAAAGAAATTTACAAAAAAATAGAGAAAATAAATGAAATAAAAACTATTTATTCAAAACAACAACAAACAAAATTGTAAAACTTCTAATAAGACTGACAAAGGGGAAAAGAGAGAAGTTAGAAATTAACAGCATCAGGAATGAAACATTAGACACTAAAAAGATAACAAAAGAATACTAAAAAAATAAATAAATAAATCTGACAACTTTTAAAATGGTACAATTTCTGAGAAATTACAAACTACCAGAATGCCACTGATATGAAATAGATCACTTGAATTGCCTTATACCTATTAAAGAAATAAATTTAAAATATCATTTTCCCCAGTAAGAAATCTATAGGCCTAAATCTATCAAATGTTTAAAGAAGGAACAATTATGCATTTGTTCTTTTAGAAAATAGGTGAACATGTACTTCACCATTGATTTTCTAAAACTAGTATTATCCTCACAGTAAAACCAGAGTACAACACAAGAAAACTACAGAACAATGTGAATCACGACTATAGATGCAAAATTTTTTAGATGTAAATGGAACTGGAAATACTTAAAAGTCATTATAGGGGCTGGGGTTGTGGCTCAGTGGTAGAGCACTCACCTAGCACGTGTGCGGCTCGGGTTCGATCCTCAGCACCATGTAAATAAATGCATTGTGTACAACTAAAGCAAATAAATAAATATTTTTTTTAAAAAGTCATTATAAAGGATGACTTACTGGAGATAATTCTAGGGTTTTAATGACCACCTAGAGTTTATTGACGCAAAGCTGGTTCAGTATTAAAAAGTTAATCAGTGTAATTCAGAAGTCAATAAGCCAAAGGGAAAAAAAAAATCACATGATCATATCAATCATGCAGAGACAATGTTTAAGAAAATACATCATATGCTTATTATAAGAACTTTATCACCTTTCAGAAAAATGATAATAGAATGGAAAATTTCTCAACTTGATGAAGAACATCTACAAGAAAGAAAAGAAGTTCAGTGGATTAGACAAGGGAGAATGAAGAGAAGGGAGGGGGATAAGAATAAGAAAGACAGTTAAATGAGTCTGACACAACTCTCCTATGTACATATATTCACCACAGTGAATCCCACTATCCTGTACATCCACAAGACTGGGGTCTTAATTAGAATAAGATATATTCCATGCTTGTTTAAATATACTAAAATGGACTCTAATGTCATGTATAACTAAAAAGAACCAATTATATTAAAACAACAACAACAAAATCTATGCTAAACTGGGAGTGGTGGTGCATGCCTGTAATGCCAACAATTTGGGAGGTTGAGGCAGGAGGATCACATGTTCCAGGCCAGCCTCAGCAACCTAGTAAGACTATTCCCTGCACACACACTTGTGCTCGCACACACACACACACACACACACACACACACACAGAGAATGCTTTTCCCCATGAGGTTAAGACAAGGATGTTTTGTCATTTTTATTCAGCATAGAATTGAATGTTCTAGCCAGTACAATAATGAAGAAAAATATACTGATCAGCAAAAATGAAACTGTTTCTCTTTTGTAGAAAATTCCAAAGATTCTACAAAAGTAAAATTAAAACTAGAGAGTTCAGTAAAGTCACAGGATAAAATATAAACATACAAAAATAAATTATATTTCATATACTTAAAATAAACTTATGGACTTCAATTTTAAGAAACACATTATCATATAAAATTGCTAAAGAAAGGAATACTTTTCATAAGTTGATTGAAATACTTTAGGACTTTTGTGTTAGAAACAGAAAGCCAATGAAAGAAATAAAATTATATGTAAATTAGGTATTTTGTGGTCATGAAGAACAAATGTAATAAAAAACAATGAGAATTCTCCCCAAATTAATACATGTTTAACACAATTTTTGTAAAAACTTTGAAAGATTATGATACATAGGCATAATATTATTCTAAAATTTATATGGAAAGTGAAGAAAACTAGTAGAACCAAATAAGTTCAAAAATAATAAAATGGAGGAATCTGTTTAATGAATTTCATTATTTATTGCATATCTCTTATTATTAAGACTCTGTGGTCATGGTCAGTGTAAATACAAATAAATCAATGGACCAGAATGAAAAATGCAAAGATATGCCCAATGAATTTTTGACAAAGAATAAAATTAAGGAAACAGTCTTTTTGATAAATGCTACTAGGACAAATGGGCATCCATATAGTAGGGGGGAAAAATCTTCAACTATATCCCTCATATAAAATCAACTCAAAGTGTATCAGGGACTTAAATGTAAAATATAAAGTGTAAGTCCTTTAAAAAGAACATTTTGAGGATCTAGGACTAAGATAAACAATCTTAGGCTTGGCATCAAAAGCAAAATCCACAAAGGAAAACTAAAACAGGTATATAAGAGTAGAGAGAGTATAGAATGGAAGAAAATATTTCCTAGCTACATATTAATATCTCAGTATCCTGAAAAGATGTACTTTCAAAACATCCACATAAAAATGTAGTCATTCAGAAAATGGGCACGACTCGTGAAGTGACATTTTACCAAACAGGATATGTAACAGCAAATAAGCACAAGAAAATGTGTTCTACATTACCAAAACCCAGAAGAAAGAAAATTACAATCACAATGAGATATCTCTAGACACTTGACAGGATGACTACAATAAGAGATAGCACTATGCAAACATGTATAACAAATTAGAATAAAAATACATATATACATAGGTATTATATATATATTATATATATATATATATATATATATATGAGAAATTTAACATAGTACTTGACACTCTAGCCAGAGCAATTAGACACATGAAAGAAATTAAAGGGATACAGATAGGAAAAGAAGAACTCAAATTAGCACTATTTGCTGATGATATGATAATATACCTAGAAGACCCAAAAAAAACTCTACCAGAAAACTTTACAACTAGTAAATGAATTCGGCAAAGTAGCAGGATACAAAATCATAAGTCAAAGGCATTTATGTACATCAGTGACAAACCCTCTGAAAAGGAAATGATGAAAACTACCCCATTTACAATAACATCAGAAAAATAAAATAAAATACCAGGGAATTAACTTAAAGAAAGATGTGAAAGAACTCTATAATGAAAACTACGAAACACTAAAGAAAGAAATTATAGAAGACCTTAGAAAATGGAAAGACTTACCTTGTTCTTGGATAGGCAGAATTAATATGTCAAAATGACCATAATACCAAAAGCACTATACAGATTTAATGCAATTCCAATCAAATACCAATAATATTCCTCAAAGAAATAGAAAAAGCAGTCATGAAATTCATCTGAAAAAATAAGAGACCCAGAATAGCTAAAGCTATCCTTAGCAAGAAAAGTGAAGCAGGTGGCATCACTATACCAGACCTTAAATTATACTACAGAGCAATAGTAGTAAAAACAGCATGGTAGTGGCACCAAAATAGACTGGTAAACTAATGGTACAGAATTGAGGACACAGAGACCAATACATATAATTTCAGTTATCTTATACTAGACAAAGGTGCCAAAAATGTACATTGGAGAAAGGATAGCCTCTTCAACAAATGGTGCTGGGAAAACTGGAAATCCATATGCAAGAAAATGAAATTAAACATTTATCTCTCACCATGCACAAAGCTCAACTCAAAGTGGATCAAGGACCTAGGAATTAGACCAGAGACAATATGCCTAATAGAACAAAAAGTAAGCTCTAATTTCCAACATGTTGGATTAGGCCCCAATTTGCTTAATAAGACTCCTGTAGCACAAGAATTAATATCAAGAATCAATAAATGGGATGGATTCAAATTAAAAAGCTTCTTCTCAGCAAAAGAAACAATGAGGGATGTGAATAGAGAACCTACTAATTGGGAACAATTTTTTACTACATGAACATCAGATAAAGCACTAACTTCTAGAATATATAAAGAACTCAAAAATCTTAACACCAAAAAAACAAATAACCCAATCAATAAATGGGCCAAGGAACTGAAAAGACACTTCTCAGAAGAAGAAATACAATCAATCAACAAATACATGAAAATATGTTCAACATCTCTGGCAATTAAAGAAATGCAAATCAAAACATCTCTAAGATTTCATTTCACTCCAGTGAGAATGGCAGCTATCAAGAACACAAACAACAATGAATGTTGGAGAGGATGTGGGGAAAAAGGCACACTCATACATTGCTGGTGGGACTGAAAAATGGTGCAGCCATTATGGAAAGCAATATGGAGATTTATTGGAAAAGTGGGAATGGAACCACCTTATGACCCAGCCATCCCACTGCTGGGTCTATTTCCAAAGGACTTAAAAACAACATACTACAGGGACACAACCACATCAATGTTTATAGCAGCACAATTCACAATAGCTAGGTTGTGGAACCAACATAGATGTCCCTCAGTAGATGAGTGGATAAAGAAAATGTGGTATATATACACAATGGAGTATTAATCAGCAATAAAAGAGAATAAAATAATGACATTCACAGATAAATGGATGAAGTTGGAGAATATAATGCTAAGTGAAGTTAGCCAATCTTAAAAATCCAAATGCCAAATGTTTTCTCTGATATAAGGAAGCTGATTAACAGTGGAGTTGGGTAGGGGAACATCAGAGGATTAGAGGAATACTAGAAAGGTCAATAGGGAAGGGAGGGAGCAAGGGGGTATGAAGGGAAAAAAAAGAAGTTGGTAGAAGGAGATAGATATAATTATCCTAAAATGCATGACTGAAGACATGAATAGTATGAATATACTTTGTATACAGTGTTATATAAAAAGTTGCTCTTTATGTATATTGTGAATTGTAATGCATGCTACTGATATATACAACAACTTTTAATAAATGAGAGAAAAAAAAAAGAAATAGTAGTCTAACCTTAGAATGATAATTTCTTTGCAGCCAACTTCTGGTTCTACTCTCTTCTGGATTTTACTTTGATTATGCATAGATGTCTTTGGAATCTTGTGCTTGAATGCCAGTATTATCATAAATGTTCTGATACAGTGGTCAGTGTTCAGCCATCATCTAGCAATAACTAGAGGAAGAAAGTAGGTATCACAATTTGGTGTTGAGCAGGATGTGGAAAAATAGGTGATGTGATGATAGAATTGCTTCATTGTGCAGAGGATGGTCCATCTCTGGTAGCTCCTGAGGATGTCATGGAAACATGTGATGGTGCTTGCCTTCTTGGAATGACGAAAATAATTTGAAACTCAGTCTAGGAAATGTTCCTATAAGCACGGAAATATTGGCCACCAGTAAACATTGAGGAAATTATAGCATAGGCATAATAATCACCCTTCCTTTCTCTGCCATAAATCAATCTATTCGTTGCTGTTGAACCATTGCTGCTATCATCTTCACCTCAGTCTCTTTTGGAGACCAGGAAGCTTAAGCATCATCATCAATGCACCCGTTTTTTTTCTAGAAATTTCTCAAACCAAGAGAACAGGGAAAAAGTAGATATCAGAGAGCCAGACTCTGTGGGAAGATGAGCCCTTACACTCATGGATTGATACTATATATGAGTAGAATTTATTTGGAATGAAATATTTTTATTTCTAGCAGATTGCTTCCCCATACCCCTCATTTGAAGTGGTGAGGAGAGGGAGGTAGGAAAGGAGGTGGGGGGGATGAGAGAGAGATATTTGAGATTTCAGGTATAAATGGTCTTTCTACCCAGCATGCCTCCATGCCATGCTCACCTCTGTAACTGTCAATCAGTTGGCTTAGTTCACCTTATCACACTGAATTTGTTATAATCTTATTTTTACCTGTAATGATCTCTTGAAAAAACTAAATCATGTTTTTCATGTTTATCGGTTTTCCCCTTCAAATACCATTAACTTTGGGTTTATGTAGTGCTTTAATTCATTTGATTCTCATAACAACTGAATAATGCAGAAAATGTAGGCATTTTTCACAAATGCAAATTGAGGTGACTTTAACTGGTGTCCCTTTACTCGATGCCCACAGCTTGTTTCACTCTTCTCTGCTGTTGCCTGCTGCATGTTGTCTATGCTGGTTATTGGCTGTTACTTTAAGGGCTGATCCTGCATAATTCTCATAATTCTGGGATGTAGATGTTAGATATTGCTGGCCCTCCTATGCTTTTGTAGAGGTTAAAGTGAACAGAAGATATCTCTTGAAACACAGTTATTACAAAACAATTTTTATTCTGGTATGGGGCCCACAGTTTCATTATCTAGTCTTCCTCATTAGGAGAAATTATGAGCTTGGGAGACAAAAAGACCCATGAATAACGAGTCAGATAAAACTGCCCAAGGGCTGACCTTATGCTGAAACTCTGTTGGGCATAGTCATGAACACTTTGGAAAGGTTAATTTACTAAGGCTCTTGAAGAGCAACCTTTCATACAGCTGTGAGCTCTGTGCTTGCTCTGTGTCTGAGGCCAGATGAAAGTTCTGTTAGATACTCCCAAAAGAAGGAGTAAGTATTTTGGCTTGAGTTTGTATCTTGTCAATTAATCACCCTAGCTTTGGTGAACTTGTTGAGTCTTTTTGCCTGAATTCTCTCATCTGTAAAGAAAGTTTACAATAAAATCTGGTACAGGGTTAAAAGCATTCAAGAAAATAACACATTTCAACTACTTAGAACAATACCAAGGCATTAAAACATAGCAAGGCATTCAATAAGTGTCAGTTATTTTATTACCAACCTTTGGTTTCTATTGAGTGCTTACAAAATAATTTCTGAGCTCATATTCTAAACTTTCGGTAGTATAAGGAAGACTTTCTCTCCATGTTTTTGTGGAATAATTAAGTAATATTACAGACAAGGCAGTATTGCATTGCACAGTAAAAAACCCAAAATTACAATCATGATTTTGTGTAGATAAGACTGGATTTGAAGTCAGTCAAGATTATTTTGTCACTTATTATCTTCATGTTCATAGCTATTTAAATTGCTTCTTTGAATCTTTATCTTTTAAGATGGAGCTAACAGCACTCCACCTTTTCCCTGCTTATTTTAGTGCTCAGAAACCATATTCAAGAAATGGCTTTATGAGTGTCATATCACTGTAAGAAGATTGTTTATTATGATTCATAGTTAGATAAAGCTGAAGAGAAAGATGGTCATCTGGTGACAGAATCTGCTTTGGCTTCCAAAAAAATGAGCTATATTCCTGCCTATGAAATTTATGGCCTAGAGATTTTATTTCATAAATTCTGTAAGAGCCAAGATTTCTCTGCTGGCTCACTGAAATATACTGATTTCTTCAGTATAAAGTGAGGCCCAGTTACATTAAGACCAGGTCACCTATCTTAATGGTTGTAAACTACAAGGTGGAGAGTAGACTCACTCAGAGTGCTGTTTCTGTTTTTGTCTGGCTCTTATGAAATCTAGAACAAGTGACAGAAAAGAGCTGCCATTCTGTGGAAGCCTACTGCCTTCCTTCCTTCCTAGATTTTCTTTAGTGGGTAGTATGGAATGGAGTGGAGGATATTTATTCCATTTTGAGACTTGTCAGAAAGTTAATTGTTTTATAATATTGTCATTTAAATAACCAGCCAGTCCATTAGCAATTTCTTACTCAACAGCTATTATGATAAGCACTGAGGGGGATAAAATGAAAGCACAAAATATTCCTTATCTTCAGAACCTGAGGTAACTAAACTGAAGAAAATTCTCTAACATTTATAAAACAAGTTTTAGAGATTGTATATAAGTTTTAGTCCTCATTATTTCATTATCATTATGATGTTACCTTATTAATAATGATATTCATACCATAATTTAATCCAACTCAGAGAATCAGAGGACATTGACATTTAATAACTAATGACAAAAGTAAGGATTGATATAAGTTGGAAGGGGAATTTACAAAAAAGATAGTGTTGGGATCTGTCTTAGTCTTGAGAGGAGGAAGGTTTACATGGTCAGGGGAAGATCCCAGTATCAATTGACTTCGACATGATCTGTGATTAAATAAATAGAACCAGGTTAGGCTGGAGGAAAATACAGATAATAGAAAATACACCTTCAAGGACCAGGAAGGGAAAGAGTATTCAATACGTGTAGGGGACAGAATTGATCACATGATAGGAGATTACAAAGGGGACAATCATGGAGTTTGAAGCTGGTGAAATAGTTGTGGACTGCATCATAAAAAACATTGTACATTGTGCAATATGTTTTAGATTTTATATTTAGGGTAGTGAGTGATTATGGAGAGGTTTTTTTTTTTTTGATTGTAAATAATCTTCTTTTTTATTTTTTTATTTTTTTTTTACATTTTTTATTATTTATTTACTTATTCATCATGCACAAGTATAGTATCTTTTTTACATACAACTGCTTGTATACAAAGTATATAAGTACCATTCAGATCTTCAATCATGCATTTAGGATAATGATATCCATCTCATTCAACCACCAATTTTATGGAGAGGTTTTGAGAAGAAGAGTGACATGATTTCAAGATAACATTGTAACTATAAAATACTGTATTTAATGATATCATTTTTAAATGACCAATTGTATAGGGATCTGTTTGTTTTATAGGAGATTGCCCTGGGAACACGGAGGAAGCAAATACTAAGAGTTTTTAAATTTCCAATTGGATAATAGAAAATAGAATGCACAAAGCTTCAAGAAAAAGCAAAATCAGTTCAATGCTGCCAAGGGATATGTGCAATGTGAAAGAAGGATTTACAGCAGGTGTATCTTTTTCTGGGCTTGGCCTGGGACAACTAGCTGATCATGATGAGGCAGAAATATTGAAACTAGTTTTTATTTTTTTAATTTATTTTTAATTTATAATAATTACAATTAATAGTGCACATATATAGCATCTTTTTACATACAACTGTTTGTATACAAAGTATATTTGTACCATTCAAGTCTTCAATCATGCTTTTAGGATAATGATATCCATCTCATTCAACCACCTTTTCTTTTTTTTTTTTTCTTTTCTCCCCCTCCCTTCCCCTCCCTTCCCTTTGACCATTCTAGTGTTCCTCTAATCCTCCTATGTACCCCCATCCAACAATACTGTGAAACTAGTTTTTAATTGTGAAAGACTGAAAACGTGTGGAATGATTGATTTCTCTTGTTCTTGATTGCTAAAATTCACAATTGGAAATGAGGTTGAGAAATGTATAATGATAAAATGGAAAAATAAAAGAAAAGCTTTTGTTTTTCAGAGTCTCATCACAAATGAAGTAAACAAAAATCATCTAACTTACAATTTTTCCTTGAGCACAATAGTTGTAAAACAGAATGAATGTCAATTACCTTAAAAAAAATTGTTCTTAATACTGTATAATCAACACATTTTCTGAAGTTAAAGAGTAGTCTAAAAACTTTAATGAAAGTTTGCACGTTTCAATAAAGCTGCTTCTTAACTTGCACAAAACTATTCTTCTAGGTTAGCACTTTTTTTAAAAAAGCATGCTCAGTGAAATAGAGTGCAGAAACAAAGAAAAAGTGGAAAGTGAAAAGTTAGACAAAACATTTCCCCATCACAGACATCTCTGTTGTTTTACTCACCTCTTCAATCATTTTCTCCTCAGGCATCTTAACCTGTGGAGTGGCACTGCTTCTCTGTATTAATATTCATATTCAACTTGTGTCTGTGTCTTCTCATTGTGTGAATGACAGCTTAGTTTGAAAAAGAAAGTGGGCAGGAGTGACAGAAAGAGCAAGGAAGCAGGAGAGTAAAGAAAAGAGTAGCTGGAACTCAAACATCACAACACAGAGCACATTTTAAATATTTTGTCTCCAAGACATAAAAATCCTACCAGTTGGATGTTAAATACAAATCAATGAAGACCACTCCCCTCTATTTGTAAAATAATGGTCAGACCTTCAAATTTACTCATTAACAACAGCATGTGTTTATTTCTATTTGTGTCTAAGTTTAGGGTTCTATTTTTTGTTTGCTTTTCTTATTTGTTTTTATTTGTTTTTAATTGATAAATTGTACAAATATAAAATTTGTGTGATTGCAAAGGGTACAATTTGATGTTTTGATATACTTAAAGATTATGTAATAACCAAAGCAGGGTTATTGGCATTACCATCATCTTAAACATGTAGTGTTTTTTATGGCAAAACATTCAAACCCCTCTCTTTTAGCTATTTTAGTTTTGGTGTTGCACAGTAGGGTGATTAAAATTATTAATAAAAGGACAATTTATTAGACAATAAATTTCTAGAGGTTAGGTATCTCATTTTCTCATTATTTTTTCTTCCAAAACAGTTAAAAGTGATTTGTCTCTACGAGGCTAACATCACCCTGATATCAAAACCAGAAAAAGACATATCAAGGAAAGAAAACTTCAGACCAATATACCTGGTAAAATTGATGCAACAATTCTCAATAAAATTCTGGAAAATTACATACAAAAACACATTTAAAAGATAGTGCACCACAATCAAGTGGGATTCATCCCAGGGATGCAGGTTTGTTTCAACCTATGGAAATCAATAAACATAATTCATCATATTAATAGAATTAAAAACAAGAATCATATGATCATCTCAACAGATCCAAAAAAAAAAATTGACAAAATACAACACACCTCCATGTTTAAAACACTAGAAAAACATGGGAACATACCTCAATATTATAAAAGCTATATATGCTAAAACCCAGGCCAGCATCATTCTAAATGGAGAAAAATTGAAAGCATTCCCTCTAAAAACTTGAACAAGACAAGGATGTCCTCTTCACCACTTCTATTTAACATCATCCTTGAATCTCTAACCAGAGCAATTAGACAAAAGAAAGAAATTAAAGGGATGCAAATAGGTAAGGAAAACTCGTAAATATCACTTGATACCATGATGACATGGTTCTATATCTAGAAGATCCAAAAAATTCCACCAGAAAACTTCTATGACTAATAAATTAATTCGGCAAAGTAGCAGGATATAAAATCAACACTCAAATATCAAACACATTCCTATACATCATCGATGAATCCACTGAAAGAGAAATTAGGAAGACTATCCCATTCACAATAGCCTCAAAAAAAAAAAATCTGGGAATCAATCTGATTAACAAAAGGGGGTAAAGAACTCTATAATGAAAACAACTGAATACTAAAGAAATTTAAGAAAACCTGAGAAGATGGAAAGATTTCTCATGCTCCTGGATAGGCAGGATTAATATTATCAAAATGACCATATTACCAAAAGTGTTATACACATTTAATACAATTCCCATAAAAATCCCAATGACATTATTCATAGAAATAAAAAAAAGGAATTATGAAATTTATTTGGAAAAATAAGAGACCCAGAATAGCTTAAGCAATACTTATCAAGAAAAGTAAATCAGGAGGAATCACAATACCAGACCTTAAACTATATTACAAAGCTATAGTAACAAAAATGGCATGATATTGGCAGCAAAATAGACTTGTAGATCAATGGTACAGAAGAGAGGATACTGAGACAAACCCACATAAATATGTTTATATCATACTAGACAAAGGTGCCAAAAACATTCACTGGAGAAAAGATAGCCTATTCAACAAATGGTGCTGGCAAAACTGGAAATTCATATGTAGCAAAATAAAATTAAACCTCTATCTCTCACCTGCACAAAAAGCAACTCAAAGTGGATCAAAGACTAAGGCACTAGAACAGAGAGCCTGTGCCTAACAGAAGAAAAAAAATAGGCCCAAATCTTCACCATGTCAGCCTAGAATCTGACTTCCTTAACAAGACTCGTACAGTGCAAGAAGTAAAATCAATATCAATAAATGGGATGGATTCAAATTAAAAAGCTTCTTCTCAGCAGAGCAAACAATCAATAATGTGAGGAGAGAGCCTACATACTGGGGGAAAATCTTTACCACATGCACAAAGCATTAATCTCTAGGATATATAAAGAACTCACAAAACTTAACACCAAAGAAAGAAATAACCCAATCAATAAATGGGTTAAGGAACTGAATATGTCTATTCTTCATTGAAAAAGAAATACAATAAATTAACAAATATATGAAAAAGTGTTCAACATCTCTAGCAATTTGAGAAATGCAAATCAAAAATACTCTAAGATTTTATTTCACTCCTGTCAAAATGTCAATCAATCATCAAGAATACAGGCAACAATAAATGTTGGCGAGAATGTGGGGAAAAAGGTACACGCATACATTCATGATGGGATGACAAATTGGTACAACCACTGTGGAAAGCAATATGGAGATTCCTCAGAAAACTGGGAATGGAACCACCATTTGATCCAGCTGTCCCAATCTTCAGTTTATACTCAAAGGACTTAATATCAGCATACTACATTAATGCAGCCACATCAATGTTTATAGAAGCTCAATTCACAATAGCTAAACTATGGAACAAACTTTCAATAGATGAATGGATAAAAAAATGTGGTATATATACTCAATGGAATATTACTTAGCTTTAAAGAAGAGTGAAATTACAGCATTTGCCAGTATATGTATGGAGTTGGACACTATTGTGTTAAGTGAAATAAGCCAATCCCAAAATACCAAAGGCTGAATGTTTCTCTAATATGCATATGCTAATTTTCAACAAGGCAGGGGCCACCAGAGAAGAAGAGGGTTATTTTAGATTAGGCAGAGTGAAGTGAAGGGGGTGGGATGTGGGGATAGGAAAAATAGTAGAATGAAACAAACATTATTATTTTATGTATATATGTGACTCAATACGATTCTACAACATGTCTACTCAGAAAAATGAGAAATTATATCCCATCTATGTATATCAAAGTGCATAAATGCATTCTAATGTATAACCAATTAAAACAAATAAAAATTAATAAAAAAATGAGAAAAAGTGATTTGTCCATCATACACTCTTTTTTAAAAAAAATAATATATTTTTATTCTAAGTTGTTAGAAATGACAGCAGAATGCATCACATTTCATATTGTACTCATAGAGCACACTTTTACATATCTCTGGTTGTATACAAAGTATATTCACATCATCTGTGACTTCATACATGCACTTAGGGTAAAAATATCCATCTCATTCTACCATCCTTTTTTTTCTTATTCACCCTTTCCCCCCCTTCCTTCCCCTCCATCCCCATTGGCCATTCTAGTGTTTCTCTAATCCTCCCATGCTCCCCGTCCCAACTACACTATAAATCAGCCTCCTTATATCAGAGAAAATATTCAGCATTTGGCTTTTTGGGAATGGTTAACTTCACTTAGCATTATATTCTCCAACTTTATCCATTTACCTGTGAATGCCATTATTTTATTCTCGTTTATTGCTGAGTAATACTCCATTGTGATATATATATATATATATATATATATATATATATATATATATCACATTTTCTTTATTCATTCATCTACTGAAGGGCATCTTGGTTGGTTCTACAGTTTAGCTATTGTGAATTGTGCTGCTATAACCATTGATGTGGCTGTGTTACTGTAGAATGCTGTTTTTAAGCCCTTTGGGTATAAACCAAGGAGTGGGATAGCTGGGTCATAAGGTGGTTCCATTCCCAGTTTTCCAAGGAATCTCCATACTGCTTTTCATCATGGCTGTACCATTTTACAGTCCCACCGGCAATGTATAAGTGTGCCTTTTTCCCCACATCCTCTCCAACATATTTTGTTTGTGTTCTTAATAGCTGCCATTCTGACTGGTGTGAGATGAAATTTTAGAGTGGTTTTGAATTGCACTTCTCTTATTGCCAGAGATGTTGAACTTTTTTTTCATATATTTGTTGATTGATTGTATTTCTTCTTCTGAGAAGTGTCTTTTCAGTTCCTTGGCCCATTTATTGATTGGGTTATTTGTTTTTTTGGTGTTAAGATTTTTGAGTTCTTTATATATTCTAGAGATTAGTGCTCTATCTGAAGTGCATGTAGTTAAAAATTTGTTCCCAATTAGTAGGCTCTCTATTCACCTCACTGATTGTTTTTTTTTTTTTTTTCTGAGAAGAAGCTTTGTAGTATGAATCTATCCCATTTATTGATTCTTTATATTAATTCTTGTGCTACGGGAGTCTTATTAAGCAACTTGTGGCCTAATCTGAAGTGTTGGAGATTAGAGCTTACTTTTTCTTCTATTAGGTGTAGTGTCTCTGGTCTAATTCCTAGATCCTTGATCCACTTTGAGTTTTGTGCATGGTGAGATATAGAGGTTTAATTTCATTTTGTTGCATATGGATTTCCAGTTTTCCAAGCACCATTTGTTGAAGAGGCTATCTTTTCTCTAATGTACATTTTGGGCAACTTTGTCTAGTATAAGTTCACTGAAATTATATGTGTTAGTCTCTGTGTCCTCAATTCTGTACCACTGGTCTACCAGTCTATTTTGGTGCCAATACTATGCTGTTTTTGTTACTATTGCTCTGTAGTATAATTTAAGGTCTGGTGTTGTGATGCAACCTGCTTCACTCTTCTTGCTAGGGATTGCTTTAGCTATTCTGGGTCTCCTATTTTTCAAGATTAATTTCATGATTACTTTTTCTATTTCTTTGAGGAATGTCATTGAGATTTTGATTGGAATTGCATTAAATCTGTATTGTGCTTTTGGTAGTATGGTCATTTTGACAATATTAGTTTTGCCTATCCAAGAGCAAGGTAGGTCTTTCCATCTTCTAAGGTCTTTTGTAATTTCTTTCTTTAATGTTCTGTAGTTTGCATTATAGAGGTCTTTCATGTCTTTTTAAAAATTTGATTCCCAAGTATTTTATTTTTGATGCTATTGTAAACAGGGTAGTTTTCCTCATTTCCCTTTTAGAGGATTTGTCACTGATATATAGAAATGCCTTAGACTTATGGGTGTTATTTTTGTATCCTGCTACTTTGCTGAATTCATTTCTGGTGGAATTTTTTGGGTCTTCTAGATATAAAATCATATCATCAATGAATAGTGATAATTTGAGTTCTACTTTACCTATCTGTATCCCTTTAATTTCTTTCATTTGTCTTATTGCTCTGGCCAGCATTTCAATTATTATGTTGAATAGAAGTGGTGAAAGATGGCATCTCTGTCTTGTTCCAGTTTTTAGAGGGAATGATTTAAATTTTTCCCCATTTAGAATAATGTTGGCCTGGGGCTTATTATAGGTAGCTTTTAAGATGTTGAGATATGTTCCTGTTATCTCTAGTTTCTCTAGTGTTTTGAACATGAAAGAGTGCTGTATTTTGTCAAATGCTTTTTCTGCATCTATTGAGATAACAATATGGTTCTTATCTTTAAGTCAATTGATGTGATAAATTACATTTATTGATTTCCATATGTTGAACCATCCTTGCATCCCTGGAATGAACCCTACTTGATTGCGGTGTACTATATTTTTTTATATGTTTTTGTATCTGTTTTGCCAGAATTTTATTGAGAATTTTTGCATCTATGTTCATTAGAGATATTGGTCTGAAGTTTTCTTTTTTTGATGAGTCTTTGCCTGATTTGGGGATCAGTGTGATATTGACTTCATAGAATGAGTTTGGAAGTGCTCCCTCTTTTTCTATTTTCTGAAATAAATTGAAAAGTATAAGTATCAGTTTTTTTTTAAAGGTCTAGTAGAACTCGGCTGTGTATCCATCTGGTCCTGGGCTTTTCTTGGTTGATCAGCTTCTGATGTCTTTTTCTGTTTAATCACTTGAAATTTGTCTGTTTAAATTGTGTATATAATCTTGCTTTAATTTGGGCAGATCATAAGTCTCTAGAAATTTGTCAATGTCTTCGGTGTTTTGTATTTTATTGGAGTACAAGTTTTCAAATAATTTCAAATTATTTCCTGTATTTTCGTATTGTCTGTTGTGATATTTCCTTTTTCATCGCATATGCTAGTAAGTTGAGTTTTTTCTCTCTTCTTTTCTTTGTTAGCCTAGCTAAGGGTCTGTCAATTATATTTATTTTTTCAAAGAATCAACTTTTTGTTTTGTCAATTATTTCAATTGTTTCTTTTGTTTCAATTTCATTGATTTCAGCTCTGATTTTAATTATTTCCTGTCTTCTACCACTTTTGGTATTGGATTGTTCTTCTTTTTCTACAGCTTTGAAATATAATATTAAGTCATTTATTTGTTGACTCTTTCTTCTTTTGAGGAATGAACTAAATGCAATGAACTTTCCTCTTAGAACTGCCTTAGTAGTGTCCCAGAAATTTCAATATGTGTCTGTGTTCTCATTCACCTCTAAGAATTTTTTAATCTCCTCTTTGATGTCATCTGCAATATGTGTCTGTGTTCTCATTCACCTCTAAGAATTTTTTAATCTCCTCTTTGATGTCATCTGCAACCCAATGTTTATTCAGTAGCATATTATTTAGTTCTGAGGTGTTGGAGTAGCTTTTATTTCTTATTTTTTCATTGATTTCTAATTCATTCCCTATGGTCTGATGGAATGCAAGGTAATATCTCTATTTTTTTTATATTTGCTAAGAGTTGTTTTGTGGCATAATATATGGTCTATTTTAGAGAAAGTTCCATGTGCTGCTGAGAAGAAAGTGTATTCGCTTATTGAAGGATGAAATATTCTATATACGTCAGTTAAGTCTAAATCGTTTATTTTATTTTTTAGTTCAGTTTCTTTGCTCAGCTTTTGTTTGGAAGATCTATCCAGTGGTGAAAGGGGCGTGTTAAAAAATTCTCCTAGGATTATTGTGTTGTGGTCAGTTTGACTCTTTAACTTGAGAATAGTTTGTTTGATGAACATGGATGCTCCATTGTTTGGGGCATATATATTTATAATTGTTAAGTCTTGTTGGTGTATGATTCCCTTGAACAATATGTAGTGTCCTTCCTTATCCTTTTTGATTGACTTTAGCTTAAAGTCTACTTTATTTGATATGAGGATGAAAACCCCTGCTTGTTTCCTCAGTCCATGTGAGTTTTAGGAATTCTCCCAACCTTTCACCCTTTCACCCTCAGCCTGTGGATGTCTTTTTCTATGAGTCTCTTGGAGGCAGCTTATTTTGAGGTCTTTTTTTTTTTTTTTTTTAATCCAGTCTGCAAGACTATGTCTTTTGATGGGTGAGTTTAGGCCATTCACATTCAGAGTTATTATTGAGACATGTTTTGTATTCCCAGACATTTTTGTTTATTTTTGGTATTTAACTTGACATGTTTCTCCTGATTGGTTTTTCCTTTAGTGTAATATCTCCCTCTGCTGATTTTTATCATTGTTTTTCATTTCCTCTTCATGGAATATTTTGCCTAGGATGTTCTGTAGTGCTGGCTTTCTAGTTGTGAATTCTTTTAACTTTTGTTTATCATGGAAGGTTTTTATTTTGTCCTCAAATCTAAAGATTAATTTTGCTGGGTATAAGATTCTTGGTTGGCATCCCTTTTCTTTCAGAGCTTGGTATATGTTGTTTCATGATCTCCTGGATTTAAGTGTCTGAGTTGAAAAATCTGCTGTGATACAAATTGGTCTCCCCTATATGTGATCTGATTCCTCTCTCTTGCGGCCTTTAAAATTCTATCCTTATTCTGTATGCTAGGCATTTTCATTATAATGTGTCTTGGTGTAGATATGTTGTAATTTTATACAATTGGAAAACCAAATACAAGAGGCTTATAGGACACCAAATGTCCTATAAGAAAAGGTTACAAGGTTGAGTTTGTGCCAAATGAATTTTACTAAACTGTTAGACATTCAACATTTAACCCCCTTCACGACCAGAGAATTTAATCAATGCATGTAACTAATGAAAATATGTATACCTATGCAATTGATAGAAACATAGTTTTTTTTTGTGTGTGTGTGTGTGTGTGTTTATTTTGTTGTTGTTTGCCTAGAATTAGACTTTAGAGATGACAATTCAAATACATACAAAATGTAATGTTCATAACTGGCTTTATGATATTTGCTATAATATTAATTAGGTTGAAAGCCAAATTATTATTATTTAAACTAACTTCAATATCCTCAAAGATATTATAAAGAACATTATTATAAATAACTGTCCCATGCTGGGTGCTAACTCCTTAACATGAATTCACATAAGGAGTCATGCCTTAAATAACCTTCTGGTATGGTTTGGAACATAGATTGAAATCTCAACTACAGTAGCATGAAAATTTCTATATAATTATGACAAACACAATGAATACAATATTTCCACTAATATTTTAGCTTTTTCGCATGTGTCCTTAATATTCATATGGATTTAAAAAAATTAAACTTCAATGAGATACATATATATATATATATGTATATATGTATATACATATATACATATATATTATTTTGGCTTATATTTTTGCTAATGCTTATTGATGCTCAAAAGACAATAAATGATATTGAAACTGAATATCCAATGAAGATCAATGTGCAATGTGACAAGTGTTGGTAATGAAATCAGAACAATGAATAACATTTTAGCAATGAACTATAGGAGCAAAAGGAATTAAAACCCAGAGAAGATGGCCAGTGAATAAATGGTGTACTTAATTCTCAGATAAAAAGAGCTATAATTGCATAACTATGTTTTGAAATAGCTTCAGATATGTAGGAATACATATATTTCTTATTGCCTGGAATACCTATAGTCTAGTCATAAAAATAAGATTCTTCTTTAGTCATTTTCTTAATTCATAAAGATGCTGCAGATATTTCAATGAATTAGATAATAGGTAAGATGTACTTCATTTATAAGTGCAAACTTACAGATTTTTTTAAAAGCAGATAGCCATGAAGTATAACATTTAAAGAGTATCATTTTAATTTTTGACATTGCTTATTATTTAATTGATTATTTGATTCATTCTTACAAATAAAGTGATTACCTAGTTTTCAAGAATTTGATCTAGATAAAAATGGACTTTTGCTTTTTATATAAATAAAGTAAAATTAAAACACATACTTCTTGATGGTGTGGTGGTGGGCCTGTGGTAGATGCAGCTGAGCCTCAGGATTTGGGGACCCTTTGGTCCCCTGTGTTTCTGTTGGCATTGGGTATGGCAGGATCCAGGAAAAAAAAAAAAAAAAAAAAAAAAAAAAAAAAAAAAAAACTTTGTACAAAGGCTCACGGGACATCTGTATAGCCAAAGATTTCCACCATATGTGATTAACTTAGACCTGGCTGTTCATGAAGTCCCCTTCTCTGCCATATAAATATATTCATGACACTGTGGAGTATAAAGAATTCATGAAAAAATATGATCTTGGGCTCAATGGTAGTATAGTGTCTTCTCTCTCAATCTCTTTGCTACCAGATTTTTATCAAGAAATAAAAATTTATTCAGAAGGCCCAAAACACATCTAAATATGTCTTGCTTGATACACCTGGACAGATTGTCACGTGGTCAGTTTCTGCGACAATCATCACTGAGGCCCTGGCATCCTCATTTCCTACAGTGGTCATCTATATAATGGACATCTTAAAAAGTACTAACCCAGTGACCCTCATCTCTAATACATTCTATGCCTGTTGTACCTTGTATAAAACCAAGCTGCATTTCATTTTGGTCATGAACAACCCTGACAAATGATAATAGCTTCACAGTGGAATGGATGCAGAATTTTGAGTCTTTCCAAGATGGCTTGAATCAAGAAACAACATATGTCAGTAATCAGACTTGCTAAATAGGCCAGGTTTAGATGAATTTTACAGCTCACTCAGGGTGGTGGATGTCCCTGCTATTGTGGGCAATGCCTCTGATGAACTCTTTGTATAAGTCACTAGTGCTGCAGAAGAATGTGAAAGGGAGTATCATCCTGAATATGAACATCTGAGGGAATCAATGGCCAGTACACAGAGAGAACAGAAGAAAGAACAGCTGGACTATCTTCAGAAAGATAGGAGCGCTGTAGTTTTGGACTCAGGGACTGCCAAAGATGGCATCCCCTGTGGTGGATCCCCCTGACTTAATCCTGACTTGAGGAACCTTGAAAGAAGAGGATGAAAAGTTGACAGAGATACTGATAACACTAATCACAGAGTTACAGAAGAAAATCATAAAGAGCCATCATTTCAGAATTTGATACAAAAATTAATCGCAAAGTACTAAAAGAGAAACAACAAATAAGAGATATTAGGAAATTTTACTCGTTTCTGAAAGTTCCAAATTCTGGATCTTCACATGATGAAACTAATTCTTATTTTTGATTCAGGGTCAGGATAAAGAATATTTCTTTTTGGAATGTCAGATTTTCTCTTTTGAGCGAAATCTCATGACTCACATGAAATCGGATCTAGAGAAATTCTTGATATTGGCAGGTAGATGGCAATTATCCCTTGGCCTTTCCCCTTACATTTGTGAAAGGAAGGACATACCAATTGCTCTTGGAAGCTGATATCCCTTCAAGTCTAGAAGTTTAAATTTCATCATTCGAACTCAAGCATTTTTGCTGGCAATGGAATACAGAGGACTTGTCATCCTGGTGATCACTTCAAATCTCTGTTATTAGGTTGAATCTAGAGTCTCTACTTCCTGAGCATTATGCCCTGACAATATAACATGACTTTCCCTTCTTTTAACATAAAAGGAGAGGGGACACATGAGCTTGCCTAGGTAAGCAGTGGAGTCTCCTTGGCAATCACTCAATGCTGGTATAAAATGTGTCTCAGTAGCTTGTAATAGAATATAAACTATTGAAGAAAACAAGTAAAGCATCTGATTTCTGAATTAAAATCCTGTTTCAGATTACCTTTATGAAAAGTTTTAAATTTTAACTTTGTTCTAAGCCTGTCATGATTTCAAATTAGAAAATTACATAATCACAAATGGATTCACTTTCCTTCAGTAGAGGCTTAAAGTCACATATCTCAACTCGTCTTGTAAGAAGGTGATATTTACTAAAGTTTCCCATGTATATATAACCAGTATCAGGTACAGAACCAGGCTCTGTATTATGCTTTGAAATTACTACAAATTATCCTTTGTAATTTATTCAAAGGTCATGAATTTCAGTTAAGTGCATATTGCATGCATAGCAATCATTATAAGGTTTTGCCTTGGCTAGTCTGCACTCTGACTCATTTGTTGTTATAGCATAGTCTCTGGACCAGAAACATCAGTATCACTTGGAATATTGTTAAAGGCATCTCTCAAAACCTACCAATTTGGAGGCTGTAGGAGTGGAGCTCATTGATTCTGGTGCATACTGGCTTAGAAACAACTGAATAACTCAAAGTTTCTATGTTATAATTCCAGGCCAGGTGAATCAGGTACCTGCCAATCCTTACATGATTTCCTTTATCAAAGTATTCTAATTTTGACCACATTGTACCTATTGTTCATACTAAATTTTTCAAAGCAATACAAGTAGTTTTTTTTTTCTCATTAACCATTAATTCCAATATTCTATACCTAGTGGGAACCAGTGGTCTAAAAATTTGGTTCTTTAAAGGAAAATCATTTCAAAGTGAAATTCTAAAAATTCTTGATTGTTTTCTGCATTGCCTTTGATCACATTTTCTTCCTTAAAAATGAAACTGCCTCCTCTATGCTCTCAGCTCTACAAGGGCAAGGACTAAATCTTAATCACCTTTGTATCCCTTGCATAGGACCTAGCATATAACAGGTGCTGAAAGAATGTTTGCTGAATGAAAGAATGTAATAGCTAGATGGGCATTTTAGGCACATAGCCACTTTTTTAATAAACAAGGGGAAATGAGGTTTAGACTAGAACAGGAAGGATTTAGATAAGTATGCTAAGGATTTATAATTAGCAATAATTTATAAATTATTTAACAGTTAAATTATAGCCTCATTTTATTTGCAATCACATCTTTATTCTCTGCCTGGGACACGTTAAGGCACTCAATAATGAACTAATTAAAGCTCTGCCTTATTTTTAATTTCTTAAGGAGAGTGCTAAATTCCTCAAGACTTGTATTATACATTAGACAACCAAACTTCATGGCATCCATGAACCAATTATAAAGAACATATCTGGTAAGTACTTCTAATCACTAAAATGCTCTATCATTGATTAATAGAAATTGAGACTCATATGTCAAGCTGAACAAATTCTGTGTTGTATGAGTAACACCAGTAAAGTTGTTTACTTTTGATGTAATGTTGAAAGTTGTGTATTATTTTTTTTTTTTTTTTTTTTTTTTTTTTGTGGTACCGGGGATTGAACTCAGGGGCACTCGACCACTGGGTCACATCCCCAGACCTTTTTTTGTATTTTGTTTAGAGACAGGGTCTCACTGAGTTGCTAAGTGCCTCGCCATTGCTGAGGCTGGCTTTGAACTCGCGATCCTCCTGCCTCAGCCTCCCAAAGTGCTGGGATTACAGGCGTGCGCCACCGCGCCCGGCTATGTATTATTCTTTTAAAAGCTGCCCATCTGTTAGCAGAAACACAATGTGTAAGTGTGGAAAACTCTTTCAAAGGAATGAACAACTGATGAACAAGCAAATACAACAAAGGAAATAAGCAAAGCCAGTCCTTGGAAAGGTCAATGTTACTCCATTTACTAAGGAGAAAAAGAAAGGAACATCTGGAAAAATACATTGTGAAAATACTTAAAAGTGTAAGTTGGAAGAAATATCAACATAAAGACAAAAAGGATGAGAATAGATGGAAGAAATCTAGGAAAGAATAGGTGGGTGAGACGAGAGGGCTGTTTGAATAAACAAAAAGGCAATGTCACCACAGACCTCTGACTTTAAGAAACTTTACAGGCAAAAGCCACTTTAACAAAGATGACTAATAGATAAGCTTTGTTGTGTTTAGTTTTCTATCAGGTATTAGTACTGTTTCCCAATGACTTGAAAGAAAAATGAATCAAGTTAAATAAAAAAAAATGGCATCTGATATTGGCATATATTTCTGTGAGTCTATTCAAGCACAGCTTTGAAGTTTAATAAGCATCTCAGTACTCAGTCTTCTGCAATATAGGTCAAAGTGGTATGATTCTTCTCGAGTGGGTAAAAAAAAATGACTGCAGAGAAAAAGTGAAGTAATATGCAGTTATACAGTAAAGACAAAAGTCAGGGGGCAGTTCTTTGATCTCTTATTACAATTGTGCTCCATCTGTGAAGGGGGAATTGTTTGTTGTGGGAAACTATAAAAATTTGATACCAGATAAAATGCAAAACAATAACCTGCTCTTTGTACATTTGTGCATCACTAGCCAAAGTTGACTTTGGATTATAGATCTTATTTTTCCCAATGAAGTGCAGTGCATGTAGCAGGAGTTTGGTTATGGTGGTCCTTCTGGTCATATTTGCTCTTTGTCCAACAAAGGAAAATTAAAAAAAAAAAAAAAAACTTTTTTTGAATTCCTAGTATGACATCAGCATTAAAAAAAAATTGTCTGTTAACTCCAAATTACCCCCCTAGGGATTATAGAAAAATATATAGTCATAATTCTTGTTGGGAATTATTAAAGTTAACAGGCTGCTACTCCTGCTCAGATACATGCAACTCATAAATATTTCTGAAGGATATTTCTAAAAGCCAATAACTTTTAAAAAATTAAAATACAGAAGTTGTACCTGCATTCCAACTGTTGTACTACAATTAAGGTGCATTATCTTGATTATTAATAAAGATCTGGCAGACATCTGCTAAACAGAGGATTAAAAATTTATGCTCATTACTAGTAGACTTTGCTGATCCCTTCTAATTCTTTGTATTTATTTATTGTATGGTACCTAGACTCATTAATAGCTTGTATCCAGTTACTATAAATTGAAATTCATTTATTGTAGACTTATTTCATACAAAGGCAAAGTGAAGCCTTTGAGAAAATGACAAGGGATCTTGGATAATTTAGTTAATCTACAAAAGAGAAGGCCTACTTATAAAATGCTTTCATATTTGTTTTCTCCTGTTGATATATTCATTATTTCTGTATTAGGATTCCCTAGAGGAACAGAATCAACAGGAAGCAGAATTATAAAAAGGGGATTTATTAGGTTGGCTTACTCAACCAGAAGCTAGATAATCCTCAGTTGCCTTCTACAGACTGAAAAGCTGGACGAACCAGTAGCTGCAGAGTCCAAGTGGATGAAGGCTCAGAACAAGAGGGATCAATGATGCTACCCTAGTCTGAGACCAAAGGCTTTTGGAGAATCCCTGGCAGAGTCCACTTTGAAAGAGTGAAGAAGCAAGAGTCCAATATTCTCAGTCAATCACAGCAGCTATCAAGAACCTGTTCAATTATTGATTTTTTTTTTATTTTGTTAAGTCTTTTGAGTTCTTTATATATCCTGGAAATTAGTGCACTATCTGATGTGCATGTAGTAAAAATGTTCTCCCATTCTGTAGGCTCTCTCTTCACATTACTGATTCTTTCTTTTCTACTGATAAGAATCTTTGTAGTTTGAATCCATCCTATTTATTAATTCTTGATTTTATTTCTTGCGCGTTAAGAGTCTGGTTAAGGAATTCAGGACATAATCCAACATGATGAAGATTTGGATCTACTTTATCTTCTATTAGGTGTAGGGTCTCTAATCTAATTCCTAGATCCTTGATCCACTTTGAGTTGAGCTTGGTGCATGCTGAGAGTTAATGGTTTAATTTCATTTTGCTGCATATGGATTTCCAGTTTCTCTAGCACCATTTGTTGAACAGGCTATCATTTTGCCAATGTATGTTTTCAGTGCCTTTGTCTAGTATGAGATAACTGTATTTATGTGGGTTTGTTTCTGTGTCTTCTCTGTACCATTGGTCTACATGTCTATTTTGGTACCAATACCATGGTGTTTTTGTTACTATAGATCTGTAGTACAGTTTAAGGTCTGGTACTGTGATGTCTCATGCTTCACTCTTGTTGCTAAGGATTGCTTTGGATATTCTGGGTCTCTTATTTCCCATATGAATTTCATGATTGATTTTTCTATTTCCATGAGTAATGTTTTTGGTATTTTAATTGGGATTGCATTAAATCAGTATAATACTTTTGGTAGTATGGCCATTTTGACAATATTAATTCTTTCTATCCAAGAATATGGGAGATCTTTCCATCTTCTAAGGTCTTCTTCAATGTCATTCTTTAGCATTCTGTAGTTTTCATTGTAGAAGTCTTTCACCTCTTTTGTTAGATTGATTCCCAAGTATTTTATTTTATTTTTCGAGGCTACAGTTAATGGGGTAGTTTTCCTAATTTCTCTTTCTGAGGGTTCATCACTGATGTATAGAAATGCATTTGATTTATGGGTGTTGATTTTATATTCTGCTAGTTTGCTAAATTCATTTATTAATTCTAGAAGATTTCTGGTGGAGTTTTTGAATCCTCTAAGTATAGAATCATGTTGTCAGTTCTTCTTTTCCTAATTGTATCCCTTTAATGTCTTTCATCTGTCTAATTGACTTGGCTAGAGTTTCAAGGACTATGTTGAATGGGAGTGGTGAGACAGGGCATCCCTATTTTATTCCAGTTCTTAGAGGGAATTCCGCCATTTAGAATAATATTGCTCTTGAGCTTAGCATAGATAGCATATACAATTTTGAGGTATGTTCCTAATATCCCTCATTTTTCTAGTGTTCTGAACATGAGAAAGGATGTTGTATTTTATCAAATGTTTTTTTTCTGCATCTCTTGAGATGATTATGTAATTTTTATCTTTAAGTCTATTGATGTGATGAATTATGTTTATTGATTTCATAGGTTGAACCAACCTTGCATCATAACACAAACAATAAATGAACTAAGGAACTGAACAGACACTTCTCAGAAGAAGAATAACAATTGGTCAACAAATATATGAAAAAATGCTCACTTCTCTAATAATTAGAGAAATGCAAACCAAGACTGCTGTAAGATCTCACTCTAGTCAGAATGACATTGATCAAGAATAGAAGCAATGTAAGTGTTGGCCAGGATGTGAAGAAAAAGCTACACTCATACATTGCTTGACACTGAAAATTGGTGCACCTGCTGTGGAAAGCAATATGGAAATTCCTTAGAAAACTTGGAATGGAACCACCATTTGACCCAGCTATCCAACTCCTCGTTCTATAACCAAAGGACTTAAAATCATCACACTCTAGTGATGCAGTCACAATGTTCATAACTGTGGAACCAACCCAGATGCCCTTCAACTAAGATAAAGAAACTGAATGGATAAAGAAACTGTGGTACATATATATACAATGGAATATTACTCAGCATTAAAAGAGAATAAAATTGTGACATTTGCAGGTAAATGGATGAAGTTGGAGACTATAATGCTAAGGAAATAAACCAATCCCCCCAAAAAACAAAGGCTGAATGTTTTCTGTGATAAATTGTTACTGACCCATAATGGGGAAGGGACATGGGGATACTGGAAGAAATTTGATTGGGCAAAGAGGAGAGGCAAGGGGAGGGGGCGTGGGTGTAGGAAAGATGATGGAAGGAGATGAATATAACTGCACATGTTGTGCTACTCTACCTCAGTTACAACCAGTGAAATGAAAAGTTGTGTTCCATTGGTGTACAATGAATTGAAATGCATTCTGCTATCATATATAATTAATTAGAACAAATAAACAAATAAACAAAAAAGAACATGTTAAAGAAGAATTGAGCTTGCATATGCTGCTGTTTACTTTTTCTTCCAACTTCTATTCTATCCAAGCCATCATCCTATTGGACAGTGCTGCCCACTCTTAGGGAGGGTCTCCTTTTCAGTTGGCTATCCTATATGCCATATGCCAGTTATTCCTAGACACATTCTCACTGACACACAAATAAGCCTGTTAAACATTGGCATCTCTTAATCCAATCAAGTTGACAATTCAAATTAACCATTAAGACTTCCCAAAAAGTGTAATACTTTAAGCAGATTTTAGTAACTGTTGACAAGGAAATAAATTACCATTAGAAGGCATTTGTTAGGCCAGGCATAATGGTACATAGCTGCAATCCCAGTGACTCAGGAGGCTGAGGCAGGAGGATCACAATTTCAAGGCCAGCTTCAACATATTAACAAGTCCTTAAGCAACTTAGCAAAACCCTGTCTCAAAATAAAAAAAATAAAAAACAAGGGCTATGGATTCAGCTCAGATTAAGCACCCCTGGGTTCAATCCCTGGTACCGAAAAAAAAAAAAAAAAAAAAAAAAAAAAAAAAGGCATTTGTTAGTCTCTTCCTCCACACAACAACACAACAGAAATACTCTCAGCACCTCTATTAACAAACCTTTCTAAAGCATTATCTCATCAATACCTGATCATTACAGGTGTGAGTATACAGAGCCCAATTAAATACATTCTAAATGAATTAAGCTCAAATTTATAGGCCCATAAATCTAATTATTTATAGTTCAAATTTAGAAAATCTCATTTCTACCTCAGTATTTTGAAAAGTAATAACACAGACTAGTGGACAACAAGAAACATTTTTTTTTTAAAACCAATATCTCACTTATCCTGAAAACAAAAATAAAAATCTTTGTATCCAAGGAACTATATCTTTAATCATGATACAGATTGGAATATTATTATTGACATAAAGGTGGTTACCAATCATGTTTTATCCTAGGATGCTCACTGTAAACTTTCATATGCATCAGTTTCTTTAAAACATTTATGATTCTTGAAGGATAATTCAAAATGTGTTTAACTTTGAATATTCTTAAGTACCTCTATTATTTTCTTCAAAATGACAGCAGTCCATTTTCTTCTTTTTGCATCAGAAATGATATAAATCCATCAGTTTTCATAAGAAAATAAATCTTAAAAAAGAAAGACTTATTCCTGATTTGTTTTGTAGTGGTGGAAACTTCTCATTAAGAGATCTGAAGCCAGGTCACCAAGTACTGGAAGACATGTCTTCTTTGAGGTCCTATATTTGGTTTCTTTCATGGGTTGCATGAGAGGGAGAGTTTGCTATCTATGTGTTATATGAGATCAGTGTTACATGAGCCCAAAATCTCTAAGGTATTTGCCTATTCTAAAGGTTTCAAAAATTTCAGATATTGTAAATCCTTAAAAGATTTCCTTCTGGCCTGATGACCCATGCCTTTAATACCAGCCACTTGGGAGTTTGAGGCAGGAGAATCACAAGATCTAGGCCAGCTTTAGCAATTTAGTGAGGCCCCAAGCAATGGAGTGATATCATGTCTCAATAAAAGGGGGGGGGGGTGACAACATCTTTATAAATGGAGGAAAATTGAAAACATTTCCTCTAGAATCTGGAACAATACAGGGATGCCCTCTTTCACCATTCCTGTCAACATAGTCCTTGAAAAGCTAGCCAGAGCAATTATACAAAAGAAAAAAAATATTAAAGGGATATGAGTAGGAAAAGAAGAGCTCAAACTATCCCTATTTGCCAAAGATATGATTCTCTATTAAGAAGAGCCAAAAACTCCACCAGAAAGTTTTTAGAGCTCATAAAGAAATGCACCAAAGTATCAGGATATAAAATTAACACCCATAAATCAGTTATGTTCCTATACACCAATGATGAATCAGCTGAAAGAGAAATCAAGAAAACTATCCCACTCACAATAGCCTCAAAAACCATATTTGGGAATCAATCTAACAAAAGAAGTGAAAGACCTTTACAATGAAAACTACCGAACACTAAAGAAAGAAATTGAAGAAGACCTTAGCAGATGGAAATATTTCCCCACGTTCTTGGATAGGCAGAATTAATATTGTCAAAATGGTCATACTCCCAAAATCACTACACAGATTTAATGCAATTCCTATTAAAATTCCAATGACGTTCTTCATAGAAATAGAAAAATCAATCATAAAATTTATTTAGAAAAATAAGAGGCCCAGAATAGACAAAGCAATCCTTAGCAAGAAAAGTGAAGCAGGAGGTATCACAATACTTGACCTCAAATTATAATAACAAAAGCAGCATGGTATAAGCACAAAAACAAACATGAGGATCAATGGAACAGAATAGAAGACAGAGACATACCCACATAAATACAGTTATTTCATACTAGACAAAGGTGCCATAAAATACACAGGAAAAAAGACAGCCTCTTTAACAAATGTTGTTAGGAATACTGGAAATTTATATGTAGTAGAATGAAATTGAAACCCTAACTCTTATGCTGCACAAAACTCAACTCAAAGTGGATCAAGGACTTAGGCATTAGAGCAGAGACCATGCACCTACCAGAAGAAAAGTAGACCCAAATCTCTAACATGTTAGCTTAAGAACCAACTTTCTCAATGTGATTCCTAAAACACAAGAAGTAAAATCAAGAGTCAATAAATGGGATGGAATCAAACTAAAACACTTCTTCACAGCAAAGAAAACAATCAAGAACATGAACAGAGAGCCTATAGGAGAAAATCTTTACCACCTGCATCTCAGATAGAGCATTAATATCAGGATATACAAATAACTCAGAAAACTTAACAAACTCCCACCCCACACCCATAAATAACCCAATCAATAAATGGGGAAAAGAAACTTAACAGGTACTTCACAGAAGAAAAAATATGATGGGTCAAAAATATATTAAAAATTGCTGAACATCTTGGGCAATTACAAAAATGCAAATTAAAACTATACTGACAATTAATCTCACTACAGTCAGAATGGCAATTATCAAGAATACAAGTAACAATAAATGTTGGCGAGGATGTAGGCAAAAGGAAATGCTCATACATTGTTGATGGGACTACAAATTGATGCAAGCATTCTGGAATGCAGTGTATAGATTCCTCAAAAAACTAGAAATGGAACCACAATTTGACCCAGTTATCCAACTCCTCAGTTTATACTCAAAATCAGCATACTACAGCAATGTAGCTACTTCAATGTTTATAGCACCTTAATTCACAATAGCCAAGTTATGGAACCAACCTAGATGCTCTACAAGAGATGATTGGTTAAAGAAAAGGTGTTATATATACACAATGGAATATTATTCATTCATAAAGAAGAATGGAATTATGACATTTTCTGGTAAATGGATTGAACTGATGAACATTATGCTAAGTTAAATAAGTCAGTTCCCAAAAAGCAAAGCCCAAATATCCTCTCTAATATGTGGATGCTAACCCAAAACAAAGAAGGGAGGAAGGGGAATAGACATTCATTGGATTAGACAAAGGGGAATGAAGAGGAGGGAAAAGGGAAGGAAATAGGAAAGAGAGCAGAATGAATTGGACATAACTTTCCTATCCTTATATAGGAATACATGACCAGTGTGGCTCTACATCATGTACAACCATAAGAATGGGATCTTAGTTAGAAGTTATACTCCATGTATGTATAATATGTCAAAATATACTCTACTGTCCTGTATATGTTAAAAGAACAAATAAAAATCGTGGTGAGGGGGGCTGTGGGATGGGGATGTAGCTAAGAGGTAAAGAAATATCATTGAGTTCAATACCCAGTAATTTACAAAACACACACACACACACACACACACACACACACACACACACACACTTCCTGAAGTATATATTTATTTACACTTCTTTTGAAATCAGAATTTTTTTTACTATTGTTATTTATTTTCCTGTTTTCAACCATTAGTATTTGGCTTATTAGCAGATTTAATATAACATAGACACCTGATAAAAGATGAAAAAATTAAGTAGTAGAAAGATCTTAGAAATAAAACCTAGAATTATAATATTTCAGTTTAATAGGTTCAGGTGATTTGGTTTTTGGAAAAATTTAATTGAAACATTAAATATGATTTTTCTTTTGGGGGAAGGGAATCACATTTTTATAAGGAAACTTGCAAGTGAACTACAATATGAGTGTCTTATTTCCTTTTGTTCTGCTATAACAGAATATTATAGACTGGGCAATTTAAATAGATTAAAAATTTATTCCCTTGCAGTTCTAGAAGATGGAAATGCCAAGATCAAAGTTTGCCCTCTGGTGAATGCTCCGACAATAATGGAATTAATTAATTAATTGGAGCAAAATCCTTATGACCTATTAACATCTTAAAGGCCCTACCTCTTAATACTGTTGCTGCAATAACTAAATTTTAACATGAGTTTTGAAGGGAAAAATAGTCATATTAAATCAGTTACATTTATTTGTCTTTTATTATTCCCCAAATGGAAGGTTTGTCTCTCATTCAATTATAAATTCACAATTTCATAGGAGTAGTCTCAAGGAGTCCTAATTTTTGTTGCAAATAGCATGTCAAGTGTTGTCATATTGCTTGCCTGATTTGTATCACGGGACTGGTTTCTGAACTGTGTGTTCTGGTATTGCCTTTCAGTGCTGGGTCCTTGATGATACTGAGTAGCCAAAGATGTTTTATTTCACTATGAGTAGCAGATGGGATTCATGGAATGAGTAGACCTTGGATTCTGGGTTCTTTAAAACATGCTTTTAATAGAGCTTTATATTTATACATAATAGGTTGAGTTAATTCCAACATGATCATGTTTATATGGACTTTAATTTGCTATAGTTAGGTCCCCAGTGAATTCTTTTTCCCTCCCCTCATTTATCTCTCTATTACTTTTCCTCTGCCCACTGGCCACTCTTCTGTTTATTTATTTTTTTTTAAATTGGTGTTTTATGGAAAAACAAAGTTGAAATTTACTGTGCTATGTTTTTATACATGCATAACATAATTTTGTCAAATTTATTTCTCATTTCCTCTTCTTTCCCATCCCTGTTATTTCCCTCTCAATCTCTTTCTTCTACTCCACTGATATTTCCTCTTTCCTTACAAAATGAAACCTCCCTCCCCACCCCATTTTTCCCCTTAATTTGCTCCAATTTCCATATATGAGAGGACACATTTGACCTTTGACTTTCTGGGTCTGGCTTATTTTACTTAGCATGATGTTATGCAGTTCCATCCTTTTACCAGCAAATGCCACAATTTCATTCTTCTTTATACTTGGGTAATGCTCCTGTGTGTGTGTGTGTGTGTGTGTGTGTGTGTGTGTGTGTGTGTTTCTTTCTTTTTTTTTACCTTTGTGGTAAAAATTTAATTTATACAAATGTCTTAGAAAACAATGTAATTCATTGAGTGTTTGCAGCTGTGTGCCATACCATAATAACTATTATTGTTGTTATTTTGGTGCATCTGGGGATTGAGCTATACCAACAGGTCTTTTTTTAAATTTTTTTTTTTATTCAAGGTTGTTGTATTTATAATAGTAGTATGCATTATAATTCATAGTAAACATATAGAGCATCTTTTTACAAAACACTGTTTGTATACAATGTATATTCATACAATTCAAACTTCAATCATGCATTTAGAATAAAGATATCCATCTTATTCAACCACCTTTTCTTTTTTCCCCTCCAACCCCCTTGCTTCTTCCCTTCCCCTCCCTCCCCTTTGACCTTTCTAGCATTCCTCTAATACTCATATGTACCCTGACCTGACACCACTGTGAGTCAGCCTCCTTATATCAGAGAAAACATTCAGTATTTGGATATTTTAGATTGAATAACTTTACTTAGCATTATATTATCCAACTTCATCCATTTATCTGCAAATGCCATTGTTTTATTTTCTTTTATTGCTGAGTAAAATTTCATTGTGTATATGTACCACATTTTCTTTATCCATTCATCTACTGAGGGACATCTAGGTTGGTTCAACAATCTAGCTATTGTGAATTGTGCTGCTATAAACATTGAAGTGGCTGTGTCACTGTAATATGCTGTTTTTAAGTCCTTTGGGAATAGACCCAGGAGTGGGATGGCTGGGTCATAGGGTGGTTCCATTCCTAGTTTTCCAAGAAATCTCCATACTGCCTCCCATAACAGTTGCAAAATTTTGCAGTCCCACCAGTAATGTATGAGTGTGCCTTTTTCCCCACATCCTCTCCAACATTTATTTTTGTTTGTGTCCTTAATAGCTGCCATTCTGACTGGAGTGAAATGAAATCTTAGAGTTCTTTTGATTTGTATTTCTCTAATTGCCAGCAATGTTGAGCATTTTTTCATGCATTTGCTAATTAATTGTGTATCTTCTTCTGAGAAGTGTCTTTTCAATTCCTTAGCCCATTTATTGATTGGGTTATTTGCTTTTTTGGAGTTAGGTTTTTTGAGTTCTTTATATATTTTAGAAATTAGTGCTCTATCTGATGTGCATGTATTAAATATTTGTTCCCAAATTGTTGGCTCTCTATTCAACTCACTGATTGTTTCTTTTGCTGAGAAGAAGCATTTTAGTTTGAATCTATCCCATTCATTGATTCTTGATATTAATTCTTGTGCTACAGGATTCTTATTAAGGAACTTGGGGACTAATCTGACATGTTGGAAATTAGAGCTTACTTTTTCTTCTATTAGGCATATTGTCTCTAGTCTAATTCCTAGGTCCTTGATCCATTTTGAATTGAATTTTGTGCATGGTGAGAGATAAAGGTTTAATTTTATTTTGTTGCATCTGGATTTCCTGTTTTCCCAGCACCATTTGTTGAAGAGGCTATCCTTTCTCCACTGTACATTTTTGGTGCCTTTGTCTAATATAAGATAGCTGAAATTATATGTATTAGTCTCTGTGTCCTCAATTCTGTACCATTGGTCTACCAGTCTGTTTTGGTGCTAATACCATGCTGTTTTTGTTACTATTGCTCTATAGTATAATTTAAAGTCTGTTATGGTGATTCCACCTGCTTCAATATTCTTGCTAATGATTGCTTTGGCTATTCTGGGTCTCTTATTTTTCCAGATGAATTTCATGACTGCTTTTTCTATTTCTTTGAGGAATGTCATTGGGATTTTGACTGGAATTGCATTGAGTCTGTATAATACTTTTGGTAGTATGCACATTTTGACAAGATTAGTTCTACCTATCCAAGAACAATGTAGGTCTTTCCATCTTCTGAGGTCTTCTATAATTTTTTATTTTTTTAGTGTTCTATAGTTTTCATTATAGAGGTCCTTCACCTCTTTCGTTAAGTTGATTCCCAGATATTTTATTTTATTTTTTTGATGCTATTGTAAATGGAGTAGTTTTCATCATTTCCCTTTCAGAGGACTTGTCACTGATGTACAAAAATGCCTTTGACTTATGGGAATTGATTTTGTATCCTGCTACTTTGCCAAATTCATTTACTAGTTGTAAAAGTTTTCTGGTAGAGTTTTTTGGGTCAGTTCTGGAAATCCCAATTTCTGCATATAACTTGTTTTCGCCTCTGTTGAGAATGCAATGGTAGCGTGTAAATAGGAAAGATGAGGGAAGAAGAAAGGAGACAAAAGTGAGAAGGAAGAAAAGAAAGAAAAGAGGACTAAGAGCAAACAAACCAACAAACGCACAAACAACAACAGGAAAACAAAACAAACAAACAAAGAAATAAATAAATATAGATAAAAAACCGAAGTCGAACCCAGGGACAAATCTCAGGAACAGATCTCAATCAAACAGCCCCATGTGAAGTCCTTCTTTTTATTTTTTTCCCTTCTAGTTTAAGCCAGTTGTCCCAGATCACGTCAGGGCAGTTACCCAGAACCTGGGAAGCTTGCAGACCCAGGCTCTTTCCGCTGGGGTCCCGCTCTAGAGCCGCCTCTCTGTGCTTGGCCAGCCATAAAGTCTGCCAGAGGGGTCCTACCTGGGGAGGTTGCAGGCCGGGGCTCCATGTGTGTGTGTGTTTTGTTAGACAAATATTTACTTAGGTTTTTTGCCCACTTATTGATATGATGTTTTTGATATTAAGCTTTTTCAGTTCTTTATATATTCTGGATATTAATCTTCAGTCAAAAGAGTAGCTGGCAAAGATTTTCACCTATTCTATAAGCTCTTTCTTTGAGCTTTTAATTATTAAGTTTGCTGAGCAGAAACTTTTTGATTTGATGTCATCCCACTTATTGACTCTTTGTTTTATTTCTTGAACTTCAGGGATTTCGCTAAGGGATTTTGTGCTTGCACCAATATGTTGGATTGTTGACCCTGTGTTTTTTTTCTAGAAGTTACAATATTTCTGGTCTAATTTCTAAGTCTTAGATCCACTTTGATTTGACTTTTGCTCAGAGTAAGAGATGAGGACCTAGATTCATTCTTTCATATATGGACATCCAGTGTTCTCTGCACAATTTGTTAAAAAGGCTATCTTTTCTTCAACATATATTTTTGATACCTGTATCATGTATCATATGAGTGTAAGTATATAGGTTTTTCTTCATGTACTCCTTTGGTTTTCCCATCTATTTTGATACCAGTACTATGCTGTTTTGGTTACTATAGATTTTTAGTATAATTTTGGATATTTTTTTTCTGAAACCTCCAATATCATTCTTCTTGTTCAGAATTGCATTGGCTATTCTGGATATTTTATTCCTACAACTAGGATTTTTTCTAGTTCTGTGGAAAAAAAAAGCATCATTGGTATTTTCATAAAGATTGCATTGTATCTGTATGTCTTTTGGTAATATGGTCATTTTGACAATTCTAATTCTGCTTCAAGAATTATGTTGTATAAGAGTGGTGAGAGCGGACATTCTTGTCTTGTTCCTGATTTTAGTTTTTTTTTCCATTCAGTATACTATTGAGTTGAGATTGTCATATATATCCATTGGAATGTTGAGGTCTCTTCCTTCTATCCCTGGTTACTCTGGCATTTTTCTCATTAATGAGTGCTGAATTTTATCTCAGACCTTTTGTGCATCCATTGATACAATCATATGATTTTTGTCTTTTTATGTGGTGAATTATGTGTATGGATTTGCATATGTTGAATCAATGTTGCATCCCTAGCATAAAACCCACTTGCTCATTTTATGTTATCTTCTTGAAATGTTTTTGAATTATATTTGTTAATAATTTGTTAAGAATTTTTGCATGTTCATCAGGGATATTGTTTTGTAGTTTTATTCCCTTGATGTCTGGTTTTGTGTGGTTTTGGTATCACAGTTATAATGGCTTCATAAAATGTATTTGGTAGTGTGGCTTCCCTTTCTATTTCATGGAATAATTTGAGGAAAACTTGTGTCAGTTCTTTTTTAAAATATGTGGAAGAACTTAGCTGAGGGTCCATTCAGTCTTGGGCTTTTCTTTGTTGGAAGGTTTTTAATTGCTGTTTCAATCTCTTTAGTTGATATTGGTCTGATAGGTTTTCTATATCATCTTGGTTCAATTTGGGCAGGTCATATGTGTCTAGAAACTTGTCAATCACTTCTAGACTTCCAGTTTTTTGGAGTATGAATTTTCCAAATTGTTTCTAATGATCCTTTAGATTTCAGAAGTATCTGGGGTTGTATTGCTTATTTCATATCTAATTTTACTGATTTGAATCATCTCTCTTTCTTTTATTTAGTATTTCTAAGGTATTCCTAATCTTTTTTATCTTGTTAAAGAACTAACTCTGTTTCATTGATCCTGTGCATTTTTTAATTCTCAATTTCATTAATTTCTACTCTGAACGTAATTATTTTTTGTCTTCTTTGATTTTGGAACTAGTTTGTTCTTCCTTTTCTAAGGCCTTGAATTACAGCATAAAGTTATTCATTGGAATCTTTGTGTTTTTTCAATTGAGGCACTCAATTCTGTAAATTTTCTTGTTAAAACTGTCTTCAGGATCCCAGTGCAGGATCCCAGTGGAAAAAGTCCCTGCCTACAAGCTTTCCAGCTAGGCTCTACAGAGGACTTTCCCAGCCTTTCCACAGCTGAGACACCATCCCAGTGCGGGACCCCAGCAGAAAAAGCCCCGGCCTGCAAGCTTCCCTGGTAGGCCCCAACTGGTAAACTTTACCAGCCCCCCAACTGCATAAGGACGATCCCACAACAGGACAGCATGAGAACATGCCCCGCCCTGGTCTGCAAGCTTTCCAGGTTCTCGGTAACTGCCTGGACGTGATTCGGGAAAGTGGCTCAAAGTGGAAGGGAAAAAAAGAAGGACTTCACAGGGCACTGTTTGAGATATGTTCCTGAGATTTGTTCCTGGGTTTGACTTTGGTTTTCTTTTGTTGTTGTTGTTGGTGTTTGATTGTGGGTTTGTTTGTTTGTTCGCTTTAATTCCTCTTTTCTTTCTTTCTTTTCTTACTTCTCACTTTTGTCTCCTTTCTTTTTCCCTCATCTTTCCTATTTACACCCTGCCATTGCATTCTCAACTGAGGCGAAAAAAAGTTATATGAAGAAATTGGGATTTCTAGAACTGGGGCAAAAAAATTATACCGCAAAGCGGTGTTATATATAATTCATTCACTCTTTTCTTTTTTCTCACTTTCTCGTTCCTCTCTTTTACACTAATCCCTACTTCTTTGTCATCTCTCTCTTTTGTTTTCCTCTTTTTTCTTCTTTTCTTTTTTGCTTTTCCATCTTTCTTTTTTTTCTCTCAACAGTTGCATAAGTTTGTCATATATATAAATCAGTCTTTCCACTAAATCTTTCACTCTCTTTCCTCTCTTGTCTGATGATATTAAACCACTTCCATAGAATAATCTTTTCACACTTCATAAAAAAGATCAACCCAATACACTTACTTCCTTCTTCCTAAACTTATCACCTCTGTGTCCAACACTTGAAACTATAAAACACATCACAAACATACAGAGTAAATTGGAGACAATATCTGAGTTAACTAAATCTGTTCATTGTGATAAAACTGGGATTATCTGAATAGAAAGTGTTTGGTATTAAAGTGTAAAGTATTTATAAGAGGATCTGGTAGCATTGTACTACAGGAGTATCATAAGGATTTAAGGTAAAAATGAAATAGTCGAGGTTCCACAGTGCTAGAAGAAAAATCACACAAGCAATATGAAGAAACAAGGGAAGAAAGTGACTCAAACAAATCAACATATCTCCTAAGAAGATCCCATGGCAAAAACAGTTGGTCAAATGCCAGAGATGGAATTCAGAAATTACATATTCCAAATGTTTATGGAACTTAAGAACGAACTCAAAAATGATATAAGGGAGCAAATACAAGTGGTAAAAGATCATTTTGACAAAGAACTCCAAAAACAAATACAGGAAGCAAAAGATTACTTCAATAAGGAGATAGAGGTTCTAAAGAGAAACCAATCAGAAATTTTGGAAATGAAAGAAGCAATAAACCAAACTAAATGTTCAATTGAAAGCATCACCAACAGATTAGACCACTTGGAAGAAAGGACCTCAGATAATGAAGAAAATATATACCCTGGAGAAAAATATGGATTACACAGCAAAATTTTAAGAAATCAAGAACAGAACATTCAAGAAATATGGGAGAACATAAAAAGACCAAATTTAAGAGTGATTGGGGTGGAGGAAGGTGCAGAGTTCCAAGGCAAAGGAATGAGTAATGTATTCAATGAAATAATAGCAGAAAAATTTCCAAACTTGAGGAATGAATGGGAAAACCAAGTGCAAGAGGCTTACTGAACACAGAACGTACAAAATCACAACAGATCCACACCAAGGCACATTATAATGAAAATGCCTAATATACTGAGCAAGGAGAAAATATTAAAAGCCACAAGAGAAAGGAAGCAGATTACATATAGGGGGGAAACAATCAGAATATGTTCAGATTTTTCAACCCAGACTTTAAAAGCTAGAAGATCCTGGAATAGCATATTTCAAGCTCTGAAAGAAAAGGGATGTCAACCAAGAATCTTATACCCAGTAAAACTGAGCTTTAGATTTGAGATGAAATAAAAACCTTTCTCATCAAGCTGCCAGCCATTGTGTCCTGGAGGCAAAGCCGGTTGTAGTAGCTCTCAGATTTCTGTCTCACATTATAAGATAGGATAGACTGGGGAATACTGACAAATGGTGTACTTCCATAGTGGGGCATGTGCAAATTTCTAATTTGGAAATTGCAGCAGTTGAGGTTTAGTTTTGGCTGTTCTTTGCAAGTTTGTCAGAGGGTATTTATGATTAGATCCACACCCTCTATTGCTGGGCACATGCCAATCTCTGCTGCATGTCTAGTCTCAGGGACCTCCTGAAAAATTCCACTTTTAGGGAATCTAAATATTCACAGATATCACATATTATACTGCCATGGATGTGAATTATCCAGGATCAGACCTGGAGTGCAAATGCATCTGTCTGAACAGTTCCTGGCATCCTCCCAGTTTCTAGAATGGGATGCCAGCCACAAATGGAGCTGTCTGCATTTGGTATCCCCAGACTTGATCACTGTAGGCATAATCTTCTCTGCACCCATTTCAGTCACAGAGGTCCAGGCACATGCTGGATCCTACAAGAGGCAACTTGGAATTAGGTTCTTAGTTGAGTAGCTCAAATGAAATAATTTAGCTTCCAGGCCCATTTCCAGCAAAGGCCATAGAAGGGTGCTTTTTAATAAACTGAACAGAGCTACTATAATACCCATGCTTTTCATATATTGCTATACTTTCTTACCCCCCAAACTCAGTATAAACAACTGCTTATAATCAGTGTTTTCCCCTTAGAGAGAAAAGAGAAATTCTTGTTACTGGCCTTCTGAACCCTTAAATATCTGGAGAAAGCTAAAAAAAAAAAAAAAAAAAAAAAAAAAAAAAAAAAAAATCCTAGCTAAGGGTTTTGTTTATTCTGCATCAACTAGCCACCCACCTACTTGCAGTATCATAGCTCCAGACCATTTCTGGAAAAAATTCCTAGCTATGTGCTGCTTAAATTGGTAAGGAAGTACTTACATAAGCTAATAGTGACAGAGACTGCCTTATTTCCCTAATAACATACTATAATCTATAGCGTCCACTAAAGTTCCTGAGAGGTACCACAGAAACATTAATGAAGTAAAATAAGTGATCTATTCCCAAGTGATCTATTCCCAAATAAGCTTCTTGAAAAGAGGAGTGAGGGTTAACAGAAAGAGCTAAGACGGGGGCTGGGGTTGTGGCTCAGTGGCAGACCACTTGCTTCACATGCATGAGGCACTGGGTTTGATCCTCACTACCACATAAAAATAAATAAAATAAAGAAATTAAAAAAAAAAAGATTTAAGACTTACCACAACCAGATATTGTGCTAAGCACTTTTAATGACACATACCAGTTAATTTTAAATAAACCAATTAGGTAAATTCTGAAAATTCTGAACCCTGGTTGTAGTAAATTTTTTTTCCCAAGTCATACACTTTGAATTTTTATCATAGTACCTGACTTGGAACCAACTCAAATCTAGCATTCAATTACTATCAATTGAATTTCATTTACTGAAAACCCGTCTCAAACAACTGCAACATAAAGCCCATAGGAAAATAACATAGCCTCTGGGATGGTTTCCTTCATTGAAGACAAGGTATGTCCTTCAGGAATGTCATATTTATTTTGTCCTGACACTACACTCATAATTTATCATTCATTTTCAAACAAGTGTAACATATTAAAACATTTTGCTAACTCCTTCCTCTTCTTAAGATGGCTACATATCAATTCTCTCCAAATAAATACATGCTATGCTCTTCTCCATATCTATTGCTTACAGGACAAAAGGAAATAGACTTGAAACTATACCATGAAACTTTTAGGTTACATTAGAGAAATGATTTCCTGAAAGTGATAGTGGTGAAAAACTAAGTGGTGCACTGAGGGTGATAATGCAGCAAGCAGGTCATTCGTTAATGAAAGGTGTGATCCTTATAAGTCCTATGCAGTCAAGCAAAATGTAGGCAAGTTCAACATGGCAATAAAGACTTCTGGTGGCTTCATGGCTACTGAATGCTATGTTTATACATATATATCAAATGGAACATTAAAAAATAATCTGATAACTTGCTAATATTCTTCATGCATATTTTGTACTGAGCATGTGCTCAGGAAAAGGTAAACCTTGGTGACAACATAGACACAGTTACTGCTCTCACAAAACATATGCAGTGCGATGTTTGGGTAGAAATATCTTCCACAAAATTTTGAGAGTATAATGTCCTCTCATGAAATTTTCATTTAATTAAAGAAAAAAATTTAATTAAAAAATTGTAATTTATGCAGTAATTCACTGAGACTTCAGTATATTTTAAAATTATGTCCAGGATAAATTAAGCTTTTCATTGTCCACTCCTATTTTACTTACAGAGACTTTGCTGTCAGTTCAAAAGCAACTTCAACCCACATATTTTAGTATCAAACATCACATAATGAGTGTTTGAACATCTCACAACTTCTAACTTTACAAATGTAAAATGCTGTTGTACTGGCATGTGTAGGAAGGGGATAGTCCATATGAAAGAAAACTTGCCCTTTGACATTTGTGCAAGGCAAAGACTTCTTATATAAGTACATATCATTTCAAAAGGCTGCATTCTGTATAATGCAATCAATAATGTTTAATTAAAGGATGATACTATTGATTCTAATTAACCCAAATTGCTTACCTCATTAGTTTTCAGTTCATATGTGTTCCTAGAGACAGGATGATTTAGTGATTGTAATCCTACTCTCAGTACATGGGTTTGAGATGCCTATTAAAAAATGCTAACTCTGGCACTCTGATTTTGAGTTGCCTTTGCACTTGTGATGAATGAACAATCTGCTTATATAAAATAATTTTAAAATAATACATTAAGTAAGCTGCATCCTAAATGTGCAAACATGGGATTTTGGACAACTGAATTATTAAATTCCAGAATAATTCTATTACTAAAAAATGGAACCATCATTAATGCTAGATTCTAATGTTTATTGAGTGGATATTTTTCATTTTAAGTGATCTATCAAAAGCTCTGTGATTGGTAGTGTGACCTGATATTTATTAAGCACAGAATTTTATACAAATATTGAATCTAATTTTTCTACCTCAGGGACTGTGTATAGAGATAGATCTACTACAGGGACTATGTAGAGATATATGTTTAGGTAATGAAACACAGAATTCTTGTTTGTTTTTAGTCAGGCATGCAACAGTTAATGTTTGGTGATGGTTAAATGTTAACAATAAAGGACAATAGAGTACTTTGGTGACTATTTGAAGATCATGTATATAAGGCCTTCCAGAGATGCTGGAAATGTGGAAATGAGGGTGAAATGAAGCATTAACATGAGTTAAACACCTACTTGCCACAATATAGAGATACTCAGCACTCTGTGATTATGATCTCACTTAATCCTCACAAGATCCAGGAGTGTAAAATGCAGTTGTCTCTATTGTGTGAATATAAAACAGAGATTCATATTTGAAGCTTAAGTAACTTGCTCTGAATAGTATGAATATTAAATTATAAATTGAAACCACATATTATTTACTCTAGACAAAATGCTTTCCTTTTCTGCATTGGGGGACACTGGCACTGAAAGCTAACTTAAAATCAGAGTATAAAATATTTCTGTATCTGGCCAAGAAGGAGAAAAGCAAATGTCACAAGAAAATATTCTTATGCATGGAAATACACTTAAGCTATTTTGACTAAAATGAGAAATTACACAGGAATGTCTATCATTAGCATTAATACACAGCACATTTATTAAGGGCCAATGAAGTAAGCACTTTTCAAAATGTTTTATATATTTTAATTAATTTATTTCTCACAGATACTTTGTGAAACGGATATTATCATTGCCATTTTAAGGAAGAAAACAAATGAGACTGAATAAAGTGATATATATTTCTTGGCATATTATGTACCTACAAAATCCAAGATATTCGATTTTAAAGCTATATGAATTAATAAATTTACAATGTGACTGAACACAAGAAGAATATAAAAATCAAAGCTGATTTTTCATTAATTAAACCACCCCCACCCAAATATACATGGAGAAAAATTAACTAAGGCTAGTTAATTTTTAATTGACTAAGGCTATAAAATTTTAACAATAAATAATGTAGAAAATTGAATAATTTAAAAAAACAGTATAACAAAACATGTTATATTTAATTAATATTTAAATATCTGTTGTGTCAAATTATACTGAACTAAGTTATGTTCAAATTAGAAAGAGATTTTTCTAAGGAAGAGGGATTATCTTTGATATATAGTAAATGCTTTTAAAATTCAAGAATAAATACTCAAGAATAATCAAAAAAATTATAAAAATCCCAATGAACAAATGAAAGGGTCTTTCTTGACTTAATATTGAACAATTTCATAAATACGCTATAATCAAATTAAGAATATATGTGTATGAGAATTAGCAAAAACTTCATAGACTTTGCAAAAACCAGATACAATACACTGCAACACAGTAGGGACTCTAGGAATAAACTTGACATAGTTGAGTTTTTATATATTGTTGAAATAATACTTTAACTCAATGGTAAAATGATTCTTTTTACTTAAAAATTGATTATTCATAAGAAGAAAATAAAATCATGTCTGTTTCACTTCATATGGAAACCTAAGTTCTAGGTAGATTATATGTCCCATACAATATCTAGGTGACCACATGCATCATCTAAAAATGGCAATGGTGTTCCTGACCAAGGAAGACATCCAGAACCTGTGAAAAAATACTCATTGATAGCATGACTTTAAATTTTTGTATGGCAAAAGACACTATAAATGAGATCAATAGAAAATTGCAGGAGTTTGGAAAATATTTTGCAACATAGATGCCACATAAAATAAAAATATTTACAATACAGTTACAACTAACTTAGGACAATGGACTAAATGTTTATTATGTAATTAAAATGAGAGAAAAATTAAATGAATATATGTGTGTGTGTGTATGCACACTATGTGTGTGTGTGTGTGTGTGTAGAGAGAGAGAGAGAAGAGCAAAGGTCACAAAAAATATTCATATATATATATATATCACTTTTGATAGATCACTTAAAATGAAAAAAATATACATATATACATATATATAGAGAGAGATGTTAACACACTACAGCATTCATGAATAGTCAAATTATTGCAACATAGAAAAGACTGACCAAAAATACTCCCACTGTATTTAGGGACTCTTAAAAATATGCAACCTGCCAGGTGTGGTGGTGCACACCTGTAATCCCAGTGACTTCCTGTGGCTAAGGCACCAGGATCACAAGTCAAAGGTGAGCCTCATCAACTTAGTGAGATCCTATCTCAAAATTTGAAAAGGGGTTGGAGAATAGCTGTGTGGTATAGCATCCCTGAGTTCAATCTCTAGCATCACCAAAAAACAAAAACATAAAAATATGCAGTTTTTTTCTTTAAAAAATTTTGAAATTGATTTATTTGTCTTAATTTTTAATGTTATTTTAATGGATAAGTTATAATTGTATAAATTTTTGAGATACAATGAGATATTTTGGTATGTATATAGAGTATTAAAAGATTAAGTCAAGTGAATTGATATATATATTACCTCCCTTAACTATCATTTTTTGGGTAAGATATTTGAAATTTGTTTTTTTAAGTATACATTACATTACTACTGGCTAACCTTACCCTGCTGTGAAATAGATCTCAAAAATTGTTTCTTTCACATTTGTATGCTTTGATCAACAACTGTCTGTTCTCAAGCTTCCTGTAAGCCCCAACTTCTGGTAACTTTCATTCTATTGTCTGTTGATATGTGTTCACATTTTTTAGATTCCACATATAAACAAATTCATTTGGCATTTATATTCCTGTGCCAAGATTATTTTACCATAATGTCCTACAAGTTCATCTACATTGTTGCAGATAGCAGATTCCCTTCCTTTTTATGGCTGAATATTCCATATATATATATATATATATATATATATATATATATATATAGTTTTTTCCTTCTTGATATATATATCATATTTTCCTTCTTGATGCATCCATTAACGAACACTTAGTTTATTTCCATTTCTTGACTTTTGTCAATAATACTGCAATAAACATGGGTCTCCTGATGTCTCTTTGACATACTGATTTTATTTACTTACATATGTAGCCAGAATTGGGATTACTGGATCATATGGTAGTTCAATTTTTACTTTTTTAAGAAAAATCTGTACCCTATTCCATAATACTTGTAATTTACATTCCCACTAATAATGTACAAGAGTTTCTTTTTATCTATACCATCACAAACACTTGATACCTTTCATTATCTTGATAGAAGCCATTCTAATAGGTGTCAGATGGAATCTCAGGGTTTAGTCTTACATTTTTCTTGTAGTTAGTGATGCTAAACATTTGTTGTGTGTGTGTGTGTGTGTGTGTGTGTGTGTGTGTGTGTGTGTTGCTGGGGGTTGAACCCAGGGCATGTGAGGCAAGCATTCTACCAACTGAGCTATATCCCCAGCCCAACGCTAAACATTTGTTCATACACATATTTTTGCATTGTCTTTAAAATGTCTATTCAAGTCTTTTGATGCTCTCTAATCTGGTTGTTTTCCTGATATTGAGTTTTTTAATGTAGTTTTTGGTATTAATTCCTTTTCACAAGTATGGTTTGTTATATTTCCTTTCATGTTGTGTCTAGTCTCTTCATTTTGTTGATATTTCTTTTGCTCCTCCAAAGCTACTTAGTTTAATACCACTCCATTTGCACCACTGTTTTTCTTTTGTTGTGTTGTTTTTGTATTCATATCCAAAAAACAATAGTTGCCCAGATCAATGCCATGGAGATTTTTCCTGATTTATTATAGTGGTGTATATAAATGCCTCTGGTGTTTGTGAATTGATTTTGCATCCTACAACTTTATTGAATTTATTTACTAATTCTAACAGTTTTCTATCATCTTTTTTTCAGATTTGGGGAATTTTCAGGCATTAGCTCCTCAAATATGCTTTCTAGTTCCTTTTCTCTCTTCTTTTCTTGGTACTATTTTTATGTACAGTTTAGTTCACTATGTGGTGCTCCATAATTCTTGCATGCCTTTTTCATTCTATTTCCCTTTTCCTCTCATACTGAATAATTTCAAATGCTATATCTGATTTCAGGTTCTTTCTTATGCTTGATCAAGGTGGCTGTTGAAGTTTTCTATTGATTTTTTAGTTCAGCTATTATATTCCTTCTCTCTAGGATTTCTATTACTTATTGTTTTTATTTCTTTGTCCAAGTTCTCATTTTGTTCACAATTTGTTTTCCAAATCTTATCTAACTTGTGCTTTATATTGTCCTGGATCTTCTTTTACTTCTTTAAGAAGATTATTCTGAATTCTTTGCAGTCATTTGATAAACCTCTCTTTCTGAAGCTTTGAGTTCCTTTTGGTGATTTTATGTTTCTCTTACTTTTCATAAGCCTTGTGTGTTTACATGGATGCTTATACATTTTTAGAGGCAGCCATCTCTTTCAGCCTTGCTAGATATTTCTTGATCTTCACTATATAGTGTAACCAAGAATTATGCATGGGCCAGCTGGTAGTGATCCTGGACAGGCAGTCTTTGATTTCATGTTCTGTAATTGGACTCAGTTACTTCCTGTACTCTGAAACCAAATGATATTGCTTGCTGGTTGTCCTCTGTTTTCTGATTAGACCACTTGATGGATTCTACCAGTCAGGCAAAGATAATAGCTTGGTTCTATAATTTGTTTGGAAAGGGTTGCAGATTGTCTTCTGTGGCTGTGCTGTACTGTTGTTTCCCATCTGTATTTGGGAAGGCCTTGTGCTGGATTCTGAAGTATGAGGCCTCTAAGAACCAGGTGGGAGGTGCAAAAGAAAAGCTGTACTCCAAAAATATGCCTGTGCTGGGCTTACCTTCTGACATGGATAGACCCACATTTTCCTCCTGGTCTGATGAAAGCTTAAGGAGCATACCACATGTCTCGGAGAATTGGCTTAGACTCAGGCCTAGCAGATCTGTGAACCATTCTTTTTGCACATGATGCTGTTGGTTAGTGTCTCTGATACAACAATTCTGTTAGCCAGAATTCAGAGCAGCTGCCAAGGTATGTACATCGGTTTCTTTTAGTCACATTCCCATTATTTTCTCTAACTGGGCTCAGACGATCTAGCCTTGCCAATACTCCAAGTATTTTCTATGGGATACAATGGGACTGTGACTCCTATGAAGGGTCTAAGAATGGGGTAGATACTGAAGGATTACTTTCAACTCTCTTTTACACTACAAGAGCCATAGGTCCATGGAAGTGTCCTATATCGGCTTGGACAAAGTGCTGTGGTCTAAGAAAAACCATTCCTATTCCTATTACCCTTAGAATGTATTTTTTCTCAGCTCTCTTATCCAAGTGGCTATCTCAGCCATTATCTCAAGTTCTGGGATATTCATCAAGGCTTTCTTGCCTGGAGAAGGTTAGTAAAGGATTTCAGTGGGATGGGGGAGATCCGAGCCTGAGAGATCCTCTTCCACCATCTTGCTAACATCACTTGTAACATTTTATTTTCAAAGGAGAGTCTGAACCCTAGAACTCTAAATCATAACCCAGTGTATATAATAAAAGCACATTATTTTGTAAATCTGTTTTGTCTTAATATTCATAAGAACAGTTAGTCTATAATTATAGAAGAAGAGGTATGGCAGACTGAATTCAGTAGTTCATTGTCTTATTTAGTATTAGTATAAAGGGGGGGGGGCAATTTGGTAATGTTCCTGCTAAGCCAATAACCAGTATTTAAAAGTTCAGACTCAAATGTGACTATCAATTTTGTAATTTCTATGGAGAGTAGGTATAATGGGCTATAATGGTTATTGTGTGGAAAAGTGACAATATTCACAGAAACAGAAAGCATAAAAATGATGAAATTTCACATTATTCAGAGAAACAAAATGAAAGTACAGTGATTCCTAAATATATTTTCAAGGTAGGGTTGGGATGATATTGGAATGAAGTTTCTACATTTCAATTTATCAGTTATTTATTCAGAGTACTAGAGCAAGCAGAGGAGGATTAATAAGACCTAGTGTCACATTAATTGTATTTGTTTGCAAATTGGATCCTTTGCAAAAGGACTCTAGAAAGGAAGTGAACACAGTTATCAGACAGGATAAGTAGATATGGTTGTTTTTGCTGCATAGTTTGTGAATGTGACCCTTTATACTTGAGCTGCTAGAAAGGCACATAATTAGGCAAATGACCTATTTTCATGGTACTAGAACCATCTTAATTTGTCTTAATTCATATTTATTTATTTCAAATACACAAGAAGTTAGGGAACTGGTGTTATTTAGAAATATGCTATAAGCCTGGTCCCTGAGTGCTGAGTACATATGAAATTAACTACTAAACAGAATACAGTCGGTCTGGAAGAGAGATAATGAAGATGACTTTAAAAAATCTGCAGATTTATGAACAGTCATTATAAGGAGTGTGGTTACCAGCTGTTCTACATGTCCAGAGAGACTAGTACAAGAAGTCCCTAACTGCAGGGGTAATTAGACACAGTAAAATCTTGCTGGAAAGATGGCTATGGAATTTCCTTTTTGGGATAAATTTCTATAACAGGGTAGTTATCTTTTTGGGGGGTTGCTTGGAAACAAGAGGATGATCTATGTGACCTCTTTGATATCTCTTCTAGTCCAGTGATCCCATACTGAATTGATCTCTGTGAAGTATATCTTCAGAGAGCCGCTGCTTCTATAAATGTTTTCAATGATGGAAGTGCTGATTGAAGTAAAGATCATATTGTTAACAACAACAAAAAAAGGTAAAGAAATGTTTAGAAAAGTAAGTAGGGTAGGTAAACAAATGCAAGTTAGTGCTGTTATTTAAAATGTGGTTGAGATTCCAGGATGCATAAATAAAATAATTTTCTGTAGAAACTGTGAAACTATTCTCTATATTTAGCCCCTATCAGATACATACTGTGCAGGGTCTCATATCTTCAGTGAAATGTAGGAAGCTTGGAATGGGTTCAACAAAATACATCAAAGAGCCTCTTTATAAAAGTTAAAATAATGGGGACAATAAAATTTGATGTAAGAAAATTATTTTATTTCTTTATATTATCTTTATTAGCTATCTTCCTATTTGCATTTTCTTTGTAAATAAAATAGCATGAAATTTAAAATTTAGGAGATTTCTGTGGATGTCACATTTAGACAATGAACACTCAAAACTAAGTATTTTAGGATTGATTAAATCATGTATCTTTGCTTAATCTATATTTTTGCCTCTTTTCTCACTTTCTTTCTTCCCACAACATCATATTTTATAGTGACTTTTGATCTTCACTAATTATCTTCCTCCCCAGTGTGACAGGCAGATTCTAAAATGTTATAAGGCCACTATCTCCTGGTGTAGTGCTCCATGATCCATTTCCCTTCAGGTTGAGGGGGATTTGTGGATATTATGAAATATTGCTCCTTGCTCTATGTTACTTTGTATGTTGGAAGGAATTTTACAGATATTATTAAGTTTCTTCAACAATTGAGATAATCAAATGGAGATTATTCTGGTAGCCTAATGTAATCACATGTTAAGGAATTGAGATACTCAAGGAAGCAGCAAACACCTTACTGCTGAATTTGAAGGAGCAAACTGCCCTAGGAGCTGAGCATTTCTTGGACAACAGAAAAATAATAGTCATATGGATGCAAGAAAATGAATTGTGCAAGCAACCTAAGGGGACTTGTTAATGGGATTTTCCCTAGTTAAGCTTCAAGATGAAGACACCTGTACAGGTCAGTTTAATTTTAACCTTGTGTGACACTCAGCGTAAGACCCAGCTAATATAGTCCAGATTTTTTACTCATGGAAACTGAGAAACCAAAGTTGCGCTGTTTTAAGGAAAATTGTGCTAATTTGTTACAGAGATATAGAAAAAAAAAATCAATGCACCAAATATTCTTCACCTTGTACTCTTTATGACTGTGTTAAGTCCATCTGTCTATTGGTGTAAGCCTTGACAGCCATCTTAGACTCCTGCTTCCTCTCAACCCTCTCTATCTAATCAGTCAGCAATAGTGGTTGATCTGTATTCTTAAACATCTCTGAAAGAACTACCCCAAATCTTCCAGTTCAGCCTCCTTTCCACCTCTTAAATTACTGTGGAAGTCTCCCCCTAGTTCTGGTCTTGCCTCCCCGGAATTCTTTATCCTGAAAGACTGACAGAGTGAACTTACTGAAATGCATAACTGTTCATGGAATGCTGTTGCATAAGATCTTTCTGTTCTTCATTGCTTGAACTCTACCATAATACACAAAGCCTTTTAGGACTCATTCCCATACTACCATTCCAACCTCAGCTACTCACACATCCTCATGAGTCCATGATCTACTTTCATTCTATAAACAAGTATTTCTGGTAGTGTGTGTCTTCAGGCTGAAAGCCCAGACTGTGATTCTCATGGCTTGACTAATTCCTGTTCATTCTTTAATAGATAAATCAAATATCACCACTTTAGGGAATGCTACCTTAATTCCTACACTCAATTTCATGCCCTTTTCTGCACTTGCTTCATAGCCTTTGTCTGATATCCTTTTTGATTTCCTTGTCTGTTTTTGTCATTTGATTGAGAACCCCTGGAATTGTTAAAAATTCAGCTCATTTTCATAATCCTGTCATCTTGCACAGAATCTAACACATTTAAGGAGGCAGTACGTACTGACTTTATAAGTTGGAAATTGGATTTTTTAATAATAAAATAATTCATATCACTTTGATTTAAACAACATGGGATTTTTATTTATTTATTTCCATATAAATACCAAGAAGAAGGCAGTATTTGAAGAAGGTCAAAGGCAGTTTCAGTGGGCAAAATATGAGCATAGATCAAAGACTGATTAATATCCCATGGGGCAAGAATCCAAAAGTTTGTTTTATCTTTACACTTGTCATAAATCGTATCTTTATCAGATACAAATTAGCAGCAACTTATTAATTATCTAAAGTTAACGTTTATGAATCCAATCATTATGTATAATTATAATGCATCAATAAAATATGGAAGAAAGAAATAAGAAATAAATAAAATTTAGCATCTAATACTAAATTAGCTAGGTTCCAACAAATAGTAAGGCATAATTCATATAACCTTTCTCACTGGGTGTGGTGATGCCCACTGCAGTCCCAGCTACTCAGGAGCCTGAGGCATGAGGATCACTTGAGCCTAGGAGTCTAAGACCAGCCTGGACACCATAGTAAGGCTTGTCTCAAAATAAAAATAAATAAATAAATAAATAAATAGAACAGAAAAAAAAAAAAGAAAGAAAGAAAAAGAAAAAGTTCTCCACAGTATGTCATGACTCTTTAATGGAGTTTTTAGACTATATTCCCAAATGACATCTCAAAGTTATGCCTATGTTTTTGGCTTATTGCTTCTCTCCAATTGTTTCCACTGCTACTTTGAAAAAATAGAAAATTCTTGTTCTACCAATGAAATAAAGGATAAAAAATATTGAGCTAAATTTTTACTTCTGCATGGGAGTTTTCTTCTTCCCCTTTCTTTGGTTTTAGTATATATATATTTTTTTAAATTCAGACAAATTTAATGGTACAGACTTTAATCTTTGGCTGCTTGTTTTCCTTTTGCCTACACTATGATATTCAAATCCTCTATAATAGCATAATTTTGAGTCCCTTGGCATTTTAAGTGACCTTTCAAAGCATACTTTCTTTAATCCTGGAAAGTTTACTATACATTTTCTACTTTCATTCCTGATTTTTCCTTATACAGGGGGAAGGAATGACTTTAAAGGGTGAGAATCACAAGTGTCTGGTACTAGAGGATACACACAAATCAAAGCAGGATGTGGGTAAATTATATAAGTAAACAAAGGCTTAGGGTTCATTGATGAATTGGATTTGTTTTCTGTTCCTTCTTTGACCTTGGAAGATGGGAGTCAATATTCCTGCATCTCAGAATTCTTCTCATCTCCTCTCTTTATCCACATTATTATTCCATTATTTAATACTTTTATTTCACATTGAAAAATACTTTATTTTATTCTAAAAATAGTGTAGTATGCCTATAGCCCAGTTAATAATTTTTCTGCCAAGAAAATTAGATATTTTTTCTTCTTTAAACAAAGGATTTTAAATATGTTCCTCCTAACAGATAAAGGTGGTAAGAGTTCTAATATAAAACAAGAAAAAATAAGTCATCCTAATATTTATATAAGGTTATAGAAGACTATTTGAATCTTTGTAAAGACTGCCTTTTGTGATAATCTTTAATTCTAGCTATAGGTAGTCTTGTCTTTCTGATATAGTTGCCAATCAAGACATAAAATATTCTTATGTTTTGGAAGCTAATCATTTTATGGAAAGTGCTTTTTTGCAGCAACATTAAGCTTTAATTCCCATTTACTTTCTTTTCCTAATAGCCAATGTTCTTGCTTTCTTTTATGAGTGTCAGGTAAGCAGAAATGGTTGAATTGTTGTGTCTGTAAGCTAAGGGATACTGGAGTATGAAACCATTTTATCAATTTATTCAGTGAATTTAAAAATGAAAAGCAATAGTCGTTATGACAAAATTTAAATAAAATTGGGTAAGCAAAATGATTAATTCAACTACAGTAATTCCTGCGTTCACCCATTTTGTAGGAAAATCCTCTCTTGATAATGTCACTTAATTAGTTCATCATAGTGTTTTGGGAAAGAACACACTAAAGAGTAAGGTAATAGCATAGTTGCTTTCCATTTTCCCATTTACTGTGTGTAAGACCTTGGGTCGGCATCTTAATCTCTGTATCTCCTAGGTATGTTGTGGTTGTTAATTAAGATGATCCATGTGAAGTATCTGGAGAGGATTATGCCAGGTATCTTCCTCTCTCAAAGTTAATTTTTTCTAACTATTACTCTTTCAAATTATCTGCCCAAGGACTTCCTTCCCCTTCCCTTTTCCCAATTCTCCTTCTCCTCTTCCTCTTTCAAATTCTCCTCCCCATCCTTTCTTACTTTCTTTTTTTTTTTTTTCTAAATAGGCACGTTACTCCTGAGCTACAGTCCCCACTACTTTTATTTTCCTTGTTTTTATTTTTATTCTAAGACATGGTCTTGCTAAATTGCTGAGAGTCTCCCTAACTTGCTGAGGTTAGCCTTGAACTTGCAATCCTCCTGCCTCAGCTCCTGAGTCACTGAGATTATAGGTGTGTACCATTGTGCCCAACATGCCCAAGGAATTTCTCATGCTGCCTGTTATAGTATGAATTATGTTTATTTATTTATTGCCTAAGATGAAAAGGCTGTACTGCACCCCTAAACACTGTTTGTTATTTGCATATCAATTTCCTCTTCTCTTCAGAGAGGTTTATACAACATGTCTTCTTCAGTATTTTCCATTGTAGGGACATATAATTGTGGTGAAAAAGAAGGGTATTAATACAAACATTCTTAATTATCATAAGTCATGCTTATAAGTATTGCATACATCTATCATATAAATTGACTTTATTCATTTATTTATTTTATGGTACTGGGAATTGAATATAGGGATTTTCAACTTATGATTCAAAACCTATTATTTTAAATTGATTTCAAATTGCATTGGAGTGAGGATATTTGGTTTGGAAATAGAATCTTAAATCTTGTTTTACTATCACTTATGTACAATCTATGTGTATATGAAGACCAAAGCCAGACAAAAACATATTCCTTACTTATACTTTGAACATTTTCCTCAAAACTAGTGTAAGCAATATTGAACCAAATTTAAAAATCTCTCACGCTTAGATTTATTCACCTCTGAATCTACATCCATTTGTGATTCAACATCAAATCCTGGAAATGCATGTAGAGAGAAGGAAACTAGGTAAAGGAAAGAGGGAGGGAGGAGAGAGAGAGATTTCTATGGTATACTGAAAAGATGTTCTTTGGAAGAGAAAGGAAGGCAGCCAGTTCTCAAGGTGGGTTAAAAAGCAGCCAATATTGCCATGTGACTTAAAAGCCTTATTACCTTATCACAAGGTAACAAGGCTCTCCTGGCAAGTCAAGTAAGTGAATGTGTCAGGCATATAGTCAGGGTGGGTTCTGGACAGCCGTTGGCCTTTCTAAAATGAAAAGCTGCTCTCAAAGGAACAGCCTGAGATCTTTGCCTCACTGGAATGCAGAGTCCATGTGGTCAAATTTGATTCTGAAAGATATTTAAAATTCATATTTTTATAAAAAACCTCTCTTTATGGAGGAATTTTTTGTTACATATTCAAATGAAACACCAAGCTGGTCTAAGAAAATATATCTCCAAATGATATACAATCTGTGGAGGTGTAGTTACTGATGCACATTTTTACTTTGACTCCTCACACAAAAAGTAGTGAGAAAATAAGAACTTCAGGACAAATGATAATGTCAGGATTTTATAAAATTTGTTGATTTCACCAATGTCGATGATTTTCAAGTTCACTCTAGTATAGTCTGTGTATATACTTCTATATAGTCCATTCAAAAAGTAATTCAACATAACTCCAAAGTAATTTAAAGCACCTTACTAAGATTTTGTTATCAGTATAAAAATATGCACTCTCAAAAAATATGAACCATGCCCATTCTCAAATAATTTTTAAAACAGTTGAAATTTTGTTGTTGTTGTTGTTGTTTTGTTAATAATAATTATGTTCAGCAACATTACTTGAAGGCCATACAAATCCTACTGTGTTAGATGTATTTGGAGAAAAGTCAGTAGAGAAAGTTTATTCTATTCCTTTTCTTTTGTTCCAATTTACTTTTACTATGAAGTTTAACAGCTGAAATCTGAAACAGAAGAATTTATTTTTAAAACAATGACATCTGAGTGAAAATGAGAACATATGGTTTAAACATACAATTTTTGAAAATATATGGCTGTTGAAGGTAGTCGTGTATCAAAGCTGGGAAAGAGCAGTCAGCATGATACAAATTAGCAAAATTTTCAGAAATAAGGGTAGGAAGAAGTGGACATGAAGTGTCTCAGTGACAAAGGTGCTGCCAAGGGGCCACCAAGTGCAAGTATGTACCCAGGTTTAGTTCAGAGGATGGATGGCTTGTGACTTTCTATTTAGTCTTTAACAAGGGTATTTTTATCAAAGAATAAATTGCTTTATCTTCCTGATTAATGTTATTTAAGTAAGTACTGAAGAAATTTTAATATTTCTTGAGTAACACTAGCAGAGCACATCTAAAATATAATGCATTTGTTAGTCGATTTCTCTTTTGTAGGTGCTAAACTCACCTACTGAGGGAGGGTGAATGGCTCAGCTGCTGGTAGCTCTTAGAATTTTTTCCATATTTCTATTTAGCTCTGATGATTGATTCACTGAGATCTCAGTAATTAAGCATTACAAGTAATTAATTATTGTTCAGTTTTCACCTGAAATTAAAACCAGGGAGAATATCAATTAAATAGAACTTCCATTTTACACATTTATTTTTTGATCTGTAATAGCTAAATAGCACTGAAGGTGAATGATAGCTATAAAATTCTCAATAACAACTCTTACTCATTTTACACCTCAACTCATTTCTTTCATGTTTCTATTTCCTTGATTCCCCCCCCCCCTTTTTTTTCTGCTATCAAGGATATTTTAAGGGAGCATGGAATAAAGCCATTTCATTATGGACTATGATGCATTCTTGTTGGGATGGCAAATATTTTAACTTTTCTGGGATTAAGTAGTCTAAGCTTATTTCTAATAATGATAACCAGAAAGTTCTAATGTCTATTTCACAAGGATAAGAAAAATCTTTGTGACTTAATGCTAAATTATTGATAGAATCAGAGAATGTAGATTCTTGCACAAAGGAATTGATTTAGCCACCAGTAGTCCTGTGCCAAATACTCTCCTCAGTATGCCATGGGCCCATGATCCTGTGCATTTCCCTACTTATTTCCTTAAATGTAAATTCTTCTTTCATTACACCCCTACTTTTCTTACCCCTTTTAGGGTCTGATGAAATTTGTTCACACACAAGAACACCATAGTTTAGCATATGAGAACAGAACAAGTATTTATTCAGAAATGGATTGGAGAGTCTACTTCCATAAGGAAGGAAGTGAGAGCATTAATGCTGAATAAGAGTGAAAGGAGCATTAGAGAAATGGGCTGGAAAGAGGACACCTGAGAAGCAGATGTCAGAGTGTGTATAATTATTAGTCTGAGGTGGTGGCTGAGATGGAGTGCAAGAAGTTTCCTAGATAAGGTAGTTAAGAAAATGAGAGACAAAGAAGAGAAAAATGGACATTGGATTTTAGAGTTTTAAAAATCCAGATTCTGATCACTTAAGAATATTTTAATAATTTTCAAATTGAATTTTGACTATAATTTTTCTTCTTAAAATAATTTTAAGTCCTACTTAACCCTCTCAATTTTTATCTTCTTAACTCTAAATTTCAATAGATTCTCTTTTCCAAGATTTCTGATCTAATAATTTTTCTCTCACTTTCTATAACTGCTAGCATTTTCTGTTTTTTATTGAATTTAATTTAAATGTTCTAGAAATTATATTTAATAGAAAGTGTGAAGGTGGGGCAGACAATACAGCAATAGCAAGAAATTGTCAAGCTTTTCTGGAAAATACTGAACTGACAAGTATTTGTTCATAGACTTAGCAAACATTTCCCATACATGATAAAAATAATGGTCATTGGATTCCAGTGGTAGGATTTCTGAGTTAACAAGAAAATATTACTTGGTTGATCTTTGTCTTTTGACAATATTTTCTAGATGCCATGATCAGAAAAATCACTCAGACCACATTTATCCTTCACTTGAGTCCCCACCAGACTTTTCAAAATGACAGATTTATATTGCTGCAAACATTGCTCCTAGTCTCTGATACATTTTGTTCTATCTGCTTTTATGGTCTTTGTATTTATTTTCCCTGTCTTCTAGAGTTATCTCCCCCAGGCTTAGGATATCCAACCTTGTCTTCTATCTAGAATTTATTTTTGAGTTATTCCTTTATCTAATTTTAATGGCTCAGTCACAGTTTGAGACTACTTGTTATCCTCATCCTTTCACACCTGAACCTTTGCTGGGTCCACCTAAAGGATAATCTCCTACTACATGTCTTGGCTAAAGCTTTTATTTATCTTTTATTTTATCCTTGGTCCTAAGATAATCTTACTCCTGGTCGTTGGCTCCCATACCTAGTCAATTATAATCATAATAAATATTAGAGAAAGAGTCATTAAATATCCTCTAAACTTCTGCCAATTTCTAAATTCTCAGTTTTTTAGCACTTAAGCTATAGGAGCCCTAATTAAGGAGATAGCTAAGATTGCGGTTAGCTGTGAGCCATAAAGATGTTCAAGCATTACCACCTTCCATGGTCTCCCGAGACTTGGCCCGGGACATTGCGGATCGGGTCAGCACCATTTGCATGATCTTGCGAGATTTGGCCCGGGGATTGCAGATTGGGTCGGCGCCATTGTGTGGTGGTTGGAGGAGTGTGGATGGTGTTGGAGTTGTTGTTGGAGCCGGAGAGAGAAGCTAGCAGAATAAAGAGCCTGTTCGTTTCCAGTCTGCCTCTGAACTTATTCCCACGGCGTCATTGCTCCAAGCGGCAATCTCTTCAGGCAGTGACATTAAGCAATTTGACAAACTTGTACTTGGTCCTCTGTAAGTGGCCCAGGTAAAGGCAGACACATATTTTCATTATTTCTCTTTCTACTGCCCTGAGCTGCACACAACTTGCCATGTAATAAACACTGTCTATCTCTACACCTTCTGTCTCAGGTCTTTTGAACAAATGTCCCCCACAGTAAAATCAGAGCAGCTCACAGCTTGAGGAATGGGAGGAGATGTGACGTGCTGCTGGCAAATACTGAATCTGGGTAATTTCTTCTTTGATTCCCTTTTTTTTCCATTTCCTAAAACTAGAGGATTACAATTTATATGGCACCTCTTCCTAATGATATTTCTTCCTAGAGGGTAAAGAGTGAAATATTCACCTAAGGAAATGTTTTATGAGGTGGGAGTGATTGATTGTCCTTTGCTGGTTTCTGGATTTCTACATCTCAAAGCTTATTGATGACTCCTCACACCTATCCCATGAGTTCATTGTAATTAACATAGATATTGTTTTTGATTTTTTGAAAGCAACACTTTATGTGAGAATATAATGGAATAGCCTCCCATCCAAACCAGTAAGAAAATTAAAACTTAGAATATGAGGGCATAATAGATATTAGACCTACAAATTCTTAGAAGTTTTCCTGGAAAAACCTGCATTGACAACATTTTGGAATAAAGTTCTTAGGAGGAGGAAAAAGCAGTTCAGGATATTTATGACAAGATGCAAGTAAAAATGATCAAATAAATACCTGAGTAAAATGCAGTATTTTCTTAAGAGGTATGTATGTAGAATCAAAGGAAAAGAAAAATTAGGTTAATATTGGTATAGAAAAAGTTAATGCATATCAACATATTCTGAATATGCATATCAACATATAATGAATATCAAGTATATGTAAATACATTTAACAAAAATATATTAAGATTTCTACAGAAAAACAGGGTTTTAATAGGTATAAGAGACCTACATAAATGGAGAGATATATCAGGTTCAATCATTGGAAGGCAATGTCATAAAGATGTTAGCTTTTCCAAAATCTTTAAAAGATTGAATCTAATAAAAAACTTTAATACTTTTTGTGAAACTTGATGATTCCAAAACTTAAAGATTAAGATCAAAATGACCTACAGTATTTCTGAAGAAAAGAAGGGGAAGGGGACTCAACATAACACATATAAATATTAATGATGAAGTTATGTTAACAGATTGTGGTATTGGTAGAGAGACAGAAAAGTGACAAAGGAACTGAAAACAGAATCAGACCACATATCATGCAATATCTGTGTAAGAAAGATGTGGTGTAAAACTTGGTGTAACAAAGTATAGCTTAATAAATGAAACTGGCAAAAAGAGGTTATTAATATGGAAAAAAATAAGGTTAAGTTACAACTATCTACTATTTGCTAAGATAAATTACAGATGAAGGACTTAAGTAAATATCTCATATTGAAATTTTTAAAGTCTTAGAAAATCTAGGTGAATATACTTCTAAATTTTGGATAAAAGTAGTTCTGAAATAAGATTCAAAAGTAGTGACAACGATTTTTTAAGACTTAACATATCTTATTCATCTAAACATAACTCATGAGTTAGAGAAGGTATGGATTTATTAGAGTCCTTAAACATTGCTCTTAGAAGTACAAAGTGGTGCAACCACATTGGGAAGTGTATCGCAAAACTGAAAATTGCATACCTTGTGACTCAATAGCTCTCTCCTTTGGAATTCTTGCACATAACTAACCAGAGATAGGAATATGGGGATGAACATTGCAGAACTGTGCCTAACAAACAAACTCTGTAAACAACCAGATAACTCTCAGAGGATAATCTTATATAGCCATTTGAACAAATATTTAAAGTGATGTGGATGACTTTTAATAATCTAAAATTAAGATGTTTCTAAATATTTCTATCATAAAATAGTTTTATAAAGGTAAAAGCAACAAATATAAAATATATACATACTCTTTTGGAATTGATATGAGTGAGAAACTAAAAAGGGAGAGTGGGCAATTAAAAACAGTCATTTATGATGGTGGTGCCTCAGTGGCTGGGGCTGACAGAATGCAATGTGAATTGGTGATGGATTCTGAAGTTGGTTACCTCAAGATCTTAATCGTTCTTTTTGATGATGGTTTATGGTTACCAATAGTATTATTATAAGTGAACAACTGATTAACTAAATGAAAGTGAGTCATGCAGGAAATCATGAAAAGATTATATTATGACCAAAAACTTGAGTTAATCAAATCAAAGACTTTGAGGTTAAATTATTTAAAAAACAGCACAACACCAAGCCCCCTTAAATTTTGCAGACCCTCTATGACTTGAGTGAAAGGAAGGAAGGAGGGAAGGAAGCAAATATGTTAAAGTGATCATACTGATAGTATGGCAACACTTTTGGTATTTTTTTTTATCTTTCCCTCAGTTTACCTTTTAATTCAGCTTCAGATTTGATGTACAATTGATTGCCGCATCCACTTCATGTGCTCTCTTTATTTCTTTGTTTTATTTACTCAGTGATTTCTTTAAATTCTAGAAGGTGAAATCTTAGAATAGTTTTGATTTGCATTTCTCTAATTGCTAGAGATGTTGAACACTTTTTCATATATTTGTTGATCAATTGTATTTCTTCTGTGAAGTGTCTGTTCAATTCTTTATCCCATTTATTGATTCGGTTATTGGTTTTTTGGTGTTAAGTTTTTTGAATTGTTTATATATCCTAGAGATTAATGCTTTATCAGAGGTGCATGTGGTAAAGATTTTCTCCCAATCTGTAGGCTCTCTCCTCACGTTACTAATTGTTTCCTTTGCTGAAAAGAAGCTTTTTAATTTGAATCCATTCTATTTATTGATTCTTGATTTTACTTCTTGCATTTTAGGAGTCTTGTTAAGGAAGTCATATCCTAGGCCAATGTGGTGCAGATTTGGGCCTATTTGTTCTATTAGGCACAGGGTCTCTGTTCTGGAGGCTAAATATTTGATCCACTTTGAGTTGAGTTTTGGGCAGTGTGAGATATAGAGGTTTAATTTCATTTTGCTTCATATGGCTTTCCAGTTTTGCCAGTACCATTTGTTGAATAGGCTATCTTTTCTCCAGTGAATGTTTTTGGCACCCTTGTCTAGTATGAGATAACCATATTTATGTGGGTTTGTCTCTGTGTCCTCTATTCTGTACCATTGGTCTACAATTTTTTTTTTTTGGTGCCAATACCACGCAGTTTTGTTACTATAGCTCTGTAGTATAGTTTAAGGTCAGGAATTGTGATGCCTCCTGCTTCACTTTTCTTGAATCATCAAGAATACAGGTAACATTAAATGTTGGTGAGGATGTGGGAAAAAACAGCACACTCATACATTGCTGGTGGCACTGCAAATTGGTGCAACCACTATGGAAAGCAGTATGGAGATCCTCAAAAAACTGGGAATGGAACCACAATTTGACTCAGCTATCCCACTCCTTGGTTTATACCCAAAGGTCTTAAAATCAGCATGCTTGTTTTAAGCCACATAATGAGCTGTTTATAGCAGCTCAATTCACAATAGCTAGACTATGGAACCAACGTAGGTGTCCCTCAATAAATGAATGGATAAAGAAAATGTGATATATATATACTCAATGGAATATTATTCAGATTTAAAAAAGCGTAAAATTATGGCATTTGCCAGTAAGTGGTTGGAATTGGAGAATATCATGCTAAGCGGAATAATCCAATTCCATAAAACCAAAGGACGAATGTTTTCTCTAGTATGTGCATGCTAATTCACAATAAGGCGGGAGCACTAGGGAAAAATAACATTACCTTTGATTAGGTAGAGGAAGTGAAGGGAGGGGAGGGAGGGAATGTGTGAATGGGAAAGATAGTGGAATGAAACAGACATTATTACTGTATGTATATGTGTGATGACATGACCAATATGATTCTGCAACGTACACTTGGAAAAATGAGAAATTATATCCCATCTGTGTATGATATATCACAGTGCATAAATGCATTCTACTGTCATATGTAACTAATTAAAAAAATTAAAATTTTTTCTAAAAATTCTAGAAGGTATCTTACCAGAAACTAGGAAAAACAAGAATTAACATTCATAGATCCTCCCTCAGCCACTTGTGGGTAGGAGTTTGTGAATAAATGTCCAGTCTTCTTTCCTTGAGAGAAAATTCTGTGGCGTATTAGGTACTGTTTCCCAAGAGGACTTGACTTCCACATATCATACAAGTTATAGCTTAGCAAGATTCCTTTTACTGACTTTTCCTTCTTCCTTATCTCTCTCTCTCTCTCTCTCTCTCTCTCTCTCTCTCTCTCTCTCTCTCTCTCTCTCTCCTGTTCCCTTATTCCATTTTATTAAGATAACTCTTAAAGTACCTGAATGTAAAATTATTTTCTCAGGCATTCCTTAGCAGAGAACCCAAATTAAAATAGAAACTCTAGTGACGAATGTAGGAATAGGGCTTGTCAGCTGAGTAATATGGCACTTCTCAGAAGAAGTTATTTATGAGTTGTAACCAAAACAATGGACATATAAAGGCATATGATGAGTGGAAGGGTGAAAATTTTCTAACTATAGAGCACAGCAAATGCAAAAACCCTGGATGGGGAGAGAGATTGGGATGTTCAAGTTTCAGGTAAAAGGCCAGACAGGTTGGTGCTTTCTGACCTAGTGAGGATGCAAAAGCAGGATAAGTCAGCAAGACAAGCATATGGAGGGCTTTATAATGCTGTGTGAAAGAATTTGAGTTTAATTTCCAATGTTATCTCAGAGGAGTGAAGTGACTTCAACTGATAGGAATGAGAGTGATTAACAGGACTTGAGAATGGAAAGGAGCAGGTGAGGTTGAGATGCCTGTTGAAGTAGAATAGATACCACTTGCTCATTGGTTAGCAAGGGTGGGTGATGAGAAAGGAGAAATCAAAGATGATACTTGGGTTCCAGGCTCATGTAAGGTTATAAAGACACTATATACTGAAATAGAACAGAATAGGAAAGGAATAGATTGGAATAAGTGGGTAGGAATCAAAAATTTATTTTGGGATGCTTTATTTCCTTCAATGCCAATCATCTTTCCAAGAAGAAGTGAATATGTGTGTCTGGTGCTGAATGAAATATTCAGTGTTGAAGATTTGAATCTGGGAGTTATCTTTATTCTGCAATAACCATACTTACAGTTTCTGTAAGTAACTACTTTAACATACAAAAAATAGCTGCTAGCTCTTCTCAAGTAATACATGGTTCACCCAAAAAGTATCTGGAGACTTTAGTTAGCTCCAAACCAATGCTTTAACAGACACAGTGAATATGAATTTCATGGGAGCACCACTTTCAAATATAACTAATCAATCCTAAGCTCTCTTAACTTGCATTGCCCATTCCTTCCTGTGGAAATTGCAATATAGAATTTTGCCCATAGTTTTTGTTTCTCTTTCTGCCTCATGACGAATCTGGTACTCTTTGTTATTTCTTTCTGAGGGCCTCTGAGTCACAAAACTGTAAACTCTGGTTTCTGTCCTTTGAATTGTGTCTAATTCACCTAAGTAGCTACCCAAAGTTAGAACATATTTAACTGATTGAGTTACATCTGAATTCCCAAATGTTCTCCTTGCAGAATTCTTTTTTTATTCAATAAAACTAGGAACATGGAGCATATCATTTAATAAACCAACTATAGTGTATATTATATGTTAGGAAATATAGCAGTTTTTGAAGACCCAAGAATAAAAAGGAGATCATGCTCTGGAGGAGCTCATAAATGTTTTATGGATAGCCTCAACACAACCATCTAGAAGGAATTGTGATTAGTTCTTTCTGCACAAAATTCACATTTCCTGTGAATCAAACATAACTTTTGGGTCTCCATATAACCTCAAAAATTTTAAAGACCTGTTCTTTCTCTCCATCAGGCTGGCCCATTCATGGGCTTCTCTTTTGATTTTGTTGCCTAACTTTAACATTTCTATTAGGGATGCTAAACTAATTCTGGAACTTTAATTTGATTGACTGTGATCATAATGTCTATCTATCCCTTTGCAGATTTCTCTATAAGAGAACTAAAACACCTTCTTTGCAAACAATAACCATTTGCTGGTGATCATTTGTTAATTTCTATTGAATTTACTCACTTCTCTCCAATTCTACTGCCATTCTTCTGGTTAGAGCTACAATCCTCACTCATATAGAAAAATGCAATGACCTCTCTGTTGGACTCTTCATTTTTAATCTTGTGCTTCTTCAATCAGTCTCTGCAATGTAGCAAGAATAATGAACACAAGTCTATTAATTTATTCATCATTCCTTCATTTCCATGACTTTCCACTGAGGTTAGAATAATGCACAAAATCCATATCATGGCCTATGAGACATTGAATGATCTGAACCTGCCTCTTTACCTTAACTTGATTATCACTGCTTGTGTCTTATATTTCTTTCAGTCACAATAACCTTCCTTCTTTTCCGTCAACACTGCCTATTTCCTTCAGCTATATCTTTTATGTACCTTGTGTTTGAAATGCCTCCTTCCACCTTCACACCATTAACCAATTAATTTACTCTTTCTCATCCTTTGGATGTATGGGACAGAAATGGAAAGGTGCTCATTAAATCAGTCTCTTCTTTCTGAGTACTTCATTTGCAAATTGTGACTGTTTTCCTTTCCTTTCATGGTTTCTACATGTGGAAGGTAGCAGAGTATTAGAAGGACACTGGCTGCCTGAGATGTTATTTACTAGACTGCTGCACAGGAATAAGTCCTCTCAACCAGGAACACACATACTAGCTTTATGTGTGCTCAGTCAGTACTATTTGAAGTGGTTAGTAATAGCAGTGGTCCTCTTCTCACTCTCACTAATAGACCTCAGGAAGTGTGTATAGCCTATCCCTGCCCCATACACATGCAAAGTCTAGTTTCTTAGCTATAAGTTGTCATGGAATTATTTAACTTCCCTTCCTAATAATTAACCTATTTTGCATTTGTGCACATATTTGTGTGCTTATATGATTAATACTCATTTCTCCTGGTGTACTGTAATCTCCAGCACAGCAGTGAGTGTCTGTGTTTCTCAGCACTTTATCTGTTGTTGGCATGTAATAAATATGTGTCGAATATTTACTGTTGGATATTGTTAAATGCCTATTTTATGGGCGTCAACATTCAAATATCACTCAATTTTGGCCCTTGCCCCCCTCCAATAAATGAGTCAGTGGGGCAGAACTCATCTAAAGCCCAAATTTTCCTTAACCTGGACAGTTTGGTTTAATGCCTGGGTTTTCATTACCTAAAGAACTACAAGGAATGCTTTTAGGAACTTTGACCACATTTTTATCTTCAAAGCCTATAATTCCCAAAGTTTTCTACTTTAGTTTTCTATGTGTGCATGCAAGTATGTGTTTGAGTAAGTGCATATTCTCATTGCAAGTGTGTGTGTTCATTGAAGTCCCAAGAAACCTTCACTTTGAAGGGAAATGAATAATGTATCTGTGACTTTCTTGCAAGCATGAAAATATATAACACAGTTAATTTGGTTACTTTTCCCATAATTACCATTAGCTAACCCTGAATTCCAATTTCACGATGTCAGCTGCAAACTATTAAGCATGTTATAGTGTTTTCCCCTTAAGTAGTATGGTGAATTATTTTCGCTCTAAAATATTTATGATATAATATACATGTTTTATTAAGTTCTTTGGCTACAAAGTTAATTTTTATCTTGGAACATTAACATCTTCATCATTACCAAAGTTGCAATACTTTTAGTCAAGTGATATTTTCAATATGCACTTCCTATATAGATGCACAACTTCTGCTGAGAAATCATGTAACTCATTAAGTTTGCATTGTGATTTACAGTTCTATTTTTTTTCTTTATCTTTGCCAAACCAAAGCACATATTATTATTATTATTATTATTACATCTTAAGAGGTGGAAACTGGGCTTCAAGGAAGTGATTTGACTTGATCAAGGTCATAAAAGCTAGTGAAGTGCAGAAGCAAAGCTTGTCCTTGTGGTTCACCTCCTCAGGTCTCAGAAGACCTCATATTTTCTCTAGATCCTAAAATAATGACATAAAGTTCTACTGCTCTTCAATATCCATATCCAAGTTTTCTTTACAATTCCTATTTATGACGTTGCAACCACATGTCTGATGCCAAGGCCACCAGAAGACACAACATACTTCTCAAAAAGTCAGACTTGATTAGAGCCACTCTATTTTCCTCCTTGACTCAATCAGCAAGTATTTTTAAAATATCAATCAGCCTGGCACTGTGAAGGACATGTTCAAGTAAACATGACCCAGAGACTCCATCCGAGAAATAGATAATTAAGAAAGAAAATTAATACATATGAATCAATGATGAGTAGCACAAGCACCCTAAGATAAATGCAGTTTTAGACTGCATTAAAAGACAGGACAGGCCTGACTGAGGCACAGGGAGACTGCATGGTTTATGCAAGGGCACAGAACCAGGTATCAGCTTTTGGCCACAGATTCACCTTAGTCCATACACTGGAGGCAAGTAATGAGGGATTTTAGAGACAGGCTGCTTGTTAAGAGGCCTCTTCGGAAAGTTGGGATAAAATCTGCTATAGAAGGCAGGAATGGTGTTTATGTTACATGAAAAAAATATAAATAAAAGTACTGATGTGAAGATGAGCATGGAGCCTTTTCAAGACGGGGGAAACCCATCCATTTATTAAAGGATCACTGATGCACCAGACACCAAGATAAGCACTTTACAAACATTATTTCATGTTATCCTGACAACATATCTGAAAAAGAGGATATTGATGAGGCCTTCTTATATCCATACTCTCTAGTGCACTTGACAAAACTTTAAATTTTATCTAACTTCTTATTGCCACATTGTGATTTTTTATAGAGCATGGAGGAAATCAGAAGACTTTGCCAATTGTTTCCAGGAATTTCACAGCTGGTGAAAAGGACAAGTTTTAAAATAACAACATAGTCTTTGTCTAGAAAACTTATAATCCTATAGGGAAACAAAAAGAACCCAACCATTACAGAATAAGACTATGGAAGTAGTCAATAAGTAGCTTAAAATGAGTTTCTACTCTATATAGTATGCCATTAGCCATTCATTACCTGTTTTCATTGTCTTACTTACCTCCAAATAATCATCCAAGAAGAGCATTGTTATGCTTGTACTAAGAAAGAGTAAATAAATCTCAAGGAAATTTATAAAATTTTTGATAGTCACAGAGTTTGCAGGAATAACCCTTTTGTTCAAATCTTACTGATCCAAGACCCATACTCATCATAGAGTTGGTACCAAGTAAAATATATGAGTTTTTATCATTTTATTGCCGTCTGGAAGCATTCCTTAAATATTATACTGTATTATGTCCATATTTCCTTACTAGAAATTTAGAAAGGATACTAGTCAACTGCAGTAACTTCCTAAAAGAAATGATTTTTCATTGCTCTTCCTGCCAGATCCTGATTTCTCACTACATGCTTGCTCTTTTGTATTTAATAAAAAGACAAACCTGTCTTAAGTACTGTATATGTCTAAAACTAAGAGCCAACTAGTAAATATCAGCACTGACCTAAAATCTGCATGCTGATTCACACAGATCATGACAGTTTTGTTGGCTGTAAGAACTCAGCCTTGACCTGAGTACTTAACGCTTTGTGCAGCTTTTCTACAACATAGAAATGACTTTCTCTAATAGAGATATTAAATGTAACTTTGTTCATTCTGTTTTGCAGAAGAGGAATCATTTCTCCTCCCAAAATACATAGGAGTTGAAGCTCACATATGCATCTTTAAGTAAAATCACCATAAAAACTAAGGGTTTTAACTCATGCAAGATATATACAATTAATCAGAAAAATGCTACTGCCTGTGTATCAACACGGCAGCTTATGTTCAAATGAATTTCTGAACCAGATAATGACAGGCACATATTTTTTGACTGCTGATATTCTGTCATAAATATATCCTTCCCTTTGATTAGAAGGCTCATGTGCCTTTTAACAGAGGGGGTGATTTGCTGCATGCCTTTTGGCAGTTTTAGATGGGTTCTAATTTAATATTCTGTTCCTGGGAACATGAGTCTCAGTGCCACACAGGGACGGAACCTCCTTTGGGTGGCAGTGTGGAGTGGTGAAAATAGGAATGACATAGTATTTGACAAATCTAGGAACAAGAATGCTAACATTGTTTTCATGTTGTGTGTGACTCTCGTGAATCCACTAAAACAGATTCTTGTGTAACTTTCATGTTAAATTATTTAATTTGATGATTAAATGTGTGCTTGAGGACATCACAGACAAACAGAAATTTTCTATCCCTTACCCTTAATGAGCTATACACAATTATTATTTTTTTCTTGTAGAGAGCTTTGAATTCATAAGAAGAAAGAATTGGAGAATCTTTAAAGGGGAAATTGAAGCAAAAATTTTGGGGCTGCAGCTCCTTAGTTAGAAAGTAGGTTTCGTAAGATCACATACTAGTCTTCTCAAAGACCTAACATTTTACACAATGTGAGCAAATATGTAGAGTTAGAGGTTCAAGGTCTTCCAGGAGGCAGTCAGCCCACATTCTGAAAGCTGAAGACCACTGCAAATTGTCCTATTCCATTTCCTAATCCATTATTAACCTAATCCATACAATTTGCAAAGTCTTATCAGTTACTTCTTTTATGCTAAACTTAATTCTGCAATCCAGGGCTCAGTTTAAGAGAAGGTAATCAAAGGTGAGTAAATACGAAACACAGTGCTACAGAAGTTGACATTTCAGTATTGAAGGGATCATGTAATGTCAGATGCTTCATTTCTGTAATCTAAGCATCTCATCCAACTGCTACCTAGACAGGGGCCAACCATGCTCTAGCAGTTAGGGAACAGTGCTCTCATATTAAGCCTTGGTTAAACCTTATCTTGTGCTGATGATCTGTCACTGTATCTAGGGCTGATGATCTGTCAATTTTTAAAAGTTCTTAGAGATCATTATAGTATCTTACTGGAATCTATTCCTATAGCAAATAACTATCAATCTATGCTGACAAGAGAAAGTTTCACCTGATTCTACCACAGTGGACCCATGTAAGAGCTTTTGCATGTGTTGTGAAAACTGTCTCAAGTATCATTTTTACATTTTATTCCATGGTCTTATTTTATTAGATGTTTTTCCCCCTTTGGTTTATCTCTAACAAGCTTGATAAATTATTTAAAATTCAGTTGACTTGTCAAATAAAGTATTGGTTTATAGCATATAGAAAAATGCACAAATCATAAGATCCATGAAATGATCATATTCATGTTACCAGAAACCAGATCCCAGAAATGGTTTTTCTGGTATCCCAGAAAACCCCTCCTCCCATCTAATCACTACTTTCCCCCAATGGTAATGATATGCTTCCTACTAACAAAATAGATGAATTTTGACTATTTTTAGATTTTACATGAATGAAATCATGAGGTAAGTACTCTTTTACATCTGACTTCTTAAGCTCAATGTTATGTTTTAAAAAATATCCATTTTTATATAGTTGGAGTTTGTTAATTCTGTTGCTGTTCATATCCTGTCATTTATTTGTCAGTTTTAAATTCAGGACATTTATCTTATTACCAGTAGACTATTATGAATAGTGTCTCTATAAGCACTTTGGTACTTCTCTATTTTTCTATTGTGGAAACTTGTCTATTTTTATATTAGAAGTAGCACTACAAGGTCAAGGGTTATATGTATATTTAGCATTAGCAGATATTACTGAGAAGTTTTCCAAATGGTTATACTAATTTCCATTTCTACCAATTTCAGCTCAACAAATGTTAATTGAGTGTTGTAATCTAAATTCAGTTGTTCTTGGAACTTGAAAGTTTTGGGGGCATTCTTTTAAGAAATATAATATAAAAATTATACTATGTGCATAGATACTAGGAAGGCAGCCATGCAAGAAAATAATCCTTTTTGTCTTTAGCTTCATTGTATATCTACCTTGACATAATGCATTGAGCTGTATGCTGCAGAGATAGATCTCCAGCTCATTTGTGAGCAGAGTCTCCGTATCTTATTTGTTATTAGATACCCAACCCATATTATAGTGTCTTACATGTAGTAGATAATCTTTTGCATGAGTAATAAAACATGTTAAGATGATAAAAACCAAGTGACTGCTATTAAAGAAGTCACAATTTGCATGATTTACTATCATCAGTCTTCAGTTATGAAGCTCACATTGGCATGATAAATACTCAGAGGAGGTAGTTATAATAAAAAATTTGATACTAGCCTACATTTATTGAATCTCTCAATCATTATGATTTTTCTCTTTATTCATATACCCATATATCTCCTGTCTACCATCTATTTAGATTTATCCTATTTCTAAAAAGAATTTAAGATGGCTTAAAAACAGTGAACAAAGAAATGGATTTGATGTTGCATTTGTTCAGAAGATGCTGAGTACAAAGCAACATCAAGATAAAGCAATATCTGCAGACTCTGGAGTTGGAAGGACAAGGGTTGTCAGAATCAGGGAAGAAAAGACATTCAAGAGCAGATGCAAAGTAGCCAAATTCACAGTTCTGCAGATGCTTGCTCTGATGGAGGTCAAAGCTGAACAAAGGGCAATCAAATACAAGTTCAGATTCCTTTAGGCATTTGACATTTTCAAGTTCTCTATAGCATAATATACTGCAGTTATTATGCAAGTGAACTTTGAGGTTGGACAAACTTAATTCTGGCTTTGCCAGTTCCTAGCAGTCCATTATTGATTAAGCAGGGTTTCACTTATATATTTTGTTACATAGGGATAGTTACATCTGCCTCATAGGAATGCTATGAAGACTAAAGGAAATAATGTGAGAAAAACTACTCAGAATGGCATCTTCCAAAATCAGGCAACAAATCAGAGCTCTGTGTTCCTTTAAAGAAGCAGTCTCATTGCTGCTGAATATTGAATTCCAAAGCCAAGAATCTGAGATCATTCTGTTCAATATTATCCTTAGAAAATCTACTTTGATTACAAAGAAATGTATTGGTTTATCTCTCAAACAAGCTTTTAAGATCATTCCCAAAATTATAATTAATGGATTCTCCTCATTTAATTTTCTAATAGTTTTTAGCCACTCTAGCATTTGATATATTCAGGTTTGAATTCCATTTAGGTATTTATTTATCTGACTTCATTATGTTTCAAGTTCCCTATGCGGGTATTTATGTCCCGATCATTCTTTGTATTCTTCACCTTTCCTAGTAATTGGTTTATATAGCTTTAGTGCACATTTTAGAGTTACTATTTAATTTTTATGTTTTATTTTTATTTATTTTTTAATATTTATTTATTTGCTTTAGTTGTACACAATGCGTTTGTTTTTATGTGTTGCTGAGGATCTAACCCGGGCCGCCCACGTGCTAGGCAAGCGCTCTACCGCTGAGCCACAATCCCAGCCCCTAATTTTTATGTTTTATAAATCTAAATCACTTAATTCCATTTTGTCCCTTTTATTGATCAACTTTACTGGAATAGAAATCCCAAAATCTCAGTGACATAAACCAACATATATTTATTTCTTATAAAATTATAGCTGTTAGTCAATAGTATGGTCTCATTCTTAGCCTCAGTTTAAGGGAACATCCTCTGAGACAGGAAATTTCACAGCAAAGGGAAAAAGCAAAACAGATGGCACAAAGATAAGGTGCCTCCTAAAGCTTTTGCTTTAGTGGGCTGTATGCTTCTCATCCAGTTGGGTGAAAGTTTGTCACATAGCCCTGTTCAACATCAACAAGAAGGGACTGTAAATGGGGTGGGGTATGTGAATATCAGTGGCAATTTTAAGTTATACGGCAACAGGTGAGGGTTCATTATCCCTCTAGAAGGAAGGAGGATTGGAAAGTGGATAGAGACCCTAGGCCTCAGCCATTGAGGCCTCAGAGTTCAGTGAAACGTTAAATTCACATCACCCACCCTTCTTTTCTACTGTTTTAAACTGCCATTTTAGAATGAAATCTTCAAAGGAATATAGATCATATTTCTGAAGATTTCACTGACTTCTCTAATTCATCAGCTAAACACTGGCTGTTCAACAAAACTCAGCCCTTTAAAGAATTTATTACTGTGAGAATTTGAGAAAATGCCTTTCTTCTCTAAGATCTAAAACTATGAAATCCTCCCATAGTGCTTTAGTGATTTCAGACCTCATATTAATTTGCTATATTCCACAGACTGAATGGATTAAGCACCAGAAATTCATTTCTCATGGTTCTGGAGGCTGGTAGTCCAAGATCAAGGTGTCAGGGGCTCCTGAGGCCTCTCCCCCAGGCTTGTAGATAGATGGATGCCTTCTTGCTGTTTCTTCCCATGGTCTTTCCTGTGGGGGCATCCCTGGGACCCTCTATGCATACAAATCTCCCATTTTTTGTAAGGATACTAGTAAAATGCAAATAAGGCTCACCCTCATGACCTCATTTCAACATAATCACCTCTTTGCCCATATTCTATCTCAAAATGCATTCATATTCTGATAATCTGTTGGCTAAAGCTTCAACATATGAATTTTGATGGGATACAATTCAGTCTATAATAGAACTTAAAACGTTTATTTCTTTTAAAACTCAAATTTTAAATAACAAAATACTTATATAAAGCAAAAATTTTTTTTTTTGGTTGAATGTTTTTCTAAATAAATCCCTCATAGACATAGATCTAATAAAGGAAACATGTTCTGAATTGGTCTGATTTTTAACATTGGCCTCTCTAGGCCAGGGAAGTGCTTTAATATATACAGGGTTGTAAAATAACACTTACTTATACTTAAAAATATCAATGTACTTTGGTATAATTTATTGGAACTTAATCAGACAACATATCAAAGTTTGGAAATGTGTACTTCTTTACTCTGAAAGTCTAACTTCAAAAATTTAGCATATAGAAATAGACATCTACAAACATAGAGTTAAACTGCAGAAGTTTTTAAAATAGAAAATACAAGGGAACAAAACTAAACAGCATTTGTTGTGGAAGGAGGTGAACAATTTGTGGCTCAGCTATTAATTAGATAAATATTTTTCAATTTTTGGAAAGAATGAATGAAACTATGCAAATTGACCTGGAGAGAAGTGAATATCCTGTTGACAAGTCAAAAAAAGCAGGTTACAGAAGAGTGTGTTATAATCTTAACCTTATGTGAAAATCAAAGCAAATTGATAATAAAAGCTTTAGCATGAGAATTATGGGTATCAGTTTGGTGCAGTAGAACTGTAGGTGTCTACATTTAACTTTACAGTTTTCTACATTTAGAATTCTTGTAAAAACATTACTTTTGCAATAAATACTAGAGAATAAACTAAAAAGTGTTATGCTGTAGTAATCATGTTTCTACATATCCAATTATTAGAAAATTTGAATGTGCATGTGAATACTTATAATCATTTTATTCATAATCAGTCAAAAATAGAAGCAATCAAGATGTCCTATAATAAGAGAATGGATAAACAAACAATGGCAGTTCCATAAAATGGAATATTATCCAGTGATAAAAAAATAAAAAAATGAGATATGAAGCCATTAAAATACATGAGTGAGGGCTGGGGTATTGGTCAGTTCCAAGAATAAAGGAAAAAAAAAAATGAAAGGAAGGGAGAGAGAGAGAGAGAGAGAGAGAGAGAGAGAGAGAGAGAGAGAGAGAGAGAGGAAGAAGAAGAAGAAGAAGAGGAGGAGGAGGAGGAGGAGGAGGAGGAGGAGGAGGAGGAGGAGGAAGAAGAGGGGGAGGAGGAGGAGGAGGAGAAAAAGGAGGAGGAGAAGGAGGAGGAGGAAGAGAAAGAGAAGGAAGAGGAAGAAGAAGAAAAAGGAGAAAAAGAGGAGAAGGAAAAGGGGAAGAGAAGAAAAGAGGAGTGTAGAGAAGAGAGGAAGATAAAGGAAAATAAAAAAAATAGGCAGGACAAAAATTAAGAATGTGCTAAGGAACAACTCCAACAAAGATGGGAGGATGCAAAGGGATGCAAGAGCCAACTGAAAAGAACATTCTTTGACTAAGCTGGAACAATCTGGGCAACAAAGTGAAGATTATTACCTAAATCTTTATCAAGATTTACTTTATAAATATTTACTTTATAAAGATTATTACCTAAATCTTTATAAAGATTTTACTTTATAAAATTATATTATAATTATAAAGATTTTACTTTATAAAATTATATTATTTAGGTAATAATCTTTATAAAGTAAATATCCTCATGTTCATACTCATACAAAGAAGTAGTTGAATAAATAAATACTTGTGGGAGGAAAGACAAGTCTCCCACACAGAATTGTCCAAATATTTTATACCAATTTTCCAACTGCAAAAAGATGGAGCACACTTTCCTATACCCTAGGTGTGGCCTGCCCCATAATGACTTCCTTCCAGAAAGATCTCTGGGGAAGAAGCTTTTCACTTTGAATCCATCCCATTTATTGATTATTGATTTTTTTCTTTCTTGCACTTTAGGAGTCTTGTTAAGGAAGTCGGGGCCTAATCTGACATGCCAAAGATTTGGGCCTACTTTTTCTTCCATTAGGCGAAGGGTCTCTGATCTAATTCCTAGGTCCTTGATTCACTTTGGAAATGACATCACTCCATTATTGACATAGTATTCATTAAGAAAGCATCAGTAATGACGAATATCTCATGCAGTGGTTACTGGTTCTATAAGCATGATGACATGGCAGTTGAACCTGCCTTTTAGGCTGCCTTGACGAAGGGACCTGAACTGAACCCGATCAAAGGGTTCTGAACCATTCTCAATTATTTTTAATAAAATTACTTTATTATATAGAATTTAAATAATTTGGGCAAAAATCAAATATTTTTCCAGCTGGGCGTGGTGGCACACACCTGTAATCCCAGCACTTGGGAGGCAGAGGCAGGAGGATCGCGAGTTCAAAGCCAGACTCAGCAATGGTATTTTATTATAGTGAGACCCTGTCTGTAATAAAATACAAAAAAGGACTGGGGATGTGGCCCAGTGGTTGAGTGCCCCTGAGTTCAATCCCTGGTACCAAAAAAAATTTTTTTTTCCAGAACATTTAAATGGAGAGCAATCTGCATAATTACTGGTTCTTCATTTCCTATTTCTTTTCTTCTTCATTAATCACACAGAGGAAAACAAAAGGAAGGGAAGAGTAGTGGACTAACTCTCAGCAAATGTAGATAACTGAAATATTGAGGGTAATTGGACTGAAAATCTACCTTAATATCGAATTTAACTAGGAAATTAAGAAAGATAATCTTAGGTCAGACTTAATTTTCATTGTACACAGAGGAATGTAGACTGGAGAACCTGGGTTGCAAGAGCTAGCTACCCAATAAATTTGCTCAAATAATAGATAGGGGAAGATTTTAGTTATTTCGTGAACACAGCAAACAATCCCACTGACATTAAGGAAAAGAAACAGTATAGTTGGGACTCATCAGACTAGAACTAGAATCTCATTCTCTCTTTTTTTTTTTTTTTTTTCTGTCTCTGATATCTCTCTCTCTGTCTCTCTCTCTCTGTCTCTCTCTCTCTCTCTCTCACACACACACACACACACACACACACACACACAACATGGTCTCCCTCCTTTATTCTTGTCTTACATGTTCCTTTCTGGAAACTACCTTCTCTTCTCACTCTTTATGTACTCTTTTGGGTAAACTTAGCTTGAATATGATCATGACCAAGATTTGTCCTGGTCCAAACTCGGGATTCAACTGTACTTATAATTTTATATCTATACACAAGAATGACACTATTATTTTTCTTTTTTCTCATTCATCTTCTCAAATGAAAAAATGCATTATGTCAATGGCTTTTCTATCCGTAGCTCAATCTGGGTATTTCTGGACTATCCAGTTAAAATGTGTAGTCACGTGTGCTGCCCCTTTCTCAGAGCAACGTGGATAAACAATCTCTCTCTCTCTCTCTCTCTCTCTCTCTCTCTCTCTCTCTCTCTCTCTCTCTCTCTCTCTCTCTCTCTTTTTGATACATTTTAGAGAGCTAGTGTAAAGCATTTAGGTATTTAATGTCTATTTACTAGTAATCATCTATAATTAGGCTTTATTAATTAAGTATGTTCAGTTAATTAAAAATAGTTTTTTCAATACATGTTATGGATTTTAACTATCTTAGTCTTTAACAATTATAAAATATAATACTAGGTTTAAAGAAATTATTGCTAATTTCTGCAACATAAATGAATTAAGGGTGAGTATGATCTGAACAAATATCATGGAGCATATAGAAATTAATACTTGCCTAAAATGATGCATAGGGCTTCAAAGATTTAGAGGAAAGTATATCCAATATAATTTGAAATGAAACCTAATATAACTTTTTCTAAAGAGAACTTAGTACAAGGTGGAGCAAAATAGAACAGAGGGGGATAAACTTGGGATGAGATTGTAGAGGACCATCAGAAGAGCCTGTTCTCTAATAAGAAAGTAGTCAAATGATAAGGAAAAAAAAAAAAAAAAACAATTGATTAAGGAGAAGCTGAGCTTAGACTATCTGGAAGTTTAAACATAAGGAAAAACCACTTATTTTGGTTCAAAGTAATGACTGTACATATGAAATGAATATGAGGGCATGGGCTGTAATGAACTGAGCATTCTGGTAGCAGATGTACATGTTTCCAAGCCTGGATTCTGTTAACAGGTACTGTATCCTGCAGTGAAAGCTTTCTCTGGGAATTTTCTTCAAAATGATAGCTTCGTTTACTGGTCTCTAAGATTTCTTCTACTTTGAGACTGGTAATGTTGCCGATAAATGTTGAAGTCATTACTATTGGATTTTCCAACAGATGAAGTAGGAAAATAAAGGAGAGGAAACTGGAAATCAACATGTATTTTCAGCTTGATTCTATAAACTTAGGATATAAAATTTTACTTAAATAACTATGGTTTGGGTTTAAAATATGTGCTATGCTAAAACTTTAATGCGGGAATGTATAATGCATCTTCAGTTTGTTTAAGCAAGGCAATTTGGTTATTGCAATTTTCATATTAATATGATCTATATTATTTTTAGTAAAAGAAGAGTGAAAAGTTTATTATCATCACTGTTATTATCATAATCATTATTATTATTAATGGTAGTGATCTAGAAAATGTAGGTATATGAGATTTTTGATAACATGATTCTGTTACAGTCTGGAAATTAGTTGTAGAATTCAGCTAACCTGGTTCCCTGCTGTTTGAAATGGGAAACCTGGAGTAGAAGAAAGGTCTGTGGAGAGAGTGAGTTCAATACTTTGATTAACAGGCAGCCAGGTGTTAAATTTAATTGCCTCTAGAAAATAAGGAAATTCTGCTCTTCAGCATTAGTCTCACACTTTCTGATCGTGGCGGACTTTTACAGAAGGAATAAAGGAGATGGTGTACATGTTGCAAATTTATATTTTAAAGAAATGCATTTGTAGTAGAGATTTTAATTAGTACTTTTCTTTTTTTAAACAAATTTTATTATAAAATTATGACACAGAATAGTAATATGCCAGTCACATTTATACCATTAAATTTCATTTGTCATGAAGGAGACATGATGTTTTTGGCAAAATAAAATATCAGTATAATTACATATTCATACAAACAGAAAATATGACATTGCAATTGCATAATTGCTTTTTAAAGAATATTTGCAAAATTTATTAAACTGGTATCAGTTTTTCATTTTGCAGACTATTTATAGGAATTTTCTGCATAGGTGTATATATTTTGATTTTATTCCATGTGTTAATATGCTACCATTTATTTATTCATTCTCTCTTTAATGAACATCTATGTTTTTGCTTTTTATCATTGACTCCATAAACAATTTTCTTTATATGTCCATGGAGATGCATATTGGTATCTCTCTAAATCTATAGGTGCAGAGGCTAGTTTAAGAAGGCACACTCTTCGATTTCACATTTTATCTCCAAAGAGATTATATGAATGTATCATACCATAAGGAAAATACATGACTTCCTACTTCTTCATATTTTCATTTTTAATTGAATTATTCAGAATTTTAAAGTTCATCAACATATTAGATAGTAAAAAAATAAAATCTCATCTTGTTTAATTTACATTTTCTGGTTGTCAGTGGAATTAAAATAATTATATGCAGTTATTGACTTTTCTGATTTCCTTTGGTCTAAATTGCCTTTTTGTTGTCCTTGCCAATATTCATAATGATTTGCAGCAACATTTAAAAATAAATTTTTAATGCTTAACCTTCATTTGTAATTTTCTTTGCACATGTCTTTTATGACTCAATTTAAAGACTCTTAATGTTCTTTTTTGTTCACATAAATTTAAGTACACTCACATTTATGAATGTTTTCCCTTATATGTCATGCTTTTCATTAGTTTAGTTCTTTCTTTCTTTCTTTCTTTCTTTTTTTTTTTTTTTTTTTTTTTTTTTTTTTTTTGGTACTGGGGATTGAACTCAGGGGCACTCAACCACTGGGCCACATCCCCAGTCCTTTTTTGTATTTTATTACAGACAGGGTCTCACTAAGTTGCTAAGTGCCTCGCCATTGCTGAGGCTGGCTTTGAACTTGCAATCCTCCTGCCTCAACCTCCCAAGTGCTGGGATTACAGGTGTGCGCCACCGCGCCTGGCTTTCATTAGTTCCTTAAGAAATACTTCCCTATGTTAAGGTTATAAATTGTTGCCTCATATTAACTTGGTAAAATTTTAAAATTAAAGTAAGTATAAATGCCTATCTAAAACACATTTTCAGTATATGGCTATTTTCTCCAACATTGATAAGCAACATCATTTACTGAGCAAGCTCATCTTTGAGTGTGGTCATGTGTGCTGCCCCTTTCTCAGAGCAACATGGGCAAGAAAATTCCAATTTTTTTTGTTACTATTGGTTATAAAAATATCCAATTTTCATGGTACTAATTTCTTAAATGTATAAACACATGTTGCTCTCTTCTGAGCTCATTATAATAAAGTGGTATGTAGTAAGATTGGTCCTACCACTTGATACTTCTTTTAAATTATATTTTATTTCCAGTTTCTACATGCATTTATCAATAAGGTTATACTAAAAAGCATAAGACACCTATTAAAATATTAATTTAGTTTGTAATTCTACGCATTGAACTTAGGAGAGCTCTACCACTGAGCTACATTCCTAGACCTTTTAATTTTTTATGTTGAGACAGTTTCTCACTAAATTGCTGACTCTGGCCTTGATCTTTCATTTCTCCTACCTCAGCCTCTTTAGCTGCTAGGATTACAGCCATGTGCCACCGTGCCTGGTTTAAAATATTGATCATAGCAGGTTGTGGTGGCACATGCCTGTAATCCCAGGGATGGGGGAGGCTGAGGCAGGAGAATCATGAGTTCACAGCCAGCCTCTGCAAAATGGAGGCACTAAGAAACTCAGTGAGACCCTGTATCTAAATAAAATACGAAATAGGGAGGGCTGGGGACATGCCTCAGTGGTTGAGTGTCCCAGAATTCAATTCCTGGTATGAAAAAAAAAATACGTACATATATATAGATAGATAGATAGGTAGATGTTGATCATAGTGGCATTAATTTAATAGATTAATTTAGAGGTAATTTATATCTTTGTGACATTAAATCGTTTTTTTCATGAACAAAGTATGTATCTTCCTTTGCTTAAGTCATTTTATAACCTTGAAAAATATCTTTATATAATTGACTACATTTAGTTTTAGGAATGTTACATGTGTGTTACTTGGTACACAGGAATTACCATTATTAAAACATTTTCAAATTATTATTATTAACTCAAAAGAAGGCTATTATTATTTGAAGGTAAAACTTTTACTAGAAAAATGGCCAAAGGCACTATAATTTACTAAGCCTTATCATGACAATTTTTATAGAAATTCTATTTTTGCAGATAGAGATCATTTTTATCTCTTTATTTCCACTTATTATACACTTTCTTTCTTTTTATTTGTATTATGACCCTAGCTAGGATTTATAATATTTTGTGATTGTTTCCATAGTTTATTTGAAATTTCTGCACAGATATTTATATAACCTTTCTGTTTTGTCTGCCTCTTTTTCTTGTCCTATGCTCACTAGAACTTCTACTACTGTACAAAATTGTAACAGTGAGAGCAGAAACATTTTCTAGTCTTAGAGTGAACACATTTTGGCTTTACAATTACATACAATGTTAGCTGTTTGATTTTCATAACCTTTTTACCTCTTTAAGGATTCTCCTATATCTTTAATTTTCTGAGAGTTTTCATGCTATGAATGATTGTTCAATTTTGTCAAGTACTTTCTGTACATAAGAATGTTCCTGTGATTTTCATTATCCAGTTAATCTAGTAGATTATTCTGACCAATTTTAAGATATTGAGCCATCTTTACATGTCTGTAACAACTCCAGAGGGCCCAACATCTCTTCTAAGGAGAAAGTACCACATTTTCTAGCTTATTGTTTTATAAGCATTTTTGTAAAATGAAAAATTAAGAAAAATTATTTTTATCAATGCAAATCAAATTCAATTATCTACAACTATGGCATTGCTGATAATCTAGTAGGCTTAAGTTTTTATGCATTTGTAGACTTAACTTTTTATGTCCTTGCTACTTTTTTTTGTTTGTTCATTTGTTTGTTCGTTTGTTTGTTTGTTTGTTTTGGTTCTAGGATTAAACTCAGGGTGCTTTACCAATGAGCCATATCTCCAGTCCCTTTAATTATTATTATTTTGAGACAGAGTCTCTTTAAACTGCTCAGGGCCTTGCTAAATTACTGAGGTTCACCTTGAACTTGTGATTCTCTTGCTTTAGCTTCTCAGGTTACTGGGATAACAGGTATGAGCCTGTAAGAGCCCTAATTTAGGAGATAGCTAAGATGACGGCTAGCTGAGAGCCATAAAGGTGTTCAAGTATTTTCACCTGAATCTTTTTATGCCCATGAGCACTGCATGACACACCTGTAAGCTCGAGCTGTTAGCACGTGTCCTTGTTAAGGCAAAAAGTATTTAACCGGGTGAGGATGAGTTAGAGTGTGGTTGGAGTTGGAGTTGGAGAGGTTGTTGGAGCTGGAGAAAGAAGTTAGAAGAAAGAAGAATAAAAGAACTTTTTCATTTCCATTCTGCCTCTGAGTTTTCTCCCGCGGCATCGTTGCTGCAAGCGGCAATCGCTACAGGCGGCAACAAGTGGTGGCCCATACGGGGAATTCGGAATCAGCAGGTAAGAACTGAGAAATCTTTAAAGATGGGTGCGAAAATAACAAAAAGCTGAGTAATAAAAGCCTTTTTTGACATCGCTGACTCAGTTGATATTGAGGAGGAAAGTGGTCAAGAAAGCATAGCCTCCACTGAGTCAGATAAGACCAGTAAGGATAATATTGGTGTGAACTCAAAAATAACGAAAATAAGAGCTGCTAAAGCTATCAGCGATTTATTAGAAATAGCCGAGGAATACGTGTTCTCAATAGAATCTGAAACCCAGGATGATATTACCAGTGAAAGTGATAGTAATGAGGAGGAGCTAAATAACCATGAAAGCATAGCCTCCTCCACTAAGTAAGTTAAGACCAGAAAGGACCTTCAAGTAGAGGAATCACTTGTGCCCTCTACTCCCTCATGGATGGAATCCATTACAGAAACCATGAGGGGTATTTCTGAGCATATGCGTGCCCTTGAGGCAGAGATTAACGGCCTTTCTGAGCGCTTACGTGCCCTTGAACGCCAAAAACCGCAGGAACAGTGGGAACTGCCAGTATTTGAAAATGAAAATGGGCAAAGGTACCACCAATCCCTAGATTTTAAAACAATAAAAAATTTCAAGGAGGCAATAATGACCTATAGGCCTCAAGCTCCGTTCACGTTAAGCATGCTGGAGTCCCTTAACACTTTAACTTTAACCCACTCAGACTGGAAGGGGTTATGAAAGGCAGTATTGAGCGGAGGATAATACCTGATCTGGAGGTCACAATTCCAGGAGCTTTGTGTAGAAACAGCTAAAAGAAATGCAACTGCAGCCTTCCCAGACCGTAATGTAGATATTCTAACAGGTGAAGGACAGTTTACTGAACTATAAACACAAATGCAATATGATCCTGGTGTATACGCACAAATAAACAATGCCGCTGTTAAAGCCTGAAAGACCTTACCAGGAACAGGTGATTTGCAAGACAGCTTATCAAAAGTAATACAGGGGCCTAAGGAGCCGTATGCTGATTTTGCTGACAGACTTTTAAGAACTGCAGGCAGAATATTTGGGGATGTAGATCAAGCAATGCCCTTAGTTGTCCAGTTGGCATATGAAAATGCTAATAAATATTGCCAAGATGCTATAAGACCATGGAAAAATAAAAAAGAACCTTTCCATATACATTAGATTATGTAAAGATATTAATGATGCCTTTGTCACAGGCAATGTGATTGCAGCAGCAATGAGAGGTGCTTCCCCTCAAGATTTCACAAATAGGGCTCAACAAAAAAATTATAATCAGTCAGGATATTCCAGACAAAATTATTATAATCAACCAGGATATTCTAGGCAATATGCCCAAAGAGAAATAAGACCAAGTTCATACCGTGCCCCAGGCCGCTGCCCCAGGTGTAAAAAGGGAAATCATTGTGCCAATAAATGCCATTCTAAATTTGACATCTATGGAAATGTTTTGTCCAGGAATTCAAAAAATGGGGCACAGGGCCCAATGCCTGGGGGCCCACAAATGTACAAGGCATTAGACGAGGAATATCCTCAAACATCTATACAGATGATTCCTCGTCACAATCCCTCCTACCCATTGACTCCCTTGTCAGAGGGACAAGAGGAAGTGCAGGACTAGACTTCTGTTCCACCGCCCGAATAGTACTAACACCTGAAATGGGGGTTCAACTGATTCCTACGGGAGTCAGGGGACCTCTTCCCTCAGGTACTGTAGGACTTATCCTTGGGCGAAGTTCTAAAAGCCTATTAGGTTTTCAAGTAACACCAGGTGTTATTGACTCCGATTACCAAGGAGAAATAAAAATAATGCTTAGTTCACCTAGAGGCATTATCTCTGTTAACCAAGGAGATAGAATTGCTCAGCTGCTTCTCCTTCCCAGTTTCCACAACTCATTCAAGAGTATGCCGCAGAATAGGAACAATAGAGGATTTGGTTCCACTGGCTCGGGACCTATGGCTTGCTGGGTTCAGGATTGTTCATGGAGGCCTATGTGCAAAATAAAAATTCAAGGTATAGAGATGGAGGGGCTGATTGATACTGGGGCTGACTCTTCCATCATTAATCTACAACAATGGCCCAAGCACTGGCCTCTGCAGAAGGCCTCAACCAGTTTAAGAGGCTTGGGATATACTAACACCCCAGCACAAAGTGCTGTAGTCTTAAATTGGGAAGATAATGAAGGGCATAAAGGAACATTCCAACCTTATGTTTTGACCAGCTTGCCAGTTACCCTATGGGGGAAGAGATATTCTATAGCAAATGGGGATACACCTCGCAACCAAGCCCGCAGGTGTTAAAAATAAAAATCTAAATCATCATCAAAAGGGTAAAAGATATTTTTTCAAGGGGCCACTCAGAAAACAATTTTGAAAATACCATGGCTTTCTGATAAGCCAGTTTGGGTCCCTCAATGGCCCCTATCTAGAGAAAAATTACAAGCGGCCCACCTATTAATACAAGAACAACTAGAAGCAGGAACATAGAGCCTTTCACCTCTCCCTGGAATTCCCCCACATTCGTAATCAAGAAAAATCAGGAAAATGGAGATTGTTACATGACCTTACAGAAATCAATAAAACTATGCAAATAATGGGCCCTACCCAACCTGGACTTCCTTATCCTGTAGCTATTCCAAAAAATTTCCATCTTATAACTCTTGATATAAAGGATTGTTTCTTTTCCATTCCTCTACATCCTCTGGATGCCCCCAGGTTTGCTTTTTCAGTTCCTTCTATCAATAATAATGGCCCTGATAAAAGATATCAATGGAAAGTGCTACCGCAGGGAGTGGCTAATAGCCCCACTATATGTCAAATCTATGTAGACAAAGCTATTCAGCCTATTAAAAACAAATATCCAAACCTTATGTGCCTCCATTATATGGATGATGTTTTGCTTGCTCACCCTAATCAAGAAATCTTATTTACCATATTCAGTGATATGACAGAAAATTTAAAAAGATATGGATTAAAAATTGCTGAAGAAAAGGTTCAAACTAGATCTCCCATATTATATTTAGGATTTAAAATCATGGATACCTTTATTAGGCCTCAAAAATTTTTAATAAATAAAGAACATTTGACCACCCTCAATAATTTCCAAAAACTGCTGGGAGTCATTAATTGGCTTCGCCCTACACTAGGCCTCACTACTGGACAATTAAAACCCTTATTTGATATCCTTCGCGGGAACCCTGATCCATCTTCCCCGCAAACATTGACTCCTGATGCCAGGGAAGCTTTAAAGTTAGTAGAAAAGGCCATTGAAAGATTCCATTGTGATAGAATTGATTTTGCTCGACCGCTAATATTGATTATTATTTCTTCACAATATACACCCACAGGAGTATTTTGGCAACAGGGACCTTTATTATGGATACATTTACCCATCTCTCCTAAAAGTACAATTGAGTTTATACCTCCATGGTGGCTAAACTTATTCTTCAAGGACTTAAGACTTCTATTAAAATATTTGGCATTCACCCTGCTACTATTATTACTCCCTATTCATCATCACAGTTTGAATATTTGTGCTTCAATGATAATGATTGGGCTATAGCTAGATGCTCTACTTCTGCAAATTTTGATAATCATCTTCCTAAGTCTCCTATATTATCTTTTTGTATCAATCATCCTATTATATTTCCACAGGTAATAAAAAATCAACCTATTCTTAAGGCATTAAGTGTATTCACAGATGGGTCCTCAAATGGTACTGCTGCAGTAGTCACTAAAAAAGAAAATATGACTTACATAACTGCACACAAATCAGCTCAACTAGTGGAACTGGAAGCTGTGGTAAGAGCTCTGGAAAATTTTAGAGAGCAGCCCATAAACATTTTTTCAGATAGCCACTATATTGTATGTACATGCTGTCCCTAAATTGGAGCCAGCAGGTCCAATAGCACCACATACTCCAGTCTTTAAATTGTTTTTTCAAATTCAAAATCTCCTATGGTGTTGTGGCATTTTCTATAAATCCCTCTCCTTTGTCATGAAAGATATGGTGTTGAAAGAGTTAACTTTGACTTCTACTTGCTGCTGTTCAGTTCTTTATTCACATATATGGCCACCAGGTATCCCTATTTCAATTATTTAGATTCAGACTAACTCTGTACATTTATCTTTTCTTGAAAAGAGTAACACAAACCTTTTTCTATAAATACTTAATTTCTACTTAATAAGCTTTAAGAGTCTTTTTGTGATTAAAATAAATTTCTCTTACTTTTAAAGTAGATATAAATCCCTTAGAGCAAAAAAAGTCCTTCAGCCTTGCCTCCCTCTTTTCCCTGCTTCTAGATTTTATAAACAACTGCTATAAAAGAAAAACAATAGTGCTGTGGAATCCCAGACAGAGAAGGTTGACTTTTATCAGACAGCCTAAATAGTATGCAGAGAAAACAGTTTCAGTCACGTACAGGGCCTTGAAAAGGTGCAAGTGACCTCAAAACCTTGAAATATATAAAATAAGAAATTTAATATGTCTAAAAATTAAAGTCATGTCTGTAATGTAATCACCAAAGAAAGTGTAAACAATCTGTGCTGCCAAATATTGTGCTTAAAACCTAAAAGAAAGTGAAAAGTAAAGAGAGAAGATTCCACAGCCTGACTCGCGTGTCTGTGTGTTATTTTCCCCATCGCTGCTTCTCTGCCTCCATACTTTGCTGAGTGCTCGCGTTGTACCCCCTGACTGGGGCTGGCCCCCAGCACTATGGGAACGTAAAGAACCTTTATTTATTGGACATATTAGAGCTCATACTAATTTGCCTAGTCCTCTCCATGAAGGTAATCAAAAGGCTGATGCCCTCACTAAAACAATCTTTATATTTTCAGCAGTCCAACAAGCTACCTTGTTCCATTCCCAATTTCAAGTCAATAGTACTACGTTACAGCAAAGGTTCAAAATCACAAAGGAGCAAGCTCGAACAATTGTGAAGGATTGTCAATCTTGTGTGACACATTTGCCCAATCCACATTATGGGGTTAACCCAAGAGGATTAATGCCCAATCATTTGTGGCAGATGGATGTCACTCATGAGCCAAGTTTTGGAAAATTGTGATTTTCCAAAGTTTTCAAGTTTCCAACATGAGCCAAGTTTTGGAAAATTGTGACCATAGATACATGCTTAGGCATGATTTTTGCTTCCATACATTCTGGAGAAAAAGTTAAAGATGCTACATCTCATTGTCTGCAAGCTTTTGCTGCATTGGGCATCCCCAAAATGCTTAAAACAGATAGTGGCTCTGCACATACGTCCTCATCTTTCAAACAGTTTTGCACAAAATTCAATATATCCCATAAAACAGGTATCCTATACAATCCTCAAGGTCAAGGCATAATTGAATGTGCTAATCACACACTCAAAATTATGCTATTAAAGCAAAAAGAAGGAAATTGGAAAAGTCCTAGGGACAGATTGGCAGTTGCCCTGTTTACCTTAAATTTTTAAACTTTAGATTCTAATGGATATTCGGCTGGAGACAGACACTGGAATCCACACCAACAACATAAACATTTGGTTTACTGGAAGGATGTTCTTTCAGGTGCATGGAAGCATCCAGATCCAGTATTAATTTGGGGAAGAGGATCTGTTTGTGTTTTTCCACAGCATGAATCCTCCCCAATATGGATACCATCTAGATTAATAAAACAGAGACCAAATCGAAAGGACCAAGATGAAGTTATTGAGGAATCAAGATTTATAAAACAAGTACGAAATCAAGAGGACCAAGATGAAGGTATGGAATGATTCCCTTAAAAAAGTCCTCCAATAAATTCACAATTTAAGTCTCATTCCTCCCCGCCGGGACGAGAAGATCTCTCTTTAGTGTGCACACAATTGTTTTTTTTTTTTTTTTTTTTTTTTTTTTTTTTTATGTCTTTATGTCTGTGCATTTGTCTAATGTGACGTCACAAATACGTTTGTATGTGCATCTGTCCAGTGTGACGTCATAAATAACAAAGCGCTTATGAAAATTAATAATATAAAAAATTAATTATAAATATATATGTATACATATATATATGGATACAAATAACTTTAATTCATTTAAGTTTAGAGTATTCAATTTGGGTAAACAATTTAAAAAGTGAAGGTATCTTCAATTTTGATTTATAGGTGTCCCTGGGACTTCTCGTCAGCAAAGAATATGACTAATACTGTATAACCTAATATTTTGGTATTTGACATGGGATTGTTTATTTGTAATTAACTTTATTTGTTTAATAGCTGATTAATTTGAATTATTTCAACAGGTAATTTCATAGAAGATTGCTGTGTATGCAGAGACTCCGGGGTTCCAGCTAACAAATTATTTTTCCAAAGTGCTTTTAGCTCTTCTTTAATCTATCTTTAATGCAGTAAATACTCTCAGTCTTTCTTCGATTTGTTCTGAATGTGATATTTTGCCAGCTTATGTTTGTGGGAGCTCAAGCAGCAATGTGTGTGAGCAGAGATCAACTTTAATTTTCTAATCTAATAATTCTATTTTTTAGTTTGACAACTTGCCTCTTGACTCAGTGCTGGAATAGCACTGCCTTTCCTTTAATAATTGATGCTTGAGTTTCTAGGTAGTGGGCCCTGAAGATTTGCAGGTGGCATTGTCTAGACATAAAAAAGACGGCTGCTGCTACAGCTGCAGGGATTGTGGTCACTATAAGCATCCCTGCTGCTCAAGCGTCAAACAACCTCACCAGCAGTGTGGCCTCTGCTCTGCATGCATGGGGCCTCCTAGATCAATGTGTTATAACAAGTGGACATTTTGATCTTTCATTATTTGGGACATTACGGGATACCTTGCAGGTATTTGTCTAGAGAACTCAGTGTGTTACTTGATGGAATTTAGGGCAGCTGATTTGTTTAAAGACCTTGATTCGCTATGGAACTTGGCTCGTCAGCAGAAGGCATGCCGCCTTAAAGCTGCAGCATCTCCTCACGATTGGACAGCTGTTAGTCAACACACAGTCGATCCTGAAGGGCTTGATTGGATGGCTGGTTAGCCAATGACAGGTAAGATCCCCAGAGGGGGACAACCTAAGATAGACACAGTCAATCCGGATGAGGTCGTCACCCATCCACGGGATAGTCTCATGTGGCCGACATATCAACCTAAGACAGGAGTCAAGGGCACAGCCTTGATTATCCGATGACAGGTAAGAATGTTGGTTGCACATGGACGTCCTAGAGCATCCCCTCTTTTAAAACAAAATGGGGGAAATGTGAGAGCCCTAATTGAGTAGATAGCTAATATGGCGGCTAGCTGATAGCCATAAAGGTGTTCAAGTATTTTAATCTGAATCTTTTTATGCCCGTGAACACTGCATGATGCACCTGTAAGCTCAAGCTGTTAGCACGTGTCCTTGTTAAGGCAAAAAGTATTTAACCGGGTGAGGGTGAGTTAGAGTGTGGTTGGAGTTGGAGTTGGAGAGGTTGTTGGAGCCAGAGAGAGAAGTTAGAAGAAAGAAGAATAAAAGAACTTTTTCATTTCCATTCTGCCTCTGAGTTTTCTCCCGCAGCATCGTTGCTGCAAGCGGCAATCGCTACAGGCAGCAACATGAGCCCCCATGTCCAACTTCTTGCTGCTTTGTCAACAGTTATTTCATCATTCATCATTATATCAATTTTCTTTTCCTTCCTTCCTCCCTCTATTCCTTCCTCCCTTCCTCCCTCCCTCCCTTCTTTCCTTCCTTTCTTCCTTCCTTCCTTTCTTCCTTCCTTCCTTCCCTCCTTCCTTCCTTCCTTTCTCCTTCCCTCCACCACTCTTTCTTCATTTATTTTGCCTTCATAGAGCTATTTTTTTTGCTGAAAGAGTTGTCATTCTTATGGGGACACGTTGAATATCAGATTCTCTGAAGAGCTCCTGTTTTCCATGATCTGTACCTTTGATATTTTTATCACTGTGATTTGGCAAACAGAAGTTTAGTGTCTTATTGTCTTATTATTCTATGTAGTTAGTGTTGCCTCTGTCTAGGATTCTCATGAAAATTTAAATTAAAATATGGGGGTAAAACTCAGCTATCAATATTTTCTAAAGCATCCTTGCTGATAAATATCTGAAGTCATATTTTTAAAACTAAAAAAAAAGTTGTTCTAAGGAGCTGGTTCACATATTTTAATATTTTAAAGAATCATCAGGTGGGCTTGATAAAATACTGATGGCTAAACTCAATTCTCCAAGATTTAATTGTGGGTAGCAGTCTAAATGTGTGGAACTCAACTATTTGCCCTGCTAACAAGTTAAGGGTGTTGCTGATATTGCTGACTGGGTGCTCTACTATAGTATGGTGGTTTCAAGGGAACTTTATCTGGTATTATTTCTTTGTTAGAGAGCATTGAAAAAGAAAGTATAAACACAGTAAAAGTGCATGATAGTATATAGTAAGTCATTTACAAAGGACTTTTATATCAAGTATACATTTTAACACTCAATTGCTTGAGTTATCTAATAATATTAGATCCAGTTCTTTTTCATAAGAGGAATTTGAAATGTATAGAAGCTAAGTGAATTCTCCAAAGTTACCTTGTAAATAAGCTCTGGACTATCTTAAATCCAGGTCTTTTCACACATATTTTTTTTCTTTCATTGAATACATTAAAACAAATGGTCTCATGTATATTATTTATCTATAGTAATCTCACAAGATAATAGAGACAAGTACTAAGTTTTCCATTGTGTACAGGAATAAATTGTTGCACAGAAAGATAACCATCCTGAGTAAACATTAACAGACTAAAGTCTTGGATTCAACTGTTGTGAGATTATAGGTTACTGTGTTTCAGTGGCATGCCAACACAGAAGGAAGTAGCAATGACTCAACCGTAGTACAAGCAATAAAGGGATGCATTATCTGTAAATAATTTTAAAACAACTTTCATCTGATTCTCCTTTGTTATCACTGGAAATTCTTTATAATTCCAGTGGGAAAATATTCTACCTTTCTAGACTCGAATTCTCATATTCCCTCCAAGTCTCATATCGCACTACTGTTTTTCATAAGAAATGTTATTATTTTAGACATCTTTTTCAGTGCTGTGACCAAAAATCCTGACTAAAACAATTTTAGAGGAAGAAAAGTTTATTTTGTACTCACATTTTAGAAGTTTCTTTCCGTAGATGGCCAATTCCATTATTTGGACTCCAGGTAAGGCAGAACATCATTGCAGAAATATGTGGCAGAGAAAAGCTGCTCTGGCCATGGTACCAGAAAGCAGACAGAGAGCAAGAGCTTGCCTCATCATAACAAAGATATAATCAAGACCATTCCCTCATCAATCCAGTTCCTCCAGCCACACCCTAACCTACCTACAGTTACCATGCAGTTTACCCTCTCAAAGGATTAATGCACTGATTAGGTTAAAACTCTTATAAACCAATCATTTCCCCTCTAAACGTTCTTGCATTGTCTCACATGTGAGCTTCTGAGGAGAACATCTCACATTCAAACCATATGGTTCAAGAAGAAGTGCTTGGGTTAGGAGAGACTTAATCAATTGTTGAATTAATCACCTGATGGGATTAATTGAGTGGTAACTAAAAGCAGGTGGTGTGTGGCTGAAGGGGTTGGGACATTAGGGGCGTGGCTTTTGGGTATATATTTTGTATTTGAAGAGTGGAGTCTATCTCTCTCTGCTTGCTGATGATCATGTCTTGATCTGCTTCCCTCTGCCACACTCTTCTGCCAGGATGTTCAGCTTCACTTTGAGCCTGGAGGAATAGAGCTTGCTGTCTATGGATTGAGATCTCTGAAACCATGAGTACCCAAATAAACTTTTCTTCCTCTTGTTTTGGCTGGGTATTTTAGTTACAGCAGCAAGAAAGCTGGCTAATGTAGCTGTCTATCAGGGGAATACATAAGAATATAGGAGTCTGTATTCCTGTAGTGGAGTTTGCCTGTAGTCCCGGATACTCAGGAGGCTGAGGCAGGAGGACAGCTTGAGCTCAGAAGTTGAAGCTGGACAAAATATCAAAACTCTGATGTCACCTAAACCTGAAAAAACAACAACAATAACAACAAAACCCAAAACATAAAAAGGCCTTACTTTGCATGATTTTGAAATGCACATCTCACACACTTTATGTAAATTAATATCAGTCTCAGCAGATGTTTTATTCAATGACACATGACAGCAAAGGGTGTAGTTATACTACCTTTTTGTGTCCCACTGATAAATCCATGTGGAATTTTATGAAAATGGATAATTAAAAGAGAAAAGTGACCAACAAAAATTAAATTGCAGCAGAGAAATAAGAAGTATCTATTCTGCGAGTATAATCCAAATGGAACACCATTGAAGTCATAGAAGAAATAGTTGATATGGAAATGTTTACACTGCTGCCATTCTAGGGATTTTTGTGTACTGTAAGAGAAACTGTGTAAGGATGAATGCATTAACAAAATGAAGAGAATAATAATAATGAAAGGAATAAAAATTTCCCAGAGAAGAGACCCTTCACACAAAATTCACATTAGAGAAACTGAGATATCTCTTAACATAGAAAGTATAAATAATCAAACTTTTAAATATTTTAAGCTACATTACATTAAGTAAATGTTTCTATTTCAAAATGTTCTATATATTTGTAACCAAGAGTTAGAGAGTTTTAAAGGCTTTGGCAAAACTTTTAAAGATGAGGGAAGAATTATAATTTTTCCAATTCATTATTGAGACAGTTTGACATGATTTGACCTATATGCTTTTTATGACATCTCACTATCATGGAAAGTGAGAACTTCCTAACACGAAATAATTTTTCCAAAGAAAATATCTATTCTTTGTGAAGGAAACTTATTGTATTCATGATGAACATTAATCTTTATTGTTAGGAAGAGGACAGAAAGGGTTTAATTTCTTATCAGAGTCATCCTATTTTCATTTTATGAGTAATGTTTTGGAGTCCTGACATAATTCCATTAGTGAAGATGTAAGTGCATCATTGCCATTTATTAGTGGGAACATTTTTTTTTAAATTAAATAATTGAAGACCACAAAAATGATAGAAAATGATAGAATAAAAATCTATTTTCCATATTATCATGGTGCCATATTTATTTCATACTTTAAAAAACAAAACAGTAAGAAAGATTGTAGTTCAAACTTCTATTTTTCTCCTTTCTATTCCAAAGGTAATCAATACCCTAAATTTGATATGGACCAAGATATGAGCAAGGATTATCCAACCACACAGAATGGAGTAACAATGAGGAATGATAGATATAAAGCTTTTCACAGTTAAGAAATTCTCAGTATAGGGTAGAAATTGATACTACTCTTCTTGTTTGATATCCACTAAGGAGCATTTAGAATGGAGAGATAGCTATAAGATTTCCTTAAGTTAGATAGATCTTTTCTTATGCTACCCAGAGCTTTTCCACTGAACAAGTGGATTGATTTCTCACGCTCATCTTATTTTCCAGTTTTAGAAGCTGCTGTGAATAAGTGGCTCAATGCAGTCTCAGAAACAGTCTTGCCCTGGAGTTGACAGTAGCCTTAAAGCAAATAATAATATAAAGTGAAGTTCTTGGGTGGGAATCCTGCATTAAAGAGAGAATAATTCTGTATAATCATTGGAGGTTGGAACACTTGTCAGCTTAAATACATGTCAGGATACTTACCATCTGCAGCAACATCCCTCCTGCCTTCGAAGTTGTGAAAGAGGGTTTGCCGAGTGCATTTGTTTGGCATCAAGTGCCATTTGTTCTCTTCTTCTCACAACCCTAGAGTCTCTGTCTCTTTTAAATGAAAGTGAAAGGGGCATCCCAAGACATTTCTGGCATTGGAAGATTCATTTCAGTATCAACACATCTAGAGGAAGATTTTTAAAAATTTCTTTTCTGCAAGCTGATGTACTTGGTTTCCTCCTGCAGACCTCACTGGCAGTCTGGGACTATTCCAACTAATCAATAAATAAAGCCCAGTTAAGCCACATTTATTTCTAGAAGCAAATAGCAATCAGTGCATTACTGCAGGAGCTCAGGCCCTGTCCGTCCATGGAATCAGTACACAATAAAGCTTGGGAGGTTGAGACATCTGTCTGAAGAAAAACTGCTGCCTTGAAGGCAGGAAAATGGGCCAGATCACTTAGATTTATACATATATCACCCTGCTTAATTACCTGGAGAATAAGCTCCACTCTGCATTTCATTTAAAATGCCTGGTACCTACTTCTTTGATTTATCATCTTTTACCAAGACTCTGTTGTTCTTGTTTATTTTTAAATGACTTAAAATATTTTATAATTACCTACCATCCTATTTCAGGTGCTTTTATTTATTTTATCCCATTTAATTTATACCTATACTGAATAAAAAGAGCACAAGTTTTCAGTGGTGACAAGTTCTGAGATTACTACTCAATTTCCAGTTTATTAAAGTGGTTGTTTACTTGTTTTATCATTTCACCTATATTGTAAGTACCTTGAAGTCACATAGTAGGTCTCATTCAACTTCTAACATTAGAAATTTGCTTATTAGTACTTAGTAAATATTTCTTGATTGGTCTGAAGAATTAAGAATAATTTAAAGATTCTTAGAAGTAGCTATCTAATTGTCATACACTTTTCCCTGTGAATGTAATGTTACCAGATTTTAATTTTGATTTAATGAAATCAAGGGATAGAATAATTGAATGACTATATGCAAGCTTTTTCACTTCTTTGGGCATTACTTTCTTCATGAAAGAGGATGAAAAAGTTAATTTGTGTGAGTCCTTTCCAGTTCTAAGCTCTGGTGTAATTTCCTCTGGAAAGTGTTGCAACAAATATTGCTTTATTCATAATGCCACCCCTAAAATCCTCTGTTGTGATGGTTCCATGGGACATATCACTACAGGATCAAACGTAGAGATAAAAGTGTTATAATAGGACTGAAAAAGGGATAATTATATTTTCTTTCTGTGAAATCCCAGAATCATTTGGCCTCACCTAAGCATCACCAGGAAGTATAGTAACAGTCACCTAAGACTTCTTATGCAACAATTTTATTAGCAGAGTGTACAGAGCAGAATCAGGATTAAAAAAAAAAAGAAGGACCCGTCTTAGAAGTTGTCATTTAATAAGTGATAAAAAAAAAAAAATTCTTTAATTTGAACCTTTCATCATGGATTGCACATCGTATGAGGGCAAGAATAAATATGGGTTGTTCACTACACCATAGTTTCTGTTCACTACAGCATATTTAATGCACTGTGTGTGTGTGTGTGTGTGTGTGTGTGTGTGTGTGAGAGAGAGAGAGAGAGAGAGAGAGAGATTTGAATAAATACTAAAACTCTGGTGTCAGTGTTTATTTACAATTTTGGGGAGGAAGATATTTTTAGATTCTTTCAAATCCTTTGTGAAATCTTTGTTGCTCTACCACTAAGCAACATCCCTAACCCAATTTTACTTTATAATTTAAAACAGTCTCACTAAGTCGCCCAGCCTCCCAAGTACTTGGGATTATAGGTTCCCAACAGATTCTTTCTTATCTTTTAAGTTGTACTTACACATGCTGCTGCTGAGTATTATCACAAACATATGATTTCAGATCCTAATGTTGTGTGTCCACAAGTCAATGTGTAGCATCTGTAGAATTGTAAAACATTGTTCCAAATTTCTGTGGAGAATGATTGCTTATTTCTTTAAGGTACCCTCAGGGCCTTTCTAATAGTGACTTTTGTATATATTATTTAGATATTTGTTTAAGTCAAAGCATAAAACATTTTTTAAAATCCATTTAGACTTTCTTTCCACTTGAAGAAAAACAGATAAAAATGTAATATGTAAGCATGTTTCTTTTACTACATCACAGAAAAATGGCAGTGAAGTGATAACATGGGACATGTTTTCATAAAGTATTGCTTTGACTTCAGTGTGAAGAATTTGGCAAAGGGGCAAACAAATGAAGGTCAGATAGGAGCTCCAATAAGACACATAGATAATGCCGTGGCGTGTGGGCACATAGCAACTCACAACAGTGGAGTGGGAAGAAGCAGGTACATCTGAGACATGTTGGGTTCAGAATTCTTTGCACTTTGTGTTTGGTAGGATGTGAAATAAGGTTTAAAAGATGGCTCAATGTAAATGGCTTGAGATTTTTAAGGGCTGGTAAAGTTTATTTAGGTAGACTGATGAATTATTTATTAATTTAAGATTTTTTAGATTAGATATTCAAATTCCTTAGTATTTGGTTTTTGTCTATTTTTTAGGACAAAATCAAAAAGATGTACATAGGCTTTTTTTCTTTTGTTGTTATTATTTGGGGAACAATAGTTCATTGTCTTTTAATTTGTTATTTATTATAAATACTATAGATTTGCTTTTCAGTAAATTTTCTCGACTGGCTAAAAATCAGGGTTGAGTTTTTTGTTTTGTTTTTTTTCTTATCACTCTTTGCCTAAGAAAAATATGTTCTGGGTTTTTCTTGATGTACTATTCTTTTTAAATCATTTATTATGAGAATCTGTCATTTAACAAAAGCATTATTGTGACTATTTTTGGTTTTAGTGATATATTTAATTTTAGATGAGTTATAGATTTATGCTTTTTTACTTTTTTCTATAACTTTCTACAATGGGCATGTATTGGTTTTTCTATTGATTTCTAAATATATCAATACTTATTTTAAAGTTTTTCCAAAATATTGTTGAATCTATACATTCTGATCATCAAAAGGAAAAATAAAATGTACCTTTTCATTTCTCTTCAAAGGTGACAAATTAAAATACTCCACCAGTGGTTTTAAAGAAGCTTGATAACAGGATCACTTGCAAAGCCTTGAAAAATTCCAATGGCCAGCTTATCAATTAAATCAGAGACTTGAAGGTAGAAACCAGGCATGCACATTAAAACAGCAACAAAAACTCAAGTGATTCCAGTGTTCTGCTGAAGTTGAAATCCAGCGCTCCACTCCTCTCTTTTAATGCCCTCCTTCAAATCCTGTCTAAGCCTTTTTTTCCAGCTGTATTCTAGAACAAGATACTCCAAAACTGAGTATTTTAATGCCCTAACAATTTTATTCTCTTTTAGGATGCTGTGGGTTATAAAGTTCGGCTGGAATCTATGGAGAGACCATTTCATTACATGTGACATTACAGAGACGACTTGGGGTTATTCTGCCACTATTGGTGGAGGATCAAGATATCTTTATTCACACATGAAACATCTTGGTGGGTGTGACTGGAAGGCTGGAATCAATACGGTTACATAACAGGGTACCTCATCATGTCCTCCATTAGAGTTGACTTTTATTTGTGTTTGGATTTATAGAATTACAGAATATTCTTAACCAGAGAAATTCAAGCATTTTGCATTTAACAATACAAAAAAGTGTTTTATTTATTTTTTATAGAATACTTCATTGAAACAATAACTCCTACTTTTATACTCAGATATTTTTGTTTTTAATTTTCTAGTTATGAAACTTTTTTAAAGTATGTTTTCAATATTGCTTCTGTACTAACTGCTCAGATTTCTTTCTCATGACATATATTATTTTTAAGTAGTACTTTAACTAAAATATTACAAACATAGGATGCCATAAATATAAAATGCATTACAACTCAATTTTCACAATGTGAATTATCAAAAGGACATATACATCCATACAAATACATGAGAAAAAGGTTCATACAACCTTGTGTTTTTGTAATATCCCCAAACTGGAAATTATTGAAAGATCTCTCAGCACATGAAAGTATAACTGATTGTACTGCATCTTTATATACTATCATATGAACATAGCATGAATCTAAAATGTACTAGTATACAATGTACTAGGATGCAACATACCATTTTGTGATAAAAACAACAAACTATTGTAATGTAAAAACATGGATGTGTCTTAAAACAACCATAGTTAATAAGTCAGACAAAAATGTGTGTATACTAAATGATTATATTTAGAAATTCAATTTCATTTCTATAGAGACAGAAGTTGATCAGATGCTCATGTGGAAAATGGAGGGGAAGGGTAGAAGAGAGAAATATGTTCACCAACTTAACAGTAGTACTATTTTCATTGTTCTATATGTATGTCAAAATGAATTAAATTGAACAATTTACATATTCACATTTACTACAAGTTAGTTACATTCCAAGAATGTGGCTTTGTTTTGATATGTACAGACTTGTATAATGTGCATGCAGATGAAGATACAGAATGTTTTCTACACCGGAGAAGCCCGCATGATGCCTCCTCCTAGGGACTGTCTTCCCCTATATTAACATTAAAATATTAAAATTAATAGACCCTCAGGGACCTGTGCAAGAAAATTCCTGCTTTAAAACAAATGAGTAATGAGTGTCATCAAAGAAAAGACGAAAGATGTGGGGCCAGAAAAAATATTTCAATAATGGCCTGAAGAAATCTCCAAACTTGGTGGAAACCATATTTAAGTTTACAGTTCAAGAAACTCCTAAATCACTAAATATAATAAATGTAAAGAAAACAATGCCCAGATACATTATCATAAAACTACTGAAACTCAAAGAAGAAATATGGAAAGCATCTCTAGCAAAACAATTTCTATACGGATTCTAGATGCCAGAGATCAGTGGAACATGTCTTTAAAATGCTGAGAAAAATTTCTGTCAGTCTGAAATTGTAAACAAGAGGAGATATTCTTCAGGCATCGAGTCAAAATCAGGATATTTTTTGGTTAAAGGAAAATCAAATAATTTGTTGGTACCAGTTCTGTTCTGGAAGAAATGCTGAAGGAATATGTTCAGGTGGAAGGACAGTAAGGACAGAGGAAACCCAGATCTTTTCCAGTTAAGGAAGAACAAAAGAAATGGTAATGGGCTGGGTTAGTACATAAAACTATTTCTTTCTCATATTCCAAAGAGACCTGACTAAGCAAAGTGATAATACTTTTCTGGCACCGTTGTCCATGAACGTAGACATGATACATACGACAGCTGTGACATAAAGACCAGTGGGAGATGTAAAAGGACACATTTGTTTGCAAAATAGTACAATATTAACTCTAAATAGTCTGTGGAAACTATATCAACAATTATATTAGGTAAATATAAATTAAAAACAAAAATAAAAGAGATTGAGAAGATGGATTAAAAATCACCTGCTTTAAATATAAAAAAAAAAAGAATACTTTGAAATTTAAAGAAGACTATTAGTTTGTTAGGACTGCCAAAATAAAGTACCACAAACTGGTGGCTTGAACAATAGAATTTTATTGTCCTGCTCTTCCTGAGCCTGAAAGTTTGAAATTCAAGTGTTGGCAGGGTTAATGCCTAAAGACTTTGGGGGAAGGGTCTGTTACAGGTCACTCCTTGGCTTGACATTCATTTTTCATTCTCCCTGTATGTGTCCTGTGTTCAAGTTTCCCTCTTTGTAAGGACACCAGTCATTTTGGATCAGTGGCCTGCACTATTCCTGTATGGCTTTTCTTAAATGCAACTGCATGATCCCATTTCTAAGTAAGGTCACATTTTAAAAATTCCATCTCTTTCTTCAGATTTTCAACTAATATATTCTAAATTGTATTACACAATTAGAGAACCATAGATCTGCATTACATTGTAATTGTCTTCTTAAGATTGCCCCCACAAAATTATATTTAAGAACATTGCCATTTGCCTGTTTGAAAGAGATGATAAGAAACAGCATTATAGAGCACGTCACCATGTTTATGTTTATTGTAAGGCATTGGAGTATTGTTCATTATTTTATCCAGTGACTTTATGTGGACAAGGAGGAGAATTTTCTCCTAGCACTCAGTAATAGGATTAATTGTGAAATTTGGAAACAAATGGTTTGCTTTTATCTTATGAACACTGTGCACCTTAGATATTGGATTTTTTGCCTCTTCAACACAATTTACTAGGAAGTAAATTCAGAGCCACATTTGATGCATATTGAAACAAGTCAAAATCCTTACATTTCTGCATTTAAAATTTTTAAAATATGTTTGCATTTTAAGCCATTCAAGTGATATATAAAAACAATAAAATTTAAGTTGGAAGTACCTGAGTCATTCAGAATAAATCATTTAAAGTTTGCACTATGTTTCAGTTTCTATTTTTTGGTATTTCTGCTGAAGGATATAGAAAAAAAAAAGAATCCACCAGTTATCCCTCCTTACTATTGTAAAACAATAATATTATTTTTATTAAATGTGGTCATTTTAACAAACTCCAAGATAGATATTGCATGGATTAGGTTCAAATATTTTTAAAAAGACAAGAGATTCAGTAATATTACTGAACACTTACAATGTTCAAATATTCATTATAAGCATTTTTGTCATATTAACCTTTCATAACAAGTAGGAGTGCTGGGGCGTTTATCTCAGCAGTCGAGCGCTTTCCTAGCATGTGTCAAGCTCTAGGTTTGAGTCCCAGAATCACAAACAAACAAAAACAAAGCAAATAACAAAAAGATCAAGGTCTTCCTAGTACTGAGAGGCTTCTAGAAAAATACACAAAGCTGGTTAAGAGGCACAGCCAAATTTCAACTCCAAGGACCATGACTTTAGGGCCCATGCTGCCAGACACTGCATGGAACTACCTTAAACCCTTGCTTTGCATAGCTTTCGTTTAGGAATTTCTGGAATAATAAAATATACTTAGAATATATTTTGACTTACTCAACCTCTCCTTACAGAATAATTTCCTTTTGCTTTTCTATTACTATTTATTTAAGGTATTGTTTCAAATTTATGAATAAATATTCTATTGCCTGATTACACCACAGCTTGTCAATTTATGTATCTGTTAGAGTTCAATCAGAGAAGCAGAACTGCTGAATGGTCTAGACTAAGAGGCTGATGATTCGGGTTTATATGAATGTGTAAGCTAGGGTGAGGGTGACCTAGTTATTCAGGCTGTTGCCTTCATATCTAGTAGTAAGTCTAAGTCACTGTAGATCAGTCAACTTGTGGTTTGAAATCAAAACATCCCAGGGCAAGGACAAAGACAGACTGTACCCTGTGCCTGTCTTTCACGGTCTCCAATCTCAAAGCTGTAAGTCAACTGAAGTGAAAAGCTGACAAACTTTGTCAAGGGGCTGCACATGAATTTGACTCAGGACTCAAGTTCAAGGAGAGGATCTGACAGGATCTGGAGGGACTGCATGTCTAAGTGGTGACCTACATGAGACAGAGGTAGAATGATGTGGCCCCTCTCTATGTGTCTGGCATCCTTCAACAACTGTCAGATCTGCAACAAGAAGCTGGATCTTTGTACTTTTGCCATGATTTTGTCTCCCACTTCTTCCCACATGGAGCAAACTCAAAACTCCACTAAGTGTGACTCCTGAAAAACTAAGAAGACTAATGGCAAATCTATTTGGGGGCCTTCCAACAACTTTCAGGTGACATGTTATTTAGTAACACAATATGATTTGGGATAAATTATCTTACAGAATTTAATCGAGAAGAATGCTTTCTATTACTGATTTAATTTGGCTTGGGACTATCAGAATGATTTAATTTCTTATACACAAGTTTGACTACTATATAGTGTTTTTAGTACAATAGCTTGCAACAAGAGCTTTTCTTTTAAAGAAACTCCTGTTACTTGTTAATAAGATAGCTATTCTGAAATAAGACTATTCCAAGCCACTGTTGAAGATTACCTTCTCCATCTTTATCAGATCATATATCTACTTACTTCTTATTTCCATCCTCAGGCCACATAGGAAGAAATAGCTTAGACTTTGAGTCATGCAAACCCTAGTTTTACAACTTAAGGAATAGACAACTTTTAAAACCAAATCATTCATCTGTAAAATGGAGAGCCTAATTGTACTTGGTTGACAGGATTGCAATAAATAATTGAAATAACTCAGAACAGTGTGTGACATATACTAATAGATCAAAAGAATGTCTCTTATTCAAGAACTTTAGGCAGAATTAGAGACATATTGGACCAACATGTGCTGTTGAGAGTTTGGTTCTTTATCTTCTATAATGGAATGTTTAATATAGAAGCAAATAATAATATTGGCCTTTTTTTGTAATATTGACTTTTCCTAGGTCTTCAAAGTTCTAAATCCTGTATGGTACCTGATAAAGATTATGATGCTCATATTCTGGAAAACTAATATGCATAATCAAACACTCATGATAAATTATTCATGTGGGTTAATATATTGTAAACTTTAATAAACATACGAAACTATCTACTTCTGTAGATGAGTTATTTTAAATAACAACACTGTACATATTTGAGCAGGGAATTTTACTGAGATAGTTGATGAGGAAACAATATTTACTTTCATATTTTCTAGATAAATAGAAATTAAAAATATCACTGTAACAGAGACTGGTTTTAATTTCCTTGCTTCCTAATAGCTGTACCTGGTAATTCCTAAAGAAAATGTTTTAATACAACATATAAAATTGTTTTAAAGTCAAGTGGCACAGGTGTTCATTATAAGCAGTATTTCTTTCAAAACAATCACTCTAAGAGGTATTTTTTCAGTGAGCTCATTCTTGTTTCACTTTGTATTCACTTGAAGAATATTCTGGCAAGGGTGAAATACGTGGAGGGCCCTTGAGTCTCATGAATTACCATAGTGAATCAACAGAAAGTTCTTTTTTTGGCCAGGTGTTTCCACAATTGTGAGCTGTGGGGGTGGGGTGCCTATTATGTTCAATGGCCTTCATCATTTTTCCCATTATAATGAAGCAAAGCCAAGGTAGCATAGGGTTCTCAATAGCAAGTGAACTTTACCAAAAGACAACTTACACTTCATTTGTAGTATATAAAAACTAAGCCTTGATTTGGGGCTTGTTGTTCTGCAATGTATCAAAAATAATACTTCCAATTTCCAAATAATTGGTGAACACTGAATTTTGGTATATTTTATGTGACAAATACAGTTATTTATAAATCATAACGAGGGTAAAAGTACAAAGAGTTGACAACTCTTCAAACTGCTTTTACCAATCTTTTATAAAGTTCACAAGACTCCTGTGAATTAAGCCAGTGCCTTAATTTACAGAAGAAATTTGTCTACAAAAAATATTCCCTGAAGTCACTCAGCAAAAAATTGTAAAGCCTTGGGGATTAAAACTGGACCACTTATTTTTGCTCCTTCAAATACCACATAAATTCTGGCCACATATTGCTAGAGGACATTTCTTTCTTTTTTAATTTTTTTATTGACATATAAAATATTCAGGCTGTGCAGGTTCTTTGGATGTTATTGGTGTTTCTTAAAACAGTAGCACAATTTAGAATGCCAAACACAGTGGAATGAGATAAAAGCAACAGAAATTATGTTTTTACAAATGTTTGACACTGACTTTTACAAAGTGAAGCAAGAATGAGCTCACTTAAAAAAAAATCTCTTACAAATACCTTTATAACTCCCTGTGTGTGGTTTCAAGGAACTGCAAGTTAGTTTTATTTTATTTTATTTTTTTTTTAAATCAAATTTTCTAAACAAAACACTTAAATGCTTCTAGAAATCATTAAAACATGTTTTTAAAAAATAGTAAAATCCAGGCTGGGGTTGTAGCTCAGTGGTGGATTGCTTACCTAGCACATTTGAGGCACTGGGTTCGATCCTCAGCACCACATAAAAATAAATGAATAAAATAAGGCCATTGTATCCATCTACAACTAAAAATATAAAGAAAAAAAATAGTAAAATCATTTGAAACACAAATACCCAGATTTTGCATTTTAAATTAAATACACATGGTTTAGCAAATGTATCTCACCTGGTTTATTAAGAGCACTACACTTGTCTAGATATTGGGGCTTTAGGGAATATCCCAATGTAAGCCTAATAACTACAATTGGCACCTGGAATCACAATCAATGGATCTATACTCCCTGTCAGAGATGTGACAAAGTGAAATTTTTTTTTTTCTAGAAAAAACACCAGAAATTAAAATGTGAAAAGTAACATTGCCCATCCATCCTTAAGAACCTTAAAGACAAGGACACTTTCCTTGGAAACTCAGAAAACCTAAGGTCTTTTCTTATATTCTTTTGACTCATTCTTATTTTCTCCATGGCCTATATGATCAGAAATGCAATAATGAAGTATTGGTGTTAATTTCATGAATTGTATTTCACTATTAACTTTCATTGAAAAAAATCACAAGAGTAGTCTGCTAACTTCACTATTGTGCTTGAAGTGCTCAGCACAATGTCTTAACTACAGTGAAAACAAAAATAAATGTCTGATGAAGAGTAAAATAGTTAAAAATGAATACTACTATATCTTATTTGTAAAAAAAAAAAAAAGGGGGGGTGCTTTATATTTTAAGAAAACTATATACCTGCATTTTTACAGAGTCTGCCAGGGTTTTTTAAGTTTACAGGTGATTTCATTTTGTTTTTTGTTCTTAACTATATTTGCCAATATTCTTATGATTTACATTGTTTTTTGTCTGTACTGCTATAACAAATACCATATACCAGGTAACTTGTAAGAGACAGAAATTTATTTCTCACAGTTTTACAAGCTGACAAGTTCAAAGTCTAGGTGCAGGAAGTAAGCCTTCTTCCTGTGTCCTCACATAGCAGAAGGGGCCAGTGCCATGTGTTTTCTTGGAGGAAGGTGGAAGGGCCAAAAGGGTTTGAATACTGTGTCCTCATATGGTGAAAGGCAAAGGGATAAACCCACTGCCGCAAGCCCTTTTGCAAGAGCCCCAATCTCATTCATGAGTTCTCTGACTTCATGATATAGTCATCTGGTAAAGGCCATGCTGCTGAATATTATCAAATTGGCCATTAAGCTCTAATGTATAACTTATGGGAGGTACATTCAGACTATGGCACATATGTAACATTTTTATTAAGAAGAAATAATTCTAAAATACATTTCTATATTTTGAAAGTATCATCATAAATAAAAGGGTCAAAGAAATTTAGTCAATGAGTGAAACAATTAGTTGGCTAATGAGAACAATAAATTAGATCCTCATGTTAGATAGTACATGAAAATAAATTGCTCTTTCAATATAAATTTAAATGTAGAGAAATAAATGAAGCCATCAGTTGAAGGCCCAAGTGAAAGAACTTTAGAGGTTAGGGGACATTGAAATCATAAACCAATTTTATGAAAACCCTAAGAAAATGTTGGTAGATTTGGGCTCATTAGAAATGAAAGCACCCATATGTTAAGAAACATCGTAAAATCAGTTGAAGGAACATTCCAGAATTTTTTATATTTAAATAATTATTATAAAATATAAGGAGCCGGGTGCAGTGGCACACGCCTGTAATCCCAGCACTTTGGGAGGCTGAGGCAGGAGGATCACGAGTTCAAAGCCAGCCTCAGCAACGGTGAGGCACTTAGCAACTCAGTGAGACCTTGTCTCTGAATAAAATACAAAAAAGGTCTGGGTCGAGTGCCCCTGAGTTCAATCCCTGGTACCACAAAAAAAAAAAAAAAAAAAAAAAAAAAAAGGAAAACAAATCTCCACTAGTTGCACATTATAATATCAGTGTGATGTCATTCTATATTATTAAACTAGCATAGATTTTAAAAATATACTTAATTCTATCAAGATTGTAGTGAGACAGGAACTACTATTTGTATCAAAAATTAGATCAACTTTTCTGGAAAGTAATTTAATGTGTGCTAGAAGACCTAATTTAACAATTATTGTAACAATTTGTTCCAAGGAAATAATAAAAATACAGATAAATATATGCATGCAAAGAGTATCATTGTAGATTTATGCATAATAGTGAACAATTGGACAACTTAAATGATCAATCATAGAGTAATGCTTAAGGAATTCATTGTGTGCATCCTAATTATCATTACATAGGTATAAAATGTTTTCAAATAATGTTGCAAAAACTCTGTAATAGACTAAAGTTGAAAAGTAAACTTAAAAATCATTCATACTGAATGGCCCACATTGTGTTAAAACATATAATATATATAAATAGAATTGACAAATACACCAAGGGTAATGGTCTGTTGGTTGTGGGTATTTCTCTTAGGGCTGAGGCAGGCATCATCACTAACACTGTGCTCTGACAGCCTGAGCGCACTGGACTGAGCACCTTGAGTGCATCATCTACATTATTCTCATTTGAATACTAAAAAGGAGGTGCTATGATACTCTCCAGGTTATAGATGGGATTTAAAAATCTTAATTGACTTAGCCAAGGTTACACAGCTAATATAGAGTAAAATATGGATTCTAAATATTTCCAGAAAGAACAATATTGCAACATCTCACTTGTATGTCAAATTAAAAAAAAAAAAATCAAACACATAGAAACAGAATAGAATAATAGTTACCAATGATGGGAAAAGGGAAGGAAATGGGAAGATGTAGGTCAAAATTGTAGTTCTATAGGATAAATAAATATTAAGATAAAAAGTATAGAGGGAAGATTAGAGATATTAGTATTAAATTTTATTTTGCAAAATTGATCAGCATAGAGTTTAGGTGCTCTTAACATACATATACCTACACACACGAACACACAAGATGGACTATGGAAGGTGATGGATATGTTAAATTGCTAACTTTCGGTAATCCTTTCACTAAACAAATGTGCATCAAACCTCAGGTTTTACACATCACATTAAATCAACACATTAAAAATTAGGTCGTTTCAATGTGCATTTTTAACAAAAAATGAGTGATTTGCCACTAAACAAGTAGTAAACTTTTAATCATTATGTAAGTTTGTTCCTTAACAAGTACTTTAAAACAAATGCATAATAAATAATATTAGTAAAACATGGTCAATATTATGAAAAAATATCAAATTAAAATCTGATAATACACTTTACAATATTTGCAAATACATGATACATTTAAAAATTTTTTTAATAAGATGGTTGAATTAATAGAATTTTATATCTATCCCAATTAGGTAAGACTTTTTTTTTTATATTTTAAGACTGAAGATGAACAAATTAACCATTGACACAATAAAACTTATGTATCTCTGATTACATATACAAATTAATTTATACATGTAAAATAATTCAGAAGAAAAGTAAGATAATTATATATACTTCATTTCATAAATGTAACAAGCATATGTTTGAGTTCTAAAATTTGTGAGGGTTAGATTTGGATCAAAGGTGTAAAAAAAAACCCAATCTACAAATGATAAAAAAAAAATCAATCGTTCATTTATTCAATCATTCAAAAAAGAAGATGGTTAGTATAAAGAGTTTTCAACACTAAAAAAAAGTTTTTTGGAATGTCTGACACACTAATAGATTAGCAAAATTCTAATGAATGTAATTAGGAGATATTATGTTATTCCTATTATATAAGGAAAGATTTTTAATTAATAGAAACAACATGGACAGGGGTGTTGGAGGCAGGTAAATTTCTACTCTAATGGTGGCATTGTAAATTGGTGCAGTGCTTGGAATAAGCAGGTTGACAAGTCATGACACAAGTAATAAAAATCATGGTCTTCTTTTACCTGGTAATACTATTTTTAAAGAGCCTATCTCCTGGCAATAATGAAAGACGACAGGAAAGCTTGTTTGTGCAAAAATGCTTATTGCTGCATTATATATTGTAACTTAAACCTAAAAAATGTCCGAATCACCAATTCTGAGAAAATAGTTGGGTAGAAAATTCTATGTTAAGTTGAGGAAATATCATATTGCCATCAGAATGACAAAAGTAAAAACTATGCACAAATCAAGTATAAATGATATAATTGAAGAAAACACTGACTATAATCATGAAAGTTAAGTCACATGATAATAATAGGCACAGTATGTACCATACACTTTTTATATAGAGATAGAAGCATGAATTTTCATAGATTTTTTTCAGATATGATTGTACATAGAAACTATAATCCAGTAGAAGTTGATATAACAGATTGATTAGAATACAAATTTGAAATCCAGCAGACTTTTGTGCAAATGCAAACAATCTTTATATTAATTTGTTTGCAGGGCAATTAATTACCTCCTCATTAACATGATGAATTAAAAGGGTATTGGGCACTTTGATCACTCCCATAAGAATTAATGGTGAATTCACCAATGAAAGAAAGTTTGATGATTTTTTCAAAATTTAAATTAAAATATTTGTGACTTAAGTAGCAATAAGCTGATGATCAATTTTTATTTTATTTTTATAAAATGATAGATGGACTACAATGAATTCTGTAAAAGGAGTTAAAGTGGTAGAATTAATTATGATTGAAAATGAGCACATCAAGAGTAAGTAAGAGATGGGAAGACAATATTCAGCTTCCTAGAAAATCATTTTCACTCCCATTACTCTAAACAAACAGAACTCTGTGGAAAATATGTTTGATAACCAAAAGTCAAATACTTTAAATATACTGTTAAATTTCTTAAATTTTTTCCTGCTTTACTCACTCAACTTGATTTTTCCATTCTCATATTCACTAATACCAGCAGCAGCTGAAAAACAGATGACATGGAACATTAATAGTTTCAACATAATTATTAGGTTTTACATTAGCTTGTTTGTTTCCATGCAAGATGATGAACTCTGATATCCAGGAATGTGCAACTTAAGCAAATAGCACAGTGGCTCATGTAACAGCTCACTAAATGGATGTTGAGCCATCTGAGACTACTGAATGTCACATAGGTATTTATTTGTTTCGTTAATCATTCTCCAAGAAAGGCACATCTCTGTTTTTCACTGTTAGCAAAACTTTTCTTCAACTCATTTAAATGAACATAGATGGCTATCATTTGAACAGAACCTTATGAGAAAGGAGTCATTTTCATGTGATAATAGACTTAAACTTTCAAAAGTAGCTTCCCAAAATAAGGAGGCAGAAATACTTCATGTAGACAGAATAATACAGGTTCTACTATAAGCAAAGCCTAGTGCTACGCCTGACTGATCTATTTAGACTTGCAGAAATCAATACATTTATTTATTTCATGATTCTTCTTGTTTGCCTCAAATTCAAAGAAAGTACATGAGAAACAAGCCTAACTTCTATGTTATCTATCATATTGAAATAAAAAACTGAATGTAGAAATTACTATCATAATATGTATAAATAAAATAAATCCTAAATTGAAATACTCTTTATTTAGTATTTTCAGTGTTTTTAATTGCAATTAGATGAACAAATTGTTCCAATCTCCTTATTATACAGTCTGATTTTTATTCTTCCCCAATTACATGCACCCAACACAACACCCACCAAACAGCTCATGCAGATTACATTTATTATTTTTATTCTTTTCATGTAGCTATGACATTTATTTATACTAAATAAAAATATAATAAAAAAAACCAAAATATTTTCATAAGTATCTGTAGTCATATGTATAAAGAGAAGATTTTGGAGACTAACACACCCCCCCCCCCCCCCCCCCCAGTATTAGGGTATTATGTATCTTTTTTTTTTTTTTTTTTTTTTTGGTACCGAGGATTGAACTCAGGGGCACTTGACCACTGGGCCACATCCCCAGCCCTTTTTTGTATTTTATTAGAAGCAGGGTCTCACTGAGTTACTAAGTGCCTCGCCATTGCTGAGGCTGGCTTTGAACTCGCGATCCTCCTGCCTCAGCCTCCCAAAGTGCTGGGATTACAGGCGTGCACCATGGCGCCCGGCTGGGTATTATGTATCTTTATGTGTAATATGTTATATAAATTGTTGCCTCTCACAAACAAAATACCATGAAGTTCTTTCTGAGAAGACTATGCTCTCAAAAATACAAAGGATATATTTCCCAGCTACCATAGTTCCTATAGAAACTACACATGAATGATGCTATTAAATGGTATTTTCTTGTATTTTGCTTCCAATATGGCACATTATCATTCTCTGTAAAGAACCACTTGCTCTAAACATGATCCAAACTTTTAATGAGTGATCAAAACTCCTTTGTGAGTTAAAGAATAAAGAGAAATGGTCTGGAAGATCATCAGCAAATAGTTTTATATTATTTCCAGTAATTTATTTTTGTAGTTACAAGTATAAGTTGACTAGAAGTAAAACTCTTTTCATCTCTCTCTTTCTCTCTCTCTGTACACACACACAGACACCCACACACACACGTTTTAATTATTAAGTAAAAAACTTACTACCTATCTTTTCCCCCCCTATGGCTCTATGTATGAGGTAAATGCTAAATGGCAAATGAATTGTGAAATGATGCTATCAACGAAAACACAGAGTGGTTTGAAAGAAATGAAGTATTGAGAGAGAATGCAATAGGATTGATTGCACCTTCATTATGAGTAGAAATCATATAGCATTAAGGTAATAGCAGGAAGATCAGTAGAGTAGAGGGAAAGGAATGGGGAGGGAGGAGTACTGGGGACTAATTTAGAGGAAATTATATTCCACAATTTCATAATTATGTCAGAATGAATCCTAATGTTCTGTTTAACTAAAGAGAATCAATTTAATTTTTTTGAGGCTATTGTGATTGGGGTAGTTTCCCTAATTTCTCTTCCAATAGATTCATAAGTAATGTATAAAAATGCATTTGATTTATGGGTATTGATTTAATATTCTGCAACTTTGCTGAATTCATTTATTAGTTCTAGAAATTTTATGGTGGAATTTTTTGGATCTTCTAAATATAGAATCATATCATTGGCAAATAGTGATTTCCCCTGTTCGAATCCTTTTAATTTCCACATTCACAATAGACTCAAAAAAAATTAAAAACCTGGGAATCAACTTAATAAAATAGGCAAAAGACTTCTACAATGAAAACCACAGAACACTAAAGAAAGAAATTGAAGAAGACCATAGAAAATGGAAAGATCTCCTATGTTCTTGGATAGGCACAATGAATATTGTCAAAATGGCCATACTACTAGAAATGTTATACAGATTTAATGCAATTCCTATTAAAATCCCAATAACATTCTTCGTAAAAATAGAAAAAGAAATCATGAAATTCATTTGGAAAAATAAGAGTCCCAGAACAGCCAAAGCAAACCTTAGCAAGAAAAGTGAAGCAGGAGGCATCACAATACCATATAGACCTTAAACTATACTACAGAGCTATAGTTACAAAAACAGCATGATATTGGCACCAAAATAGACACGTAGAACAATGGTACAGAATAGAGGACACAGAGACAAATCTGCACAAATATGGGTATTTCATGTTAGACAAAGGGGCCAAAAGCATACCTTAGAGAAAAGACAGCCTCTTCAACAAATGGTGCTGGGAAAACTGGAAATCCATATGTAGCAAAATGAAATTAAACCCCTATCTCTCACCCTGTACAAAACTCAGTTCAAAGTGAATAAGCCTTAGGTACTAGAACAGAGACCCTGTGCCTAATGGAAGAAAATGTAGGTCCAAACCTTCATCATGTCAGCTTAGGACTTGACTTCCTTAACAAGACCCCTAAAGTGCAAGAAGTAAAATCAAGAATCAATAAATGGGATGAATTCTAACTAAAAAGCTTCTTTTCAGCAGAAGAAACAATCAAGAACATGAAGAGAGAGTCTACAGAATGGGAGAAAAGCTTTACATGTAGTACACGTAACTTGGAGCACTTTATATATCCAGGATATATAAATAACTCAAAAAATGTAACACCAAAAACGCAAATAACCTAATCAATAAATGGGCTAAGAAAGTGAACAGCCACTTCACAGAAGAAGAAATACGGTCAATCAGCAAATATATGAAAAATGTTCAACATTTCTTGCAATTACAGAAATACAAACCAAAACCACTCTAAGATTCAATCTTACTCCAGTAAGAATGGCAATCATCAAGAATACAAACAATAATAATTGTTGGCAAGGATAGGGGGGAAAAGGTACACTCATACATTGCTGGTGGGACTGCAAATTGGTGTGACCACTCTGGAAAGCAGTATGGAGATTCCTCAGACAACTTGGAATGGAACCTCCATTTGACCAAGCTATCCCACTCCTCAGTCTATACCCAAAGGACTTAAAATCAGCATGCTACAGTGATGCAGCCACATCAATGTTTATATCCGTTCAATTTACAATAGCTAAACTATGAAACCAAACTAGGTGCCCTTCAACAGATGAATGGGTAAAGAAAATGTGGTATATATATATATATATACACAATGGAATATTAATTAGCCTTTCAGAAGAATGAAATTATGGCATTTGCAAGTAAATAGATGGAACTAGAGAATATCATGCTAAGCAAAATGAGCCAAACCCAAAAAAACAAATGCCAAATGTTTTCTCTGATAAGTAGATGCTGATCCATAATGGGGGTGGGCAGGGAAGAATGAAGGAACTTTGGATTAGGCAGAGGGGAGGGAAGGAGGAGGTGTGGGGGTGGGAAAGATTGTAGAATGTGATAGACATTACCATATTTATATGTATGAATGCACAGGTGTGACTCTGCATCATGTATAGCCAAATGAATGAGAAGTTGTGCTCCATTTCTGTACAATATGTCAAAATGCATTCTGCTGTCATATGTAACTGATTAGAACAAATTAAAAAGTTTTGAATAAAAGAACAAATTAAAAAAAAAAAAAAAAAAGAAATGGTATATCATAATGTACACCTGTAAAAAATCTGATAGGTTGATGTACCTTATTTGCCACAAATTTGGGGATAGTTTTCATTAGCTTACATCAACTTTAATGCAGAAGGAAAAAGTAACAGACGTGGGCCCCCAGAATAATTTCTTATTAAACTGTTTCAAGCATTATGTCTAAAGCTCCTAAATTGTCTTCTCCTCCACCATAATCTATGTGCTTTCGCTGCGTAGCCCTGACCTACATATGTTAGTTTACTAGGGAGATGTGGTGGCTGAACAATGGAAATGTATTGTCTTATATATTTGGAGGCCAGAAGTCCTAGATCAAGCTCTTGGCAGGTGTGGCTCTTTCTGAGAACAATGAGGGAAGAATCTGTTCGGGGCCATCTTCTTGGATTCTATGTTGTCATCTTCATTCTTGTCTAATTCCCATACTGAATTTTTACATTGTCTTTGCTTTATACATAAATAATTCTGCATCCAAATTTTCCTTTTTCTTTTTTTTTTAATTTTTTTTATTATTTATTTACTTATTCATCATGCACAAGTATAGTATCTTTTTACATACAACTGCTTGTATACAAAGTATATAAGTACCATTCAGATCTTCAATCATGCATTTAGGATAATGATATCCATCTCATTCAACCACCAATTTTTTTCCAACCCCCCCCTTACTCCCTCCCTCCCCTCCCTTTCCGTTCAGCAGTCTCAGATAGGTCAACCTTAATGAGCACATCTTAATTACCAATGTAAAGATTCTATTTCCAAAATATATTACATACTGAAGTACTAGGGGTTAAAACTTCAATAAATGAAATTTGGTGGGACATAATTCAGTTCACAACAGAATATTAGATATTTGTCAAATCAATCAGTGCATGAATGATTTACAGCACTTATCAAATTTGCTTTAATTGTCCCACTGATATGTTTTCCTCAAAAGTCTATGGGTTCTTCAAGGGCAAAAATTATATCTCATCTGTGCTTGAATCCGCAGTGCTTAGCAAAAAGACCAACACATAGTTGGTGCTCAAATGCTTTGTCAAATGAGAGACAAATTGCAAATAATGCAGAAGTATTTTGTATAAAAATACCTTTCAAAGAATTGTTATATGGGTCTTGGCTAATGCTACATTCAATGGTTTTTGCTGAACACTGCAGATTGTGCAGTCCCTGGAGTTTCAATGCCTTAGGCAATTTGAAAAAGCTACTATATGTCATTCAGAGCCTGAAAGTCTAAATATTTCCATGACCCTTATATCTTGTTGTCTCATTAAGGATGAGCTCTCATCTTCACTTTTGTTGTCTTATTCACACATAGTGTTCATTTTCCCCTGATTTATCAAAATACAATGCTTATAGTAAAATGCAAATTGACTTTCTATGGAGCCTGTCAGAAAGATACAGAAGTGTCTTTAGGATGTAAAAAGCAAAATAATGAAAAATGGAAAGCCTGGGTGTGGGCATACCACAAAGGAAGAACTTCAGATTCCAGTGTTTTTATCTGGTTCAGTATGACCACTCCATTATCATCAGGAGTAGGAAGGAGAGTAGAATATTAATTAGTTTCACAGTTTCTCTAATTTAGCATGTATAATCAGCTCCAGTGGTAATAAAAGTAGAGACAAAGCTGCTCTCTGAAGAAATTCATGAACCTAAACAATTTAATAAGACGATCCTGGGCTAATTCTATTTATTGGAAGGAAGAAAGCCAGGCAGGGTAACAGCCAGGGTGATCTAGAGGATGTGAAGTTAATTCCCTGTTTTTATCTCAAGCTAACAAATCCCATTCATGTAGCATTCACTAAGGATTTTTATAGACACTTTCTGCTTACTGGTTTGGCACAATCTCACTATTGAGTGCATTTCTGAGTGACTCAGAATTGTAGCCATGGGTAGGAAATAACACAAATATGTTATAAAGAAGAATCCAAATAAACAAGGTACTCATGAAGTTTCCTGTGAAGAGACTTTAATGATAAGAGAAAAGCCTTTTGGATTTACCAAGGAGTCACCACTTTTACCACTCTTCATTATTTTGTGTAGCTCCAATGTCCTCCCAGCCCCGCTTCAACATGTATTGTAGCACAGGTCTGCTGGTGATGAGCTTTTTCAGTATTTATGAAAATGTTTAAAGGCTTCTTTTAAGATCATCTCTGGTTTTAAATAATATGTTTATAATATGCCTTTGTAGAGTTTTCTTCATATTCCTTGTGCTTTTAGTTGGTTGAGCGTCTTGAAACTTTTGGTTTATGACTTACAATAGATTTGGAAAATTTTTAATTTTTAATTTGTCATTACCATGATACATAATAGTGGGATCCATTATACCACATCTGTACATGCATATAACATAATTTGATTAGTCTCATTATCCAGTAACTATAATTTATTTACATATGTTTTGCCCCTTTCTATACTTTGATTTTTTTTGTTTCAATAATCCAATACACACACATATATACATACATATATATGTATTAGAATATATACACTCAATATATGTATATATATATGTGTGTGTATTAAGATATGTATATGTAAATAATTTGTTCCACTTTAACTGCCCCACAAATAACTGGTCATTTTTCTTTCTTCTCTGCTTCATCTTTGTGTTTTCTTATAAAAAATGTTTTTTGCTATAACTTTTCTTTACTGCAGTTTTCTTTTGTAATATTACCTGCTATGAATCTTATCCAATGAATTTTTTATCTCAGAAATTAAATTTAATTCCTTGAGGTTTGGTATGGATTTTTTTTTAAGTTATCTTTCATGCCTTGTGTTAATATACTCTGTCATTTGGATCCTTGAACAAATGTAATATATTTATAATAACTATTTCAAAGTCCTTTTCTACCAATCCTTTCAACTCTGTCATATGTGGGAAGGTTGCAATTGATTGATTTTCCTACTAACTATGTGCCTTATTCTCATGCTTCTTTGCATATCTGGTAATTTAAAATTTATGCTAAATGTTATAACTTTTAAATTATTGGTAGCTGGTTGTTGTTTCTATTTTTTTTTCTTTCTTTTCTTTTTTTTTATTTCTATAAATACTCCTGAACTTTTTTACTGGGGATACAATTCTACTGCTTGGAAACAGATCTTCTCTGGTATTGTCTTCTAGTTTTATACTGAGAGCTGGAGAAGCATTTTAGTACTACCGAGGCAAAACTATTCTAAGTACTGTAACTACTGCCTCAGAAATTATGGGATTTTGCTAATATGGCTGGTTTTAGCAGGCACTATTTATCAAGTGTAGGCCTTTGAAACTATTATTTAATCTTTCCAAGTGATTCTTTCCTGGGTAGTTTCCTCATGTGAATGCATTGACAAGTCCTCTGCTAGAGACTCAAAGGAGATTTTCTGCAAATCTCCAATGTTCACTCTCCATACAGTTTCTCCTCTCTTACTCTGCCTGGCCTGCTTGGTCTCCCTCTTCTGCTACCTCAGTTTCAACTCAGGGAGGCTGACTCTTAAGCTGCAATTGCGTTCTCCTTCTCTGTGTCATTGAAAACTTTATCTATATGGTAAGTTAGGACAGTCTTAAGCTTTACCTTATCTGTCTCCCAGCTCTCAGGTGTTGGTATCTCTAATCATCTTATGCCAGTGAATTAAAATGAATTGTTCCATGAATTTAGTCTTCTTTTTCATTTGTTTCTAGTAGAAGAATGAATCAGATCTTTTTATTTCAATCTTGGCCAGAAGCAAAATTCAGACTGAAATTTTATGTAGGTGTTCAGTAGTTACATGATAGATAAGTAGAATTTTCATGAAAAGACTAAAAACTACATGCAATTATATAATAAAATGTAAATCATATAGGAAAAATCTACTCCCTGTGAGGCTTTTGCTTGCCAATAATGTTAATATTGAGGTCATCACATAACATGTAAGTTATCTCAGTGCCCTCTGCCCCCACAAATGTATTTTTAATTAAATTATTAATTTATTCTAATTTGTTATACAAGCTTGCAGAATGCAATTTAGTTCATATTACATATATAGAGCACAGTTTTTCAAGTCACTGATTTTACACAAAGTATTTTCACACCATTTGTGTCTTCATACATGCACTTAGGGTAATGATGTCTAACTCATTCTGCCCTTATTCCTATCCTCTTTCCCCCTCTCTTCCCCTCCCTCCCCTTTGATCTATTTAAAGTTCCTTCATTCCTCTCATCCCCCTCCCTTGCCATTATAAGTCAGTATCCTCATAACAAAGAAATCATTTGACCTTTGGTTTTTTGAGATTGGCTAATTTCACTTAGCATTATTTTCTCCAACTCCATCCATTTACATGCAAATGCCTTGATATAATTCTCTTTTAGTGCTGAGTAATATTCCATTATGTATATATACCAAAGTTTCCCTATCTATTCATCTACTGAAGAGCCTCCAGGTTTGTTCCACAATTTAGCTCTTGTGAATTGTGCTGCTAAAAACATTGATGTGGCTGTGTTCCTGTAGTATGCTGTTTTTAAGTCTTTTGGGTATAGACTGAGGAGTGGGATAGCTGGGTCAAATGGTGGTTCCATTCCCAGTTTTCCAAGGAATCTCCATACTGCTTTCCAGATTGGCTGCACCAATTTGCAGTCCCACCAGCAATGCAAGAGTATGCCTTTTCCCCCACATCCTTGCCAGCATTTATTGTTGTTTGTTTTTTTGATAGCTGCCATTCTGACTGAAGTAAGATGAAATCTTAGAGTAGTTTTGATTTACATTTCTCTAATTGCTAGAGATGTTGAACACTTTTTCATACATTTGTTGATTGATTGCATATCCTCTTCTGAGAAGTGTCTGTTCAGTTCCTTGGCCCATTTATTGATTGGCTTACTTGTTTTTTTTTTTTGTTTTTTTTTTTTTTTTTGGTGTTAAGTGTCTGCTCAATTCCTTGGCCCATTTATTGATTGGGTTATTTGTTTTTTTGGTGTTGAGTGCTTTGTATATCCTTGAGGTTAGTGCTCTGTCTGACGTGCTTGTGGTAAAGAGTAGCTCTCATTTTGTAGTTTTTCTATTCACCTCACTGATTGCTTCTTTTGCTGAGAAGAAACCTTTTAGTTTTATTCCATCCCAGTTATTGATTCTTATTTTTTTATCTTTACATCATTTTTTTCTTTCCTATTCTTCTTCCTACACAAAAAGAATTTAGTTTTTGCTAGATTGATTCCCAGGGCCTCTATAAAATAAAATCAAAAGAATTCATGTAATCAGCAAATATTTATCAAGTGGCTATTCTGAGCTAAGCCCAATTCTGAAAATGTAACATATATCAAGTGCCCTCAGGGAATTTTTATTCAATGAAAGGAAATTAATATTAATCAACTATAATAGAAAATAAAAAAGTTTATAATATGGTGCAAAAAATGTGTATGTCAGAAGGAAAGTAAAAGCCATGAAGGGTAAATCAATATCGGAGGAGGAGGAGAAGCACAAAAGAGTCAGTGAGAGTTTTAGAGATGTGTTATGAGAAAAGCTCTTAGGCATTGTGACATGTGAACAATTTGTGGAGGAGACGAAAGGAGCTGTCATGAAGAGCTACTGGATATCAGGAACTGGATTGCCTTAGATTTTCTCTGAGAGATTTAAAAGTATTGCAATTGTTTAATGATCTTTGAAATGTTGGAATAATCTTCCTTGAAAGTTACCTCATGTTGATTCTAGGAAAATGCATGACCTTCGCTAATATAAATATTTGTTAAACATTGTTATCATTCTTGCCATTTAAGAAATATACATTACTTGTGTTTTAGAGATGAGGGACCTAAAGGTCAAAAAGATTTTAAGAACTTGCCCAACTAAAAAATGATAGGAAGAACTGCAGTACAAGTTGGCCTGTTTCAAAAGCCTCTGCTTTTTTCTTAAGTAAAACTTTTCTTTGATCTTATTTATGATATACTCAAGGTATATTATAATGAGGATGTATGGAGAAGTGCTCAAATACTATTTCCATAAATTTTGGTCTAATTATTTCTCTCAGGATTCTGTAGACAATTTCCGTACCTATGGTTATATCTAATAATCTCCAAGAAATATTTTGTTTTCTAGCAAATCCAGCCCACTGTAATATTTTCTAAGTAAGTTTTACTAGAATACAATCTAACTATTGTTTTCTTGTCCATGGCTGTTTTCCATCTACAATAGCCCAGATGAGTTCTTATGAAGAGATCCCTTATCTTGCAAACCTAAAATATTTACTGTCTGCCTCTTTACAGAAAATGTTGTCAGCTTCTGAAAAGTCATAGTGGTCCTCAATTTTAGACCTTCACACTGCCGATTTTGGAGTCTGGGGGATTAATTAGTCATTTCCTTGCTGAGACAGATTGAGAAGTATGAATCCTTGGCTGCCCTTCCCAGGTGAGAGTTTCCACCCTGAGGAAATGCCCTGTAGCCATCTCCTTGAAAAAGTGCTAGTCAGTCAGCTGCCCAATTACTACCCAGTCTCTTCTAACCTACTGAGAGGAGATTGAGGAGGCAGAGCCCTGAGAGTCATTGTTACTGTTCTTTGCTCAGCGTCTAGAATATTCACTAATGAATAAAATATCTTTAAGTGGACAATACCAGATTTATCAATATATTTGTATGTAACTGGATTATTAATAATGTCTGAAATAAAACAATCTCTCGATTGTTTATACTGCATTGCTGAATATAGTCCTCCTCTAGACATTTGCTTATAAATAAAACATTTGTATGTAGAGTAAAATAAAATTTATGTTGTCTTTTTGGTATTTAAAATGATACAAACTGATTTTTTTAAATTGTATCATTATAATCCAGGAAAAGACATTTTCTTTTGATTAAAAATTAACCTTTTATCCTGAATGAATTTTAGATTTAAACAAAAGTGGCAAAATTATGCATAACTTTTGTGTTTACTTCCTCAGGCTCCCCAGATGTTAAGATCTTGTATAGATATTATACAATTAAGAAGACTAAAATATTATGATCTGTATAATGCCATAACTACCTTTAATTTCAATAGCTTTTCAATTAAAATATTCTCATTTCCTGGGTTTTATCTGCTCCAATCTGTGACAGTTTCTCAGACTTTCCACATAGTTCATGATCTTAACATTTTTGAAGAGCACTGGTCAGTTATTTTTGACAAAGATTTATTTGTTTTCTTTTGCAAGTGACAAAATAAAATGATAGAACCTGATGTTCTCAAACTGGTCAAATAAATAACCTGCATGTCTTTGGGGAGCTCCCATAGCAAATAGCTAATATTACAAGTCCACAGGCTATCTATGTCTGTAGGCCATTCTCCCAGAGTGCAGCAGAACTAGGAGGATATTAGAAAACTGATGTTATTTCTAGTATTTACTATGACAAATTCTGCTGAATATTCAGACTGATGGATGGTCATTTTTTTGTACTTGAATTCAACAACTTAATACTTATCTGAATAAAAATGGACACTATTCTCCTAAGATTGAAATACAATGATCTAATCAAAGGAAATTTTATTTGAAAAGAATTTTTAAAATGAATATGAAAATAACCATGTTTACAAGTTCAAAAATGACCCATGCTGTTAGGTTTATTACTCCCAAGCAAATGATAAAGTTATGCAAACTATTATCCTTTTAAGAAGATTGCAGTTTTAAAAACAGCAATAATGATGAAGTATAGAGAGGTTTCAACAATGCACTACAATCACATAACCATTGAGATGGGAAGAGATTGCCTGTTATACAAAAAATAAGAGCCATAATATTTAAAAATAGCAATACATCAGAGAATGATGATTTTATAGAAAACAGAGTATTAGGATAGTATTTTCAGGAAACTTGTTCCTTAATGTAGTATAGTTATTCACAGCTTGTTCAATTGTTTTAAGTCTAAAACTACAGGGTTTTTTTTCCAGCCTAATATAAAATAAATTGTTGCCTGAGAGACTCTATTTGCCCAGTAACAAACACATTTGCATTTTGTATAATTAATCTTAACCTGTCAGGTGGCTGAATTCAGTAATCATTCATTTTCCTACTCAAGTGCTGGACTTCAAATGAAGAGAAAATCACCAGGATAAGTCATATCTCCTTATTAATTTGAATTTTAGGAGGTCTGAAGAGAAAGGCAATGGAAGGATGGCATGAAAGAGAGAGAGAGATGTTCTGAAGAAAAGTTACTTTTATCTCACTCTCCCTAGTGTTGTAAGAGAATAAAGTCTATTTTTTTCCCCTTGATGACCTAGACCTATTTCCCCTAAGCAGTTGACAAATATTGTTCTTTCTTTGCCCATTTCCAAATACTAATTTAAAGAGCCCTGATGGAATCTAAAAAGGAGATTCAAAGCAGGCTAAACAAGCACATGGAGGAGTATGAGGAAAACCAAAAGGTTCTAGTTAAATGGAGGTGATAGAGATACCAGAGGTTCATGCTACCAGAATAATTTAAGAGAAAGTTGTGAGAATACAGTCAGAGGATGAGGTGAAAAAATGAGTTCTGTTGAACTTATGCATATTTGTTTGCAGAATTACAGCAGTTTGCTTACTATTTCGTTCAATAGTCAAAATGCCCCAATATCATGTCAATACACTTCAAATGAGATATGATAAAATTTATGCCAAAATGCCTTTATGACAGTAGCAGAATAAAATATGCCTATAAGATAAAATAAACTTTAAAAAATTCCCATTGCCTAAGTGAGAAATCATAAAGATTGAGAAGTCTACGAAAAAAGTGAAATGTGTTTTTCACATGTTTTAAAATCCAGTTCTTTGTGAAGGATTAAAGATATTAGGGAATTTATTTTTTTAAATCATTTATTCAGAAAATGCTTTTATAATAATTGACTTAAAGGAATTATTTTAGTAGGGAAAATCTAAATTAAGGAAAAAAAGTTTTCTTTGTAGGTCAGAATGCCATTTTGGAATCTGGAAGCAAAGATTAAAAGGATAAATCTTTGAACATTTTAATAAATTTTGATAGTCAAATGGCTCTAGGAAAATTCTTAAATTTCCTAAAATTATATGTTAGAAACAGGAGCTATTTTAGTGCCTTTCCTGTAGATGTGAGTAAACTCAGATACTTTCAGTTAGACTTTATGATCCCTCTTGTCTGTCAGCGATACATATACAAGTTTATTCAAAGTGACTGAGAAACTTCTTTAGTTTCTTAATCTGTTTCTATAACAGGTAATTCAATCACAGCTTTCTGCTTTTTCTTTAAATTTCAACTGTGATATATCAGTTTACTAGGTTTTGCTAGCAGAAGAGAGGTCACAAAACAATGAGCTCAATTATTCTTAAGTCAGGGACTTTTATATCTATTGTTATACTATGTAAAATTAGTTACCTAACTGGAATCCATAAAATGATTCCATGAATAAACAAAAACAATGATCTCATCAGCTTTCCTTCTTTTTAGACTTTCCATACTCGTGCTGTATATAGTCAAGGAAGGCCACAAAGTCATTTTCTGATTAAGTATTAGAATTTTCAGACTTCTTCATAATGTAATTATTATTTTAAGAAGCTTATTGCATGATCTAATATGCAGGGGTTGTCTGTTCAAATATCAATGTAAGGATTATAATCAGTAACAGAGGGAGAATTTTAATGTAAGAGAAATTAAAATGCATAGAGAATGCTAAAAAGTTCTGTAATTCCAAGGAATATTAGAGCTAAATGCATAAAAACCAGAGCAAAGATGACAATCCCTCATGAAGCTGAGTCATTGAGATTTTCTGTTGCAGGATACTTTGAGATTTTGTTTCTTCCAGGAAAGCAAAACCAATCTGATACTGCTCTAGCACCCTGTTCATTTTCAGTAGTTCCCATAGTCTCAATAGTTCCAAGATTGCCCAATAGTTCAAGTCCAAATCTCCTCTGAGATTCAGAGCAAAGTTGCATAATGAGCTCCTGTGATGCAATTTACAAGTATCCAACACAGAGTAAACATTTTCATTCACAAAAATAGTGGCATAGAAAGAAGGAATGGGATCAAAGCAAGACTGAAATCCAGCTAGGCAAGCAAGTCCTATAGCTCCACATCTGGGATCTGGGGAACATGGCACGGTGAGGTTCTGCACACAGGGCTTGTGTAGCTCTGCCCTTGTGGCCTTGTTTGTTGCAGGCCAAGTGACCTTTCTGTTGGTTTGTCTCTGCTCAATTAATGCAGTGTTCCTTGGACACAGTATCATGTTACTGGTAGTTCTTAATCTTGGGGGTCTCTAATGCAAATTTGGCTTCCTCCTCACATTTTCATGCATCACCCCATCAAGGAGTATCTGCAGTGTCTCTGATCCTGCTGCATTCTGCTGGGCCTTCCAGGCCTTCCAATAAAATGTCAGTGGAAACCTCCATGATCCCCTAACTCCAGCATGCTGCATTCCTGCAGAACAAGCACCACATGACTGATGCCAAGGTCTGCTGCCATTTTGAGTAGTAGCCAAGCCTCCAGGTATCCCTGTTGCATCAGCCTATGAGTGACTGGGTAGCCAAACATGTTGAAAAAACTTCCTAGGTCCCCTTGTGTAAGAAGTGTTCTCCACTGGTCTATTCTCTAGAGAATTTTAATTTTACTTCCATGAGTCTGCGATGGATATGGTCTTTCAATTCCTGAGATGCTCTCAAGCCATATTTCTTATAGTCTCTGGGCAAAGCACTTAGCATTTCTTCAGTGGTGGTAATATCTTTTTTTTTTTTTTCTTTTTTGGTGCTGGGGATTGAACCCAGGGCCTTGTGCATGCAAGGCAAGCACTATACCAACCATATCCCCAGCCCATGGTGGTAATGTCTTTAATAACTACAACTTTCTGAGCTCCAGTTTTACTCCCACCTTTTGAGTCCAAATTTTTCAAATCTTTCTACTCTGATTTTTACTCCTGAATATCACAATAAACTTGGCTAAAAATGCAAGCAATACTCGTGCCTCTTCCTGAATGCTATGCTGTCTAGAAATTTCTTCCATCAGATGCAGAAGTCTATCACTTTTAAAATCAACCTTACAAAAAGTTTCAGGACATGTGCAAAATGCAGACACCTTCTCAGCCAGAACATAAATGAATGGCTTCTAGACAAATTACCAATAGGGTACTCCTTTTCCTCTAAAACCTCATGAGCCCAGTGTTTACTGTGAAAGTTCTATTGGCATTTTGGTCTTCTGAGCTCCCACCAGAATCAGCCATTAACCTCTGCTAACAACAGTTGAAAGCATTTCCCACTTGCACTGCTACACATCTCAAAATTCTTCCCACCAATTCCAAAAAGCTCCAAAAGCTTCTGATCTACAGGGTCAGGTTAGTCACAGCACTGACCCCACTTCTGATACAAACTTCTGTTTTAGTCAGTTTTTTTTGCAGCTCTTACTAAAATACCTGACAAGAACAATTAGAAATGGAAACATTTATTTGGGAGCTCATGGTTTCAGAGGACTTTTTCCAAAGAGAGATGGTTCTATTCCTCAGGGTTCCAGCTGAGGAACAACATGGTAGAAGAGTATGACAGAGGGAAGCAGCTCACATGATCATCAGGACACAGAAAGAGACTACACTCACCATATACAAAATATTTACCCCAAAGGCATGTCCCAAATGACCTGCCTACTCCAGCCATACCCTACCCTCCTTCAGTTACCACTCAGCTAATCCCCATCAGGGGATTAACTCACTGATTGGGTTAAGTGTCTTATAACCTAATCATTTCTCCTCTAAACTTTCTTGCATTGTCTCACATGTTAGCTTTTGGGGGACATCTCTCATCCAAATATCCATAAGAGATGAAAAAATTTGAGGAGGAAAATAGTAGAAGGAGGCTTACTGAGAGACCAAAATGTTGGTTTGAGAGAGCTGTAAGTCATACAAAAGATGGATTTAAACGTATAATAAAAACTGGGCATAGTGGTGCACCTCTGTAATTCCAGTAACTTCAGAGACTGAGGCTGGAGGATCATGAATTGGGGACCAGCCTCAGGAACTATGCAGGACCTGGTTTCAAAATAAAAATTTAAAAAGGCTGGGGCTATATGCTTATTGGTATCATACCCCTAGGTTCAATCATTACCTAAATTAGTAATAAATAAATAAATAAATAAATAATTGGGATAATAAATGGGAATTTGGGTCCATCAACACACCCTGATCAATTCTAATATTTATTGAATAGAACAAGCAAAGGCAGTTAGAAATTAACCAGGAGAAGGAATGGAGGAAAACTAAGTTGCACAGTGCTGTGGATCAGGAAGGTTAATTGAACTTTTTAACAGGGAGCTCAGGATCTGGCATCACGGGGAGCTGATTGGAGGGTGGTAGAGAAGGAAGCCAGAAATATCTCAATATTGCTATGCCAAGGCCATGGAAATTTCCTCTTGACTTTTCCAATGAGTAAAAGTGTGAATCAGAAGGGAAATCATCCCCTTCATAAATGTTGTGGAATATATCCAGTGACTGAAACAATAGGCTTTGTAAGATCAAGGACTGTCCCATTGTATTTTTTCCCTTGCTGTTTAGATTCATGTGTGTTTATTGAAACAGGCAAGTTCATTTTCTTCTTGTGTTGTCTTTAGGGAATTTTGTGTGGAGCTGGAAAGCGGGCATGACATGTAAAATGTCTGTTAAATCGCAGGAGAAAGTTAACTGGATTTTTTTGGGTCTGATGTTCATGATATTCCATTTTTCCATCTACTTTCCAACTGTGGAGAAAAGAATACGCCTCATTTCCTCCTTTTATTGGTTCAGGAGGATGAATGGAATTGTAGTGACTACTGTTCTCCAAGTTAATGGAGCATATAATATGAATTCAAGAAAAACTACCTACCATCCAGCCTTCTAAACTAGGAATAGGTTCCTGAGCACTTGTTGTTGACTGGGTTGTCATGTTTTGAAGGCAAGGCAGGGTCAGAAAACCTTGAAAACATAAAAAAAAAAAGAATTCTGTACAGCACAAAACCAAATCAAAAATAACACTATAATAACACTAAAATATAGTGATGGACAAAAGTATGCACCCAGAATGTGATTAAAGATGTGAAAATTTTAGGACATATATTTCACAGTCATGGTTCTTTTATGGTTTTTAAGTCTGAAGAGACAGTTTTCTTTTCTCCATATCCTTTCCTGTTTGGCAGAGTCACTATGGTTGTTTCATGATGCCAAATATTTCTCTTACATTTATTGATGCTCTATACATGTCATGTCTACTTTTATTTTTAATTTTTTTATTATTCTAATTTGTTATACACATTTACAGAGTACATTTCATTTCATATTACATATAAAGAGCACATTTTTTCAAGTTGCTGGTTTAATATAAAGTATTTTTACAACAATTGTGTCTTCATACATGTATTTAGGGTAATCACGGGTTGTCTACTTTTAAATTTAAGCTGATTTCCAGACTATTTACTTTCAAAAGATTAACATTTCACACCCTCTGACTGCCCTAGCCTGAGACACCCAATGCTCCTGTACCTTCCCCTCTCTTTTGAGAAGCCCTACCTGGGGCTAAGTCTGTTCAAGTGTACACATCAGAAGCTCTGGAAGCACCTAGACTTTATTCTTATGTATTTCCAACTAAGGAATCTCACCCAAGTTGTATAAGAACTTTTTTCCCTCCATTTATGTAAAGGGGACAATAATAGTTCTAATTATCCCACACAATTCTTTTGAAATTTTTAATGGTTTTTAAGAAAACGTTTTTTAAACTACAAGAAAAATATTTTTATATTTACAGTTTTGTCGCTAAAAACAGAAATGATGAGATCAGTTATCTTCAGATAAAACACTAATCTCAAGGATTTATAAAGCTCTTAAAAGCCTTAACACCAAAAAAACAAATAATCCAATCAATAAATGGGCCAAGGAACTAAGCAGACACTTCTCAGAAGATGATATACAAACAATCAACAAATGTATGAAAAAATGTTCAACATCTCTAGCAATTAGAGAAATGCAAATCAAAACTACTCTAAGATTTCATCTTACTCCAGTCAGAATGGCAGCTATCCAAAAAACAAACAACAATAAATGCAGGCGAGGGTGTGGAGAAAAAGGCACACTCTTCCATTGCTGGTGGAACTGCAAATTGGTGAAGCCAATCTGGAAAGTAGTATGGAGATTCCTAGGAAAACTGGAATGGAACCACCATTTGATCCAGCTATCCCACTCCTTGACCTATTGCCAAAAAACTTAAAAACAGATTACTACAAGGACACAGCCACATCAATGTTTATAGCAGCACAATTCACAATAGCTAGATTGTGGAACCAACCCCGATGCTCATCAGCTGATGAATAGATAGGGAAACTTTATGGTATATATACACAATGGAACACTACTCAGCACTAAAAGAGAATAAAATCATGGCATTTGCAGGTAAATGGATGGAGTTGGAGAAAATAATGCTAAGTGAAGTTAGCCAATCCCCAAAAAAACAAAGGTCAAATGATCTCTTTGATATGAAGATACTAACTTATAAAGGCAAGGGAGTGGGGATGAGAGGAATGAAAGAACTTTAAATAGAACAAAGGGGGGGAGGGGAGCAAGGGTATAGGAATAATGGCAGACTGAGTTATCCATGACTACCCTAAATACATGTATGAAGACACAATTGTTGTAAAAATATTTTATATTAAACCAGCAACTTGAAAAATTGTGCTCTTTATATGTAATATGAAATGAAATGTACTCTGCAAATGTGTATAACAAATTAGAATTAAAAAATAAAAAAACTACAATAAAATAAGCACTTGCATTTATTGCTATTAGAATAAATATTTCTTACATTTATAACATAAACCTAGCAAGGAATGAAGGACATGATTGTATAAATACTCAGCAGAATTTGAACATTTCCTGCCAAATTCAAGTCATATGCACCATGGCAAGTTAAAGTTTTTGAGACTTAGTTTCCCAACTTGTGAGCTGGGATACCATTTTTCTTCTCCATAAGGCTTCAGAGGTGTTTAAATTAGACTAGACATGAAAACTTTCTAAATCTACAAAATGCACACATTAGTCACTTGGTCAAATTAATACATGCAGGCCCCCTTGAAGGAGCCTATAATCAAGGAGATAGCTAAAGATTGCGGTTAGCTGAGAGCCATAAAAGATGTTCTAGTTTCCACCTGATATTAATACATTATTCAAAGAATCTTTGTATGCCCGTGAACACTGCGTGACGCACCTGTAAGCTCGAGCTGTAAGCACGTGTCCTTGTTAAAGCTATATGTATATAACTGGGTGAGGTTCGTTAGTGTGTGTGGGGAAGAAGAAGGTGGTGGTTGGAGTTAGAGCATTTGGAGTGATTGCTGGAGCTGGAGAGAGGAGAAGAATAAAAGACCTTTTTTCATTTTCATCCTGCCTCCGAATTTTCCTGTGGCGTTCGCTGCTCCAAGCGACTTCCGCTTCAGGCAGCGACAGGTGGTGGCCTGTACGGGGAATTCGGCGGCAAGGTAAGAAAAAAGAAAATTTAAAAAGATGGGAGCAAATATAACAAAAAGTCGGTTTATAAAAGCCATGAATGAAATTTTTGATATTGAGAACTCAGAGGATAGTGAGAAAAGTGAACAAGAAAGCATATCCTCTGACTCAGTGGAGACCAGCAAGGAGAGTAGGAATGTAAATTCAAAAGTAAGATCTGCAAAAGCCATCAGAAGCTTAATAAAATTAGCTGAGGAGTATGTACTCTCCTTAGAAACTGAAACTCAGGATACTAGTGAAAGTAATAATAGTAACAAGGAGCCAAACCATGAAAGTACGGTCTCCTCTACTGAGCCGGTTAGGAATTATGAAGCTAGTAGTGAAGAGGAATCAAAAAGCGATTCAGAGAGCACAGTCTCCAATAAAAAGAACAAAAAGAAATTTAAAAAGAGAAAAGACCGTCAAATAGAGGAACCACTAGCGCCCTCTGCTCCTTCATGGATAGAATCCCTAACAGAAACAATAAAGAGTATTGATCAGAGTGTACGTGCCCTTGAGGTAGAAATTGGCGGCCTTTCAGAGCGCTTATATGCTCTCGAACAACATAGACCGCAGGAGCACCTAGAACTGCCAGTATTTCAAAATGAACAGGGACAAAGATATCACGAGTTCCTAGACTTTAAAACAATAAAGAATTTTAAAGAGGCGGTAATGACCTATGGGCCTCAAGCTCCGTTCACATTAAGTATGATAGAGTCACTTAACACCCTAACCTTAGCCCCCTCAGATTGGAAAAGTCTATGCAGAGTGGTACTAAGTGGGGGACAATACCTAATCTGGAAAACTCAATTCCAGGAACTTTGTTCAGAAATAGCAAAGAGAAATGCTGCAGCAGGTTTCCCTCAACGCAATATAGATATGCTCACAGGGGAGGGTGAGTTCGCCGAACTACAAAATCAGCTACAATACGATCCAGGTGTGTATGCCCAGATACACACTGCAGCTGTGAAAGCCTGGAAGACAATCTCAGGCACAGGGGATCTGCAAGGCAGCCTATCAAAAGTTATACAAGGGCCTAACGAACCTTACGCTGATTTTGTAGATAGGCTCTTAAAAACAACATCTAGAGTTTTTGGAGAAGTCGAGCAAGCTATGCCCCTAGTTATCCAATTAGCATACGAGAACGCTAATAAATATTGCCAGGATGCAATAAGGCCATGGAGAAGTAAAAAAGACTTATCAATTTATATCAGACTGTGCAAAGACATTAACGAGGCTGTTATCACAGGCAACGTAATTGCTGCAGTGATGAAAAATTCCTCCCCTCAAAATTCCCAAAGGATTCAACCTAGAACAGGATATTCCAGACAAAATTATTATAATCAACCAAGATATGCTAAGCAATATCCCCCAAGGGTAATAAAATCAAATTCATACCGTGCTCCAGGCCGATGCCCCAGATGCAAAAAAGGTATACATTGGGCCAATCAATGCCATTCTAGATATGATATATATGGAAATGATTTATCAAGGATTTCAAAAAACGGGGCACGGGGCCCAATGCCCCGGGGCCCACAAATGTACGAGGCATTAGAGGAGGAAGGCCCTCAGATTCAAATGATTCCTCGTCACAGTCCCTCCTACCCATTAACTCCCTTATCAGAGGGACAAGAGGAAGTGCAGGATTAGATCTCTGTTCTACTGCCAGGATGGTCCTGACACCTGAAATGGGGGTTCAGCTGATTCCTACGGGAATCAGGGGACCTCTCCCTTCAGGAACTGTGGGACTAATCCTTGGGCGTAGTTCCAAAAGTTTATTAGGCTTTAATGTTATACCAGGGGTTATTGATTCAGATTATAATGGAGAGATTAAAATAATGCTAAGTACACACAGGGGCATCATCTCCGTAAATCAAGGAGACAGAATCGCACAGCTGCTCCTCATTCCCAGTCTCCATAATTCTTTTAAAAGCATGCCACAAAATAGAAATAGCAGAGCATTCGGTTCCACTGGTTCAGGACCTATGGCTTTCTGGGTCCAGGACTGTTCACGGAGGCCTATGTGCAAATTAAAGATTCAAGGTATAGAGATGGAGGGGCTGATTGATACAGGAGCTGACTCTTCCATCATAAATCTACAACAATGGCCTAAGCACTGGCCTCTACAGAAAGCCTCAACCAGTTTAAGAGGCTTGGGATACAGTAAATACCCCAGCTCAAAGTGCTGTAATCTTAAATTGGCAAGAAGAATGAAGGCCATACAGGAACATTCAAACCCTATGTTTTAAACAGCTTGCCAGTTACCCTATGGGGAAGAGATATCTTACATCAAATGGGGCTACACCTAGCGACCAAGCCTGCAGGTGTTAAGAATAAAAATCCTACTCATAATAAAAAAGGCAAAGGACATTTTTTCTAGGGGCCACTGAGAAAACAATTTTAAAAATACCATGGCTCTCTAATAAGCCAGTTTGGGTCCCTCAGTGGCCCCTATCCAAAGAAAAATTGCAAGCGGCCCATCAATTAATTAAAGAACAATTAGAAGCAGGACACATAGAGCCTTCCACCTCTCCCTGGAATTCTCCCATATTTGTAATTAAGAAAAAATCAGGAAAATGGAGACTATTACAAGATCTAAGACAAATTAACAAAACAATGCAAATTATGGGCCCTACTCAACCTGGACTTCCTAATCCTGTAGCTATTCCAAAAAACTATTACCTTATAACCCTTGATATAAAGGACTGTTTCTTTTCCATTCCCCTACATCCTCTGGATGCCCCCAGGTTTGCTTTTTCAATTCCTTCTATTAATAATAATGGCCCTGATAAAAGATATCAATGGAAAGTATTGCCGCAGGGAATGGCAAATAGCCCTACACTGTGCCAACTATATGTGGACAGAGCTATACAGCCCATTAAAAACAAATATCAAGACCTTATGTGTCTATACTACATGGACGATGTTTTATTAGCTCACCCTAATCAACAAATCTTATTTAATATATTTAGTGAAATAACAAAAAATCTAAAAAAATATGGATTATATATAGCAGAAGAAAAAGTTCAAAGCAGATCACCTATACTATATTTAGGCTTTAAAATCATGGATACTTTTGTTAAACCCCAAAAAAATTCTAATAAGTAAAGAACATTTGACCACCCTCAATGATTTCCAAAAATTACTGGGTGACATTAATTGGCTTCGCCCTACACTAAGCCTCACTACTGGACAATTAAAACCCTTATTTGACATCCTTCGTGGGAACCCTGACCCATCCTCACCTCGAACATTAACTCCTGAGGCCAGGAGAGCTCTAAAATTAGTAGAACAGGCCATTGAAAGATCCCATTGCGATAGATTTGATTTTGCACAACCACTAATATTGATTATTATTCCTTCATAATATACTCCAACAGGAGTATTTTGGCAACAGGGACCTATATTATGGATACATTTGCCTGTCTCTCCTAAAAGTACAATTGAGTCTTATACCTCCATGGTGGCTAAACTTATTCTTCAAGGACTTAAAACCTCTACTAAAATATTTGGAATTCATCCCGCTACTATTATTACTCCTTATTCATCGTCACAGGTTGAATATTTGTGCTTCAATGATAATGATTGGGCTATAGCTAGATGCTCTACTTCTGCAAATTTTGACAATCATATTCCTAAATCTCCTATACTGTCCTTTTGTATCAATCATCCTATCATATTCCCACAGGTAATAAAAAATCAACCCATTCCTAAAGCATTTAATGTATTTACAGATGGATCCTCTAACGGTACTGCTGCAGTAGTCACTCAAAATGAAAAAATGATTCATATCACTAATCAAAAATCAGCTCAATTAGTGGAACTCGAAGCTATAATAATAGCTCTGGAAAATTTTAAAGAACAGCCTATGAATATTTTTCAGACAGCCATTATATTGTACATGCTGTCCCAAAATTGGAGCTAGCAGGTCCAATAGCACCACATACTCCAGCTTTTAAATTGTTTTCTCAAATCCAAAATCTCCTATGGCAACGAAAAGAACCTTTATTTATAGGTCACATAAGAGCTCACACTAATCTGCCTGGTCCTCTCCATGAAGGTAATCAAAAAGCTGACGCCCTCACTAAAACAATATTTATATTTACTACAGTACAACAAGCTACTTTATTTCATTCCCAGTTCCACGTTAACAGCACTACCTTAAGACAAAAATTTAAAATCACAAAAGAACAAGCTCGTAGAATTGTAAAAGAATGTCCATCTTGTGTAACACTCTTGCCCAATCCACATTATGGGGTTAACCCACGAGGTTTGATGCCCAATCATTTGTGGCAGATGGATGTCACACATAAGCCAAGTTTTGGAAAATTACGATTTATTCATGTCACCATAGATACATGCTCAGGCATGATTTTTGCTTCTTTACATTCCGGAGAAAAAGTTAAAGATACTATATCTCATTGTCTGCAAGCTTTTGCTGCATTGGGCATCCCCAAAATGCTTAAAACAGATAATGGCCCTGCATATACATCCACATCCTTCAAACAATTTTGTACAAAGTTCAATATTATCCACAAAACAGGTATCGCTTATAATCCTCAGGGACAAGGAATAATTGAAAGAGCAAATCGGACACTTAAAAATATGTTACTAAAACAAAAAGATGGAAACTGGAAAAATCCTAAGGACAGATTGGCAGTTGCCCTGTTTACCCTAAATTTCTTAACTTTAGATTCTAATGGACATTCGGCTGGAGATAGACACTGGAACCCACACCAACAACATAAACCTTTGGTTTACTGGAAGGATGTTCTCTCAGGTACATGGAAGGGTCCAGACCCAGTATTAATTTGGGGGAGAGGATCTGTTTGTGTTTTTCCAAAGCACGAATCCTCTCCAATATGGATACCATCTAGATTGATAAAGCAGGTACAAAGTCAAAGGGATCAAGACGAAGTTATTGAGGAGTCTAGATTGAATAAACAAGTGCAAGGTCAAGAGGACCAAAATGAAGGTATGGAGTGATTCCCTTAAAAGAGTTCTCCATTAAATTTACAACTTAAATTTCATTCTTCCCGGTCGGGACAAGAAGATCTCTCTTCAGTATATACACAATTGTAATTTTTTTTTCTCTTTTATATATGTCTTTATGTCTGTGCATTTGTCTAAATTTCATGTTAATGTGATGTCACAAATATGTTTATATGTGCGTCTGTCTAGTGTGACGTCACAAATAATTAAGCGCTTAAAAAAAAAAAAAGGTAGATAGATATAGATCCAAATAACAAATAACGTTAATTCATTTAAGCTTAGAATATTCTAATTTGATAATCAATAGATAGATAGATAAATAGATATTTATATAAGTTCAGAATATTTTTAGATAATCAATTATAATGATAATCAATTTTGATTTATAGTTGTCTCCGGGACTTCTCTTCAGCTGTGAATATGTTTAATGTTGTATAACCTGATATTTTGGTGTTCCGACAGAGGATCATTTATTTGTTATTGACTTCATTTGTTTAGTAGCTGATTAATTTGAATTATTTCAACAGGTATAGGATTGCTGTGTATATAGAGACTCGAGGATTCCAGCTAACAAATTATTTTTCCAAAATGCCTTTAGTTTTTCTTTATCTTTAATGCAGTAAACACCCTCAGTTTCTCTTTGATTATTTCTGAATGTGATATTTTGCCAGCTTATGTTTGTGGGAGCTTGAGCAGCAATGTGTGTGAGCAGAGATCAACTTTTATTTTCTACTCTAATAGTTCTTTTTTTTAGTTTGACAGCTCACCTTTTGATCTCAGTGCTGGAATAGCACTGCCTTTCCCTTAATAATGGATGCTTGAGTTTTTAGGTAGCGGGCCCTGAAGATTTGCCGGTGGAAATGTCTGGACATAAAAAAGACGGCTGCTGCTACAACTGCAGGGACCGCGGTCGCTGCAAGCATCCCTGCTGCTCAAGCATCAACAACCTCACCAGCAGTGTGGCCTCTGCTCTGCATGCATGGGGCCTCCTGAATCTATGTGTTATAACTTATGGACATTTTGATTTTCCATTATTTTGGGACATTACGGGACAATGCCTTGCGGGTATTTGTCTAAGAGAACTCAGTGCGTTACTTGATGAAACTAAGGGCAGCTGATTCGCTGAAGGAGCCTATAATCAAGGAGATAGCTAAAGATTGCGGTTAGCTGAGAGCCATAAAAGATGTTCTAAGTTTCCACCTGATATTAATACATTATTCAAAGAATCTTTGTATGCCCGTGAACACTGCGTGACGCACCTGTAAGCTCGAGCTGTAAGCAAAGATTGTGTCCTTGTTAAAGCTATATGTATATAACTGGGTGAGGTTCGTTAGTGTGTGTGGGGAAGAAGAAGGTGGTGGTTGGAGTTAGAGCATTTGGAGTGATTGCTGGAGCTGGAGAGAGGAGAAGAATAAAAAAAGACCTTTTTTCATTTTCATCCTGCCTCCGAATTTTCCTGTGGCGTTCGCTGCTCCAAGCGACTTCCGCTTCAGGCAGCGACAGGTGGTGGCCTGTACGGGGAATTCGGCGGCAAGGTAAGAAAAAAGAAAATTTAAAAAGATGGGAGCAAATATAACAAAAAGTCGGTTTATAAAAGCCATGAATGAAATTTTTGATATTGAGAACTCAGAGGATAGTGAGAAAAGTGAACAAGAAAGCATATCCTCTGACTCAGTGGAGACCAGCAAGGAGAGTAGGAATGTAAATTCAAAAGTAAGATCTGCAAAAGCCATCAGAAGCTTAATAAAATTAGCTGAGGAGTATGTACTCTCCTTAGAAACTGAAACTCAGGATACTAGTGAAAGTAATAATAGTAACAAGGAGCCAAACCATGAAAGTACGGTCTCCTCTACTGAGCCGGTTAGGAATTATGAAGCTAGTAGTGAAGAGGAATCAAAAAGCGATTCAGAGAGCACAGTCTCCAATAAAAAGAACAAAAAGAAATTTAAAAAGAGAAAAGACCGTCAAATAGAGGAACCACTAGCGCCCTCTGCTCCTTCATGGATAGAATCCCTAACAGAAACAATAAAGAGTATTGATCAGAGTGTACGTGCCCTTGAGGTAGAAATTGGCGGCCTTTCAGAGCGCTTATATGCTCTCGAACAACATAGACCGCAGGAGCACCTAGAACTGCCAGTATTTCAAAATGAACAGGGACAAAGATATCACGAGTTCCTAGACTTTAAAACAATAAAGAATTTTAAAGAGGCGGTAATGACCTATGGGCCTCAAGCTCCGTTCACATTAAGTATGATAGAGTCACTTAACACCCTAACCTTAGCCCCCTCAGATTGGAAAAGTCTATGCAGAGTGGTACTAAGTGGGGGACAATACCTAATCTGGAAAACTCAATTCCAGGAACTTTGTTCAGAAATAGCAAAGAGAAATGCTGCAGCAGGTTTCCCTCAACGCAATATAGATATGCTCACAGGGGAGGGTGAGTTCGCCGAACTACAAAATCAGCTACAATACGATCCAGGTGTGTATGCCCAGATACACACTGCAGCTGTGAAAGCCTGGAAGACAATCTCAGGCACAGGGGATCTGCAAGGCAGCCTATCAAAAGTTATACAAGGGCCTAACGAACCTTACGCTGATTTTGTAGATAGGCTCTTAAAAAACAACATCTAGAGTTTTTGGAGAAGTCGAGCAAGCTATGCCCCTAGTTATCCAATTAGCATACGAGAACGCTAATAAATATTGCCAGGATGCAATAAGGCCATGGAGAAGTAAAAAAGACTTATCAATTTATATCAGACTGTGCAAAGACATTAACGAGGCTGTTATCACAGGCAACGTAATTGCTGCAGTGATGAAAAATTCCTCCCCTCAAAATTCCCAAAGGATTCAACCTAGAACAGGATATTCCAGACAAAATTATTATAATCAACCAAGATATGCTAAGCAATATCCCCCAAGGGTAATAAAATCAAATTCATACTGTGCTCCAGGCCGATGCCCCAGATGCAAAAAAGGTATACATTGGGCCAATCAATGCCATTCTAGATATGATATATATGGAAATGATTTATCAAGGATTTCAAAAAACGGGGCACGGGGCCCAATGCCCCGGGGCCCACAAATGTACGAGGCATTAGAGGAGGAAGGCCCTCAGATTCAAATGATTCCTCGTCACAGTCCCTCCTACCCATTAACTCCCTTATCAGAGGGACAAGAGGAAGTGCAGGATTAGATCTCTGTTCTACTGCCAGGATGGTCCTGACACCTGAAATGGGGGTTCAGCTGATTCCTACGGGAATCAGGGGACCTCTCCCTTCAGGAACTGTGGGACTAATCCTTGGGCGTAGTTCCAAAAGTTTATTAGGCTTTAATGTTATACCAGGGGTTATTGATTCAGATTATAATGGAGAGATTAAAATAATGCTAAGTACACACAGGGGCATCATCTCCGTAAATCAAGGAGACAGAATCGCACAGCTGCTCCTCATTCCCAGTCTCCATAATTCTTTTAAAAGCATGCCACAAAATAGAAATAGCAGAGCATTCGGTTCCACTGGTTCAGGACCTATGGCTTTCTGGGTCCAGGACTGTTCACGGAGGCCTATGTGCAAATTAAAGATTCAAGGTATAGAGATGGAGGGGCTGATTGATACAGGAGCTGACTCTTCCATCATAAATCTACAACAATGGCCTAAGCACTGGCCTCTACAGAAAGCCTCAACCAGTTTAAGAGGCTTGGGATACAGTAATACCCCAGCTCAAAGTGCTGTAATCTTAAATTGGCAAGACAATGAAGGCCATACAGGAACATTCAAACCCTATGTTTTAAACAGCTTGCCAGTTACCCTATGGGGAAGAGATATCTTACATCAAATGGGGCTACACCTAGCGACCAAGCCTGCAGGTGTTAAGAATAAAAATCCTACTCATAATAAAAAAGGCAAAGGACATTTTTTCTAGGGGCCACTGAGAAAACAATTTTAAAAATACCATGGCTCTCTAATAAGCCAGTTTGGGTCCCTCAGTGGCCCCTATCCAAAGAAAAATTGCAAGCGGCCCATCAATTAATTAAAGAACAATTAGAAGCAGGACACATAGAGCCTTCCACCTCTCCCTGGAATTCTCCCATATTTGTAATTAAGAAAAAATCAGGAAAATGGAGACTATTACAAGATCTAAGACAAATTAACAAAACAATGCAAATTATGGGCCCTACTCAACCTGGACTTCCTAATCCTGTAGCTATTCCAAAAAAACTATTACCTTATAACCCTTGATATAAAGGACTGTTTCTTTTCCATTCCCCTACATCCTCTGGATGCCCCCAGGTTTGCTTTTTCAATTCCTTCTATTAATAATAATGGCCCTGATAAAAGATATCAATGGAAAGTATTGCCGCAGGGAATGGCAAATAGCCCTACACTGTGCCAACTATATGTGGACAGAGCTATACAGCCCATTAAAAACAAATATCAAGACCTTATGTGTCTATACTACATGGACGATGTTTTATTAGCTCACCCTAATCAACAAATCTTATTTAATATATTTAGTGAAATAACAAAAAATCTAAAAAAATATGGATTATATATAGCAGAAGAAAAAGTTCAAAGCAGATCACCTATACTATATTTAGGCTTTAAAATCATGGATACTTTTGTTAAACCCCAAAAAATTCTAATAAGTAAAGAACATTTGACCACCCTCAATGATTTCCAAAAATTACTGGGTGACATTAATTGGCTTCGCCCTACACTAAGCCTCACTACTGGACAATTAAAACCCTTATTTGACATCCTTCGTGGGAACCCTGACCCATCCTCACCTCGAACATTAACTCCTGAGGCCAGGAGAGCTCTAAAATTAGTAGAACAGGCCATTGAAAGATCCCATTGCGATAGATTTGATTTTGCACAACCACTAATATTGATTATTATTCCTTCATAATATACTCCAACAGGAGTATTTTGGCAACAGGGACCTATATTATGGATACATTTGCCTGTCTCTCCTAAAAGTACAATTGAGTCTTATACCTCCATGGTGGCTAAACTTATTCTTCAAGGACTTAAAACCTCTACTAAAATATTTGGAATTCATCCCGCTACTATTATTACTCCTTATTCATCGTCACAGGTTGAATATTTGTGCTTCAATGATAATGATTGGGCTATAGCTAGATGCTCTACTTCTGCAAATTTTGACAATCATATTCCTAAATCTCCTATACTGTCCTTTTGTATCAATCATCCTATCATATTCCCACAGGTAATAAAAAATCAACCCATTCCTAAAGCATTTAATGTATTTACAGATGGATCCTCTAACGGTACTGCTGCAGTAGTCACTCAAAATGAAAAAATGATTCATATCACTAATCAAAAATCAGCTCAATTAGTGGAACTCGAAGCTATAATAATAGCTCTGGAAAATTTTAAAGAACAGCCTATGAATATTTTTTCAGACAGCCATTATATTGTACATGCTGTCCCAAAATTGGAGCTAGCAGGTCCAATAGCACCACATACTCCAGCTTTTAAATTGTTTTCTCAAATCCAAAATCTCCTATGGCAACGAAAAGAACCTTTATTTATAGGTCACATAAGAGCTCACACTAATCTGCCTGGTCCTCTCCATGAAGGTAATCAAAAAGCTGACGCCCTCACTAAAACAATATTTATATTTACTACAGTACAACAAGCTACTTTATTTCATTCCCAGTTCCACGTTAACAGCACTACCTTAAGACAAAAATTTAAAATCACAAAAGAACAAGCTCGTAGAATTGTAAAAGAATGTCCATCTTGTGTAACACTCTTGCCCAATCCACATTATGGGGTTAACCCACGAGGTTTGATGCCCAATCATTTGTGGCAGATGGATGTCACACATAAGCCAAGTTTTGGAAAATTACGATTTATTCATGTCACCATAGATACATGCTCAGGCATGATTTTTGCTTCTTTACATTCCGGAGAAAAAGTTAAAGATACTATATCTCATTGTCTGCAAGCTTTTGCTGCATTGGGCATCCCCAAAATGCTTAAAACAGATAATGGCCCTGCATATACATCCACATCCTTCAAACAATTTTGTACAAAGTTCAATATTATCCACAAAACAGGTATCGCTTATAATCCTCAGGGACAAGGAATAATTGAAAGAGCAAATCGGACACTTAAAAATATGTTACTAAAACAAAAAGATGGAAACTGGAAAAATCCTAAGGACAGATTGGCAGTTGCCCTGTTTACCCTAAATTTCTTAACTTTAGATTCTAATGGACATTCGGCTGGAGATAGACACTGGAACCCACACCAACAACATAAACCTTTGGTTTACTGGAAGGATGTTCTCTCAGGTACATGGAAGGGTCCAGACCCAGTATTAATTTGGGGGAGAGGATCTGTTTGTGTTTTTCCAAAGCACGAATCCTCTCCAATATGGATACCATCTAGATTGATAAAGCAGGTACAAAGTCAAAGGGATCAAGACGAAGTTATTGAGGAGTCTAGATTGAATAAACAAGTGCAAGGTCAAGAGGACCAAAATGAAGGTATGGAGTGATTCCCTTAAAAGAGTTCTCCATTAAATTTACAACTTAAATTTCATTCTTCCCGGTCGGGACAAGAAGATCTCTCTTCAGTATATACACAATTGTAATTTTTTTTTCTCTTTTATATATGTCTTTATGTCTGTGCATTTGTCTAAATTTCATGTTAATGTGATGTCACAAATATGTTTATATGTGCGTCTGTCTAGTGTGACGTCACAAATAATTAAGCGCTTAAAAAAAAAAAAAAAGGTAGATAGATATAGATCCAAATAACAAATAACGTTAATTCATTTAAGCTTAGAATATTCTAATTTGATAATCAATAGATAGATAGATAAATAGATATTTATATAAGTTCAGAATATTTTTAGATAATCAATTATAATGATAATCAATTTTGATTTATAGTTGTCTCCGGGACTTCTCTTCAGCTGTGAATATGTTTAATGTTGTATAACCTGATATTTTGGTGTTCCGACAGAGGATCATTTATTTGTTATTGACTTCATTTGTTTAGTAGCTGATTAATTTGAATTATTTCAACAGGTATAGGATTGCTGTGTATATAGAGACTCGAGGATTCCAGCTAACAAATTATTTTTCCAAAATGCCTTTAGTTTTTCTTTATCTTTAATGCAGTAAACACCCTCAGTTTCTCTTTGATTATTTCTGAATGTGATATTTTGCCAGCTTATGTTTGTGGGAGCTTGAGCAGCAATGTGTGTGAGCAGAGATCAACTTTTATTTTCTACTCTAATAGTTCTTTTTTTTTAGTTTGACAGCTCACCTTTTGATCTCAGTGCTGGAATAGCACTGCCTTTCCCTTAATAATGGATGCTTGAGTTTTTAGGTAGCGGGCCCTGAAGATTTGCCGGTGGAAATGTCTGGACATAAAAAAGACGGCTGCTGCTACAACTGCAGGGACCGCGGTCGCTGCAAGCATCCCTGCTGCTCAAGCATCAACAACCTCACCAGCAGTGTGGCCTCTGCTCTGCATGCATGGGGCCTCCTGAATCTATGTGTTATAACTTATGGACATTTTGATTTTCCATTATTTTGGGACATTACGGGACAATGCCTTGCGGGTATTTGTCTAAGAGAACTCAGTGCGTTACTTGATGAAACTAAGGGCAGCTGATTCGCTTAAAGAACTTGATACGCTATGGAAACTTGGCTCGTCAGCAGTAGGCTTACCGCCTTAAAGCCGCAGCATCTCCTAAAAATTGGACGGCTGTTAGTCAACACACAGTCGATCCTGAAGGGCTCTATTGGATGGCTGGTTAGCCTATGACGGGTAAGATCCCCAGAAGGGGACAACCTAAGACACGGCACAGTCGCACGGGACAGTCTAATGTGGCCGGCATGTCAACCTAAGCCAGGAGTCAGGACAGCCTAGACTCCCATGACGGGTAAGAATGTCGGTTGCACATGGACGTCCTAGAACATCCCCTCTTTTAAAACTAAAAGGGGGAAATGAAGGAGCCTATAATCAAGGAGATAGCTAAAGATTGCGGTTAGCTGAGAGCCATAAAAGATGTTCTAGTTTCCACCTGATATTAATACATTATTCAAAGAATCTTTGTATGCCCGTGAACACTGCGTGACGCACCTGTAAGCTCGAGCTGTAAGCACGTGTCCTTGTTAAAGCTATATGTATATAACTGGGTGAGGTTTGTTAGTGTGTGTGGGGAAGAAGAAGGTGGTGGTTGGAGTTAGAGCATTTGGAGTGATTGCTGGAGCTGGAGAGAGGAGAAGAATAAAAGACCTTTTTTTCATTTTCATCCTGCCTCCGAATTTTCCTGTGGCGTTCGCTGCTCCAAGCGACTTCCGCTTCAGGCAGCGACACCCCCTTTTATAAGATAGCTCACTGTTGAAATCTGGAAATTACCCTTTAGAATATTAAATGAATTTTAGGTATGATCCCATTGGAAACAATGAAACTTTACTGTCTAGTAAGGAAAATATTGAACTTTTGTTCTACTAATATTGGTGTGACTTCTACTAGTATAAGGGCACATTCATTCTAAAGGAGATATCTTTAAAATGGTACTAAACTTTAAACAATGTTAAAATAATAAAAAACATTCAGTAGAAAGTCAATCAGTGAGATGTGCTTAGGATAATTTATCCATGCCCCTCAAAGGACATGTGTAGGCACTTCCTTTCTTTATGAAAGTGATCATTTTAGAAAATCAAGTATATATGCCTCAGCTTATTTTTTAAAGCAGTATATTTTTCCTCTGCTATAGCTGGAAAAGTGACAAGGAGTCACTTTAGCCAAAAACACTGTCAGGGCATGGAAATCATTCTCTCAACCTTTTATACACACAAACACAAGCGCACATACACGCAAACACCCATGCACCTTCAAAGGAAAAATCAGAAGTGTCTTATTTTCCAGAGAATGACTCTTGTTGAAAGCAGTCAAGCTCCCTTTAGGAAGGGGCCATATTAAACTTTTATTTTTAAGGGTTCCAGTGAAGAGACTGATTAACTTGGAAAACATTCTAAGACTCCCTTGGAGGAAGATGTGGTGCAATCTAATGCTTGGGTGTACATGGAACCATTCCTCTTAATTTTCCAGGACTGTTATGGAAAGCAGTCAGCTGTATCCAGGTTGAATTCCCAGAGCCAGGAAAGGTGCAGACTCATGTAAGTATTTAAAGGCAAGACACTCAAACTGATCTGACCAGTGCCTGTGAGGAGAATAGCTGTGTGTTCAAGTGGGGGTCGGTGCTGAAGGTTAGGGACTGGGGACAGCAGCAGGGACAGCTGCATGAGCAAACACTCAGGCAGCAAGAGTTTCCACAGAATAGCCTTCTGTAAAGGACAATGGGAATGTGTCCTGGGAACCAGGCCAGAGAGAACCAGCTGCAGCTTGTATCAACCAGCAGGTCAGATGTTGGAGGACCAGCATTCAATAGTGACACCATGTGGCTAGGGGCCCTCTCTCAATTTGACAAGTGGCCTCTCTAGACTATTTTAATTGGACGAAAAATAAGGAATTATAAAGTATCTGAACATAAAGCTATAAGGCAGTTCTTATCAATTTTTAAGAACTTTAAGCTATTTAGCACTAAGTCATAATTGCTTGAAGATTCTACTTTACCGATCATAAAATTACCTCTTGCAAAGGAATTACATTACCACCCTAATCAGTTAAAACTCGTTTCTATATTTATGTAATTCAGACTGATCTAAACTGTGCTATTCAAGTGGGCAAGTACATGAATGAAATATGAATAAAATGTGATTTTTTTTTTAACCTCCATGCAAGGAGTTTTTCGGAAACTGGAGACTACTTGTACAATAGGTCTGGGCCAATCCCATGAATGTGGGCAAAGAAATTCTAAGAAAACATTAGAAATAACTTCATCATATGGCCAAGGGAGGCAAAGTAGGAAAAGTATATTAAAAACAGGTGCCTCCTTCAGTCATTTCAATAAACAAAGGGAAAAAATTCACTGAGACAAAGTTTTTTGCCTTCCTACCTACCAACAACTTAAAAGTACTGAGTAACTGACAGGGAATTACAAACCTCATCAGCTGCACTTCACATAAAACTTTATAAGATGGTATCAAATGCTGTTCACTCACAGTGAAGGGAACTGGTGAGTATCCAGTCACATGGCTTATTAGGTAGATCTGCTTTCATTCAAAGAGATGTAAAGAGGAAAACAAAATGTGTGATGATGGTACCACATTTAAAAATATACACATGTGAGAGCAATTTTTTTTTTTTATCATTTCACTAAACATAAATGTTTTGGAGAGCAATTTCTACTTTCAAAAATTTAACAAAAATAGAAAAATCGATATTCATAAGAGTCAAGAGGTAAAACAACCCAAGTATCCACCGTGGTTGAATGGGTAAACAAACCATGGTGTACAGATACAATGCAATATTATTCAGCCTGCTATGGTTTGAGTAGGGGTTTGAATGTGTCACTCAAGGTTTCATGTGTTGAAATTTAATTACCCTTGTGAAGTGGAAAATTAGATTATGGTGTTAGAGGAAAGAGTTTTGGAAGGTGATTAAGACTAGTCAATGTTATTATGGTGCAGCTTTTGTGACTGAATCCTGGTGACTTTATAAGGGATAGAGACCAGAGAATAAACATATATGCATAAGTTCCCTGTCTCTTTCCATGTAGGCCCAGTACCTCTTCAAGATTCTGCCAGCAAGAAGGCTATCCACCAAATGGAGCCCCTCAAACTTGGACCAGACTGTGAACCAAAATAAAACACTGCCCTTTATTATTTCCCCTACTCTGTGATATTGGGCTACTGGCCACAGAAAACAGACTAATACACAGCTTTAAGAAGGAAGCAGATATTTACACATACTACCTCATGGATGAGATTGGAAAGCATTATGTTAAGTGAAGTAAGCCAGTTACCAAAAAGCCATATACTGCATAATTCTAATATTTGAGGTATTCCAGAGTAGTTGAATTCACAGAAACAGAGGTAAATGTGCTGGTTACTTAAGCCTGGGAGAAGGAAGAAATGGGAAGAAGCTGCTTATTGTTGTTATGGTTTTGATTCTAAATGTCTCTCAAAAACTACATGTTGAAGGATTGGTCTCTAGCCTGTGGCACTATTGGGAGGTAGTGGGAAGTTTAGGAAGTGGGGACTAGCAGAAGGATTCTAATTCATTGGGTGTGTGTCCATGAAGTGTATATTGGCACCCCGGCCCCTTTGTCTCTCTTTTTTGCTGCCTAGCCACCATGAGTTCAGCAGCCTTCTCTACCACTTTCTTTTGCCATAATGTACTGTGTTTCCACAGGCCCAGAGAAATATGGCCAAGTGACCATGAACTAAAATCTCTGAAACCATGAGACAAAATCAGTCTTTTCTCATTTATTTATTTATTTTAGTTATTTTGTCACATTGATGAAAATTTGATTAACACCATTGGTTATAGTATCAGTAAAAGATTTTTGGATGTTGGCTTCCTAACAATGTGAGTATACTTACATTATTGAATTGTATACTTATAAATGACTAAGAAGGAAAAGTTCTATTATGTTTTATTTTACAATTAAAATAAATTTTATAAAATTAATGGAGAAGTGAGGAAAATATGATAGCATATTACATGAAATAACTATCAAAATATTTAAAAAGAACTTAAGAAATGGTGCCACAACAGAATACAAAGTTCTATTTTGGTAAAATCCATACTATACCACAAATCCAAATCAATAATAAAAATATCTCTCAGATATGCAAACCATAATTTTAAAAAATTCTCCCAGAATTCAGAGAACAAAGAAAAGATTTATAAAAGTGATTAGGAAAAAATCACCTAGATATTGGATATTCAACATGAAATATAGAAGTAAATGGAACAAAAGTAAAGGAATAGAAAAGAAGTGTAAAACTGAAGAATAAATTGAATCTGATTTTTAGACAGGCTTGTGTGATTTTCATTAAAGCAGGAAGTACCTAGTTATGGAAAGATATAATTGTTGAGTTTGAAGAGTAAAATTTTTAAAAAAAGAATCCTGTAAACATTCGGCCAAAACTAAATAGAAATTAAGCAAAAGTTTTACAAAAGAAATTCTAAAGCCTTCTCACCTATCATGGGGTAAGACTACATCTCTTCAGAATAAAATTACAGAGGATAATATTTTGAGAATAAAAGATATGATCTAAAACTTATATACCTACACAATCTGTATGTGAACTGATATCCACACACAGTATGAAAATATATATGCACTTGAATTTTAAAGCAAAATTACTTTTGGTAATCCCAGGCTAACAATAATGGACTGCATAAATTTGCATTAAGTGTAGTGATCCAGTAGCAGAGAAAATAATTGCTAGTTTAAAAATAAATTCCTAAAATCATTAGTATAAATTAATATTGAACTTATATCCTGAACAAAGGAAATAAATTTATGCTGGTATCTATATCTGAAATATCTCATATTCATCATTGTAAGAGGAAAGTGTCTTTGAAATAATTGTGTAAATTTTAGGTGCCACTGAGGCCCATAATAATAAATTGGCCATCGTAATCCTGAGTGAGCATGACGATTCACAAGTTCTGTATATTTGAATACCCAGCCCCAAATAGTATGTATACATGTTTATAATATTATATTTGGTTTAATAAAATGTTATAAAATACATTCCTAAATCTAGATAGTGCATTTGTGTGTACTACTGTTTGTTACTGTGATTTTACCATTCCCAGCACTTTTGAAAGGAAAGTTCTCCTGAAGTCAATGAAGAAAACTGGATGAAGTCCAGGAGACAATGACGAATATATTTGGAGAAGCTATGCTTCACAGCTGATGAGAAATGAACCAAATGAGGATTATTTGCCATAGAAAAGAAAGAGGTTACTGGAATTTCCAAGGTGGGGGACACAAAAGAAGGAAAATGAAGAGAATTATTGCAATTAGTCTCTGCTGGTAGGCAAGGATAGGGAGGAAGCTAGAGGAGTGCAGAGGTGCAGAAAGATAATTCTTCAAACAATAAAATATCTACTACAACAATATAACCCAGAAAATAGTAAGGAAAACAGATGGCCATTCAGTCAAGTTAGGCAGACCAAAGTGTTGGGCTTTAATTTATATTGGCCACTGTTTATTTTTTATGAGAATTTTATGGTTTCCTAATTCCTAACACTTAAGACTATTGAAAAAAGGTAAATCTATCTCTGAGTGGAGGGTGCTGAGGGATGATGGGCAGAAAGGGTCAAGGAGATGTGCCTGAAAAGGAAAAAAGATACCCAACTGCACAAGTTAGGCACGTTTTCCCCACATTTCCTCTCGACAGAAAACCTTGGCTACTGGCAAAGGCAGGTCACTGTTGGAAATCTATCAAGAGTTTAATCCCATATGTCATCTCCTATGCCCATAAATTTAGGAACTTGAGATGAAGTTGGCTTTGGATAAGAAATTGAAAAATCCTGGGTCATAAAACTACTGTCAGTACAGTCTTCCAAGAACAGAGGATGTAATTATAAGTTTGAGAAGAGGGGGCCAGGAGAGGAAGACATGGGAAGTCAAAGTTGAGATTTCAATCTATTCCTCCCAGACTTAGAAAAAAAAAATGTAATTGTAAAAGCAGACTTCTTTTGCTGGGTAAGACATTTATTGAGGGAGTGGGAAGGAGAGGAAGAAAAAAATTCACAGAAAAGTTGTATGGGGAAATGATGAAAGGCTAAAGGTTGTCATTGTTCACAGAATCTGAATAACTTACTTTTAAAATGGAACTTTAACTAGTGATAGAATGGATCCTGATGTCATTCCCCAACCCCTAATTAGCATAGGAGAATACGATGATAGCTACTAAGGGTCAGCCCAGGTCCTTTCTCTTTAATATAGTTATCTGAATTGCATGTATATTCATGGACATGACCCCAAATAACTTCATTATTTAACTAGGAAGACTACTGGAGTGTAGTATCATAAATTAGTATCTTGAATATGATAATATGATAAATAACAAAGTATAGGATAATATTTTTATAATAGGATACAATTTTAATGGTTGGGCTGAGAAAGCCTAAATGTATAAAAATGTATATATGCAAAAATAATTTTTCTCTAAAAATCATCACTTTAAAAGATAATGGATATATTCTAATGATGCTGTCATTGTATGGAACATTTTTAAAATTCAAATTTATAATTCAATTCAGAGCCTAAGCTAAAATCTTTAAAGTTTGTTTTATGCATTTCACTTTTACTCCCCTTTAAAATTCACATCTGGATGGGGCATGGAGATTCCCTTGCAATCCCTCCTGTGAAATTATCTCATTACATGTTTCACATACTTACTACCTCACTTTTCACTTTTTTTTTTTTCTTACATATCCCCAATGGCAAGCTTGATTTCCCTCAGCACTCTTGGTGTCCAGCATCATCTCTGATACATACTTTCTTCTGAGGCTTATTAAAGCAATTCCTTTTATGTTTTTAGTGTTATCAGTTGTTCCATGTTGGGTTATCTGGAGGGAGATTCTATGTCAACATTTGGAATATAAATTGTTTAATACTGAAAAGAAGGGCATGGTAAGGGTGCAGGACTGGGCAGAGAAAGAAAAGTTGACATACAGGCCTGATGAACTCTTGGTCAAACAAGTGGGGCTTCCAGAGAGATAACTGTCCCCTAGAGTGCATTGAAGGCTGGAAGTACCAGTACACCCATCTTACTTAGTCACTGATGAGGTGCCATCTCAAAGGAGCTGTGAACTGAAGATTATCTGTGATCTCACACCCTACAATTGGAGGGAGATTTGCTTGAAGAGAAACCTAGTTGGCTCATCTCTGTGTCTCTTCCCTTAACTTCATTTATAAAAAAAAAAAAAAAAAAAAAAAAAAAAAAAGATGGTAGATGGTGAGAATTAAAGGAGAAAATGTATGTCAAGTACTCAGTATAACATATAGAATAATAGGCATTCATAATTTTAGCTATGATTATTATCAAAATGTACAGTTTTGTTAAAACCAATACTTCCACTGCTTTATGCTTGGCCTTGAAAGTTATTTCATGAATTACCCAACTATGGACTTCAGAACCATTTAAAGAACTTTAATTCTCTCTGTCATCAACCACTCACAGACAGCAGAACAAGGAAAGTGGAGTCAGAGATTTGCTTCAGCTTTGGCACCAAATGGGGATAAACTTCAAAGTTATTTTCTTCAGACATTCATCTCTTCTTCCTTAAAAGGTGCTTGACAATACCTGTCTTGTCAGGTTATCATGAAGATAAGAAAATATACTTTTAAATATATACTGTAGGGCCAGGCAGACATTAAGCACTAATGTATAAAAAACATTTTAATAATTTTCATTCTGTTTTCACAGTCATCCTCCACTCATCTACTTTGGACAAAACCTTCTTGGTGACAATGAGGACTGGGAAGACTGTCTTACAGTCTGTCCTGTCCAATAGCCAGCAAGGGGACCTGTCCCGAACTCTTTGTTGCTGTTGAATCACCTATTCTCTGTCATACAACATAGAGTTAAATATTTATGGTAAATAAAAATATTTTCTTTTCTTTACATAAGTTAACAGACATTTTAAAAAAAAGTATTTCAACCTCTTTTTATCTTTAAAAAATTTAACAACAAACACATAAGATAGAGATGATAATTGCCCCCTCTTTACAAAATTCTAAGTATTTTCTAGAGTCACTTGGATATGAGTCAATTTGATCTTTTCTATTTGAAATCCAAGCCCAAATTTCTTTGCCCGTCCTGATGCCTCCTGGAGGATTTTGAGCATGAACAGTAGTACCTCAGATTGTAGGTTTTGGGATTGGCTATGTCTTAGAAAGTGCTTTTTCTGAAGTTTCTGCTGGGAACTCTGCCATTGGCTTCTAATGGGTTTTAATGATCCTGTTGTTCAGACCATGGAGCTCAGAAATGCACACTGAACTCTAAAAAGATGCCATGGGGAATTGGGCTGAAGTTGTGTGCTTCCAGAAGAAGAAGCAAAACAGCTGTTTCAAGGCCTGCAGTTTGGGGCAGTGAAACAGTTATAGGAGCCATCAGTGACAGCTCCATGAGCTCTGCATTCATGGCTTTACTTCCATACTGTGCCTCCTGATCTCAGAGGCTTTATTATGATGATGATTCTATTTCTAGTGAGCCCAGAGAGCATAAGGGAGATTATTGTTTGGGGCACTAAAGGTATACAGGACTTATCCCTCAAAGGACCATTTCAAAGGTTTTGAGTTTCAACTTTCCTGATGCTTTAAAAATAATCCAGGGATTTAGAAAGTCTGAAAACAGAGTTGTGCTCCAGGTAACAATATGGTACACAAAGTCCTCAATTTATCACAAGAGACAGGAAGAGGTCAGGGCATATTCTCATTCCTAAAGTATAGACCTGGATCAACCAAAGATGGTTTATGACTGGTGTTTTGATGTGCCTGGTGTCACAGAATCATTATATTAGGGGAATAAAGCAAGTATAAGAGAAAACTTTTTAAAAGAAACTTGATCCTCTATAGTGCATTGAGTGATAGTTTAATATTTAATGTAAAATAAGTTGCAATAAAACAGATTTATAGTAATTGAAAACAACAAAAAAAGTTATAGACTTCATATTGTGAAAGCAAATAATGACAAAGTTTCTATATAATGCATTGGATGGAATCACTGATGGAAGGAAGTCAAAGTAATTTTCATGCAGTTAACATTCATAAACATAATTTCTCTCATTGTGGCACTGTTTTGGACATTGCTTTTAGATATGATTCTTGGTGGCATTTGGAATCAATGTACAAAATTATGGTTAGAAAGTAAATGTAATCTGTAGATAGAAGAAAAAATAAAAAAGTAATATTCTGATATTTTGAAATTTTATTTACCAAGTTATTAAAAATAATTTTATTTTTAAAATATTTAGATCCTGTTTCTTATAGTAAAATACTACCATGATTCCAGAACACTATTGTAAAAATCCTGGCTATAAGTGCATATAACTGCAAAGCAGGTAATAAAAATAAAGAAACCCCTTAGATATAAAAAAGTTAAATATTGTGGCTATGAAGAAGATCATTTCTCAAAGACACAGACTTGTAGAAAGATACACATTAAGAAGCATTTATATTCCAGAAACCTCAGGAAATTCCTTTTTCGGATTTGGGATCTTGGAATGTATATTTTCTTATATCCATTAAATATTAGTTAAAATGCTTGTTTTTTTTTTTTTTTTTTTTTTTTGGTGGTACCGGGGATTGAACTCAGGGGAACTTGACCACTGGGTCACATCCCCAGCCCTTTTTTGCATTTTTATTTAGAGACAGGGTCTCACTGAGTTGCTAAGTGCCTTGCCATTGCTGAGGCTGGCTTTGAACTCGAGATCGTCCTGCCTCAGCCTCCCAGAGTGCTGGGATTACAGGCATGTGCCACCATGCCTGGCTTAGTTAAAACGCTTTTTGTGTTTTAAAGTATTATATCAGCTTTGTTGTTTTTTATATATTAAAAATTTTAAATTTGCAACAAACCAATATTTAAGTAAAAAAATATAGAGAAAGGGAGAAGAAAAAAGAATCATGATAGTTAAACTCTCTCAATACATTAAGGTCATTACAGTAAATAAAAGCCCTATATCTTCATTTTAATTGCTCTGTCCTTCATATAGATGTCACCACTTATTTACTAATATTCATAACATTGAAAGGATTTGCAACATTTTGTTGTATCAACATCATAACAAATATATTTTGTGTATATATTTAATCTCATGTCCAATTTATTTCTCAGCTTTTATGAAAAAAATGTAATAGAACTCTGGAAAAGTATAAACTATGTAACATAATAGTTCAAATTGCTATATTGCTTTCTCTCTCTCATTCACTTTATCACTCTCATTCTAAGAGATCCATACTATCTTTTTACTTTTTGTTGTTTGTGTTCTTGATAGCTGCCATTCTGACTGGAGTGAAATGAAATCTTAGAGTAGTTTTGATTTGCATTTCTCTAATTGCCAGTGATGTTGAGCATTTTTTCATGTATTTGTTGATTAATTGTGTATCTTCTTCTGAGAAGTGTCTTTTCAATTCCTTAGCCCATTTATTGATTGGGTTATTTGGTTTTTTTTTTTTTTTTTTTTTTTTTTTTTTGGTGTTAAGTTTTTGAGTTCTTTATATATTCTAGAAATTAATGCTGTATCTGATGTGCACGTATTAAATATTTTTCCCAATTAATTGGCTCTCTATTCACCTCACTGATTGTTTCTTTTGCTGAGAAGAAGCTTTTTAGTTTAAATCTATCCCATTCATTAATTCTTGGTAATAATTCTTGTGCTACAGGATTCTTATTAAGGAAATTGGGGCCTAATCCGACATGTTGGAAATTGGAGCTTACTTTTTCTTCTATTAGGCATATTGTCTCAGCAACAAAGCCTCTGAAATGGAAATGATGAAAACTACCCCATTTACAATAGCATAAAAAAACAAAACCTGGGAATCAACTTAACAAAAGAGGTGAAAAACCTCTATAATGAAAATTATAGAACACTAAAGAAAGAAATCATGGAAGAACTCAGAAGATGGAAAGACCTACCTTGCTCTTGGATAGGTAGAGTTAATATTGTCAAAATGTCCATACTACCAAAAGCATTATACAGATTTAATGCAATTCCAATCAAAATCCCAATGTCATTCCTCAAAGAAATAGAAAAAGCAGTCATGAAATTCATCTGGAAAAATAAGAGACCCAGAATAGCCAAAGCAATCCTGAGCAAGAAAAGTGAAGCAGGTGGCATCATCATACCAGACTTTAAATTATACTATAGAGCAATGGTAACAAAAACAGCATGGTATTGGCACCAAAACAGACTGGTGGACCAATGGTACAGAATTGAGGACACAGAGACTAATACATATAATTTCAGCTATCTTATATTAGATAAGATGTACAGTGGAGAAAGGATAGCCTCTTCAACAAATGGTGCTGGGAAAACTGGAAATCCATATGCAATAAAATGAAATTAAACCCTTATCTCTCACCATGTACTTCTTCTTCTTTTTTTTTTTTTTAAAGCATAACTTCATTTTAACTAATTACATCTTCAAGGAACTTACATATAAATAAATCCACATTCTGAGGTAACAGGGTTTGGGACATCAACATACATTTTTGGTGAAGCACAATTCAACCCATAGCCTCAGACTTCAAAATACTAGAAATATAGTGAATCCTCTCACAAGTGAGCAAACCTACTAAATAGAACACTGTCACATACAAACCTCTCAACCATGTATATAGCTCACATAAAACCCCTTTAACAAGTCTTTATTAAATGTTGAAAGGATGTAAAATAAAATGTATAAAATCTTCATAAGGAACAAAGAAAACAATATATTCAATACCTATACATATGTCAACTAAGATAGAAAAATTGCTGTTACTTCAAAACTTCTTATGTATTCCTTAGCCATTTACTTGCTTTTTAAATCTTGTTATTTAATTACTATTGTTAATTATAGCCACCCTACTATGCAATAGCACACCAGAACTTCTTTTTTTCCCATTTTTTTATTCTAATTTTTTATACGTGTTTACAGAGTACATTTCATTTCATATTACATATAAAGAGCAAAATTTCTCAAGTTGCTGGTTTTTTTAATTTTTTATTCTAAGATGTTATAAATGACAGCAAAATGCATTACATTTCATATTACACATATAGAGCACATTTTTACAAATCTCTGGTTGTATGCAAAGTATATTCACACCATTCATGACTTCATACATGCACTTAGGGTAATGATATCCATCTCATTCTACAATCTTTTTTTTTTCTTCACCCTTTTGCCCCCTCCCTTCCCCTCTCTCCCCATTGGCCATTCTAGTGTTCCTCTAATCCTCCTATGCTCCCCATCCCAACCCGACTGTGAATTGGCCTCCTTATATCAGAGAAAACAATTGGCATTTGGCTTTTTGGGATTGGCTAACTTCACTTAGTATTATATTCTCTAACTACATCCATTTACCTGCAAATGCCATGATTTTATTCTCTCTTATTGCTGAGTAATATTCCATTGTGTGTATATACCACATTTTCTTTATCCATTCATCTACTGAAGGGCATCTAGGTTGGTTCCACAGTTTAGTTCTTATGAATTGTGCTGCTATAAACATTGATGTGGCTGTGTCCCTGTAGTATGCTGTTTTCAAGTCTTTTGGAGTGGGATATCTGGGTCATAAGGTGGTTCCATTCCAAGTTTTCCAAGGTATCTCCATTCTGCTTTCCATATTGGCTGCACCATTTTGCAGTCCCACCAACAATGTATGAGTGTGCCTTTTTCTCCACATCCTCTCCAACATTTATTGTTGTTTGTGTTTTTTTTTTTTTATTCAAAGTTGTTGTATTCACAATAGTAGTATGCATTATAATTTATAATAAACATATAGAACATCTTTTTACAAAACACTGTTTGTATACAATTTATATTCGTACCATTCAAATCTTCAATCATGCATTTAGGATAATGACATCCATCTTATTCAACCACCTTTTCTTTTTTTTCCCCTCCCTCCCCCCCTTGCTCCCTTCCTTCCCCTCCCTCCCCTTTGACCTTTCTAGCATTCCCCTAATCCACCTATGTACCCCCGACCCAACACCACTGTGGATCAGCCTCCTTATATCAGAGAAAACATTTGGTATTTGGATTTCTGAGATTGACTAACTTCACTTAGCATTATATTCTCCAACTTCATCCATTTACCTGCAAATGCCATTATTTTATTTTCTTTTATTGCTGAGTAAAATTCCATTGTGTATATGTATCACATGTTCTTTATCCATTCATCAACTGAGGGACATCTAGGTTGGTTCCACAATCTATCTATTGTGAATCGTGCTGCTATAAACATTGAAGTGGCTGTGTCAATGTAATATGCTGCCTTCCATAACAGTTGCACCATTTTGCAGTCCCACCAGTAATGTATGAGTGTGCCTTTTCCCCCACATCCTCTCCAACATTTATTGTTGTTTGTGTTCTTAATGGCTGCCATTCTGACTGGAGTGAAATGAAATCTTAGAGTAGTTTTGATTTGCATTTCTCTAATTGCCAGCGATGTTGAGCATTTTTTTCATGTATTTGTTGATTAATTGTGTATCTTCTTCTGAGAAGTGTCTTTTCAATTCCTTAGCCCATTTATTGATTGGGTTATTTGTTTTGGGTTTTTTTTTTTTTTTTTTTTTTTGGAATTAAGTTTTTTGAGTTCTTTATATATTCTAGAAATTAGTGCTCTATCTGATGTGCACGTATTAAATATTTGTTCACAATTAGTTGGCTCTCTACTCACCTCACTAAATGTATAAACAAAAATAATCTGGGGAGATATCTTCATTAGAATGTTAAGTATGGATCCCATTTATTTAATAATAGAACTATCCAGACTATTGATCTGTTTTTGAGTAAGGTTTTGTGGATTTTGTCTTGCAAGAAATTAGCCAGTGTTACTTATGTTGAATGTACGTGTATAATATTGTTCTTAGTATTCTCCTCAGTGTATCCCCTAGAATGTACTGTCATTCTCTCTTTCATTTCTAAAACTGGTAATTTTCATCTATCCCTCTCTCCCTACATCTCTTTCTCTCTCATTGTTTTCTTTTTCTTTATCAGTCTAGCTAAAGGCATAATCTTTTTTTAAAATGGTTACATTTCATTGGTTTTCTCTCTGTATTTTCAATGTCTTAATTTTCTTGGTTTATCCTTTTTATTATTTTCCTTCTGCTTTATTTGTATTTTAGTAAATCTTCTTTGATTTAAATTATTGATTTTAGAATATTCTTCTTCTCAAATATAAACACGAATACTATAAATATTCCTTTATGCACAGCTTTAGCTTGACCCCACAAATGTTAACATGCTATGTTTTTGTTCAGTGTGAAATAGTTTCCAATTTCCTTTTAGATGTCCTCTTGGAAACATGAGGTTTTTATGAGCATGTGCTTTAATTCCCAGACATTAGAGAAATCTTTATTTTTTTTTTCTTTTAATGATTCCTAATTGAATTATGAAGTGGTCAGAGAATGCACTTTGCATAATTTCAATTGACTTAACTCCGTTAATGTTTGTATTATGACCCAGAATGTTGTACCTCTTGGTCAATGTTCTAGAATACCTGTGAAAATTGAGGATTTTCCATGCATGGATTGTTGTATACTTGTTAATTAGATCAATGTTTTTGCCACACTCTTCATGTATTTTATCTTTTGTGATGTTCTGTCTACTTGATCATGACTGAGCAAGGAGTGTTGAAGTCTCCATCTCCATTTGTGAATTCATTTATTACTCCTTGGAGTTCTGTTGGCTTTTTCTTCATGCATCTATCACAATGCACAGAAGATTTGTTTTAGGACACATCTTCTTTAGATGCTCAAATCCCTTATACAGAATGGCATAGACTTTGCACACAATCTACACACATCCTCTTTCATACTTTAAATCATGTCTAGATTATGTATAATAACTAAATAATGGGAAAGCAATATAAATAGTTGCTGTTTAAGAAATACTGAAAAGAAGAAAAGCCTGTACATGTTTAGTACAGACACAACCATCATTGGCCTAAGTACATTTTTTATTTGCAATTGATTGAATTCATGAATGTGGAACCCACAGAAAAGACTGTAAACTGTATTTTGAGTCCTGGTGCCTGTTGCTAGGTACATTCACATTTAGGATTGTTAAGTCTTGTAAAACTAAACCTGTTACCATTGTGTAAGGCATCTCTTTATTCCTGTGAATATTCTTTTCTCTGAAGTCTATTTTTTGTTGTTACTTTGACAAAGCAACTTCTTTTGGATTATTGTTTTCATGATATATCAATTTAATTGTTTTAATTTATCTATTTTTAACACAGAACAATGGATAGATATTATTTTAATCCAATCTGACAATCTATTTTTACTATTATGTTAAAACTTTACATTTAATTTTATTGTTGATATGGTTTAAAATTTGCCTTTGTATCTATCCCTTCTGATTTTAGTTGTTCTATATCTCTTTCCTGACTTCTTTTTGAGAATTTGGATGTTTTTAATGCTTTATTTAAATCTATTTATTAAATTTTGGCTTTATTTCTTTGCATTTCTCTGCCACTGGTAGAAATTATAATATGGGCATTTAAGCTTCTATAATTTATTTATAGATCATATTTTACAAATTTTATAAGCACAATGTAGATGCTTTACAATCTTGGAGGCTTCTTTTCACTTCCCCTACCCTCTTATGCTATTTTTTTATCATACATATTGTATTTACATAACTTGAAAATGTTACCAGAAAGTATTAAAATTTATACATCCAAAATTTACACATATTAAAGGAACATAAGAGAAGAAAAACACCCTTTTATATTTTTCACATATTTTACATTTCTCTTTCTCTTGTTTCTCTTTTGTTCTTGATATTTAACTGTTACGTGACTCTTCTTTTGTTCTTGATAATATTTTTATTTATTTCAAGACTTTCAAGAGTTTTTCCTTTGTTTTTTTTTTTTTTTTTTTTTTTTTTTTGTGGCAGTATGAATTTAAAGCATTTGAGCAGTTTACTTTGATTTCTTCCTTCTTTGTATATGTTTATCTTAAATTTCTAAATTCAGATCTTCCACTAACTTTTACAAGTTTTGAACATTATTTCTTCAATAATTATTACATCAATTTCTACTTTCATGCTAGTATATAATTCCTTAGCTTTTATTTATTTTTCAGACTTTTGTATTTTGTTTCCTATTTTTTTTTTTTTTTTTTTGGAATTACTATCTTTTATTTCAAGGAAGACCAATAAATTCTGTTGGCATTTTCCAAAATTTGATCACAACACTTTGAACTGGGGCAGCAGGGAGGGAAGGTGTTTTATCCCCGCAGCCATTTGCTTTGTGACATATTAGTACCAATTCCTCATGATATTCTTCAGGCATTCATGTAATATCAGCTCTGAAGCAATTCATTTATGCAATTGCAAGACATAAACAGGGTGAGGGCAGTGACTTGTGAGGTACCAGATACATGAAGAATCTTTGTGGAATAAGGAATCGTTTGCTATTGTTCAAATGAATTTATAAAGATATTTATATCTTCATGTGTCATGACAGTGATTCAAATACACTGTTAAAATCAGTGAGTAGGTGACAATGATGTCAATCATCAGGTGATGATGATGTAAACCATTTTTATCAACTCAGTTTCTGATGAGGAAACTGTAGCCCAGGAAGTTCAGGCAACTTACTTAAAGATAGAAAAGTGACCATGCTGTCAAAAATAAAATTTAGACTAAACTCTCTATTCCAGAGTCAAAATCAGTGCTAACACTTAAAAACCCTGGCCTTTATAAATGTCAGCTGAGCCCTGATGTTAAAAAATATTCATGGTCTGGGGGTGTACCTGAGTGGTCCAGTGCTTGATTCATATGCATGAGTTTCTAGGTTTGATCCCTACTACTGTAGGGATCTAATTAATTAATTAATTGTAATTGATTTTTATCTTTAAACACTTCAATTTTATTGTTTACTTTTTTATATTAATAACAATTTTTTAATTTTAACTTTTTATACATGTTTACAGAGTACATTTCATTTCATATTACATATAAAAAGCACAATTTCTCAAGTTGCTGGTTTCATATAAAATATTTTTACAACAATTGTGTCTTCATACATGTATTTAGGGTAGTCATGAATAACTCAGTGCTATTTTGTTTCCTATTGAAGAAATAATTTTTATTTCCATATCTTCAGTTTCATACACAATTCATTCTATTAGTTCTATTCCACTATTTAAACCATTTCTGTGACTGTTTTTCCTGTCGTGAATTGTACATTTTAATACTGTTTTTCAAATTATTTGAAGTGTTTTCCTTTATTTTTATTTAAAAAATAGTCTTCATTTACCTGCAAATGCCATGATTTTATTCTCTCTTATTGCTGAGTAATACTCCATTGCGTATACATACCACATTTTCGCAGGTAAATGGATGAAGTTAAAGAATATAATGCTAAGTGAAGTTAGCCAATCCCAAAAAGCCAAATACCAAATGTTTTCTCTGATATAAGGAGGCCGATTCACAATGGGGTTGGGATGGGGAGCATAGGAGGATTAGAGAATGGCCAAAGGGAGGGAGGGAAAAGGAGGGGGCAAAAAGGTGAAGAAAAAAAAAGATGGTAGAATGAGATGGATATCATTACCATAAGTACATGTATGAAGTCACGAATGGTGTGAATATACTTTGTATACAACCAGAGATATGTAAAAATGTGCTCTACACGTATAATATGAAATGTAATACATTCTGCTGTCATTTCTAACAACTTAGAATAAAAAAATAAATTTGAAAACAAAATATTCTTCATAGATATTTTAAAGCTTTTGTCTTATTGTTATGAACTAAATTGTTTTCATTGTAAAATTTGTATATTGAAACTATACCATCCAATGAAACTGTATATGAAGACTTTTAGGGAGGTAATTAATGAGGATAAATACATTAGATCATAATTGTAGAAACCTAATGTGATAGGACTTTATGTCTTCATTTTATGGTTTGGATCTAGAACACCTACCAAAAGCTTGTACATTGTTTTCCAATATGGTAGAGTTCATAAATGGGAGGTGACTGGATCATAAGGTCTCTAACCTCATCAATGGGTTAATCCATGAATGAATTCATAATCTAATAGGTTACTAAAATCTCAGAAAGGGCCAGTTGTATGAAGTAGTTTTTTGGAAGCATGCCATGAAGTCCATATTTTGTCCTTGACCACTTCTTTTCTCACTCTTTGATTCCTGCCCATGAGGAGGTTAGGAGAAACTTTCTTCCACTATATACTGCTCACCTTGATCTTTACTCTCACCTTAGGTCTGAAGCAGTAGGGTAAAAGTGACAATGGACTAAGACTTCTGACTTATGAAACTATGAGCCAAAATAAATTTTCCCTTTCTAAAGCGGATTTTCTCAGGTACTTTGCAATAGCAATGGAATGCTAACTAACATACCTCACAAGAAAAGGAAGAGACAATAGAAATCTTTGTCTCTCCATGTGCACAGAAGAAATACAGTGTGAGGATATAGTGACAAAGGAGCCATGTTTAAGCCAGAAAGAAAGGCCATAGCAGTCACTAAGCACAACACTTTGATGTTGAATATCAGATCTGTGAGAAATAGATTTGGTTATTTAAGTCACTTAGTCTGTGGTATTTTATCATAGCAGCTATAACAGCCCAAGATTGCTTTGCCTTAGGGCTAATATCTTTCGATTGCCTTCTCTCTTGAGAATTGGTCAAATGTCTCTGGTTATTTGTACTTCAAATTTTTTGTAATGTATTCTGGGCATTTTGAATATTATATTGTTTTAGTCATTTTTTTCACTGCTATGACCAAAAGACCTGACAATAACAACTTTAGAGAAGGAAAAGTTTATTTGGGTCTCATGGTTTCAGAGATCTCAGTCCATAAACAGCCAGCTCCATTGCTCTGGTCCTAAGATGAGGAAGAACATTATGACAGAGGGGCATGGCAGAAGGAAAGCAGCTCAGGACATCCCTCCAGAAAAGGGAGAGAGAGAGAGAGAGAGAGAGACAGAGACTAAGCTCCACTCACATAATATATATCCCAAAAGCATTCCTCTAATGACCCAACTCCTCAACCACACACACTACCTGCCTAGAGTCTATACCCAGTTAATTCTTATCAGGCTATTAGCACACTGATTAGGTTAAGGCTGTCATAGCTCAATTGTTTTATTGCTAAACTTTCTTGCATTGTTTTACACATGAGTTTTGGGGGAAAACCTCATATCTAAAACATAACATATATAATTCTTGTAGATTCAAAATCCTGTAAAAATGCTGTGGAGAATTTCGTCATTCAACAATTAGTCCAGTATTTAAATGTAAAATGTGTTCAGTTTTGATAGATATTTTGAAGTGGGGCACCTAAGACACTTGTCTTGGTGTTAATCTTGAATTTTAGGAATATTATTATGAACCACATTGCAAAATTTTACTTTATTTGATAAAGTGGAATTGGTGGATATTTGAGTAAACCAGTGCTCCTCCTTTATATAAATTCACCCTTCTTGTTATTACTGGCATCGGATAGATTAGGATTATAGCAATTTCCATGATTTGAACTACATCCCCTCTTTGTTAATTTTGTAAAATCAGTTACTTTGACTAACTACTTAGTGACCTTAATATACCTAACCTAAGCCATGAGTAAAATTATACATTTATGTACAATTTAGAAATAACACCATTTTTAGGTAAATAGATGTGTTTCCCCACAACATATTTCTTTCTGTTATTTGAAATATTGGTGTTTATGGTATGTAACAAGATATTATTTGATATATAATTTAAAATATTTTGAAGTTTTATAGGTCTTGAAAAAGTTGTTTCTGCTATCGGCATAGTTGATAACCAGACAGTTGAGGTCAATTTTGTGAGTCTGCAAACTGTTTAGAAAATAACCCCACATATATTCACAAATAAGCTTTTGTTTGGGTCATATGTTGTTTAAAATATGTTTATCATAAATAGTATTAACTCAGCTTTCACATAATTTTTCAAAATCTAGGTTTTTCTTCTGTAAACCAAAAGTTTAGCTTTAGATTTATATAGTCTCTATCACGCAATGCATTTCAAACTCTCAGCATTAGCCACAGAGTTATAAGATGAAAGTACAGTAATCTGCAAGAAATTCCTTTGCTTGTAGGGAATATAAATAAAAAACGAATAGGACAAAGATAAGTATCTTAACAGTTATACAAATTCCACTATGCCAAATTATATTAACAGAACATCAAATCACAAATGATCATTTACAATACATTAAAGGCCAAATTGCCTATAATCTACAGAATTCATGCTATTGAAACCAAGGCACAAGAAATCATATATTCAGCAATGTGGCCTTAGAATGACTGTGGAGTGTGTGGGGGACAAAATAGGCAGTCTAACTCCATGGAATTCAATGAGCCTTTGGAATGCAAATTTCAACTGTCAAATCTTAATTAAAAAGTACCAGTCAGCACTATTTAAAAATTGGAAGAGAACTAAGTGGTGGGTTGTTGGAAAAATGTGCAACTCGCCTTCTAAATAGAGTAGGTAGGCTGACAGGTATGTAATTAACATCACAGCAAGTGAAGGAAGGAAGTTGACTCTAGCTCCTTAAAGGGAGGAGCTTCAACAATTTTAAAGGCAGAGAAAAAGGTTCCTCAATCAGGGTTAATTTATAATTCCTTTTATTTCTAAAGAGAATCCACTTTTTGTGTTGAACTTCCTTGAACCTTAGAAAGCAGTGACATTTGGAAAGTTGAGGTTTTATTTTATGAGGTTAGTATTAACATAAAATGCCTTGGTACCTTATGTCAATTAGAACACTTTCCCAGGCTTGTTGGGCTGCTGGCTGGCATCTTTTCGTGGCAGTGCTCTCCACCTCAGCTCTTTATTTGTTTGCTATATTGTTTCACTTATTATTTAAGAAAGGAAGATTAGCAGTCATCATTTCGAAAACAGAGAGTTCAGATTTCTTTTCACTGCTGTGGAAATATCCTGGAACACTTAAAATTCACAAGACTTTGGACACCTTGTGATATAACATACTCAGGCCCAGACTGGTTTGTGACAGACAGAAAATTGCTTTGTTCATGGCTTCCCTTAGAACTGTGCACTGTTGTGAAAATTTTTAATGAAGTTAATCATGAGAAAAATCTCTGAATAGAGATCAATAGATAATATAACACAGAAAGCAAAATTTAAACTGTTTTTTTTTGAAAACTGTCTCAAAAAGTTTTATCTCATGGATAGACTCTTTAGAAGAGAATTGGGGGAAGTGATTCATTTAAGACACTAAGTCAGGATTCTAGGTCAGAGGTCTTGACAAAAGGTAGAACCTAGATCATAGGAATTGTGGAGACACTAAGGTGGAAGATGGACATGCACTGTTTTATAACATCAATCACACCTAATTCTGTTGGGTGTACTGGGAGTTCAGGGTTTTGATAGGATGAAAACATCCATAAACATCTGTTTAAGATAGTACTTTAACTTTCTGACATTGCATTGCCTTTAGTTCAGCCAGTATATACACAGAATTTTGAAAATTGACAATTTGGATACAAAGAACTTTCAGTAATTCCATGGCAAAAGATAGAAAACTTTCTCTCACTTTCCTTGGTACATATTGTGTCAGCTCAGCACATTCAAGTAATGGCAGCTATTCAGTTATCTAACCACATGGAATCCCTTAACTCAGGACTAGAGAAATAAAAACTAAGCAGAAGAAAAACAAAAACAAAATAAAATAAAATAAACTCATAACTGAGCCACTTTATTTTTTTCTTTTCCTTTTTTATTTATTTATTTTTTTTAAATTAAAGCCTCTAAAGTAAAGCAAATAATGAATGTCTCTTGCTTATTCTAAGTGCTTACTGTGGACAACGATAGAGGAAAAGATCACAGTGTGCTACCTCCAGCTGCTAATTCCTACACACTTCATTAATTACTCAGAATTCAGAGAAGCAGAGTATTTAATTAGTTTTTCAAGTGTAAAAAAATCAGCCACCATGCAAATGCACATCATAGTTGTAGCATGAACAATTTTCATGGGAACACTGCAGACAGTAAAATATTAAGCAAAAGCTTTAACAAAATAAAACCAATGTGTGTCAGTGCCCATGTTACCTAAAATTACATAACCCATTTAAAACAACAACAAAAATGTTTAGCGAAATACAATTTGATTTTCGGGATCCATTTCTTTTTTTTTTTTTTTTTTTTTTTTTTTTTTTTTATTTTTATAATTTTTAATATGTACAACTCATAGTGCATATATTTAGTATCTTTTTACATACAACTGTTTGTATACAAAGTATATTCGTGCAATTTAGGTCTTCAATCATGCATTAAGGAAAATGATATCCATCTCATTCAACCACCTTTTTTTTTCTTCCCCCCCTCCCTCCCCTCTTGCTCCCTCCCTTACCCTCCCTTCCCTTGACCATTCTAGTGTTCCTCTAATCCTCCTATGTACCCCATCCAACAATACTTTGAAATAGCCTCCTTATATAAGAGAGAACATTTGGTACTTGGATTTTTGAGACTGACTAACTTCACTTAGCATTATGTCTTCCAACTTCATCCATTTACCTGCAAATGCCATTAATTTATTTTCTTTTATTGCTGAGTAAAATTCCATTGTGCGTATATACCACATTTTCTTAATCCACTCATTTACTGAGGGACATCTAGGTTGATTCCACAACCTAGCTATTGTGAATTGTGCAGCTACAAACATTGAGATAGCTGTGTCACTGTAATATGCTGTTTTTAAGTCCTTTGGGAATAGACCCAAGAGTGGGATGGCTGGGTCATAGGATGGTTCCATTCCCAGTTTTCCAAGAAATCTCCATACTGCTTTCCATAACGGTTGCACCATTTTGCAGTCCCACCAGCAATGTATGAGTGTGCCTTTTTCTCCACATCCTCTCCAACATTTATTGTTGCTTGTGTTCTTGATGGCTGCCATTCTGACTGGAGTGAAGTGAAATCTTAGAGTAGTTTTGATTTGCATTTCTCTAATTGCCAGCGATGTTGAACATTTTTTCATGTATTTGTTGATTAATCGTGTATCTTCTTCTGAGAGGTGTCTTCTCAATTCCTTAGCCCATTTATTGATTGGGTTATTTGTTTTTTTAGTGTAAAGTTTTTTGAGTTCTTTATATATTCTAGAGATTAGTGCTCTATCTGATGTGCATGTATTAAATATTTGTTCCCAATTAGTTGGCTCTCTATTCACCTCACTGATTGTTTCTTTTGCTGAAAAGAAGCTTTTTAGTTTAAATCTATCCCATTCATTAATTCTTGGTAGTAATTCTTGCGCTACAGGATTCTTATTAAGGAACTTGGGGCCTAATCCAACATGTTGGAAATTGGAGCTTACTTTTTCTTCTATTAGGTGTATTGTCTCTGATCTAATTCCTAGGTCTTTGATCCACTTTGAATTGAGTTTTGTGCATGGTGAGAGATAAAGGTTTATTTCATTTTGTTGCATATGGATTTCCAGTTTTCCCAGCACCATTTGTTGAAAGAGGCTATCCTTTCTCCACTGTACATTTTTTTAGGTATCACCTTTCCACCAGTCTGTTTTGGTTTGCCAATACCATGCTGTTTTTTGTTACTATTGCTCTATAGTATAATTTTAAAGTCTGGTATGGTGATGCCCCTGCTTCACTTTTCTTGCTCAGGATTGCTTTGGCTATTCCTGGGTCTCTTATTTTTCCTGATGAATTTCATGACTGCTATTTCTATTTCTTTGAAGAATGACATTGGGATTTTGATAGGAATTGCATTTAAATCTGTATAAATGCTTTGGTAGTATGGACATTTTGACAATTAGTTAATTCTAACCTATCCAAGGAGCAAGGTAGGTCTTTCCATCTTCTGAGTTCATCTATAATTTCTTTCTTTAGTGTTCTATAATTTTCGTTATTACAGGTCTTTCACCTCTTTCGTTAGGTTGATTCCCCGGTATTTTATTTTTTTTGATGCTATTGCAAAATGGGGTATTTTTCATCATTTCCCCTTTCAGAGTCTTTGTCGCTGATGTTACACAAATGCCTTTGACTTATGTGTATTGATTTTGTATCCTGCAACTTTGCCAAATTCGTTTACTAGTTGTAAAAGTTTTCTGGTAGAGTTTTTGGGTCTTCTAGGTAGATTATCATGGTTTCATCAGCAAATAGTGCTAATTTGAGCTCTTGCTTTTCCTATCTTAATCCCTTTAATTTCTTTCGTCTGTCTAATTGCTCTGGCCAGAGTTTCCAGTACTATGTTAAAATAGCAGTGGTGAAAGGGGACATCCCTGTCTTGTTCCAGTTTTTAGAGGGAATGCTTTCATATTTTTCTCCATTTAAGATAATGTTAGCTCGGGGCCTTGCATAAATAGCTTTTTATTATGTTAAGATATGTTCCTGATATTCCTAGTTTTTCTAGTGTTTTCAACATAAAGGGGTGTTGTATATTTTGTCAAATGCTTTTTCTGCGTCAATTGAGATGATCATATGATTTTTGTCTTTAAAGTCGATATTGAATGTGATGTATTATGTTTATTGATTTCCGAATATTGAACCAGCCTTGCATCCCTGGGATAAACCCCACTTGATCGTGGTGCACTATCTTTTTTGATATGTTTTTGTATCCGATTTGCCAGGATTTTGTTGAGGGATTTTTGCATCTATGTTCATTAAAAAGATATGGGCCTGAAGTTTTCTTTTTTGGATGTGTCTTTGCCAGGCTTTGGAATTAATGTAATATTGGCCTCATAGAAAGAGTCTGGAAGAGCTCCCTTTTTCTATTTCTTGAAATAGTTTGAAGAGCATTGGTATTAGTTCTTCTTTGAAAGTTCTTATAGAACTCGGCTGTAAACCATCAGGTTCCTGGACTTTTCCTTGTTGGTAGCTTTTTGATGACATCTTCTAATTTCTTCGCTTGTAATTGATCTATTTAAATTATGTATAGCCTCCACATCCAGTTTTAGGCAAATCATATGACTCTAGAAATCTGTCAATTGCATTCAGTATTTTCTATTTTATTAGAGTACAAGTTTCAAAGTAATTTCTAATTATATTCTGTATATCTGAGGTGTTTGTTGTGATATTCCCTTTTTTTTCATCACGAATGTTAGTAATTTGAGTTTTTTTCTTTCTTCTTTTCGTTAGCATTGCTAAGGGTCTGTCAATTTTGTTTATTTTTTCAAAGAACCAACTTTTAGTTTTGTCAATTCTTTGAATGGTTTCCTTAGTCTCATTTCATTAATTTCTTGCTCTGATTTTAATTATTTCCTGTCTTCTACTGCTCTTGGTGTTGGTCTGGTCTCTTCTTTTTCTAATGCTTTGAGGTGTGATGTTAAGTCATTTATTTGTTTGGTTTTTTTTCCTCTTAAGGAATGAACCTCAGTGCAATGAATTTTCCTCTTACTACTGCATTCAATAGTGTCCCAGAGATTTCTATATGATGTATCTGTGTTCTCATTTACCTCTAGGGAATTTTTTGATCTCCTCTTTGATGTCTTCTTCAACCCCTTGTTCATTCAGTAGCATGTGAAATATGCTATTCCAGGATCTTCTTGCTTTTAAGGTCTGGGGTGAAAAAAATCTGAACATAAATCTGATTGGTTTCCCCTATATGTAATTTGCTTCCTTTCTCTTGTGGCTTTTAGTATTCTCTCCTTGCTCAGTGTATTAGGCATTTTCATTATAATGTGTCCTAGGTGTGGCTCTGTTGAGATTTTGTTTGTTTGGTGTTCGGTATGCCTCTTGAAACTTGGTTTTCCATTTCATTCCTCAAGCTTGGGAAAATTTTCTGTAATTATTTCATTAAATAGATTACTCATTCCTTTGGCTTGAAACTCTGCCCCTTCCTCTACGCCAATCACTCTTAAAGTTTGGTCTTTTTATGCTGTCCCATTAATTCCTGGATGTTATGTTCTATGATTATTTAACAAGTTTTGCTGTAATGGTTTAAATTCTTCTCTAAGACATATATTTTGTCTTCATTGTCTGAGGTTCTATCTTCCAGATGGTCTATTCTGTTGGAGATGTTTTCAATTGAGCTTTTATTTTGGTTTATTGCTTCTTTCATTTCTGGAATTTCTGTTTGGATTCTCTTTAGAGCTCTATTTCCCTATTGAAGTAATCTTTTACTTCCTGTATTTGTTTTTGGAGTTCTTTGTCAAAATGATCTTTTGCCTCCTGTACCTGCTCCTCATCTATTTTTTGAGTTCATTCTTAAGTTCCATAAAACATTTGGCATATGTAATTTCTAAATTCCATCTCTGGCATTTGACCAACTGTGCTTGCCATGACATCTGCGATGAGGTATCTTGATTTGTTTGTGTCATTTTCTTTCCTTGTTTTTTCATGTTGCTTGTGTGTCTATTCTTCCTGCACTGTGGGACCTTGGACTGTTTCGATTTTACCTTAAAGCCTTATGTTGTTCCTGTAGTACAATGCTATCAGATCAACCTTATAATTCCTTAATTTACTTTTAAAACCTAACACTTTCTATTCAGAAAATCAAGTTTGGTCACAATGTACAGATTTTGGTTATCACCAGATATTTTTCCAATTTTAATCTGTACGTTTCCTGATAGGGTTTTTATAGCTTCAAGTATTGGATACAGAGGTGTTATGTTTAGGAAGAAGGAAGTGTCTTGAATTGTTCTTTCTTGGAAAGTATGAAAAGAGATATCTATTGAAATGGTTTTAGTGGAAGTGGTTTACGTATCAGTAGACGATGGAAAGGAAAGAGAATGGGGTTGACAATCTAGGTAAAAAGATTCAATTTATATATATAGTAAGTTGGAAAAGGAAAAAAAATGATAAAGAGTAGGAATTGGTGTAAGAGAGAGGAGAGAGAGAATCAAGGAAAATAGAGGAGTAAACTGTATACAACACCACTTTGCTACCCAGTTTCAATTGCGCCGGTTCTAGAAATCCAAGTTTTGCGTATATAACTTGTTTTTGGCTCTGTTTAGTATGCACTGGCAGGATGTAAACATGACAAGATGAAGGAGGAAGAAAAGATATCAAAGGGTGAGAAGGAGTAAAAGAATGAAAGAAAAAAAGGGAGCGGAAAAGCAGATAAACACACTAACAATCAATGCGGAAAAAAAAAAAAAAAAAAGCAGAACAAAACAAAGCCAAAAAAGAAAAGAAAAAATAAACAAACAAACATACAAACAACAACAATACAACACAAAAAAAAAAATAACAAAAAACAATAAAAAGAAAGGGAAACAACAACAACAACAACAAAAATAAATCAAACATTCAGACAAAACGGGCCCTGGGAAGCCCCCCTCTACTCGTTCATGCTAAGAGCCTAAGAATTAGTAGTGTGGGTCACCTGTACCTTGAAGTCTGCCAGTTCTCTCTTTGGGATGTATTGTGAATACCTCTTTCACCTTTCACAGCAGAAATTTTCCAACGAGGGCTAGATTGGATAAAGCCACACTCATTTGGGTGTGGAACCTTTCTAAAAGGTCATGCTCACTAACTTCTGGGAAATTAGTTGTATACTAGACAGCAGGGAAGGGCTTTTAAAGATCAAGTTAAGGCAGGAAGAAAAAATAAGAATTAGTTATTCCAGATAAGGGAGGTGAAGGGTAGTAAGGAAGGATAGTGGTCCACACAGTGGAAATAGTATGTACAATGTCCTGAATATTAAAAAATAAATAAATAAAATAAAGATGGTATGCTTGATTCAGTTTATTACAAATAAACTAAAATTTAGTACTAATAATTACATATATCTCAAAAAACACAAAAAATCGTGTTTCGTGTTGCTATAAAATGTTGAAAAAACAGTCCTCTTCAAACTTCTCATGGCTCATTTTTTTTTTTTTTTTTTTTTTAGCCTAATCCATTGTTCCTTTCTTATAGAGAACACTCAGCTTTTTCTCTCACCCACAAAACTTTAGCCTCTACGGACCTCTGTGAATATCTTGTGCCTAGATCATTGGACCAAGTAGCTCAAGGGTAGACTTCTAAAAAGCTGAGAAAGAATAGGACCACCTCTATGTAGGGTATGTGAACTGATTAATCTTGTTATCAGTCTTCGACCAACTAGGGAAATATACTGACTTGTGTTCACAGCATATTGATATTCATGTTCATGCCTAACAGAAATTGATTGTATTTATTGTCATTTTTAAACAATAGTCACATTATAATCATAATTTAATCAGATATTAATTTTTTTATTGTTTTGGGCATATAAATAAAAACCAACATGTGATCATTGGATTTGCTAATAAAATGCTCTTTCATTTGAGATAGGAGAGTGAAAAAACAAGACTTTCAGTAAGTTTATGCATGAACTGTAGACAAGGAAGTAAAATCTGTGAGGATAAAAAATTATTTCAATAAAATGGATTGTGAAAATAAGAGGGGATATAAAACAGTGGTAAGAAGTGACATAAAGCCAAAAGATCACTTTTTTCCCCAAACATAAGAGATTTAATTAAGCATGTTATATACAGTAGGTTCCCTCAAGAGATAGAATGGGTGAAGACACTGGGAGAAAGAAAGATAGTCATTAAAATATACAACTGGCAAGATTTGGCTTAAAGATCATAGTGTTTAGAATCATATATCTGAATTTATTTTAAAGTTTTATAACTAATAACTAATAAAATTATTTAACATCTCACTCCTTTGCTTATAGTCTGTTACCTGCTAATACTTTTTATTTTTGATTCATAAATAGAAAAGTAACTATTAAATTGCCCTTTTATGGCATAAACAGACAAAATTATCTATAATGTTATTAAATCATTTACATACAAGAAGAGCTTTGAGATGAAATATAGGAAAGTTTTTAAATATTTTTCCTATGTTAAATACTTCAGAAAATTAAATAATTTAGAGAATTGGTGAGATCTACTTTTAATAAAAATTTTATAATTGTGTAAGTAACAAAGGATGACCTTTGTTGTTGTTATTGTTGTTAACTTTCTTGAGCTCTTAGAAAGAGAAGCTATCCTAAAAAAAAAAAAAAAAAAAAAAAAGAGGCTAACTGGCTAACTGTAAAGTAAATTCAAATGAATTATTCAAAGACACATAGATCAGTTAGGCATAAGAGTCTCTGTGGATATTAGGGAGTCCTTGGTCTCAGATATGCTAAGTTGCTTCTCATGAGTAAGGCATTATTTACAGAATGAGTATATTTTCATACTTAGTCCTAAAACAGTGATCAGTTTGGTAATAGTTCTACACTAATAAGAAACAAGACACTGGAGTAATCATATAGACTTATTTCTTCAATAAGTCTGTCTTTATGGCTTCTGTTTCATTTGTCACCATTTGAAATCTGAAAGATTCACTAAAATAGGCTTCAAATCACAATATCCAGTGGTTACAAGCTCCTTGAATCTAGCACGTAACCTTTCCCATAGCCAATTACAAATGTTTGACCATCCCAGTCACTTCATGCTGAAAACCACAACTTCAGTGAAGCTGCTTCTCCTTGGTTCTTCTGCTAGACTTCCACCTTGCATGAGTGCCTGGAACCCATTTTCTCCTAAAGTAATTTACAGTCTTAATTTCTTTGAAGATTTTGTTCTTATGTGGTATAACCAGAAAAAAAATTTATTGTGAAGTTTAAGCTCTGAACCTGTCCCTTTTGTAGACCATGTCCAGGATTCTCCATCTTTTTATTTGTAATATTACTTTATTTTTCTTGAAGGAGACTCTAAATTGATAAGCTAAAGGTTCCACAAAGCTCAGATCTGTCTATAATTTTATGAACATACCACCCACCCATAAATGTGTGCATGTCTGTGTGTGTAAATACATTTAATGTAATTTTTCAATTTTTTTGCTGTGTTCTTTGACCTGATAAAAGTCATTAACTTTTGACTAAAGCTAACTATTCTTCCTTCAAGCTGTCTCTTCTTCCTTAGTTACCTGATTCCATGTTATCAATCTGAATAAAAACTTGGGAATAGTAATTGAAGTCTCTTCTCCTCATCTTTTATTTGCAGTTCACAAACCCTATCAACCTCCACCTAGTTCATAGGTTTCCCTTTCTATTAGTGCTGTAATAATCCAGGTCCTGCTCACCACTCTCATCCCCTTCACAGCTAACACTCTTGTCACTTGGATGTTAAAATCTTTTGTTACTGCATTTAGGCACCTCAGTTTCTACCTGGTCTTGCCCCTGAGAGTCTATTTTCAACATAAAAGTCTTAATTTTTCTTAAAAACTTGGTTATTTCTTTAAAACCTAATTATTTTATTAAACATAAATGTCAACATGTCAATCCTCTTCTCAAACCCTGAACAAGCTCCTCATTTCAAGCAAAAGTCATTAGAGAGTCCATCAAACCCCTGATGTATCTTCCCAATCCCCACGTCTTATCTTACTTCATTCACATTGCTCCAGCTGCATGGATTTAAGATTTGTCTTGAACCTGATGGACATACTTCTTCTAAAGTGTTTCCCCTGGTTATTTCCTCTGCAGGGAACATGATTCTTCCAGATACACTTGTCACCTATTCTTTCAAGATTTTCCTCAAGTGATACTTTTACAACAAGGCTTGCCTTGACTGCTTTATTGAAAATTATAACTCTCCTCATTTCCCACCCCATGTTCCTGATCCTTTCACTTAACACCTCCTAACAGTATGTTAGGTATGGTGGTATAGGTTTTGTTTTATGTGTTTACACTCTTTTTCTTATTTATGTAGTTGGAGATTTTGTTCTTTTAGATCACTTTGTATTCTAATCACCTTGAAAAGTGTTAAGCAGAACTAGAATCTCAGTAAAAGATTTAATATGTATATTTATTAGTTTTTTTCCTGACCTTTTTTGCAATATCCATTTAACTAGTTTCCCTGCTTCTAATCTGTTTCTTTTCCCATGGAGCCTCCATGTAGATTGGTATGTAGCTCAATTATGGCTAAATAATTTTCCTTAAATTCCTTAAAAGCTTCACAGTTCTTCTCTTAGAAAGGTAGAAATGTTGACTTCTTGGCATGCTACCCTACACACACATTGGATTCCAAGCTACCTTCACTCACCTACAAAGGCTTCTGACTTTTATTCCCTAAATATTTCTTGTTCCTAATATTTTGCTTTGCTCATTTTAATCTCTCTTTGGGTCCTTAAACTCGCCATGACCCATGAAATATTACTTATAATTTTTGGTACCCAGATGAGAAACCACTGCCTTAAAAAAACTAATAAAACTTGGTGTCAGCTCAGTCCCAATATTCTTTTAAGTATAAAGTTACATTTATTAGAAACTAATTGAATAAGCATCAGTTACTTAGTACATTTTTTTAATGTCACAATGACTTTGGTTTCCCCTTACAATTTTACAAATGTTGGACAATGATGACAAAAAAATCAGATAAACTGATACCCTAATCCTACAAGCATGCTGGCAAATACATCAAATACATAATACTGATGAAAAATTAAGTGGAAATATATAATTTTTACAATTGTTTTGTAGTTGTAGATGCACAGCATGCCTTCATTTATTTATTTATTTTATGTGGTGCTAAGGATTGAACCCAGTGCCACATGCTAGGCGAGCACTCTTCCACTGAGCTGTAGCCCCAGCCTTAAGTGGAAATATTAAAACATGTATCTACAAAACTGTAAGACACATCCTGAAAAAATCTTGCTACTAGTCTATTAATTCCCATGAAAGATTGTCTGAAATTTTCAAGTACTTGGAAAAACCTAGCTACATTCCAATAAAGGGTTGAATGTCAAGTACATATATTAACAGGATAACAATGTGAAGTTTCTCCAGTGCTGCTGGGAAACATGAAGCTTTCTCTCTGATATTCTTTAAACGACAAATTTATTTAAAATGACATGTATTTTTGTGAGTTGATGAAATATTTAAACTTTTTCAGTTTTTACCAAAATTGTACAATACATGTTACTGATGATAATGTGAAAATTATCTACCAGTAAAATTATTTTTTGTGACACAGATACATTAGATATTTTTTTAAATAACTCTGAAAGAATAAAAGTATTCCTTTAAGTGTTTAAATAAAATTAATTAGGGTTCAAGGTATTTTTTTTAAGCCAGACTAGCTTGGATCACAGACACATTTTCCCTAGCTTATATACCACTGAAATTTTACTCTTACGTTGAAATAAGCAAAACAAAGAAAAAGAAAGTAAAAAAAAAATCAACCTGAAACTCCAGCTGTTGGAGTTTGACTGCTTTTTATGGTGAACTGATTTTTGAATCAGGTTTGCAGGGCAAAAGTTCAAACCTACTTTTGACTTTTTTAAAATAGAGAACTTGCTATTCAATAGAAGAAATAACAAACTTAAAAAATAATGATTAATATAATGTTCTAAGTCCTAATAGCCAAATCAGATTAATTGCACAACTGATTCTATCAATTATGCAAAAATTCTTCAACAAAAGATCTGAAGAGGGAAACAAAGAGAAAGCAACCCAAATCCACTTAATCCCATGGCTACATTTAAACTCAAACTCAAAGAATATTAATATCAGAATAGTCTATCTCATAATCACTTAGGGGCAGGAAAAGTGGGCTGACATTTGTTAAACTACTTAGAAGAATATTTGAAATATCATTAAGAACTGGAATAATGCCAAACATTGAAGAAAAGCAGCCAGGGCTCAAACCTTCAAACAGAAGAGAGTAGTCAAAGTTACGTGATATGTGTCATGTCAGTACTTTTTTTTTTTTTTTTTTTTTAGTCCCACATATTGAAAGGGAATCTATAAACACCTAGAGAACAATAGACTAAGTAATATGGCTATAAGGGCTAATAAAAAAAAAAAATACATGATGCCAAACATTGTAACTGTTTGCAGAAAGACAAAGCTAGTAGCTTTGTGAAATGCAATCTGAGTTTTATTGGGGTTATAGTTGAAGCATGTGGTGCAGTGTCTCAGAAAAGTTAGTATCCTGACCTGTTTCAAGTTGGCTTGGACATGAACACTGTCACATCATTTGGCACATTGGCTGAGCTAGTACAAATGAAGGTGATGATAAATAGGAGCTCGTCCAGTGTGAGGAAGTGGCTAGTAGGGGGGCTGCAGGAGCTTTGGCATGAGGTCAGGTTTTATTTTCCCTCTTTATTAATCATCTCCAGAGGGGAATAAATTGCTTGCTAATGAAATTTGCAGATAGCACTAAATTTTGAGGTGTTGCCAACACAGTTAACAAAGGAGAAATAAATATAAATGGACTTAAGCATGCTATTTATCATTTATTTGGATTTAATCAAAATTGTTCCCAGGACACATTTATAAGCTATTCCCACAAATTAAATTTGGGGGAGGGACCTCTGTCACATAGTAAGACAAATAGGCTGATGGTAGGGACACCCTCCATGATCTGTTGTTAGAAGGAAAGGAATATTCCATAATAAAAGTGTACTGTTTAGAACATTATCTTCCTATTTCCATAGAGTGCCAATTTTGAAAATGGTAAAATTACCATGCTCTGAAAAATATCACTTCTAGGAATTCATTCAAATCACAGGGATTGAAGATAGCATATATATCTCCTTTATCTTCCCTTTCTAACTTGGCCGTACCCAGAAAACTTCAGTTCTGGTCCTTTTTCTCACTTCCTATATTAGCACATATTAGGCAGAGATTAACATTGCTTCTTATTGCTGTTTCTAGAACAATATTAACTCTTTCTTTTTAAAATAAATATAGACAAAAAAAAAAAAAACTATCTGTGACTTTGTGGTGTCAGATATTTTAGTTATCTATAACCATCATAACCTTTACCTTATTCCTGATTTGAACATTTGATGTTTTCTCTTTATCATTATATCTAGTTTGATCACAGCGCCCATTAACCCAACAGTCTGGTTTCTCAGTGTCTTTCCTATTTCCCAATTCTAACAATTATTTGACTCACCACTTGATATCCAATAAGTTGGCTCCTTCTACTTTTTATAGTATTATGTCCTGTTCTTTTATTCTTTTTATATTTTAACTTTTGTATAGTATAAACTTTGTCTGTCATTATGCTCACTCCTTATCATAGTTTTCAACCCACTGCTTTTATCTCTGTCCTGGATTATTCTTTTTTTAAAATCCCAACCCGTATGAATCTAATTATACTCTAAATCAGCACAGAACAACTGAATGCAGACAGCTACTGACTGGTGCCATTTTACATTTATTACTATAAAAATTAAATACATGTGGGCTGGGGTTGTAGCTCAGTGGTAGAGGGCGCGCCTCAATGTGTGAGGCACTGGGTTTGATTCTTAGCAACACTTATAAATAAAAATAAAATAAATGTCCATAAACAACTAAAAAATTTAGAAAAAAAATAAATACATCCATGGCAATCTTTAGAAATAGTATTATATTTCCCTAGCCAATTTACTATTTTCTGAGAAGTCTATTTTACATTTTCTTGTTTTTGTTCAAACTTCATTCATCCATTTTAAAATAATTTCTTATTGCTCAGCTGATTCCATAGATTTTATTTGACAGAAAATATTACAATCAATCAGAAAATATTCTCACCATCTCATCACCAAATATACTGACATACTTGCAACTCTTTCCATGAACTCTGTTTTCCTCCCTGAGGAAGAGATAAGCTATTTCTCAGTTCAAGCCTTCCCTTTGTATGCTAGATCTAATCTTACTTCTAAAAGCTGGCTCCAGTTATCACCATCTATCCTGCATTATCAACCTACCTTTACTTTGTAATTGTAATCAGAAAAAGAATTAATACCCAACCTTAGGGAAAAAAAAAAGCAAAACAAAATATTCCCTTAACTCTGCATTCCTCTCTGTTATAGAATGAACTGTTTCCCCCTTAAATTCATATGTTAGAGCCTTAATTTCCAGTGTGAGTGCATTGGGATACGCGGTCTTTAGGGAGGTAATTAGATTATTTGAAATCATATAGTGGGGCCCTTATATGATAAAACTGGTGTCCTTATAAGAAGTGGAGGAGTTACCAGGTATCTCTCTATCCATGAGCACAAAGAAGAAGTCATGGGAAAACACAATGAAAAGGTGGCTGCATACAAAACAGGAGGAGAGCCCCACCAGAAACCAACATTGACAGAAATTTGAACTTGCAGTTGTGTGTAGCCTCCCGAACTGTGAGAAAATAAGTTCTGTTGCATTAGCCACCAGCTTTGTAGTATTCTATTTTGGCAGCTGGAGCAGAATGTAACTATTCTTTTATTTCTATGTTCTCCTTCATAATAAATCTCCTTTGAATATTTTCTTTAGTTTTCTATTTTTTAAATTTCCACACTCTTTCTCCCAGATCCATATCACTTAATCTTTCAATCTTATGACTTTCGTGAAACCTCTTTTGTCAAGGTCACCAACAAATGCAATATCCAATGGTTAATCTCAGTCTTTGCTTTCCTCACTTCTTAGGTAACATTTGATAATGTGGACTGGACTCTCATTTGGGGAAAAAAATGTATTCTCTTGATTTACAAGATGTTGTTTTCATATATATATATATATATATATATATATATATATATATATATCTTTCTAAATATTCAGCATTCTAGGTAGGAGAGTTTCTTCCTCCTGTTTCTAACCTTTTCAGTGCTGTCATTACCTAGAACTTAATACCCCTCCACTGCTTAATTGCCTCTAAAACTCTCTTTAGATGGTATCACTTAGTACTATATCTTCAAATACCACCTTCAGGCTGAAGATTCTCACATTTATTTTTTTCTCCAAACATGCATCACCTGAATTATTTCATCTCAGTAAACATGCTATTGATCACAGAAATTTAAGGTTCCTTATTACTCTGTTTCCTCATTTATATGTCTAATCAATTGACAAATGCCATAAACCATGGACTCTAAGTATATTCCAATTATATATATATGTCTATATATAGACACATATAATTATGCTAATATATATTATATGGAATACATATGTATATATGTATTATATATAGACATATATATTAGCATAATTTTTCACTTGAAGAAATATATTGAGAATAATACATAAGGATTTTCCTTTAGAGACCCTGAAAGAAATTCAAACTTCCTGGCACATTGCATTTGGTATAGTGAGATCCTGGCTAGTCATGAACAGGAGTATAAAATTTAAAACAAACCACATAGTATTAAGCCATCAAATTTGTGGTAATTTTTCAGAGTAGCAAATAAAACATCTTTAGTTGCCAAGTAACAAACATCTTTTTCCGTATTTATTAGTTGGTTTTCTCCTGAAAACCAATGTTGATATTTTATTCAGAAAAATCAAAATTGGCTTCACTGGGCATTTTTGCACAGAAAATCAAAGAGGCAATTTATGAAATGCAGTAAACCATAGGATCTAAAGAGAAGAACAATAAGCTAAATAAACAGTGAAATGTTTTTCTGCAAAAAAAATCTTTATTCCTAATTTATCTGTTGATTTTCATTATAAACACATAAAATAATTCAATCTGATACTAGATGTGTTTCTTGGTCTATTTACTGGAATTACTTATATTGTTATTTTTCTTAATATTTCCTTTAATTTTCAGAATTTTTTGATTTATTTTTATTGGCATATTATAATTACAGAAAATAATGGGATTCATTTTGCCATACTCATATACACCCATAACATAATTTGATTGATTTCATTTCCCTTTACCTTCCCTTTCCCTCTTCCACAGATCCACTTGGTCTACTCTACTGATCTCCCTTCCATTAATGTTGTTATTATTATAATTATGTATGTGCAAAATTCATTGTGTTCATAGATAATAGCATTCATTTGTACATAGATATAGCATGATTTGGTAGATTTTATTTCTCCATATTTTCCCCTTCTCTCTCCTTCTGGATCTTTTTCATTTACTCTATTGTTCTTCCTTCTATTTTCATGTTCTTCTATTTTCTGCCCACCATACCACCTTTTATTTATTTATTTATTTATTATTATTATTATTATTGATTTCGATTTTTCACTTTCTTTTTCTCAATACTTTAACTTGTAAAATACTACTTTCAAGCTTTGACTTTTGAGTTTGAGAGTCTGGTTTATTTCACATAGCATGAAGTTCTTCAATTCCATCCATTTACCCAGAAATGAGATAATTTCATTCTTCCTCACGGCTGAGTAAAACTTCATTGCGTATATATACCACAGTATCTTTATCTTTTCATCTGTTGATAAACACCTAGTTATTTTTATCTTGAAATATCATTAAGAACTGGAATAATGCCAAACATTGAAGGAAAGCAGCCAGGGCTCAAACCTTCAAACAGAAGAGAGTAGTCAAAGTTACGTGATATGTGTGATGTCAGTACTTTTTTTTTTTTTTTTTTTTTTTTTTTTTGCTTTAAGTCCCACATATTGAAAGGGAATCTATAAACACCTAGAGAACAATAGACTAAGTAACATGGCTATAAGGGCTAATAAAAAAAATACATGATGCCAAACATTCTAACGGTTTGCAGAAAGACAAAGCTAGTAGCTTTGTGAAATCTCCCTCACCAACAGCCACATGAATGTTTATAGCACCACAATTCACAATAGCTAAACTGTGGAACCAACCAAGATGCCCTTCAATAGATGAATGGATAAATAAAATGTGGTATATATACACAATGGATTATTACTCAGCAATGAAAGAGAATAAAATCATGGCATTCACAGGTAAATGGATAAAGCTGGAGAATATAATGCTAAGTGAAGTTAGCTAATCCCGAAAATCCAAATGCCAAATATTTTCTCTGAAATAAGGAGGCCAATTCACAGTGGGGTTGGGACGGGGAGCATAGGAGGATTAGAGAATTATTTTTTTATCCAGGAGCTATCTGTGCTCAGGTTTTCTTCAGAAACTCAGAACAAATTGATAGAGAAGAGGAAGGTATTAAACCTTTCAGAACACTGGAATGGGAGAGCTTCAGAAAGAGAGGGAATCAAGGTTTCACAGAGCTGACAACTTGTGCTTTCTTACACCTGGAAATATGAATCTTTCACTTGTTACTTGATTTTTCTTTTTAAAGGTCATTTACCCATTTCTGAATTGGGAAATGAGTACAAATATTTTGACTGAGGAAAAATTATGAAACTTGTTCTTTATTCATATACGTTAACTTTTCTCCATTGTCTCCTCCCTATACTTAGTCCTCTTTGTTCAGAGAAAGTTTCTTGAAGTTCTCTACTTCATTAATTAAAACATGATCTCAGGAAAGGAGTTGACAAATTCATTCACACAAAGGTAAAAATAATAAATAGGACCCTAGCCATCATTACCCACTGCCAGACATTATCATCAATCCTGATAGTGTTTATCACCCCAGTTGGCCATGCCCTAGAGGTCCCTCTCAACTGAATACTTCAGGCAAAACATATCATTAGACCTTATTTTTTCAGAAAAGAAAACCTATTTCCTAATATTCCATTAAAATAAGAAACAAACTCCAAAACCAAATGATTTGTTCATTCTTAGTAATTTTTTTTTTCAAAAAATGGTTAATTTCTTACAGAATATATTTAGGTCATATGGATTCATTAGGAGCATTTGGAAAGACAGAGAGCTCACCACTTTTCCTGAACATTGTAAGATAGATATGACCCTTATTAGTAGATATTCTTTATTGCACATGATCTATAGGAAAATACCTTCCCTTTAATTTCTCATGTGTTTTTCTGGTTAAGTTACACATGTAAACCTGGTTTTCTCCTTTAGTTTGGAAGCTTTTTGAGGTTATATGTAATTCTTTATGATCGTTTCATCCTCCTTGGTCTTAACATCTGTGAGAAGCTTAATAAAAATATTTAACTTTGTTGGGTACAGCAGTGCATGCCTATAATCCTAGCTACTTGGGGGGCTGGGGCAGGAGGGTTATAAGAGGCCAGCCTGGGAATCCTAGTGAGATCCTGTCTCACAGTAAAAAATTAAAAAGACTGGGGGTGTAGCCCAGTGGTAAGAGCATCCATTGGGTTCAATCTCCAGTTCTGAAATGTGTGTGGGTGTGTATATAAATGTGTGTGTGTGTACATGTAAAAACTATGTACTTTTTTTTGACCATATAATTATTTTATTCCAATTACATATGAATCTTGGCAGAAAATAATAATAATAGCAATCACTTAATAGTACAGGTTATTAACCAGAACCTTTTCCCATTATTTACTATGTAGCTACTAATAACAAGTATTACATTTATTATTAATAAGTTACATTTAATACTCATTTTCAGAGGAGGATACTGAGGCATAGTTCACTTTAGTTTGTTAAACTGGCAAGTGTTAGAGCTTGGATTCAAGTCCAAGTCATGCAGCTCAGGAACCAACTTCTCAAGCTCTACATGCCACTCCATTTAAGGAGGTAACAAAACAGAGAAGTCAATTGTATTTTCAGGGACATCTCAAGATGTTCAAATACTTTTAGAAAGTTTATAGGTTATCTTTTTTTTTCTTCCAACTTTATTGAGGTATAATTGACAAATAACAATTGCATATATTCAAGGTACATATGTGAAAATTTGATGTACATATACATTATGCAATGATTAACATAATCACATTAATTAACACATCCATCATCACCCATAGTTACCATTAACAGGTTTTAAATGTCACCCTGTTATTTCTCTTCCTAATTCTTTTTTTGTGTTATAATACTGTACATTATTTTTTATTTTATTTTATTTTATTTTATTAATCTAGCTCAGCGGTTCCTTTGACAGAGACTGTATACTTAACTAATTTCATGGATGACACACCCAAAGTTGAATAGTTGGAAAACATTTGAATGGAGATATGTAAAAGGAATAGAGGTAAGATATTTAGCTTATATATTTTACTTTCAAGTGATAGAATGTAATGCATTCTGCTGTCATTTATAACAACTTAGAATAAAAAATAAATAAAGAAAACCAATTAAACTAACTTGGCAGGAAAAGAATGGATGTTCCCATAATTGGTTCACAAAACTGGATAATGGATCCAGATATGATTCTCTATAGGCTTAACAAAGTAATCAGTTCTCTTTTCATTTCTTCTGACTTTTTCTTTATTCCCTTTTGTTTTCTTTCCTTTTTTCCTTTTCTTTAAGAGACCAGTCTTATTATGTTACCCATTGCTGGCCTCAAACACCTGGGCACAACCAATCCTCTTGTCTCCTTTTCCCAATTATCTGGAATTGTATGTGTGTCTCTCCACACCCACCTCATTTCTTGACTCTATTGTTTTGTTTCTTTCTGCAAACTCTATGCCATTGATGACTTCTGGGACCCCCAGGCATTGTCAGATTCGTGCATTAGTAGCTGTATTTATTAAGATATATTATTCTAATTTTCTGGTCAGAAACACTTAATCAAACTCTGAAAGGACCAGAATTAAGGCAACATAATTAATAGTCTTAAAAGATGGAAAGTACATAAGTTCTAAAAGTAAAGAGAAATTCTACCAGGAGAAGGGAATAAGCATGTTACAAAACACCCTAGGGAAATTGTGAAAGGACTGGAATATTTTTCATCTTTTGTTCTAGAGTTTTGTACTTCATCTGGGCGTGGTGGCACAGGCCTATAATCCCAGCACTTGGGAGGCTGAGGCAGGAGGATTGCAAGTTCAAAGCCAGCTTCAGCAATGGTGAGGCACTTAGCAACTCAGTGAAAGCCTGTTTCTAATAAAATTCAAAAAAGGGCTGGGGATGTGGCCCAGTGGTTGAGTGTCCCTGAGTTTAACACCCCTGAGTTCAATCCCTGGTACCAAAAAACAAAACAAAACAAAAAATGACTTCAGGAGAGAAAATAAGAAAATTGGATTTTCTTAGTTTAAATTCAAGAACCCTAGACTACAACTAGCTATAGGTGGCTACTATTATATAGAATGTTATTCTTGATATTTCCCCTGGCTGCAGATGTCAGATGGTAGTAGCTCAATATGTGAGAAGCAGAAAGAAACATTAACGATTTAGACTTAGTAAGTTTGATTCTGGAAACACTATTTGGTGTTTTTAGAAATCTGTGAGGCTATTATCTTTATTTCAAAACTAGAAGAGTCAGAAAACATGAATTCCTAAGGATGTGACATGAATAGGATGGCCCTGGACACTGATTTTCAAGAGTCTAAATTATGCAGATGGATTCAGAGAAGCAGAGAGGCTTGGTGTCTTAAAGTACCATGGATGCAGGTAAGAGGGAACAGTAATCCAAATATTCAATGGACCATTCAGATGTGAGGATAGACAACACTGGAAAGGGGTACAGATAGTGTCTGGGGCAGTGCATTATTATTAAGAGAAATATTTTGAAAAGCATTTTTAGTTTCTCTTATATTTGATAATTAATGATTTTTTAATTTAACAACTGAGTATCAGAATCCTTGAAGCAATTACCCTGTTTTTTTAAGAATCTTTTCCTGCACCAGATTCTACTTTCACATATATAGCTCATTGATGTAATAAGGGGGAGATATTTTCTATCCCATCAGGTTCTCATTGAGAACTCAATGATGTTGGATGAAAGGCAGGTAAGTAGGTTTTTAAAAAGTTAGACAGTTGGGCATGGTGGCACATGCCTGTAATTCATGTGAAGCAGGATGATCATAAGTTCAATGTCAGGTTTAGCAACTTAGAAAGACGCTTTCTTAAAATAAACAACAAGTGCCGGGCGCAGGGGCTCACGCCTGTAATCCCAACACTTGGGAGGCTGAGGCAGGAGGATCGCGAGTTCAAAGTCAGCCTCAGTAATGGCGAGGCACTTAGCAACTCAGTGAGACCCTGTCTCTAATAAAATATAAAAAAAGGGCTGGGGATGTGGCCCAGTGGTCGAGTGCCCCTGAGTTCAATCCCCAGTACCACAAAAAATAAAAAAAATAAAAAAAACAACAAATAAAATTTAACATTTTTTAAAAATAATTCAAAAAGTGTAAAATACAAGCTGCAATAAGCCGTACCTTACATAGTACAAAGATTCTTGAAATAAGCTTTCTAGGTTAGGCCCTGGACATGAAAAGACTGAAGTCAAACATGGGCAGAAAGTGTCATAAAAAGGATCTGGTTTTGCAAGTAGACAGACTTGGATAAAAACGCCAGCTATTTCATGTAAGAGATGAGATTTTCTTTCCTGAGACTTGTTTTTTTCATCTGAACAAAGACAATAACATCCATCTTACAGATTTTTAAGAATGAGAGCTAAGCACCTGGTATATGGTAAACTCTAAATACTAAATAAACTAAATATATAGCAGCAAGTCCCCAGTTGTAAATAGCTACTGATAGTTTTTGAAGTTCAGTAGCAATCTTCAGTGTCCTTATTTGCATTTGCATTTTGCAAATAAGTAACAAATATTCATTTTTTTAAATTTCTAATATAGGTCAGACTTCACAGTTGCTTTATTTACATACATTTTCTTAGATACGTTTTTAAACATTCCTGAGAAGGAAATAATATTCTGTTGTTTATAAAATAAATAATAAGTACAGTCCCATTTGAGGAAGAATAGAGAGTGAGTATAGCATAGTGCAGTTAATCAGATCTTTGTTTAAAATATTGCTCCAGAGTTCAATAGCCACACAACTTCCTACAGCACTTAGCACAGAGCTAAGAAAAAATGAAATCATCATTGTTTACAATTTTAAGTTGATTACTTTCCTGGGTTGCTGTGAAGTACTTGAGCATTAAATAAGGAACATAAAGATGTTTAAGCAAAATGCATGGGATATTATTGAGGTTTAGTAATTATTAATTATCCTTCCTTTATTTTATATTCCAGGGAGAACCTAGCCCAACTTTATTTGGAAAAAATAAAGTAGAATTTGATTAATGAGTATAAGCAAGAGAGTTCACTTCTTAAAGTTGATTGGCGAAGGAAGTTTACACAAATATTTAGCCTGAGTTTACTACATAATTGATTAGCTTTCTGTTTCTCTTCTTCTGCCTCAAAATGGCTTAGCTTAAAGTTCTGGCTTAATAACCAAGGCAATGGAGGAAATCCAAACAGCTAATCCTTTTTTTCTGGCTTTCCCAACAGTTGTCAAGAGGTTCCAGGGAAAGTCAGTAGAGAATGCTTTATTTGTGTTGTTTCATTGTTAAAACAGTATTTTCAAGTTTTAATTCAGACATCATTGAAGGACATCAAAAAGCTAGTGTATACTGTAGTGGGCTGATAACTGTCACTCAGCATATATATATATGAAGTTAAGACTCACTGGTGGCATTTCATTCTTTTGATGCATGACATAATAGAATTAATATACAAAGCCTAGAATTCTCACATGCTCCGCAGATCTAAAAATGTTAATGAATTCTGCCATTTAGGCAACTTGTTCTCCAAGAAGCAAATAACCTAAAATAATATTTATAGTAATAGCTACAGTTTATTGAATAATTTAATTTCTTTATGTCTATCAACATATAAATTGTTACATAATTACCATTAAATACATTTTACACATGAAGAAACAAGGACTGAGGAAGGTTATATAGAGTGAAAATTGTATAGCAAGTAATTAAGTAGGCAGTAATTCAAATACTGCCCAAATCCAAGACCTGCTCCCTACTTCTTCACTTCAGTGAAGAAAACTACGTTAAACTGCAAGGTATCTATCCCTAAGGGACTGAAGGTGATTAGTGTTTCCGGAGCTGTCTAATTATTTTCTCTTCTCACTTTTCTCTTCCAGTTAGTTACCCTGTTGATACAATTGAAAACATCCAAAGGTTTCCTATTTTCTCCCAAATTCTTCAAGCTTTTCCACAATATGTTCATATCCCGTGGTTCCAAAACAGTTTTCAGTACACTCCTGCCCTCAATAGTCAAATATGTTTATTTATTGTTTCCATATTTCATTTTTACTCATGGTAATCCTTTGCCTGAACCTCACCATTTTAAGTGCTTTGCAATTTTTATTTTAAGAGTCAGGTTAACTTTCCCCTTTTCTAGAAAGTCCTGCCTGAACCAGAGACTAAAATGTTATGTTATACTCATTTTAAAACCCATGGCCCTTTCTTTATAATAATATTTTGATTCTTAATATTATTTCCCTCCATATTATGGGCATTTGTGCACAGGTAATATAATATAGGTAGAATGTGAAGTCTTGGTATTTCCTTCACCATTCACTTACTTGGAAAATTATTGTATTTTTCTGTGATGCCTGTTTTCTTACATGCAAGAATTATTATCAACAATAACATGGTGTTTGCAGAGAGGAAGATTTTTTTTAACAGAATCTGTTAGCTGTTTCTTTGGTCTTCAACAGGGTCCGATACTACATTCGCAGCAGACAGCTGAAAATGTGTATGAGTCTGGTTTTCTAATCAAAATGACTAGGTGGTACTGACATTAGCAACAGGAAAGCAAAGACACTGGCACATTTGTAAGAGCTCCATCCAAGAAAAGATTGTCTTACCCAAAATACTAAAGATTCCATTTGAGAAACACCAATAAGTAAATAAGGATGACTACTTTTTTTTCAGAGAAAGTTCAAAAAAGTGGATTTTCTTAAATTATGAAAGTATAATGTGAGTTATATTTAGTATTATTTAGTAAAGATAGTACTCTGTATTTTATAATTTGATGTTTAATTCCTCCTCAAACTCATTGATATGCACAACAGATCACTCAGACAGTGGTGGGCAGTGTTTCTCAGAAGTCAAGCAGTATAGCAGTAATTGAGATTGAGACATTGATGCTTAATCTAAAACCAAAAGCATGAGACAATCACTTAAGGAAACAGAAAAGAATATCTCAGATAAAGGGAACATTTATTGTGAAAGTCACAATGACATATACATATAATATAAAATTGGTGTACTTATACCTGAAGCATCATTACTGAAAAGGAAAGAGGAATAACATCATATGGAATCAGATAGCAGAGAGAATCATAAATGTTCTGATTCCAATAGAATATAGAAACATTGGATATTCTGATTTAAATACTCACTCTTTCTCCTGCGTGAAGAGTTGATCAGTACGAGTTGGGTCTACAAAGATCAGGGCTATATATAAAATTAGCAAATTAGCATATTTAAATCACCTAATAAAAGTACAGCCGGGCGCGGTGGCACACGCCTGTAATCCCAGCACTTTGGGAGGCTGAGGCAGGAGGATCGCGAGTTCAAAGCCAGCCTCAGCAATGGCGAGGCACTTAGCAACTCAGTGAGACCCTGTCTCTAATAAAATACAAAAAAGGGCTGGGGATGTGACCCAGTGGTCGAGTGCCACTGAGTTCAATCCGCAGTACCAAAAAAAAAAAAAAAAAAAAAGTACAAAGGAAAAAATAAGGTCTAAGTTTAAGGCTTAGAACAATTCAGCATGGAAAAATGAAATAGAGGAAAAGAGTTTAGCATTTAAAAGTTATTTTGATTGATGTCATAATTTTATATATTTATGGGGCACAAAGTACTAATTGACTTGATTTAAGCATGCTACATTGTACACATATGCCCAAGCATCACATTGTACAGCCTAACTATCTCACTTCTGGTCTATCATTTGTCAAAAGGAATATTTTATTTTCAAATGGTCAAATGTATCAATCTTTTGTTATATGTGTTTTCTATGTGTTTAAAGACAGTTTTCCTATACTAGCATCTAAGGTTTTACTTTGTGAATATCTATATGGATATAAAAATATCCATATGACCTTGTGGCAAAGGAATTATTTTCCTGTGTGAAAAGGGCTCTGAGGACTCTTAAGATAAAGTGACTTGCTTTCCACTTCATAGCTGAACAAAGGCAGCTTTGGAACTGAAGTCTGTAACTTCTGTTCATAAGTTTGGGTAGATTTCATTGTACAAAATCATTAGTGATTTAAAATATTATCTCCCTAGAAATGCTTTTACTATAAACATGATCCTCTTAAACAGTCAGAAGCTTATATCGATATAATGCAGCTTTAGTGACAGACATCTGAGATACTTTGACAGTATTGCAAAGATGCTACTTTGAAGTAGATGGGAAAGAGATGAGAATTAGGAAGGGGATTTCTAACATTATTCACACAACAATAATTATCTATAGCTTATCATGACAGTTGGTAATATAATGCCCATAGTGTGCATGCTTAATTTATCTCATCTATGCATCATAATAATCCAATGTTGGTAGTTTCAGTATTCAGACATAGAAAGGCAAAGCAACTAGCCCAAGTCTCTTGACTAAGTGAGGATTCAAAATCAGGAAGGATGGCTCATTCTTGTAATGACTGCATGGTCCTGATTCTTCATATCCTAGGTCATATCCTGGGTTCTACTGATTACAGGATTATTCTTTCAAATAACTAAATAAGTAAATACATAAACATATACCAACAATACGTATATAAAATAAAAATTATAAATACATATAAAATAAGAGGTAAATTTGTGAATTCCCTATTCTCTCATTGTCTCAGGGTTGATTATGTTAATATGTTTCATATACATAATCTGAGTTTTGTTCATTATATATCATTTTTATTTCGATACTGGGAATAAAACGCAGGGGCACTTTACCACTGAGCTACATTCCCAGCCCTTTTATTTATTTTTTTATTTTATTTTGAGATAGGGTCTTACTAAGTTGCTGAGACCAGTCTTGAACTTGAAATCATCCTGCTTCAACATCCCAAATCATTGGGATTACAGGCATGTGCCACCAAAACTGGCTAGGAATTTTAAATTAAGAATGGAGGATGAGTAAAAATTTCAAACATGGATATCAGACATTTCACAGTGAAGGAAATTAACTGACAGACAATATTTATGAGGTATATTATAATATACTAATGCTTATAATTTTTGTAAAGGTGCCTTCAGCTGTGATTAATTTGGTTACATATGTCAGTAAACTTAAAATCCCAGTGGCTTAAGCATGACAGCATTTATTAATAGTATTTATCTCATTGGTGCAAAGATTAAATTGATAATTATTAGAACAAGCTTGTTAAATGCTCAGCATATAAGTTGTTATTATTATCATTGTTGCTATTGTTATTGCCAGGATTATTTTTATTACTCTAGAATTATCTGGTATTATTATTGAATTAGAAAGATTATTTTTTTCAAATAATCAACCTGTGTATAAAAGCATCCTTCTGAACACTGCAGTTCAATATTAGACTGACATGCATCCTGGATTTTCTCTAAAAACTAAATGCTGCCCTTGGGGGAAAAAAAGAAAAATGAAAACAGAAAAAAAGTGTTGGTAAATACATGTCAAAGACTTTCCATTCTTTTTGCCTTGATTTTTTTGTGATTTGCCTGATATTTCAAATATTCAATCTTAATGTTGCTTGGCATGCTGGTTAATTCAGCAGGGTTCAAAATGAGCAATAAATGAGAGTAAGGCCTCTCCTAAGGAAGGTACAGATATCTTATCCCTTGCCTCCCCTTCTTTATCCCCACCCCATGCCAGCAAAACTGAAGAAATCTTGAGATGGATAAAGCCTTGAATCTTGATAAAAACACAATTTGAATGACTGTCAGATTTTCAAAGTGTAATTAAGTAGAATGAGATGATAGAATGGGTGATGGCACAGGCTATTCAAAGAAAAATTATTATATGCTTAAAGACTCTCTTCATAATGATTGTAACAGGAATAAAAACAGACCAAGCTGGATGAAAGAAAATATTCAGAAAATTATCAGAGAAAAGAAATCAGTGTCTCAGATGTCTGAGATCTCAAGATAAGAATAACCTGTAGATATATAGCAGTCATTTGAGAACAAGAGCTTATGAAAGGGAACTATCCTAAATAATAATAATAATATAGTACTTTTCACTCCATAGAACTTGGTAAATGGATATGAAAACTGTTTTGATCACATCATTCCAACAGGGGAATTTATCAGACTTAACCATTTAAAGCTACTATCCATAGGGCATTCAAATACTGAAATACAGCTAAAGTGTCATTAATAAGCAAAATTAACTGCATCATTTCAGAGGTATTTTCTATGTCTTAAATTTGCTGTTTAGACAATTCATTTTATGGCAACTTTGCTAGTTTCACCATTTTCTTGATTGTTTGAGCTTTACTGCTATGCAGCTTGGTATGCAAATAAGGCAATACATCTAAAGAAACAACAAGGCAATAAGGTACATTATACACTTAAGTTGTTACTACTTGGCTCCAAGACTGACCTTGTCTCTTATTGCACAATGGCTACATAATAGACATATTGTACACTTAAGGAGTTGTGATAAAATTAGGATCAACATCACTAAATGAAATACACAAAAGGCCTATAATGCTGTTTATTATTTCACTCTGGCTCAGATAACATTGGATTCTAATTATTTTTAAGGGTCAATCTCCCCTTTAGAGCAGAGTTAAGGTCTCTTGTACCTTGAGAGGTCTGCACTTAGAAAGTCCTCATTTTAGGAGAGTTGCATGTCTGCTTGACTTTTGCCATAAACCCACCTACTGAGGGATGATTGAGGGGCAAGGCAAGATGCCTGTTATAGGATCAGACATAGCACATTAAACTAAGAATTAACCATGCAACTTAACTCTGGAGAGTATCTGCTCTATAACTTTTGCCTAAGTGAGTACTTCTTAACAAACCTTGTGAATATCTTATTGAAATGAAATAATTTCTCCCCAGGACTGGGAATGAGAGGATTAGGACAAAAACATACAACATCCTGTATCTAATATTAGAGGCTTCTCAAAGATATTAAAAAGTATTAGTGTAGGCACCAAAACTCACATTTAGAGCTCCCAATTTAAACTTATGGTAGGAGACAAGAATTTAAGAATTTTTCTCTGGTTAATTTATCTAATTACACTCCCCCAAATTTCATATATTCCTGTCCTACATAATTTTTTTCTATTTAGCTTATGTACATATTTTTTTCTATTTGAGGGTTTATTTAAATTAACTAAACTTGGTGTTTATTGTCATATGAATATTAGACTATTTGTTAACATGTTTCAAGTGCTATTTTATCTATTCCAATGTTTTGAAAGGTTATTTGGTCAAAAAATGGCAGGTTTATATGGAAACCGTGGGCTGATTTGGGGAGTGAGTGGATTGTGTGTGTGTGTGTGTGTGTGTGTGTGTGTGTGTGTGTGTAAGATGTGTAATTAGATGTATATGTACATGTATATATATGCTAGATATATACATGAATACAATATACAAATTTCATATATACTATTTGTTTTTCCTTTTATTACTAATAACCTATTTCCTTTGCTTTAAGAACAATAATTTCTGTCTGCCTGTTTTTGTTGTTGTACCTCCAATGCCTGGAACATAGTGCCGAACCTGTAGAAGACAATTTACATTTAAAAAAAAATAGCTGTCTTAACACAGCATGTTATTAAAATAGAAGAGAATTTTTTCATTATATATTTAAGATAATACCTTAAAAATGTGTACCTGCTACATTAGTATCAGTATATAGTTCATGGTTTCTCATGATTTGCTTTAGTCTTCAAACATCTATCTTTATTGAATACCCCTATGTGCCAGGTATTAGGCCAGCTGCTTTATCAAATTATCTCATCAATCCTTATAGCATCCTGCCAAGTGGATATCATAATGGGCATGTGATAAATGAAGACTCTGAGACCAGAGGGTTTAAATAATTAAGGTCATGTAACTGGTAGGTGGTAGGACTAATATTTGAAATCAGAGTCCTCAGTAATTAACACTACATTTAAATGAGTTGTTTACTCATTTTACTTCAGTTTTACTCATTTTACTTCAATGAGTTTTTCTTCCAATCCTTCACCAGTAGAGACAAACTATAGAAAGGAACAGTGGTATGATATCTGACCTCTAGGAGAACATGGGGATAAGCACTCCATGTAAATGATCTTCATTAGATTGTAGGCATGTTTTAACTAAAAACTTTCCAAGAGCAATTTTCAGAGCTGAAGCAATAAGCAATTATATATAAGAGCAAAACATAATAGATTTAGGAAAATACTTAGATACAAAACTACACAGATACAAATTACTATGTTTGTATCTGAGAACATGCAGTAGATTGTATTATTGTTCTAAATTCTTCAGTCCTCCCTTTGTGCATGCCCTTTGCCTTGCATTTTTGTAGTTCTCTCCAAAAAAGAGCAGAAAGTATCTCCCTATCCCTTGACTTTGGGTTTTCCCATGTACTGTGTGTTGACCAATAAAATTATATAGAAATGATAGTATACCAGCTCTGAGCTGAGAGCTTAAGAAACTTTATATGTTTCAGCTTCTTCTCCATGAAAAGTTCTACCAGTGAAGAATGCAGTCTCCTCATCCCAGGCCCAGAAGACAAGCCCAAAGCTCAACCAAGAGCCCTGTTGAGCCAAATCCATGGCTAGAAGCAGAGCTATTCAGATGAACACAGTCTACATTAGACAATTGACTTAAAACTGCAGACATATTAATAAATATAAACACTTTTTAAAGCCACTAAAGTTTAGTATGATGTGCTATACAGCAATCACTAAATGATAGAAAGCATAAAATGTCATTTTCTGTATATGTCCTTCAGTGCCAGGTAATTAGGATAACTTCAGTGGTAATGCATACACAAATATGCATGCACATACAAACAAACATAAATGCTAAAATATTTTAGGCCTGTGTCCTCTTATTCTTAGAGTTGCCATACAAAAACACATCAAGTTTCAAGAATAAATTTTAACTGTTCTGTATATTGCATAGTCATGCATTGCAATCTGTGTGATCTGCTGGATCACATAGGTACAATTATGGTTATTGCACACAACCATAACCAGCTGTGAATACAGTGTTAGAAGAAAAGCAAGTAAATTCTAGATCTTTAATACAGAATTTCATTAATAAAATTATTGTAATAAAATCCTTGCAAGGAATAAGTAATCAACATCTCAGAACTGTTGGCTTTATCGGGAGTAACAGATACAATACAAGCAAAATGATGTAACTGGGAAAGCATCCTCATTGATTAATTTCAACTGATGACTTGCAGAGGCCATAGTATACTATAGTAAGATGCTCATGGGACATTAAAGTTAGAGCTGTCACAGATTGTGACAGAATATATTCTGATAAAGCTTTTCACATAAATACACACAGGCACATACATCAAGAGGACTGATATGTTTCCCCTTGTGGGTTTTTTCAAGTTAACTAAAAATTGATGTTTGTTGTCAGATGAGGTACCAAAGCAGCATATTTATGAACATAATCTAAATTCTATTTTATCTGCTCCAATATTCAAAAGAGTATTTAATGAAAACATGGAAAATATATTTGGAAATCAAAAATCAATTTGGTAGGAGGGAAAATAAATTTGCCTGTGCTCAGAGAAAAACTGAAATGTGGCCCTGAATAGGGGTGTTCACTTCAAGGTGAGAACCTAGGAGGGAAGTGCTGGCCTCTACATCAGAATGGAGGCTGCGTATTTTTGGTATCTCATGATGGTTTTGTAGGAGTAGAAGAGTGTCCTGTCAGATATTTCATCTGTGAAAATAACAAAGATAGTTGACAGTGATGCTCAGTAATGTTTCTAAGAGCCACGTTGAACACAACCTATAAGTAACCTTTTTTAGCGTAAAGATCTTGCTTATAATGTATTTAATTTCTCCTCTTCTTTTCTATGTATAAGAAATAAATAAAGTTCCAAAATCATATTTAATTTCCATTTTTTTCAATAATTTATTATCTCTGTGAACTTGGATAATCACTAAGCCCTTATAGGTTAAGGTACACATTCCATAATAGTGAACCTCTCTTTCCAAGCTATGTGCATGTTATTACCTAAAATATAGTTCTCATAACAATCTTATGAGTGAGACAACATAGGTCCACTTTATATACGAAATGTAAAGATGTCAGAGTCTTTCCTGAAGTCACCCAAGGGGCCATGTGAGTCTGCGACTTGAATGCATATCTGAAGCAATTTAAAGTCAGAATTTATTCCATTGTACTACAGTTAGATATAAATTTCTACAAAATGTTACTCACATGGGTGAGTTAAGGGTGATTAGGGAAGTGTTAGATCTAAAGATAGCAAGAAGAAACTTTATAAAGCACTGTTATTTCAAATAAAAGATACTTATTTTTTTCAACTAATCTACTCATGCTAAATATCTATGATGTACAGGACATTGCTACTAAATCAAGGTGAACGGGCTGGAGTTCCTGCCTTCCAAACTTCTTGGGTGAAAGAGGTCATCATTTACAATATTTACAAATAAAGTTTTAGAAATAAAACTACGATGCCAGCCATGAATGGATAAAATTATGTTCAAGATTTAAAAAAGGGAAGGATCATTTTTGATTAATGACTATTAAAAAGTTTTAAAAAGTTGAAATTTTAAAGATAGAACCTTGAAAAATAAACAAAATTACAGCAGAGTTACCCTTAGTAGTGTTGGAAGAATGGGTATAAAGGTGAAATCTCTTAAAAACAAAACAGAGTCAGCAAAAATATATGACCTGAGAAAGTATAATGAGTATTTTTAAAGTTGCATGTTTTGCAGTTTTACTGGTGTTTAGAAAATGTGCAAATTGGTTTATAGAATGAGGATAGAATGTGGGTTGATGTCATGCAGAGAAGCTTTTTGAAACAGATTTCTGGGCCCTACTCTAATTTTTCACTTGGTAAATTAGGTATAGGGGCCAAGAAATTGCATTTACAATACATTTACAGGTAGTGCTGATGCTGCTGGTTGAAAAGAGTACTTTGAAGAGCACTGCAGTAGACCAAGCTAATCCAGAAATGATATTTGAGCAAGGAAATGACTGGATCATTGTGATTCTGTAAATGATCAATATTTATATAAGGTATATTGGAGTAAGGAATGTTATTATAGTTTAGAAGGCTATTATTATCATGCAGGAATGATTGGATAAAGGTTCTGAAAGCAATAAATCCAACACTCAAAAGTTTCCAGTTTTACCCCACTCCGTACCTGCACTTCAGTCCTCATCTAGCCCTGGAGATGAACCTGAAAAGTGAAAAATAATATAGCTCAAAGATAGTAAACTATAAAAACAAATATAAATCATTGTGTATGTGTTACTTTTCAAATTACATATGTGTAGCAACAGAAAAGTCTGACTATAATCAAACTGAAGGCATTGAGATACAGCAGCCATGGAGCTCATGTAAAAGAGCCACAGTCAAAGGTTGGCAGGAACTCTCCATCACCTGGTCAAGGAGTGATCTCACTGCCTGGTAGATATCTTACCAAAGTGATGGATGGATGCTTTCTGTAGGACACATTTCTTTTCCTCACACACAATGAATAAATTAGCAGTCAGGTTTAAGATATGACTACAATTAAAGGACAGAAGAGGATACTGCACCATTGACAGTGAAAGGAATAAAGTCTTTAGTGAGGAACTGGGCCATTAACAGCACACACTGAACAATTCTAAGTGATCAGAGAAAAACAGCCATCATAATTGAGGCTTTGAGATGTAAGGTTAGATTTTGGACTTTGAGAAAACTATGAGTTTTGCATGACCTAATTTGTATGCACAGGCAAATTTCTACTCTCCATTGTTTGTCATTGGGTTAACAAATTCAACCCAGAGAAAATTAATTTAGTGATATTAACTAGAATAGCAAGGGGAAAAAAAGGAAGTGGGAAGTACACTAGATGGGAAAATCGATGTGAGGAACATCAAATATTAAATTTGGTTCTTTGTTTGCCTTTTCCAGAGGAAGCAAGGCAAAAGCACTATCTATCCTTTGCTATCTAATGAAGTCTCACCACATTGCTACATTTGAATTTGTTAGCATACCAACTTGTCCAATAAATTTAAAACTTAGGAGAAAGCACAGATTCCAAGCTGCCTGGTGCTAAGATTTGGGAATTACAGTATAAAAAGGACACTCTCTGGAGAGGAAAATCAAGGAGCCAAGCAGCCCACCCCAAGCGGATTTTGTGAGATCAGCAGAATGAAATGTGTATGAAGAGGTCAGGGACTATATAAATCCCAGGATTAGATTTTAAAGTGAGCACAACTCAGCGCCCAGCCGGGAAAGAGGCAGGGGAATTGGTAGTTATGGTGATATGCTGAATCGTTTGCCAAACGTTTGGAGAATGAAAATAGAACAGAGAAATGTAATCCTGTTGTGTCTATCTGGAAAGCTTGAGAATCTAAATCATTTGAAAGCTATTCTGGTGAAATACAATATAAAGCCCTAATCACCTGAAATTCATGTCACTGGGTTCAAGAGGAAGCTTAGCTATCCATATCTCTAAAGACCTGGTTCTAAATGCATAGATGGTTTCTTAAGAAAGACCAAAAACCAAATGAAAAGATAGAGAAGGACAAAGATCTATATTGGATGTCACTCTCAGAAAACTAGCATTTCTGGATGGACAAGAAAACTTTGTTAGTTTAACAAATTATTTACCACATAATTTCATGCCATGTTTTACACTAGACACTAGACATTCTATAGTAAATGCTTAAAACATGCAGAAGGAGATGGGATGTCAGGTACTTTTATAGTAACTGTTGAGCCAAATGCTATGAAAAATAGGTTCCAATAATAATGTTAAAGAGAAAAATATGATCTAGTTTTATAATTGTATTAGTCCTTTTTTATTGCCCAAAACACAAAACCACAAAGTAAGCAAGATATTTTAAAAAGAAATTTATCCTGGCTCATTGTTCTAGAGGTGCACAGTCAAGGGGCTGAAACTTCTGATGGCCTTCTTGCTGGCAGACAGGATGTTACATGGCAAGGGACAGGGAATATGTTTGCATCTCTCTGTCTCTCCCTCCTCTCATAGGGCCACCAGAATTCAATCATGGGAACTACCTTATTTATGATGTGATCTATTCCTAATCCCAATGGCCTTGCACCATAGATTAAGGTTCAACCTCACAATGGGGATTGAATTTCAATACATGAATCCTTGGGGGACACATTCAAACCATATCCAAGCCATAGCAGGAAGCTAAGGATATCTATGAAAAAACAACTCTAATTTGTCCTTGATGGAGAAGCAACAATTGGCTAGGTAGATGCGTGTATAAAAAGCATTCTGAGTGAGCCAACAAAATATGTGAAGGATCTAAGATAAATACACACACAAACACTCACAAATCAATATCTCTGTAGATAGAATGATCCTGATGAACCAAGGAATTGAAAGAAACTTGGTATAGTTATAAATACTGAGTGAAGTAGAAGGAATGTAAAATGAATAGGGCAGAGAAGAAAGCAATTATAAGGGACCAATTACAAATTGTGTGTGTATGTGTAGAAAAAAAAATATATATATACACATATGTATATGTATATATATATGTTTATTGACAATATTTATGTACTATTATTAATGGCAATAGTTATTAGTATCACTGGATATTGTTATAACCTTTCATGATAGCCTTCTTTTCATCCATATAACTTGTAACAGGAATGATATTAAAACCTGTCATGCAGAGTTGTTCAAGCATTGACAAATCCTGGAATTTACTTCCAGCTGTATGTATGACTAAATATCTCTGCACATTTGAAGTTAGTTAAGGCCACATGAATTGCTTTGACCTATGCAATGTAAGCAAGACTGTGTAAAGCACTAAAATGCATGTGTCCTCTTTCTCTGTTGTAGCAATCATGAAACCCTGTGTAGAGAATGGTCCTCCATTACTCTGAGCTCCTTAGAATTAAGATGAGTGGAAGACTCTTCTGAGCTACAGAAAACTTTATGCTTTTTATTAAACTATCAGGGAGTTCTTTTGATAAATCACTGGTTAAATTTGATTAACGTTCTATTCCCCTGTAATCTAATGTAGACATTCAGAGTATTCATATTACTAGATAATTGGCTTTCAGTAGTCACTCAAATAGAAGGAATGCTTAGAATGGAAAAGTTAGGGAAGCAATGTGTGGCCTTCTATATTCCAGAAATTAGGTGCCCCTCCCAACTGACTTGAGAGAAATATTTAAACTTTGCCTGTATACTCCAGACCAGTGGTTTTCAAAACAAGTATCGTGAGACATGGTATGTTGCTATCACTTGTAAGATGAATCACAGGTGTTATTAGCAATATAATACTGAAGCTTGTGAATTTTTACTTACAATAATTAGGACTGATTCAACATCATTCTCATTATCTTTAATCTTATTATGCTTCTTAGAGTTGGAATGAGGAGTGCATGGGAATGTGGGATGTCTAAAGCCACAGCTAGGATCATCCACTAAGCTGGGTTCCCAGGTAAACAGCTGAGATTCTAGTTAGATGCATAACTTTGACAAGTTCTATACACAAAATGATTATTACTAAATGACTGTAAACCCACCCTTTTTCTAAGTATAATCATAAGCTAGAAAGAAAAGTTAAAATGTGTCTTTTAATTTTTCTAATTGTGAATTTAAACAGTATATAGGATAAGAGATGAATAAACTGAGATACAGGTGTTGGTTGCAACTGGGAGTGTAGAGACTCCAGAATTTTAAGCCAGGAGCAGGAAAGATTTCAACAAGAAGTGATGAGTGTAGTGTCTGGGAGGATTCACAAACTTGGAGAGGAAGGAGCATGATATTCTGAGATGTCTAGAATTTATTGATTCATTGATTTCAAGCCTCACACGTGCTGTAAGGTGCTTTAAAAATTCCCAGCATACTTATTGGGTCCTGCTGGTACAAAAAGTAGAAAGAGCAGTTGTAGCAACAAAAGATATCTGTTGATTATTTTCCAAAAGTGAGGGAGAGAGGATGTATCTTATAAGGGGTGAGGGAAAACAGAAGTGGTATTTACTGAGTGCCCATTCAAAGCCAAGCAATGGTAATCATTTTACCTTCACATCATCTAACTTTCAAAACTCATCTAAATTTCAAAACTTTATTGAGTATAAATTATTTTCTCCAACTCAGAGACAAAGAATATGAGGCTCAGAAAATTTAATTAACTTTTTAAACGATTTTATAATAGAATTATTTGAAGTAAGATATTTACCCAAAACTATTTAACTCCAAAATCTATGTATATTTTATCATTTCATTGTTCTTTCTTTCAAAGATTTCATAATCTAGCAGTGGTGATAGTGAAGAAATAGGGGTAGAAATTATGCGAAAGCATCATAATGTAAGACAGGATGTAAGACAGGACCACATCTAATTGAAAAAAAATTTAAAAAAAAAATTCCCCAGAGCAAAGTAGACAATCAACAGAGTGGAAAGTCAACTATGTAATATAAACCATTTATCTGATAAGGGTTAGTCTCAAAGAAATATAAGATTCTTCTACAACTCAAACAGAAATTAATAACCTAAATAAAATAAGGAATAAGGACCTTAGTAGACATCTCTCCAAAGAAGACATATAAATCACCAACAGGTATATGAAAGCAATGATCAATGCTGGTAATTGTCAAAAAAATGCAAATCAAAACCACAGTGAGACTTTAACTCACAGCTGTCTGGATAGGTATTCTGAAAAACAAAATCAAACAAGAAACAGTGGGGACATAGAGAACCAGGAACACTTACACATTTGTTGGTGGCAGGAGTGCAAAATTCAAAATTGTATGTATGTTCTTCAATAATTAAAATTAAAACTACCATATTAAATGACACCAGCTGTCACACTTCTGGATATTTATTCAATAGAATCAAAATCAGAATCTTTAAGAGGTTTAGCACCCCCACCCTGCTTGTTTACTACAGCTGTACTCACAATAGACAAGTTAGGGAAACAACCTCAATGTAATATACACATGGATAAAGACTACATGGCATAGATATAAAATAGGATACTATACTCAGCCTTAAGAAAGAGGAAAATTCTACATGAGACAACATGAGTGAACCTTAAGAACATTAGAGTAAGTGAAATAAGCCAAATTTAGAAAGAAAAAGACTTCAAAATTCCACATATATGAGTCATCTACAATAATCAAAGTCATAGAATCAAAGGGCAGAATGGTTAGTATTGGTTCAGGGTGGAGAGGTAAATGGAGAATTACAATCAGTATGCATAAATTTACAGTCAAGTAAGGTAAATAAGCTCTGGAGATCTGCTGTATAACATTGTGCCTATACTCAACACAAACTGTATTGTGCACTTAAAAATTTGTTAAGAGGGTAGGTTAGCTGGTGAGTGTTCTTATCTAAATAAAATAAGATAAAATCACTTCTGAAAATGCATGTAATCATTTAAAAACGACATTAGCAATTTTTATTGAGCAATTATTAAGTGCATGCAATATTTTAAATGTTTCGTTCATATCCATATAATTGAGTTTTATTAAGATTACTCGTAACTTTAAAGTAAAGGAGACTAAGAAAGGGGTTATATAAGAAAGAAGTTAATTAATTTCTTTAGAGTCAGGAAGTGGGCATGGGAGTCAGTCCACTCATGCGGTCAAGTCATGCACTCACTGTCTATGCTGTTTGACTTTATGATTGCTCCCATTAAACTCAATAGATCATTTCTGGAAGCGATATTTGTCTATGTCCCTGAGACTCACCACTAGGGACAAGAAAGGTGAACAAAACCGACTTTTTACCCTCCCCCAAAAAGAAAGGAAATATATGCTAACTGGGAAAGTTCCAAGGAAAGAAAATAATTATTTCTATTATGTCAACGAAGACATATTAGCAAGGAAGGCATGGGACTGCGTTTTCATCTGTAGGATTTCTCCCCACCTATTACATTTATTGGAAGGATACAGGGATAGGTAGGCAGGTAATAGATAGATAGATGATAGGTGATAGGTAGATGATAGAGAGATAGAATCCAGTGTTGCTGGGACAATGAACCCTTCTATATATTTACTTCCCTTGTATTCACAAAGAATGAGGTTGTCCTGAGAGGCTATAGGTGGGTCATGCTAATCCACGGATTACTCATCAACAAAGTTTAGGTAATTTTGGGAGCTTAACTGGCTGGCTCCATTGGAGACAGGCACTAGTGTGCCAATAAATATTTTATAGTTTTGGTGTTACTTTTTGATGTTGAAACCCAAATTCATAGAAGTCTTTGGACATGATATGCTAAGTGCTGTCAAAGAAAAGAAAAATCGGCAGTCTCTTTGCAATTCCAACCATCACTTCCATAGTAGCCTATAAAAACGAGGTGTGTGTTCCTCAGAATTTAACTTTAGTGGACATTCTTCTGATTTTAAGTGGCAAATGAATACAAATGACAGTAATGACTTGGCCATTAGTGCTGGTATCTAGATGAACGAATCAGTTTTACATCTGTTAGAATTTTTGAAAAATCAGTTTGAAGCCTTTTAATGGTTACTTAATTAAAGGGAATTAGAACTTCAGCAATATGGCAATTTAATTTTTTTAAATGAGAAAGAAATGTCACAGCTACATCTTTCCGTCATTTTAATTTGAGAAAATGTATTATCATCTCACAGAATATAAGAGTTTAAAGCATTTTTCCTCAAAGAAGAGTGGGTTATAATAATATGAATCATGAAGTTGCCTCATACTCAGTTGTCATTTAGTCAATGTTATTAACTTGGTTTTATAATTGCTTAAAGGGGTAGATTCTTATAGAGTAATTCAATCAGTAACAGCAAGTTCCTTAACCCCTGTTACAGCAAATTTCTTCTATTGATTTATAGGGCGTGTGGCAAATGATGAGAAATGCAAAGCAATCATAATGCTATATGGAATATCAGACCTTACGAGTGGTTGGAGCTAAGAGCTCATGTTTGTGCATTCATTGCCACGTGAACATTCTGGTCTAACCACTTCAAGAGTTATTAGGTTGCTAAAGATACAGCTTCTAAATGCCACACACAATTTTAACTCCAATATCTTTTCATTTCATGGAGAGCACTATATTGTAGGTCCAATTTCCCAGCGGCCTAGGCATAGATAGCTATAGCCCTCTGAATGGAGTGCATTTGGGGATGCACACTAACGCAAGGGCTCAAAATAACTGCAACTCATTTTTAAAAATATATATTTAAATATATGTCAAATTTTACATTATGATACCAAAAATCCAAGATTACTTTAATTTGAAGGACATGGTTTCTTGAATGAAAGCTATTTTTATTTTAGAGGCACAAATGTATCACCTTATTTATTTCTAATCATGTCTTTGCTTTTTCAAAATTCTGGTTAGTGACTTGGTTTTTTTAAAAAGAATTAAGAATATCATTCATTGGAAGTTAGAGACAATGAAGAACAAAAAGAAAAAAAAGGAATAAAGTGAATTTAGGTATTTAAAATCCTATGTGTCTTATTTGGACAAATAATCTGCTACCAATAGAAATTAAATGGATTTAAATGTCAATCAACTTCTCCCCTTATCAAAGAAAGTGAAAAATAACAACAAAATTAGTGGTAAAAAATATGTTATCTCTCTGTGATTCAGCTTCAATGAATAAATAGTAATATTGTCAGGTAAATTTAGAATATTGTCCCCAAAGATTAAACCTTGAGGTGAACAAAATTTGTTTATCATATTACACTTGGCCTTAGCCAGAGATATTTTTCAAATGTTATTACCTCACGTCAGTCATTGTTAAGAAGCAATAATTTTCTTACTTGATGATATAATAGCATTTGGCATTACATTTTCAAATATACTTATTTAGTACATTATTATGTATGCCGCATCTGTAATGCATGCAGCTCCAGCCAGTGGGGATATGGTGGTTACAAGACAGATTAATCTTCTTATAGATGGTATCTTCTAGCAGGCAAACAGACACTAAAAAAATAAACAAACAAATATGCTGCTCATTATAATGCTACATTGTGACAAGTACTGTTAAGTATGTAGAAAATAATTGCTTGGCACAAATTCTGTTTTAGATAAGATAACTGAGAAAGGACACTTTGAGAAGGTGATAATGAAGTAAAGACCAGAATAAAATGAGAGCAAGCACTAGAGTGGGGAAGAGCATTTAAAGAAATGTGAAACAGGTATAAAATAGAGCCAGCCTTGTGTTTGAAAATCAAGACTAGGAGCTGAGTGCCCTGAGCATAGGAAAGACTTTAGATTTTCCTTTCATCCTAAGGCAAACTCATTAGAGGTTTTTGAGAATATAGATGATACAATCTAAAGTATAATAATCCAAAAATTTACTATACAGTTTTACATGAAAATATTTAAACTTATAAAAAGTAGAATGAATAGTACATTGGACACACATACATATTCAAAAATTATTAAAACGTTTGATGTGCTCATGGTTTTATCCATCTACCTCATTTTTGTCCTCTTTTATTTTTGTTGTTGTTTTTGGACTAAAGGAAAACTTTTGATCTTACATTGTATCATCTGTACTTACTAAATATATAACTCCAAAAATTACAAAAGGTTTTCTTAGCCATGAAATCAATTTCTTTTTTAAAAAATATTTTTTTAGTTGTGGTTGGACACAATGCCTTTATTTTATTTATTTATTTTTATGTGGTGCTGAGCATCGAACCTAGGGCCTCGCATGTGCTAGGTGAGTGCTCTGCCACTGAGCCACAACCCCAGCCCCATTATATCATATTTCATTCAATAAAATGAATATTTCCCTGGCATCATGTATTATTTAGTTTATTTTCAGATTTCCCTTCTATGATTGGTGTCTTCTAGCTACTGTAATTGGACTGAAGTTAAAAAACAGTTATACACATTGTATTTGATCATTATTTCTTTTACTTTTTTTTTTTTTAAATGTGAATAATCATTTCTCTCTTTCTCCCCAAACCACATTTTCACTCTGCCATTGATGTGGTAGAATACACCTGTTCACTTTTCCTACAGAAGACCCCACATGCTGGGTTTGTCTGCTTACTTGTTGTGGTGTCACTTAAGTCATGTCTCCGTCTGTACTTTTTCTGTACACTGGAATTGAGCTAAGAATGCTTGATTAGATTTTGTTCAAAAGAAAGAGGCTAAGTGCTCTGTCTGCAGGGCATCTGGTAGTCTCGCTATTAATGAAACTATGATTGATCTGTGCATTTATTGGGTGGTGCCAGCCTCATCCCTTCGGTGTGAAGTTCTCCATCATCAGGACATATGATCATCCATTCATATTTTTTCCTCAATCAAATGTTTCATTAGAGGTTGCTAAATGTCAATCTTCTAATCCTGTCATTCTTTTCATATTTATTAGCTGAAATTGTGTATAAAATAATTTTCTCTAAATGTCAAATACTATTGTTCCATTTAAATACAGTTTATACTACAAAGGCAAAATAAACACTGAAATGTTTTTCTTGAATGGACATTTTCCAATAAATGAGTTTGTTCTTTTTTATCAGCAATGGTATACCTCCCTGTATCTGTCTGTCTTCTTTGAATATCATTATGATTTATGGATTTGTATGTGTTCATTGTGTTTTAGTTTATTGTAATTATTGTTGCTCCTGAGGTACAGAAAATTTAGTGCTTTTAGAGAGACTTACATACAACTGCTTCTTTACAAAGTATATAAGTACCATTCAGATCTTCAATCATGATTTAGGATAATTATACCCATCTCATTCCACCACCAATTTTTTTCCTTCCCCCCCCCTCTTGCTCCCTCCCTTCCCCTCCCTTTCCTTTGACCATTCTAGTGTTCCTCTAATCCTCCTATGTACCCCCATCCAACAACACTGTGAACTAGCCTCCTTATATCAGAGAAAACATTCGGTATTTGGATTTTTGAGATTGACTAATTTCACTTAGCATTATATTCTCCAACTTCTTCTGTTTACCTGCAAATGCCATTATTTATTCTCTCTTATTGCTGAGTAAAATTCCATTTTGTATATATGCCACATTTTCTTTATCCACTCATCTACTGAGGGACATCTAGGTTGGTTCCACAACCTAGCTATTGTGAATTGTGCTGCTATAAACATTGAAGTGGCTGTGTCGCTGTAATATGCTGTAGAGAAGAGTTATAGTTTGAGTCTTGTCTTTTTGATACTACCTCATTCATATTTGAGACCTCCTTTGCTTTATGGGATAATAAAACTCCTCATCTCATACCTTTCCTGTCCCATCTAGGAATTAGCTAATTTTCCCAAGCAGATGATAGTTTTTATTGCTACAGCTTCATTATTGATTTTTTTATATAATGGCAAGAATTGGGGAATAAGTATTTTAGGAAATACATAAGAATTCAAATTATTGTATATAAAAGTGAAATTCAAAATTTTTGTTTTCTACTTAATTTATATTATGCTTATAACTTTTGTGACAACTAAAAAATCTTGGTTCTGACATATTGAATAAGGTCTAGTATTCTTAAGAGTGCTTTACAGTTTCAAAAATACTAATATTACTACTCAAAATATAACTACTGAGTGAAATTTATGATTCTATTTGTCCTTTGTATATATTATACTTTGTAAGTATAATTAAAATACCATGTTTTTAAGACACTCAATTTTTGTTTTTTACTTAGAGTTATGTCACCAGCTTGCTATACAATGAGTTTCACTCATTTCTGTTTACTCTTATATTTAATGATTATGTTTTTAATCTCTTGGATTTAATATTATTTTAAAAATTGTGCACCTTTAGATTATTTAAAAGTCAAAACTATGTACCAAGAGATATTTGGATAAAATTTGTTTCCATTCTTAATATTTTCATTCTGATCCCTCTTTTTTTATTTAGGTAATTTTTATTTGTTTATACTTGAGTGATTCTTTTTGAAAAGAGAAGCCAACACAAAGACATATTCATGTCACTTTCTTTCATACTATTTATATGGTTCTGTACTTCTCTCACTTAGCCCAATTTATTAGAGATTATTTCTTAGCAATATATAGGTATCCTTTTATTTTTTAGTTTTACCGCTATTCCTTTAGTATTGAATTAATAAGGTATTTTTTCTAAATCTGCAAGAACCACATCTACTTGATGGGTAATGTTGCATTGGGTGGTCAGGATAGGAGTAAGGAAATGAGTTAGAACAGCATAGAAGTAGGACATATGAAATCCAGCCTGGACTAGGACAGTAGTGGTAGAGGGAAAGAGTAGAACTTAAATTAAGAAATATTTTCAAGGCAACGCCATTTAGACTTATTAATGATTTGGGTATGGGATAAGAGAGAAAAATGACTTTGATATCATAGTATATATTATGATATTATATATATGTATATTCATACATATTTGTAAGCCATTCATAATTCCTGGCTTACAATTTCCTCCACAATGCATAAAAAAAAATACATTCAAATACAAAACTACATATGTCTATATTTTCAGTTTGTCTTGTAAAAGCCATGTATAAGTTTTTTTTTTTTATTATTTGGAATTATGAACTAGGCCATTGATTTACAGAGCTCAACAGATATGAAAATCCCTTGCCTTACTCATCTTACCTCAATCTAGTGGCAGTCTCTGTGATAGTTCAGATGGACAGGAGGATCGAACATAAAGTGTGATCAAGTGCTAGAAAGTGATGGGTCAAAGAAATTTTTATGTTGAAATTATCTAGATGAATTAAGAAAGACTAGGTAAAATGCTGAAAGCCAGAAAGATTGTTTCCTGCACCTCACAAAAGTGAAACCAAAAGTAAGATAGTAAAAAAGTGAATGACATTTGTGGATGGAGGGAAAGGACTTTGTTGTGTCTGACTTTTATACATATATATATGATTCTTTCATGATAATATTTCTCATGAAAATTCCATATTGATTCTTATTGTACAGATGAGAAACTGACAGAGAAGATGAGTAACTTGCCCAAACACCTTCAGCTAACAATCCTCTTGCTCTGATTACTGTACTTCACTGCAAGTCTCTAGAAGATTCAGCAAAGAATGTTTCTCATTCTAGGTGTCCTGTACTTCAGAGAGCTGTTCTATGCACTTGGTTCTGGGAAAGAACCCTAGGTATATGAATACCACTATGCACTGAGTTTTTAGTATATATTTCCCTGATGAATCTCCTGATATAATTCCCCTGAATTAATTGATTAATTCAGTATTAATAAATTCCATAAAGTAATAAGATTTACTCATTTTAAAATGAGTAAATAATGACTTAAGAGATTAAAAAATTTCACCAAGTTCTTGTAGATCATGCATGGAGCTAGAATTCTAGCTCAGTTTTCCTGAATGCAAAACTTGTACTGTCCCTTATCCAGAAGAGCACTTGTACATTATTCCAAATAAATTCAAGTAGATCTGGTTTTATTGACTTAGATTCTGACTCTCTCTCTCTGCTTCTTTTATCATTTTCATGACTGCTATGAAGAATCATTTCTGTGGATCATCTTAAGAATGATCTGCAGAGATATCTGTAACTCATCATGGTGCTGTAACCACTTGCCTAAGACAGCAGCCAATCTCTTTCAACCCCATATTCTCTTTAGTGATATGTCTTGCACATGATATTTGGGTTTCTTGTGACCAAGAATGTTGTTTAACTTATCTTTGATACTTGAATACACTAGATGAATATCTTGGTAGAATCAAGCAACACAATTCTTTTGAAGGTTATGTTTTCCACTGTTTTATTTTTTCTTCTTTTAAAAACTCTTTTGTTGATTATGTTGAGTGAGGAAAGAAAAAGTCCAATGCATTTATGCTAAGGAGATATAAAGCAACTTACCCCACATTTCTAATGATGGTATTCATGGACAAAAGGAAGAAAAATTAAAACTAGGGACTTGCCCTTTGCAAAACTCATTTTGGGCTCAGGTGTATATTGATGCTTTGCTTTAGGGGACTATATTTAGGACTGATTGGATAGTAAAGATAACAGAGATGATTAAGTAACCCAGGGTGCTGGTGTACACCTTTTAATTAAGAGCATAGGGCTGTATAAAGATAAATAGAAATAGATTGGTATAAATGATTACCTTATAGTGTGAGGGGAATCGCTGAATGAATCCTCAAAGCTTGCCATGAGGGTCTGATGCCTCAGATCAAAAGAGATAAAAAAGGTTTACTAGAGAAAACATACAGATGTTTGAGACTAACTTCAGAGACCTCAGCAAGGGTGATTAGAGAGAAGGGAGAATCAAAGAACCTAGAGTAACTAAGTTTTTTTTTTTTTTTTTTTTTTTTTTTTACAGAAGTTTAAGTTGGAAAGACTTAAAGTCTGAAAAATTAGTTTCTGTGGGGTACAGGCCACCAAAGGGGACACACAATCAACTAGGATAGGTGCAATGTAGCACATTGTACTTGAGGGACAGTCTGTGTAGTAGCAAGAATACAATTTTAGGATTATCCTGACCTAATGGAAATCTTCGTTCCTTCCTTTATTATTTTTTAACTTCTCTGAATCTTGCTTGCTGGGAGGCAGGGGTAGAAGGCAGGACACAGAGATGAAAGTTATATTTATTCCATGGCTCTTTGGAAGTACGGATGATATAAATCATGTGAAGATTGTAAATTAGAATCTGGCACATTCCAGATTATGACTTTTATCTTTCACACTCTGCAACTCAGTTTCTTTATGGATTATTAGAGTTTTTCTTTTCTCATTCCCTTAATATGAGCTGAGCAATAGGAACAAGTATTGGAATTTAATTGATAATACTGCAAAGATGAGATAAAAATATACAAAAAGTTTGAAAGAAATTCAAAAGCAGAGAATTTTTTTTTTTTTTTTTAAAAAGAATGATTCTATTGGTGGCAAAGAACAGTAAAAAAATACATTTTAGTGTCTGACAGTAGGAACTTAGTAGACAAATAACTGAACTATTCCTTAGTTCTTTTATTTATTTCCTTAAAATTAATACAATAAAAACTGCATACCTAAGTAAACTTGAGGGAGGGAAAGAATACATGTTTAAGTCCACTGAAGATATTTGAAGATGCACCATAGACTTTCCTCAAATAAGGATTGTTGGAACTATGTTCTATTGATTTTCTGTTCCAGAAATTGTGCTACACAGTTACAGGTGAGTTAATTTATTAAGCATGTAAATAAATAAAGCATTTAAATTTTCACTTATTATTAATGAGTAGAAAACTAGAGGTAATACCTCAACATAACTAATTGAGGTGCTTGCAAACAAAACAATTTATTCATTAAAACATCACTATGGTTATTAATCACATAGTGCCATAAAATTCCTCTTAAATGACATTTAATTCAATAATAAAATAACTTTCATAGACAGGTGCCTAATATTATTGTTGTAAATACTAATTTCAATGTTAATATTAAGCCATTTTTCATTAAGTACAACCACCTTGGAAATTAGTATTGTTTCCTCAAAAGTCATACTTAATGGTGTGCAAACACACACACATACACACATGCACGCACAACACACACAATACTGTTTGAAGGTTTCTGTATATCAAAGTGTGAAAATGTTACCAGTAAGATTTAACCTTCAAGTTTTCTTTTTTATTTTTTTAAAATATGAAAACCTAAGTTTCCCCCCATTATTTCCAAATAAGTCCTTTTATTTATTTACTAGGACTTCCACAGCAAAGTGCCACAAATTGTGTATCTTTAATAACTACATTTATTTTCTCATATTTCTGCATGCTATTAGTCTAAGGTCAAGGTGTCAACTGGGTTGGTTTCCATAAGGCCTCTGCTTGGTTTGTAGATGGCCATGCTCTGGTGTGTTCACACAGTCTGCCCTTGTGTTTGTGTCCTCCTTATAAGGACTCCCGTCATATAGGATTAAAGTCAACCCATATGACTCACTTTGCCTTGATTACCTCTTTAAAGGACCTATCTTCAATATATTTATTCTGAAGTATGGAAGTTAGCACTTTAATATATTTATTTCAGAGGATGCAATTCAGCCTATGACAATCTTACTCTCTTTTAGTCTTATTTTAATAAAACTTATCTGTGTAATATCGTGTGATCTCTTAGTTCTTGATTGTGTGATGGAAAAACTCCTCACTGACAAGGGGTTATAAATAAACAGAATGGAAGCTAAAGATACATTTGATCCAGAGAAATATGGGACCTGAAGCAGAGACGTAAGAAACAATTTAGAGTTTGGTCCCAAACACAAAGGATTGGAAAAATCTTAAAGTTCATTCATTTGCACAGAAGAGAAATCTAGTTATTTTTTGTTTAACCAAACAGGAATAATGGTAACTATTTCTACTTTATTCACACATCTATTTATTTTAACAATATTTAAAGATTTTTCACGACAGGAACTATTCTAGGTTGCAGGGAAGACAAAAGTAAACAAAAGATATTAAAATCCTTTCCCTTATGATGATTTAAATTATAGGATGAGAGGGACAAATAAAAATGAAGCAAATTGACTATTTGATATGAAAAATAGTAAAATATGCTATCAAAAATTTAAAAGATCATTTGGTGGAGTGCCTAGCATGTGTGAGGCACTGGGTTTGATCCTCAGCACCACATAAAAACAAATAAATAAAACAAAGTTATTGTGTCTGTCTACAACTAAAAATACGTATTTAAAAAAATTAAAGGCAAGAGGATAGATGACAGAATGGATGAGGGTGAGTGCTATGAAGAATACCAACTGTGACCAAAATTCTGGGGGAACTTGAGATGTGGGACTGAGTGCTAAAATTAGAACAGCATGAAGCATATGAGATGGATGGTCAGCCTACAGCTAACTAGAAAGTACTAGCAAGGTTCCTGAATCAAGACTTTTAAACAAAGACATATAGAAATGGAAGGGTTTACCCAGTGGAAAACTATGGCTGGAGAGTAAAGTAAATGCAAAGAACATGAAGCAGATACATGCCCAGTGTGATATAGAAAGAGAAACAGGGCTAGAGTGGCTGTAGATGAATATCTGAGGGAGAGAGTGCTGGGAAGGGAGGTCAAACAAGTGCCAAGAAGTGGGTCACAGAAGGTCTTGTGGATCAACAGAAAGACACTGAACCATAGAAGGATTTAAGGAAAGTATTGACATGACCTTATTAATATCTTAGAAGCATCATTGAGGCTGTTGAGACAACAGTTCCAAGGAAAGAGGCAAGTGAGGAAGCTAATGCCATCCAACATGCAAGAAATCATAGCAATTCAGAGGAGAGGGATAGCATTAGAAAGCAGTGACCTGCTGCCATGGACTATATGAGAAGGATGAGAAGGAGCTGCTTTTCCTGATAAGCCAATGGAGATACTGAGGTTGGGAGATAGATATACATCCAGAAATCAGAGACAAGAATGGCCGAAGACATAAATTTGTACAAGTATATATGAAGTTATTAGGCGTTGTTGAGAAGGTAATGGATACAATACACAAACTAAATTTGCATCTTAGAATTACAAGAAATTTCCTCCATGTCAAGAGGGAGAAAGAATATGTGCACAGTTTTAAGAGTTAAAAGTATAAGTTTGTGGAAGTTTTCTGGTAGTTGTTTTATTTTATGGTTATTACAAGCAAGAATGTTATTTGAGAGTTGAGGATGAAGAATAGGAGAATGAAAACTGGAAATTGGAGGAGATATAAAGTATGAAATCATCATAGTGAGGTTGCAAGTGTAAATGATCCAGGAAAATGTAGTAAGATCATTAAGTACCCTCAAAGCTCATTTGAGATCAGCAGCACATAAATGAAAGTAGGTCCAGAGAGCATGGCTGTGAATTTCTCTTGAGCCACTATTACCTGTGTGTTATAGATATGGAATAGCTAGAAACAAAATATGTCTGGCAAAGTTAGAGAAAGAGAGAGATAAAAAACACTTTGGGAAAATTAAAAGTTTTATTTTTGAATGACTGACCTTGGAATTCACATAGAACAAACAGAAAAATGAGAGAAAACTGAGAAGGTTAAGTGGTGGGATTAACAGATTATAGACCTCGGTGTGGTGGTATAATTACAAACATGGAGAAGCAGAAGTAAATATGTATATGAAATGTATTATAGTTTCTAAGAAAAACAAAAGAGCCTTCTGTATGCCTGGAGACAGAAAATGTTTGATTGTCTCTTTGTTTTTGAGAGTTTTATATAGTTTTGCATAGTTTTGTATCTCTCTTTTGCTTCACATGCCTATTTGATTCTTGTCTGTTGCTAGAGAAATGTTCTCTACTTTGGTGAACCTATTCCTGATCCAGAACTCTATAAAATCCTTATTCTGAAGTTCTAATGAGTTCATGGAAAAAAGAATCTGTTTGGCTGAGTTCTAACTGTATTCACATCAGTTTATGGCAGGGTGTGGCATCATGAATTCTACTATCCTTCAGCAGGTGTAATGAGAACTGATTCTGAAAAGGTGTCAAAAATATGAAGAGGCAAACTTAAGAAAAAAGTAATATGAGAAAACAATACTATGTATGAGATCAAAGTCTTAGGAAAACAAAAACTCTAATGTATTGCAATAAAAAAAACAAGATACAGGACAGCATTTGTGGTCATTTTAGTTCAGCTAAAATATTTTATTTGGATTTTTGTTTTTCATATTTAGTTTTGAAGAGAATACATATTTTCTAGAGTGTTTAGTCTACTTCTAAGATTTCATTATTTTAGGAAAGCAATTGCCATCAAATAGTAAACATTTCTCTTCATATTTGTTTAATACACAATTGTGAACAAGAAAAAAAAGTCGACTTTAATAAGAAGGTGTGAGGGTTAGGAAGAAATGGTTACTGGAGGGAGGAGTTGGCATTTTATAAAAGCAACTGTGACATTGAGTTAATATTCTTAACTATGTACTAGTTTCAGACTGAGAGAGAGGAGTGTTATTACAAAGTTTTGTTGTCAAGGTAGTAGTCTATGTCACATCTTGATTGAAAGTAGACTGGCAATGCATTTGCTCTGATTATTCCAGCCATGCAATCATCCTTCTCTCAGTCTATGTGCTTTATTTTCCTATTCATCTTGAGAAGCTTGCCTCAACTTCTATCTTTAAATTTCATTTTTTCAACTTTTTCCATTCATGTGATGTTTTAAGCTCTATATAAGATAAATCTACCATTTATTAAATCTTAATCATGACTGTTTAGTATTACAATTTGCAGTCCTCTTTTCTTCCCATACATTCATACTTTCCAAATATGTTGTGGAAAGCAAATTTATTTTTATTTGCATTCTCTACAAATTTCTTTGTATTCTCTACACGTCAATGGGTGAAAATAAAAATGGTCATACGGAGCTAAGCATTTCCATTGATTTAAATGAACAAGTATCTGTTTAGAGAACTGTAGACATTAGGCAGTATGATAACTGAAGTGGAGTGTATAAAATGAAGAAGATGCATCTGACATTCTTTCATCCATTAGAGATTCTCTTATGACTTAAGATGAAGTATTCCTATGTATAAGACACAATGGTGACCAGGGAATGTAGTGAAGTCTGGCATTGGACATGTGATTAGAGATGAGAGGATTTCCAAGTGGAATAAAATGGATGGGAGCTGGGCACAGTGGCTCATGACTATAGTCCCAGCACTATAGGGTGGCTGAAGCAGGAGGATCACAAGTTCAAATCCAGCCTCAGCAAAAGTGAGGCACCAAGCAATTAAGTGAGACCCTGTCTCTAAATAGAATACAAAATAGGGGCCGGGGTATGGCTTGGTGGCTGAGTATCCCTGAGTTCAATTCTCATACCAATAAATAAATAAATAGTAAAATGGATGCTCTTGCAGAAAGATAGCTGTGCACCTAGGTTCCTGGATGCAATGCAAGATTTTGGAGTCTAATCATTCAGGACCCACCAGTGAATGCTGAGTGATTTTAGGTATTATGATCAGAGTGATCATAGAATATGCTCAAAATGATTGATAGTTATTTAATAGTTTTAAGATTAATAATATAAATGAGGGAATGACTGAATGACAAAGATTATTGTCATCGCTCCCTCCACAATGAAGATCAAGGAAACTAGACAGATAAGTAGAATGGGGAATATTGATGAGATTTAACTTTAATTCTTGACCTTAGGAAGAGTTTTATGCATTTTCTACATAGCATTGCCAGTGATAAGCTGGGATAATGTAACTAAGAAATACAGCTTGAGTATGGTCATGGAACATAGTGTGAATGGTCCACATGAGAGACACAAAGTAAGTTTTTCCCATTTTTCCCTTTGGCTCCATTCTGAAAGCACTGAGTGTGTGTCTGGGAGGAGCAAAGCATGGTGAGTTGTAAGAATCAAACAGTATCTGAAGAACCTGGGAAGCTCTTTTGTCATTAGTGTTAGGTTGCATTTGTTATCTAGTTGTACTGGGAAAATATGAACATTTATTTACATGAGGCACTGGAGGGAAACATCCATTTCACATTCAGGAAATCAGAAGATGAACTCAGAGTTCACAGTCTGTTTCAGGTGAGCAGAGCCTTCTTTGCTACCTGCCAGCCAGTAACATGCACTCGCTTCTTAGTGGACCCTCTGGCTTATCCCCAGTATCTTTATATGCTGAAAACTTCCCACTGATGTGCCTCAGACATCTAAATTAGAAATTTGAATTTTCTTATTAAAATATAATAACACATTTCAAGTCTTAAATTTCATCTATTTCAGTACTCTTATATTTAAAATTGTTAGGTGTTGATGGAGGTGTTGATGGGGTCACTTTGAATTAATTAAAGTCTGAGTTGAGAAACTGGGAGCCTGAATGAATGATGATTACAGTCTATGAATTTCTCATATTTAGTTTGAACTATTTTTAATCTGTGATTTAAACATTTCTATTATTAAGAAAAATATATGAGTATATTGCTTTATTTTTCCTCGTTCTTATTAACTGTGCACTAAAATGTGATAGAAAAGAAACCCTGATGAAAGACAGTCTTCTGTGTGAATTCTGTAGCAGACTTTGTCAATTGTGAAGATGGTGTAGTTATTCTATTCTCATAATGTTACCTTTCCCATCTGGGGAAATCTTCTTGGGATCAAATTCCAGTTTTGTCATTTACTACCCACAATTTTGAAAGAGTCCTTAACATTTTTTTTAGTTTACATTCCTTAAAACCAAAATGAAGATCAAAATGACACTAACCTCATAGATTTAGTGTAAAGACACTGTTTACATGTAAAACAATTAGAACAAGACTGACAAAAATGAAAAACAGTAGATATTATCTATCCTAATCAATGCTACTGAGAAACATCTCACTTCATAGGAAGGTTGAGAGAAGTCAGTAGTCATAATGTGGTATCTGTGACATGGTGAGTGCTATGTAAAGATTAAATCAGTTTGAATTTGAGTATAGACAAAGCATATTTTCCTCATCTCCTTTCCTGGAATAGTAAAATATCGGGCCATAGATTTGGACTGAAGTCCCAGAAGTCTGGGTTGGGGTGAAGATTAACTGCAGTATGCCTCCTGGGTAAAAGATATGAAGCTGAGTCAGTGTCAATGACAGAAAATAAAAATAAAGTGAGACAGAAAGTGCAAAAAGTCAGCATCTTGATATAAAGGAGATTTGTAAGGATAAATGAGATAGAGAGAGAGAGAGGGAGGGAGGGAGGAGAGAGAGAGAGAGAGAGAGAGAGAGAGAGAGAGAGAGAGAGAAATACTAGGAGAGTTTCCCCAGTTCACTGGCCTATAACTTTATAACTGCCTGAATTTTGAAGGCTCTGTAAAGAGGCAGACACCACTTACCAAATATTGTTGGTGAGTTCCAACAGACCATTCTGCTGCGGGGGAAGAGGAAGGATCTATTGATTAACCTAAATTTTATTTCCAATGAAGTAGGTACAGATGTAGAGCATCTCTTTCAACTCTGTAAAGAAAGTAGTATTGGAAGGCACCTCCAGTCTTTCTCTACATTCATTGATTCTGTTCATTTCACAAAGAAGATTGACATTTCAGATAAATGAAACTGGAGCAGAGGTAAATCATTTTCTGGCCTTTGGGAACTTACTCCTTCTATGATGGACCTATTTGTATTCAGATGGAGTAAGTTTGGTTGTGCTATCCCTGCTTACCCTAGTTATCCATCTGTATATCTGTCCCCCTTGCAGCAGGTACCAGTAGCACTGGGAGACTGCTTTTCCTCAACCACATACCTTCCATTACATGTGTGAGCATTTAGCTCAATGAGGAAGGCCTCATAGCCTTCCCCAATGTTGATTAATTAGGAAACCTGCACTTCAGGTTATGAAGCTGATATTTTAATGCAATCCCTCTTTGCTGCTGTGTTTATTTAATTTTCCTAGCCCATAGAACCATATACTTGGGATTTGCAGTGTTAATTAACCATGCTCCATAATTGTTACCACCCCAATGATCTAGTAATTTTGAAGTGAATCAGAGCTGAGGGTGTAAATTGAGATAGGAAGTCTTCCTGATGCTGTTCACTCTGAGCAATGGACAAGTCGTTCTCTCCCATTTGAGAAAAAAAAATGGTAAACAAAAGATTAGAGTATATTTTATATGCACACACACACAGTTTGAAATTATGTGCTTAGTATCTCATATAGTATGAGATAAGTTCCCAACTAAACCTGGAGTTCTAAAATATTAATGTTTAAATCCAAATTAGCCACTAAGTCCAATAACCTAATATAATTTGAGTGGACTGGAGAAAGTGTAGTAATTAATTTTAAAATGTTCAAAAGAAGCCTATTTATCTTTTTATGTACTAATCAATAGAGACATTTTATATTCTCCTATTTTCTAAAAATAAAGTCATTTTCATAGAGAGATGCCAGAAAGCCAATTGATCAAAGACTAACAACAAAAAGAATTGATAAATATAAATGCACCTTGTTGGGGTGACTGGGCTGGTGTCAAGAGACTTGTATTAGATCCAATTTAATTAGCAATTTGACTTTCTCTTAGAATGCTGTAAATAGTATAGGAAATTTGCAAATTAGGCCAAGTTGAGAGAAATAGCACATACTATGAAAAATAGATAAATTGATTAGAAAAAGAAGTAAGCAAGTTACTACAGAACAAAGAAATTAAGTAGAAATTTTCAGTGGACAATGTAGAGTATAATACCAATTACTTGAGCAGATTGAGAACAATTGTGTAAAGGCGAATTATCAAAGTTTTCTCAATGTGGCAGTTTGTCCTTTAATTTATGGACTTTAAAAAATCTTCTGCATGATTACTGCATTCTTGTTCAAAATATTTTAATAGCTTAATTGATATGCAATTCAAACTTCATGAAATTTTCCTATTTAAAATGTACAAAGTACTCTTAGTATAATCATAAAATTATTAAACCATTGCCACCATTTAATTTTCTGTCATTTTATCACCATTAAAAGAAACCCTGTACTCTTCTCTTGGAAACCAAGAGTCCACTTTCTGTTTATAGGGATTTACCTATTCTAGATATTTAATGTAAATGGAATCAGGCAATATATAGTATTTTGTGGCTAGATTCTTTCACAGTACAATTTTCTCAAGATTCATCCATGTTATGGTGTGTTAACATTACATGTTCCCTTGTATTTTTAAATAATATTATGTTGTATGGATATATCATATAACTTTTTTTGGGGGGGTGCTGGGAATTGACTATAGGGCCTCCCACCTGCTAAGCATATGCTCTAACACTGAGCTGCACCTCCAGCCCCTCACATAGCATTTTATTCATTCATCAGCTGATGAACAATTATGTTGTTTCCACATTTTTGCCATTATAAATAGACCATTATAAATATTAATCTTCAAATTTTTGTGTGGACACAAGCTGTGATTTCTCTTGAGTATATGCTTAGGAGCAGAACCACTGGATCATATGGTAACTTTATGTCAACATTTGAAGGACTGCCAAATTGTTTTCCAAAGCAGCTGCAAAATATTACGTTCCTAGCAGCAATGTTTGAGGTTTTCGATTTCTTCACATCCTCACCCACACTTTTTATTGTGCCTTTTTTTGACTATAACTACCCTAGTTGTTGTGAAGTTCTCTTGTTGTGTTTTTTTTAAATATTTATTTATTTGCTTTAGTTGTACACAATGTGTTTATTTTTACGTGGTGTTGAGGATTGAACCCCGGCCGCGCACGTGCTAGGAATGCGCTCTACCTCTGAGCCACAACCTCAGCCCCTCTTGTTGTGTTTTTGATTTACCTGATGACTAATGATATTGAGCAAGTTTACCTTTGATTGACCTGATGACTAATGATATTGAGCAAGTTTTCATATATTTCTTTGTCACTTGTATGTCCTTTTGGAGAAATTTCTATCCATGTCATTTCCTCACTTTTTAAAATGGGTCACTTGTCTACATATTATTTTATTATGAAAATTCTTGGCATAGTCTTGACACAAATCCCTTATGAGATATGTTTTTGTAAATATTTTTTCCCATTTTGTGTATTGTCTTTTCACTATCTTGATGGCATGGTTCTCAGCATAAAAATGTTACTTTTAAGTCCAATTACTTTTTTTGATGGTTTCTTACACAAGAAAAAAATTACCTAACACCAGACCATGTTTTCACACATACATTTTTTTTCTTGTTTTAAATTCAACATTGTATATATAACAATAGCATTCATTACATTTCATATTATATATATAGAACACCTTTTAACATAACACTGTTTGAATACAAAGAATATTCATACTATTCATGTCTTCAATCATGCATTTAAGATACTAATATCCATCTCATTCTACCATCTTCTTCTTTTTTCCCTTCATACCCCCTTGTTCCCTCCCTTTTTCTCCCTCCCCATTGACCTTTCTAGAGTTCTTCTAATCCTCCTATGTTACACCTACATTTTCTTCATAATATTTTATATTTTCAGTTAATACATTTAGATCTGAGACACATTTTGAGATCATTTTTGTAAGAAGTATAGGTGTAAGTCCAAATTTTTTTCACATGGCTGGCTACTTTGTTGATCAAGCAATATTTTAGGAAAAAAAAAAATTCCTGCTAGACACATTGGTGCACATCTGTAAACCCAGCTACTTAGGAGGCTGGGAAAGGAGAATCACAAATTTGGGGCCAGCTTCCCTCAGCAACTTACTGAGACCCTCAGCAACTTAGAGACACCCTGTCTCAAAATTTTTAAAAACTATATGAAAGGACTGGGGATGTAGCTCAGTGGTAAAGCACCCCTCAGTTCAGTCATACGAGGGAAAAATTATTTTTCCTCATTTAATTGTCTCAGTATAATTTCCAAAAGCCAATTGATCATAAATATGAAGGGTTATGTCTGATTTTGCATCTCCTTGATAAATCTGCATCATCTTAGTTCTCACTCTCTATTATAATATACTTATATGTAAGATATATATTCATAGGTGGACACACTGATATGTATCTTATATACATATAGATACATTTATAAAATATCATATATATTCATATATTTACTGATATATATTATATATATTCATATGTAAACATATTGACACATATATGCACATTGATATATATAAATATGTCTACATATATACATATATATGATAACAGTGATAACATGGATAATAGATTAAAATGAGACAAATTATATATTTATATGTTTATCTGTACACCAGTACAAAAATATATTATTTAATTTGATTGGATATTTAGTAAGCTTTGAAATAGAAAAATGATGGTCTCCATCTTTGTTCTTCCTTTTTAAAGATTTCTTTAACTGTTTAGTGTCTCCCATTTTTATATGAATTTGATAATTATCAATTTTTGCAAGTAAACAAACCCGGATGGGATTTTTACAAGAATTGCATTGAATATTTGGTAAAAACGTGCGATATTTTCATGTTTAAAAATTCATATCTTCCAATGTATCAACTCATGATGCTTTACATTTATTGATCTCTTCATATTTTGCAGTTTCAGTAGATTAGTCTTGCACTTTTTTGTTAAATATATTCTTATTTTTCTTGCTCTTAAAAATGGAACAATTTTTAATTTTTCATCAATAGTTTTATATTGACCTTATGATGCCTGATTCATTAAAAGAATCTTTGTAGGATTCTTAGGGCTTTCTAAATATACCATCACGTCATCTGTAAATAATTTCCTTTTTCTTTCCAATATTTGTTTTTTTTTATTTAATTTTCTTCCCTAATTGTTTTGTGTACTGGGTTGAATAATATCACCAAACACCAAGAGAGAAAAAAATCATTTCCATCCCAACCTCAGAATAGAATCTTAGTTTTAAAACTAATGTCTTGGAAAATATAATTAGTTACGTAAGGTGGGGTTATAATGCATGAGAGAAAACCCCAAATACAGCGATTGGTGTTCTTGTTAAAAAGCTGTTGAAAAGACATAGACACTCTCAGAGTGATATGACCATGTGGAGACAGAGACAGAAAATTGGAGTGATGTGGCTTTAAGGAAGTCAAGGGGGACTCTTCCCTGGGCTCATCATGGGAACATGGTCCTATCACACCTTGGTTTCTGACTTCATACTTACAGAATAGTATGGAAATATATTAACTCTTATTTTTGTGTCCCTTTGTGACACTTTTTTCAGCAAATCTAATAAATATTTTGGTATGGGGAAGTAGGTGCCATTGTAACAACTACCTGAAAATATAGGAGTGGCTCTGAAATTGATTGATGGGAAAGGCTGAAATAATTTTCAGGCACTTTATAGGAAAAAAAACAAAAAAAAAAAAAAAAAAAAAAAAAAAACCTTACATTTACTCAAAAAAACAAACAAACAAAAAAAAAAAAACCACCAAAAAAAAAAAAAAAAAAACAGTTGATAGAAACATGTGTGATGAAGATTCTGATGGGAGTTTAATTTCATTTTGCTACATATGTATTTCCAGTTTTCCCGGCACCATTTGTTGAAGAGGTTATCTTTACTCCAATGTATGTTGTGGCGCCTTTATCTAGTATGAGATAACTGTATTTATGTGGGTTGTCTCTGTGTCTTCTATTCTGTACAGTTGGCCTACATGTCTGTTTTGATGCCAATATCTGTTTTTGTTACTATAGCGCTATAGTATAATTTAAGGTATGGTGATGTGATGCCTCCTGCTTCATTTCGCTAAAGATTGATTTCGCTATTCTGGGTCTCTTATTTTTCCAATGAATTCCATGACTGTTTTTTCTATTTCTATGAAAAACATCATCAGAAACTTAGTAGGAACTGTATTATATCTGTATAGTACTTCAGGTAGTATGGCCATTATAACAATATTAATTCTCCCTATCCAGGAGCATGGGAGATCTTTCCATCTTCTAAGGCCTTCTTCAATTTCTTTCTTTGGTGTTCTCTAGTTTTAATCATAGAGGTCTTTCACTTCTTTTGTTAGATTAATTCCCAAATATTTTATATTTGTTGAGGTGATTGTTAATGGGATAGTTTTTTTCTAATTTCTCTTTCAGTAGATTCATCACTGATGTATAGGAATACATTTGTTTTATGGGTGTTAATTTTATATCCTTCTACTTTACTGAATTCATTCATGAGTTTTAGAATATTCCTGTTGGAATATTTTGGGTCTTCAAAATATAGAATCATGTCATCTGCAAATAAGGATAGTTTGAATTCTATCTTTCCTATTTGTATCCCTTTAATTTCTTTCTTCTGTCTAATTGGTCTGGCTGGAGTTTCAAAGATGATTTTGAATAAAAGTGGTGAAAGACAGCATCCTTGTCTTATTCCTGTTTTTAGAGAGAATGCTTTCAATTTTTATATTAACACTTCCAAATGTAGTAAAAGGAATATTTATTTTTTTGATCAAATATTTATGTGTATGGGCATAGCAATTTTCAAAAATGTATAACCAAATATACAAAAAAGATATTAAATGTATACTCATAACACCACAATAAAATAATTTTAAATATAAAATATATTTTGCACATAAAATTCAAATTCAGATATATTTGTTTTTTTGAAATTTACAATCTTCATTATTTCATGGTACAATTTTTATTACTTCATTACAACTCTATTTCAAATAGCAAACACAATATGTTTAGGAACATAAGAAAGACCTAGAACAATATTTTTGACAAATCAAAAAAATGAAATATATTTCATAGTTCATGTGGAAGATTCCCTGATCCATCATTCCCATTCTAGTTTGAATTGTCCTGCCTGAGTTTTATCTAAACATCAATCTACAAAATATAGTGAATGTCAATATACATACCATGGTCGGTTTTCAAAACTGATATTCATTTTCAATACCATGAAGTGGGTGTGTGATAATTAAGACCTCACATCCACACCTACAGTTTTAGCATGCTTGAATTCCCCTAACATAGAACAAGGTAGAGTTCTACTAAGCATATTTCAGGTTTGGAAATTTTGGACATATTGATGTACTCATCAACATTATGATATGTTCAAAATATTTAATACATACTCAAACATTGTCTACATAATCTATAATAATCAGTACTGAAAATTTGAACGTAACTTTTCTTCATATATTTTTTCCATCACCCAAGTCTTATTTGAAAGTGGACCCATTTTAAAAAGTTGGAATTTTGGGGTAATGTAATGAGAAAGTTTCTGTTTCAAAGAGTTTCCTATGGTTGTTTTATGTTTTACAGTTTTTTTTTTTAATGCACAAAACATACAAAATAATTATGAATATATCTGGTCCTCAAAACAAATTTGGCACACAGATATTTTGGGGGAATAGCATTTCCTGAATATTAATTTTAGCTGCACTGATTCATTCATTATGTGTACATAGATTTATTCATTATGTATACATAGACTTCCCATTTTCTTCTACTTGTCACACAAAGTCACTGAAGTAATAATGTTATATTCTAAGCAAATTGTATGGCATATAGTTCATGATCAATGTTTGTGATTATTTTATACTTTCATGTTGGTACACATATATAAATTCTCATAGATTTTAATGTACTAATATTTTATGAACACATTTCAATGTAAAATATAAATTATCTCACCATAAAAAAGATGATTCTGATTAAGGTTAAGATGAATGTGGAGAGCATGGTAGAAAAGTTTCTATCATTTTGAAAGATGCAAGTATCATAAATAGGATGTTGGAAGAAATATTTTCATTAGAAATGCTCTGGTGAGGTCTCACAGGAAATGAGAAGAAGTGTCTTATTGAAAACTGGTTAAAAGTCAATCCTTGTTATAGAGTGGAAGGACACTTGGCTTCATTCTCTTTTACTGTTTAATGAAAAGTTGGAGTTGTAAGTGATGAACCTGAACATTTATCAGAGATTTCCAAACAGAGCATAGAATGTATTGCCTGCTTTCCTCTGACTGGGAGATGAAAGATAAATTGAAGAAGGATCTGTTATGGTAAAAAAGGGTCATAATTTAGAAGATCCCCATCCAATCCACATTGCAAAGGATGCTAATTCATCCTCTGGAGAAAATATCAAGGATTTGGCTAGGTAAAAGTTTTTCTGAAGACATTAAACAGATGGTTTATGGATCCAATCAATACTCTCAATAGAAGTCAGGAATTGATAAGGGGCCACCTAGGAAGGATATGTGGAAAGCCCTCAGGACTAATGGTGCAGACATCCCTGATGTTCACAGAAAGTCAACAAGGGTTTTATGAAACAATGCCAGCTTGGACTTAAGGAAAGAGACAGGAAAATATGAAAAAGGTTATCAGGCTTCTGGGGCACTCAGTTTGGAATGGACTGCACAGGGAATGTGGTTGCTACTGCTTCATGGAGCTCAGATGTAAAGGCTGACATCTCAATCACAAAGGTTAGGACTGCTAACCTGGGCCTACAGGTCATGTCAAGCATCAAGTCATAGAGGGTTTTTATTAGGATTTGAAATTTAAAATGATTTTATCTTCTGGGTTTTGGACTTGCTTGAACCCAGTTCCTTTATTCTTTCCATTTTTTTTTTTCTTCTAGTAGGTATGGGAAAATTATTTTATGCCTTTTGGAAGTAGACAATTGTTTTTCCAGTTTTATAGATCCACAGCTAAAGAGTAATTTTGTTCAAAAATTCATCAGTCTCAGAACCTTGAACCCATACATATTTTGGATGATTTAGATGAGATTTGGAATTTTTGAGTTGATAATTTGTTAGGATTTTGGACTTAGTGTTCAGGTTGAAATAGGTTAAAAACTTTTGGGATATTGTGATAAGGTGAATATATTTTGCACATGGGATGAGAGTGAATTTGGGGGGCCAGTGGGTGGAATATATTAGTTATAATGGTATCCCTTCTAAACATGCTACCTGTTACCTCAGAATATGATTCTACTTTGAAATATGGCTTTCATAGATATAATTATTTAATATGATGTCTTGCTAGATTGAGGTGACCAAGGATTGGTGGCCTTATATGTGGAGAGATACAAACGCAGGCACAAAGGAGATGGCCCTGTAATGAATACAACAGGAGTTGGAATGATGGAGCTATAGGCTAAGGAAGCCAAGGGTTGCAGGGACCCACAAGAAGTGGGGAAGAGGAATAAGAGCATCCTACCCTGGACCTTTCTGAGAGAGCATGTACTTACCAACATTATGATCCTTGCTTCTAGAACTGTGAGAGAACACATTTCTGTTCTCTTATGCTAACCAGATTGTGGTACTTCATTAAAGCAGCTTTGGGAAATGAATGTGTCAAAATAAAAATATGGGCATAAAAGCCAGACTGACCTGGGTTGGATTCTAGCAGTCTCTTATTAATTATGAATCACAGAGGAAATCATTTGAAGTTTTTGGTGTCTTTTTCAATCTATAAAATAGAGAAAGAGGGGCTGACATTGTAGCTCAGTGGTAGGGTACTTGCCTAGCACACGTGAGGCACTGGGTTCAATCTCAGCACCACATAAAAGATAAAAAATATAAAATAAAGGTATTGTGTTCATCTACAACTAAAAAAAATTAAAAATGGAGAAAGACAAACCACATAATGTGAAGTCTAAAATGGGTAAATTTTGTAACTAGTGTTCATAAAGGCTTATTCATTATTCTTGTTGCAATTGTTATCCTTAAGTAAAACTATATGAGTGCAGCTTACACCTAAAGGAGTCCCCTAAAAGAAATCAATTAAGAAAAATATTATGTATACTTAGCACATTAGTGGGACTACTGCCTCTCTCTATATATTTTTCGTTGAATTTGGATAGGACACTTGCTTATGAAAAGCTCCTTCCTTTCTACATGGAAAATAAAGCTTGAGTATTTATGTTGGGACAAAAACTATCTTCAGTAAATGTCCATCTTGTCACACATCCTGTTTTTTGGTAATCCCACCACCTTCTCCCCACATTCTTAGAATCATAAAGATGACTTCTGTCTACTCACTAACAAACAAAGTTCATTCTTCAACATTGTTTGAAACTGTGAAATGGCAGAATGACTTACACTGTTCCAGAATGGCACATAGCCAATGTTATTAACAGGATAGGCTCTGCTGTTAACTTTTGCTAGTATTTTTCTGTCAAGTTTGTATTTCTTAGGATGAACAACTAGGTGAGATGAGACAGAGCAGGCTTTTAGAAAGCTCTTGACAGATGATTTCTCTGTTTGTAGGCTAGTGAGATCAATAAAAGCTTGTCACACACACACAAAATCCTGCTCAATGTAATGAGCATTGACTTATACAATTTTATTTGTACCTTTACAAAATGTTTCTGGTCAGAGGTCATTATTTATGCAGTAAATGTTTAACTATGGTACTCATTTTCTAGTAGAGGTTGTTGGAAATTTCACAAGAGTGGGGTTATGAAAAATGGCTTAAAATGTTATAATTTTGTAATTGCTTCCCACTACTTCCCACTTCATGTTTACATAACACACACACACACACACACACCCATGTTTAATGGAAAACTTCCACTTGAAAAGGACAGGTTGAAAACATGGAATCTGATTTAAGACTGATCTGAGGATCCACTTACTAACTGTGTGACTCTTATATCCCTGACACTATTAGTATTCACAGTATCACTGTTTGTTGATGGAGGAAAAAAATGGAGATGATATTCCTATATTATAACTTCTTTGTTTTTATTTAATTTTATAGCCATTGGACTCTTTCCCCAATGCTTGCTTGTTTGTATACAAAGACATTTTATTCAGCCAAGTAAAATGGAATCCAGTGAAACATACATGGTTTAGAAGAACCTTAAATATTAATCTAAAATGTCATTCTGGAGTCTGGGAGTCAAAACTGAGGAATACATCACTCAGCACTTTGTCAGAATCTACATACATAGTATTTCTTGATGATTCTCATGATATTTAAAAAATAATCACGTTTCCTTGTATTTTGGCAAAAAATTAGAGTGAGCCAAAGTGATATTGGCTTTAGGCAAAGCATATGCTTTATATTTATCAAAGCTTTCAGCAATACCTCTATAATCTTTTTTGATTCTCCATTTCAAAGCTATTCATGGTTGTAATATTTTCTTTTTTTAGCCCAAAATATCATAACCAGTTCACTTTGAACTACCTTCTATTTGGGGTAGGAGGAGTCAGAAAACAGCAGTTTTCCTATTCATTTCTCACTTTGGAAATTAGTCAATTCCAAATTTCCTTAAGGGAAAGAAAAAAGGAGGTTCATTCTTTTTCTACAGTCTGGCAAAGATTCTATCTCATTCTCTAATTGTGGATTCTTAGAGAAGGCTCTTTGGTGTCAGGAGGTGTCATGCATACAGGAAACACAGTGGGGCTCTTTGCTGTGGTTGTAGCTAATGTGCAAACTCACTAATTGGAGAAATGCAAATTGCAAATGCCCTGCAGCCATGCTGAAGCAATCTGTGTTGGCATGATCCTAAAAATGCCTACCTTTGTGGGATCTCAGTGCTAAGATGTGACTGGTTCACACTTATTGATACACATCTAGTGCTCTAGATGCAGAGAGGTTAAAACCAGGAAAAACTTAAATCAGAATAGCAAACAGAAGACTCTGGTAGACTGAAAACTTGGGTGACCTACTTGTGAAACCATTTGATATCAGAGAATCTGCTGTAGTACTGTACCCTATCCTGCCTTTGGTTCGGTCTCCAGTAGTTCATCTATAGAGTTTACTTACGTGTAGGACACAGCAGCAATGAGCTAATGAGATGGAGATTTTATCTTTTAATTTCTGACCAACTCATCAACTCTGAGATTAAACTGTAGCTAGACACATGAACAAATTTAAATTCTCTCTTTTTTTTTCTTTTGGTTTTGCCCAATGAATTGTGGTTATTTCCTTGCAGAATTCACTAATTTTTAATTAAACCAAAAATAGTTGACTGATATTTTTAACATCAGACTGTTTAAATGTCTGCTTTCTTGTGCTAACGCAGCAGGTTTAATTCATGGATTATTAGACTATATGTCAGTGGCTCTTAGTTTCTAGTTCACAGATTCCGTGGAGATTCTGAAGTTCACACAGAGAAATCTACAAACACTCCAGAATTCTAGGAAATACTGTTTGTTAAAATGCATGTATACAGCTTCTAAAGAAAAGGTTTATGGCTTCCAATATATTTTCATAAGGGTCCTATCCTAGTCTCCATATTTAATTTAAGAAGAATGCTATTGCTATGCTATCACTACTGCAGCATAGGCAGTCTTGTGTGTGTGTGTGTGTGTGTGTGTGTGTGTGTGTGTGTGTGTGTGTGTATTTCTACCCCTACCCCTCTGTCAGCTGTCTTCGTTTATATTCACTCATGCAGGGATTGGGGAGATCATATTACATTCAATATATCAAAACCATAGACATCAGCCTTCTTGTTCTTTACATAGCCTATAATACCATAACCCACAGTTCCCTACAGTATGGGTTTCAGGTCCCTGCTAAATTGTTAGATACTGCAGGAATTTTCTCCTTGCCCTAGGAGGTAGGATCTGTAGGATGACCTCACATGTCCAAGCAGAGACATACGAGAGATTAATGAAAGCCTGCCATTGCCCTGGAGTTTGACAATACTACCTCCTTTCATACTTTTTGATTGCTATTTATTTGGCTCCCAATTTCTATTGTGCTAATCCCAGAATTGCTAGTGTTTTTCTATAAACGTAAGTGGACGCAACCCTGAATTTAGAATCTTACAGACAGCTTCTCTGTACTAGTTCAGTCACTTCTAGGCCCTGTGGCTTTTATCCATTATTATTCTAGAACACTTCTGTTCCCTCATCTGAAAAGTGAGGGTAAAGTCCATGGTCCATGCTTTGCTTTCTCTCAGGGTTGTTGGGAATAACAAATGAGATGTTTGCAAAAACTCTTTTAGAAAAGCAAATTTTCTAAAAATGTGTGATTATGTTTATTTTAAAACAGACCATTGCCTGTCAAAAAAAAAATGTTTACATTTTTGGAGAAAAATACTAGTAACACTTGTTCTATTAATAAAATAACTCTTTGAAGGATTTAAAAACTTGTTTTTCTATGTGCCTTTGCCTAAATAGTAAATATCACTCAGTAATAGGACGGTGGATTCCACATTTCCATTTTGGGGACTGTGAAAGAAGGGCTTTCGGTTTTCATTTAATTTTCCCATGGTTTTGATTTTCATATTATAAACAAACAAGCATTGCTTTCTGAATAGATATGTTTGTAATGCTAGTTTGTGTGGATTTCGGGAAAAGTTAACCTTATAATTTTGGCCTTCTGAAAAAATATTTTCTATAATGATATATATTAAGAATTCCATCTCACAATATACCACACTTTATTTGGAGCAGCGTCTGAGAGAGGTTGGCCTTGTTGAGGAGGAAGGAAGCAGTTTGCAATGACTGCAAGTGGGGCCCTGTGCCAGCTCTTTCACTGAAGATCCAGTGTAGCTTCCAGACCACCAGTTCAGAAAATGGGTCTAGTAATTGGTGACACTCTGAAGCTTTCTTTGGTCATCATCTAAGGATTTGAGAAAGCAAAGAGTTACTTTTTGAAATTATACTTAATTTACATCTTTGTAATATAATCACAAAAATTTTGAAAGAAATTTATTGTGATTATTAAATTAAAACTAATTAATCCAATGATCTCCATTCTTCGTAGAATTACCACACTTTTATAAAATAAGAGCCACCAAAACTTAGTTATTTCAGAGCCAACAGATATGTAACATCTAATTATCAGCCTGATAGGTTCTGAAGATTACCTTTGGATTACATATCAGACAAAAGGTGTATTTTCAGCATTTTACAGAGTAAAATGATAAGTCAAACCTTGCATAGAATTTATGATATGTTTTAAGATTAAGATGATATAAACAACTTACTTATCAATAAGATACATACAGGAAACACAGTGGTGGCTGTGTAAATGTATCTTAAATATTCAAATTGTGTTGGACTTTCATTGATCAACAACTACCTTTAAATTGTTTGGAATACAAAGGAAAAATCTACTTCTTAAGAATCTGAGATTCAAATCTTTTATATTTTATTCTCATATCCTTTTAAAAGAGTAAAATTTGAATAAGGGAATTTTATAAAAGAAATAGACATAAGCAATTTACTAACTTTTCTCAAAAGCCTGCCTACAGGTTGTGCTAAACAAAATTAGGCCTTAAATTGTAACTCAGTAATTATGTCTTAAACCACTGAATGTTGATTTGAAGCAGAGCAACTCCAGTACAACACCTCACATGCTAATTTTTATTTATAAGTAAATTTTCTTATTTTCCTTCTTGTGATTTTGACAGTAGACTGATTAGACAGGTAGGAGATGATAGAAAATGGAAGCTCAGAAAGGGAAAATGACTTTCCCAAGTCATATAATCTTAAATTTGACAAGATTAAGTGATTCTCTAAATTGCACTTATAATGATTTGGTTCAATGTATTTCCACTATTTCTTGGAGTTAAACACACCTATGCTTAAATATTTTCTGATTCATATTGGCATAATTATAGATGAATCATCTTCCTCTGACTCTGCTTTCCCATTTGTGAAAAAAAATAGGTAGTAATAATAAAGTGTTGTCAGCTGGGTATATTAAAACAATAACATAAGGACATTTCTGGCATGAGGTAACTTGTTAATAGATGCTTTTGAAGAGAAGTGTGGTGTAGTGCAAGGAGCATGTATCTACTTTGTATGTGGAGAGATCTAACTTCTCTCTGTGACATCAGGCAACTATCTGTCATCTCTGTAAGATGTATATTGACTTGGAAAAACCAATGTATATAAGTGATACATAATGTACAGAATATAGTAGATAGAGGATGCCTCTAAATCTTTCTCATGCTAATCAAGTTGTTTGTACATCCATTTCTATGTTTTTGATGATGTCATTCTGTTACATAATGGTACAGAGCAAAACTGACCGGACATTTTGTCACTTTAATAGCTACAGGAAAGAATTTATGTATGAATAAATTATATTATTTTATATAATATTTACAAAATAATTTTAATTTACAAAAATAGGATGTAATAGTGTTTTGGGAGTCAATACATTTGTAGTTAGGTGAAACCTGGGAATTGTTTTATATAGAATTGTATTTTTGGATCTCACTGATTTTCACCTGCCTTGATCTTAGAGCTTTAATTTAGCTCATATGGGATCCTGGCCTGGGATGTGTATGGTGATTTTAGCCAGATGAGAATGCACAGATTCCAGATCTCAATTTAATTTTCCCAGATTGGCTGTACATTTTACAGCATCAGGGGATCATAGGCAGCCAATGGTATTTAGACCACAATATAAATCCAACACTGGCTGTAACATCGCTGTCACCATGCTCTCCAGAAGATGACTCCTTTTTGGAGATAACTATTGTAATCTATTATAATGACATAAACATGTGGAAGACTTTGGACAGTTCATCATTACATCATGCCAATTCTTTCTCTGAAGTTCTTTAAGGTAGATCACTTTTCTTTATTTAATTTTCACTTCAACCCTTTGAATTTACATTGTTTTAATACAATTTTATTTTAAGCCATAATCTATTCAACATGCTGCAATAAATACTGTCGAATTTAGGCATAGTGTAGAATATAATTTCAAAATTATACTCAGAAACCTACATTGAGGCTAAGTTAACTTTGGAAAGGCATCTGATATTCTCATAAAGAATTTCATGCTTACCCCTACTATACTGAATTGTTCATATAATTATTCTGACACATTACAATCCATCAGTCTATTATTCTGGAGTGAAAATCTTATCTTCCACAAGTCTACATATAAATAAGAATTTAGTGAGCACTTACAGGTTCCTGTCTTTGAGTTGAATCCTAGGAGTTTGAAAATAAATAAAATGAACTTTTCAAATGTCTTCCACCTAAAGGGAAGCCACATAGATAAACTAATTAAATGGACATACTATGAAGACTGATGTGATGAAGTTACATGCAAGGTTGAGAGGGAATTGGTAGCAGGGAAATGCAGGCAGATCTGTCTTCCCAAAAGATATTGTGCCAGTTTCTCTTTTTCTAATGAATAAGGGCATTGACCTTTAGAGCTAGACTAAAGAAGAGATTGTCTTAAACACCATGGAAGTGTTTATTGTTATTATCATCATCTACTGTTTCATATTTCTTTTTTGGAATTATGTTTTTATGTTCATCTCAGGAGTACTTTAAAAATTTCTAAACTATAATAAATAAAATTTACATTAAACCTAGTGTGTGTGTGTATATATATATATATATATATATATATATATATATAGTGTGTATATATATATATGTGTGTGTGTGCCTACATATGTAAAATATATATGTTTGTAGTGCTGTAATGTTTTCAATTCTATTTCATTCTATTTTATTCAGTTTTATTAATGATAATGAGAAGAATGCTTGCTATAACCCACTGAATTTTATTTAATCATCTAATAATGGGCTGAGATCTCTAGTCAGAATATAATGAAGAGACTAATGTGGCCAATAATTAAGCTATTGGTTTTTGTGAAAAGTGCCTTAACAGGCATGTACACTGGGTAAAGATGACAAGGAAGGGGAGAGAATGGTGTCTTGATAAGCATTTTGATGGTACAAACTAGGAAATGGAAAATTTTGCTCTGTAGCATTTGGGATTCAGTTGGTTCTTAATAATTGCTTTTAAATTAATGAAGATGGGTAAGGTCAGCACCATTACTTATGAATAATCTGAATAATCCTTTAACATGGACATTGCTTTTATTTAAGCTATAAGAGAGAAGACACAAGCTAGGAATATTTGTCACCACATATGTCTGCTCAAGGCAAATTTTGCAATGACAAACTTTTCCCTTGAAAATATTTTTTCTCAGTATAAAGGTGCCTGCAGCTGCTTTCAATCTCTGGGACTGCCATGACTGATAAATTCTTCTTTTAGGGTATGTCTTTATAAATTTATTTTTTGTATAATATTCATAGGAGAAGTTCACTTTACATCTCTTTTTGAAGTATTTTCCTAAAATGCAAGCATAACACCTCTTAATTTGTTTTGGCTCTAAAGAGTGCCTACTATAATGGTAGGCACACAGTGGGCTCAAATATTGAGATGACATTAATTTGTTATAAATTCAATTCCATCAAATCGGGACTGTTAAATTGTGAACATATTTTTCCTTTCCTGCTTCATAAAATATAAGCACTCTAATCCCAGATGGCACATCCTCCAGAAACATATGGGCAAGACAATTTATAAGGAGTGCTCTTTCAGGAGTCGGCTCTACTTAACAGAGAAGGCTGTATGATTTTTGCCAAGACCTTTCAAGCTACTCATTGAGAAGAAGCCTGAACAGGTCTTAATCATGTAGGCAAGGGATTGAAAAAAAAAGTTTGACATAAGATCTCTTTCATTGAAGAGCATGAATTTTCATGATTAGGGATAGGATGGGGTGCTATGGGGTGGGGTGAAATGTGGAGTAATGAATTAGGAAATTCCTCCTCCTACCAATGTAGAGCACAGACTTTGTTCTGATTATACAACACTGTCCTTTACTGCTTTATTTTATAATTTTACTTTTTGTTCTCTGCATCCAAGTAGGATATAGTGATAATTACAAGCCGTTCTCAGGATATCTACAAAGAAGGAAAGAAACCTACTGCTTACTGCTTATCTACTACACACTGCTGTCTAAGTATATTGCATATATTATGTCACATATTCTAATGTATTCTGGCATTTTTTAAAATAAATAGAAATATGGTCACATGAAAAAACTATAAACAGAAATATTGTAACTACAAGGAATTGACGGGAAGAAATCAAATTAAGATGACTCAAACAATCCTTTCCCATGTAATTAGAGGAAGAAACTGTGATTGTCAATTTTGTGGTTCTATTCAACATGCTAAGGAATTCCTAGATAGCTGATAAAATATTATTTTGAGGTGTGTCTGTGAAGGTGTTTCCAGAAGATTTGAACACTTGAATCAGTGGCCTGAGTAAATAAATTTGTTTTCTACCCTAAATTGATGCAGAGAGCCACCATCAAAACTAATGAGGGCTTGAACAGAATAACAAGGTAGCAAAAGAACACACTTATTCTTTCTGTGCTTGAACTGGGACATCCATCTCATCTTCTGCCCTTGGACATCAGTGATTGTTTGAGCCTTTGAATTCAAATAGGGTCTTACACCATCGGACAAAACTCCCAAGAGTGCAGATCATGAGACTTCCCAGTGCCCATAATTGAGTGAGCTAATTCTTAATAATAAATTTTCTTCTTTTCCTAATGGTTCTGTTTCTATGGAAAACCTTAATTAATATAAAAACTTAGTTGCTTGAGCTAAAATGTCAGTATGACCCTTTAAGCTCCAGTTGCTTCATCTTTGAAATGGAACATGAGACCAAACTTACTGGGTTATTGTAGGAGTTTGAGATCCAATGTTTAAAATGCTTAGGAAAACACATGGTACATTATTAGTATCCAATAGCTGTTTGTGTATACAAAGGTGAATAGAAGCTGTTTGTTTAGTAGGGTTTAGTAGGGTTGATAGTTGTAATAATTATGGAAAAAAAATCAAACATGTATTTTCAATACAGGTGTGCACAAAATGCTTTGAAAATTCAGAGTAGGGAATACTGAGTTTTTAGGAAAATTGGTGTTATGATTTGGATATGAAGTGTCCCCCAAAAGCTCACATGTGTGACAATGTGAGAAGGTTCAGAGGAGAAATAATTGGGTTGTAAGAGTCTTAACCCAATCAGTGATTAGTCCCCTGATAGGATTAAATGAATGGTAACTGAAATGGTATGGTGTGGCTAGAGAAGGTTGGGCTGTGGTTTGGGGTATATATTTGTATCTGGCAGGTGGAGATCTCTCTCTCTGCTTTTTGACCAACAAATGAGGAGTTTCTATCTGCCACACACTCCACCATATGTTTCAGCCTCACCTTGAGCCCCACAGAATGAAGCGCTGCTGTTTCTGGATGGAGACCTATAAAACCATGAGCCTTTGAATGAACCTTTTCTCCTCTATAACTATGGCGTTGAGTCCTTTAGTAACAGTAGTGAAAAAAACTGATTAAAACAACTGGAAAAGCTTCACAGGGGAGAAGTGAGAATTGACTTTGGTTTTGAAAAATGATTAGGCATCTCCTAGACAGAAAGAGGTAGAATTAGGTCACTGCCAATATGATGAACAACAGGTACAGTTTATTAAAAGAAGTTTATTAAGAAAAAGGTACAGTTTATTAAGAAAAGGTACAGTTTATTAAGAGAACATAGCACATACTATGGACATTGAAAATGTTTGTATATTAGAAATATAATTATCAGGATGGAGAGTAGATGGAGAAAATATTGTAAATGTTGAGATGTTAATAAGAAATATTAATGTGAACCTCTATATGTCATGCTCAGAGTACAGATCTTGCCCTGTCTAAGGGAGCAGCAGAGTCAGATGTGTGTGTTTTTATTATATTAAAATATATTTTATAGAGTTAAAATCTTGACATTTCTCTGGATTGCCAGAGGTAAGAAAGTCTCAAGTCAGGAGATAATGTCACTATTCTCATGAGTACCGTGTTTCAATGTCTGTAAGAAACAAACAGTATTGAGTTACATAAAAATGTGTCTGATCTGTCCGTAAGCAATCTATAATTAATAGAGTTGGAACAAGTTCAGTTTTTGGCTTTCCCTTTACACAACAGTGTAGCTATTGTGAATAAAGTCCCAATTACAGAGCCAGGAAATTTATCCTTATCTGTACCAGATCATCTTGACATGGAACCATGCTGTCTTTCAGGGAGAGCATCCTCTACTGTACCTGATACACACTTAATGATCAATAAGTGATGCTTTTATGAGCAAATATTTGAAAACATCTATGAACTATTTCTGTGCAGCTCCTGTCCTTCCCACCACCAATTGTTTCTGTACTCCCAGCAGTCTTCCCTGATGTTATTTTTCTTTTTTGGCTACTGGCAGCTGGAGTTGCAGCAGCTATTTATAATCCTTAAACTTTCTTTGATGCCTTCTCTTAGAATGATGGTCAGAGTGGAGTCCCAGATGTTTTGCTACATGTCATATTGGTGTTCTGATGTGTTTGTTCTGGTCCCTGTAATCTGATGACTTGTGTTTTTAGGAGATTTAAGTCACACTTGCATATATTAATAAGGTTAAATCAGGGAAACATTTAAAATAATCATTGGACATTTCTTTGGTTTATAAATATATCATAGCTTTTATGTTTACTGTCTTTTAAACAGAAGTTGAAGTCCATGTAGTTAGAAAACCCTCGCAGGAGTGACAGTCTGGGAGAGATAGCAAGTACTTATTTTACTACTAGCACTTTGCTAAGTGCATCGTGCACATAATTATATTTAATCCTTACAATAACCATAAGAGATAGGTATTACTAGTTCCATGTCTCTGACGATGAAATAGAAATACAAAAAGTTCCAGTAATTCACCCATACTCTAATAGCTATTAAGATAAAGAATTTGGATTTCAGTGTCGATCTGTCTCCAAAATCCTGTATAGTCACAACCTTTTATTTAAAACCCAGCTGCTGAAAAAGCCCTGTTTATTCTTCTGTAAATTCCTACCATCTGCTGAGATGCTGGAGCATCACCTAGCCCGAACACTGTCTTATTACCAGCAAATAAATGTCAAGGTAAAGACCATGAAAATCATCTGTTGCCTTAGCTTTCAAGAAGTGCATCTACCTCCACCTGACAATATTTTCCAATAATGCTGTGAAACATAAATAGATTAGTGAGGCCAGAGTCTTAGGGGGTGCATAACCTTATGTTTCTGAACATTTAACTTATTAAAATTCACAAAGAAAGACCTTATGGTGCCATCATTTTATCCAGCTAACATCATCAGTATGGCTCAAGGGCTATGGCTTTCTACAGTCACCCTAGCATCAGTGAACATATGGTTTTACTTCTCTGTAAAGCCTTAGGGCATCTGACGGCACCTTTCATGGATAATGGATAAAGGCTGCCATACCAGTAGGTAACTTCTGTTCCATCAATATTGCCTTCATGCTAAGAATGCTGAACAAATTCCAGAAGGTTTTGAACTAACCTAGGTCTATTCTGTCAACAGTAAAACCCTCAGGAGCAGCTGGGGCAAATGCTTCCTGTTTGGCTGAACTTTGGAATTCCTCTGTTTGCATGAGCTCCTTAAAGGAGGAATCTGGGTTGCACAGTTAAGAAACAAGGTGTAGCTACCACATTTTTAAAGTGCTGCTTTGATTGTGTTGTGTCATTCTTTTTGATATCTGCTCTACTGCTCCTGGGTAAGAAAATACAAGTTTTTGTTAAAATAGCTTTAAGGAACTATTGCAAGGATACTTTGAGTGCACATTTAAAGAGAGTAAGGTAATTGAAAATGGTTTTGCACATTATTTCCTAGGTTTCCTACAGAAACTAAACTATATATAGCATCAATATTTTTGGTGTTAATATCTTCCTAGCAATTAAATCCAATTTCATCTATCTTCCATTTATTTTAATCTATATTCCATTGTCAAGTGTTCAAGGAAGTAATATCTCCCCAAGATTTCTCATAATATTGAGAAATAGTGTGAAGGCTCTACCAAAGATCTGGAAAGTGACTAAGCTCAGCCAGAGATTCTCATTTACTCTGAAGAAAAGGCACAGGAACAATGTTCCTACTTTCAGCAGATTCTACATTACAGTGAGCATGGAGAACATAGGCTTTGCTGGGTGCAGTGGCACACAACTACAGTCCCACTAACTCCAAAGGAAGGAGAATTGCAAATTTGAGGCCAGCATGGGTAATTTAGTGAAACCCTGTGTCTAAAATAATAATAATTAATTAATTAAATAAAAAGGGCTGATTATATGGCTCAGTGGTAGAGCAGCCCTGGGTTCAATCCCTAGTACTCAGAAAAACAAATAAAAGAAGAAGATAGACTTTGGAACCAGATCAGGATGAATTCAAATCCAAACCATGCTAGTTCTTGGACATCTGTAGCAAACTATTCAAGTTTCTGATCACTAGCAACCATTTTTTCATTTCCCTTTTACCTGTATTCATGCATATGAACTAATGCTACCATAGTTTTCATCTTTCCAGGCCTTCGAATTGGGGTTGACTATTGACTTCCTCATGGTATTTCCAGTTCTTATTCCAATCCTCTAGTCTCTGTTTAACAGCTCTCTTGATCTTCACCTTTTCTCATCAGCTCCACAGATAGAGACTCCATTCAAAGTTATAATCTTCTCTTACCTGGGCCACAGCCTCCCACCTGGTCTCCTTGTCTCCTTCACAATCTATTACCCACAACATTTATCTCCATGTTATTCTACAGCCAGAGTAAATCTCTTAAAACTAAAATTACAACTCAATTTTTTTGAGGAAAGCCTTGCCTGGGCTCAAATTAAAATTTCGTCATGCTGATGATTGCCCATAAGACACTGTAAGAGCCAGCCCCGCCCTTTATTTCTGTCCTCCGCATATTTTCCCCTTTGTCATGACCACTCTATTCTGGACAACTTAGCATTTTTCATGCTTCTGGAACACATTGAATTCACTTTCTTTTTAGGGAACATTTCCTTGCTATTCCTTTTACCTCAAATTATATTTCCTAAGCTGTTTGTTCAGTTCTCCACATTACTAAGATCTTGTTGAGCATCAAAAGTAACACAACTTACCTCGCTCCAGAATCTCTGTCCTTTTCATTGGAATATGACTATTTATCCCTGTTTGTGTGTTTATTTATTTACAAACTAAGGATTTTTATTTCTTTTGTGTAATATTGAATCTCCATTATCTAGGGAAGTGTCTGTAAATAACAGGTGAGCATTATATATTTGTTGAATATAATAAGAACTGAAAAGATAAATATCATTCTTCTAAAAAAAATTCCTCCCTTTCAGGATTGCTATAAGGATTAAAATTGAAATATAAGGCAGCCGGGCGCGGTGGCGCACGCCTGTAATCCCAGCACTTGGGAGGCTGAGGCAGGAGGATCATGAGTTCAAAGCCAGCCTCAGCAATGGCGAGGTACTTAGCAACTCAGTGAGACCCTGTCTCTAATAAAGTACAAAAAAGGGCTGGGGATATGGCCCAGAGGTCGAGTGCCCCTGAGTTCAATCCCTGGTACAAAAAAAAAAAAAAAAAAAAAAAATTGAAATATAAGGCGACTCCTAATCATGGCTGGCAGAAGGCTGTCATAAATGACTTCTATTAATATTATTATTGTTATATAATTATGTTTTAGATTCACATAAAATTCCTGGACATATATTTAAAATTTAACATTCCTAGAACTATTTGTCATATATTTATTATTTATTAGTAGTAATAACTAACAAAATGTGATGATCAACAGATTGAGATTTGGGTGTAATTCACAGTACTGTGGCTGCCCCTAGCTGCAGATTTATCAAATTATTGATGTAATTATTTCGTTGTGGCTTTTTCAATATTATTTGAATTTGTAGAATTACCTTCAGATTAATTTAAACTTTAATTATAACCAATAAACATTATTTAACATATTACACAATAATTTAACACATTACACAATAATGCTGTACTGAAAATATTTATGTAGTGTGCAGAAATGTTGAGAGGCAAACATATATCTTTTATTTTCCAACATTTCTGGATATTCATATTTCCTTATTAGATGGGTTTCATCATGAGGTTTAACCATCCCCATCACCATGTCTAGCCCCTAATATACTTTTAGAAATAAGTCAAAAGTCATGTGATCTGACAGACATGTGAGAGGAATGGATACAAGATTGAGAAAGATGAGTGAAAAATCTTTGCAGGCTTTTAACCCAATTTCTTTGAAGACAGTGGCTAGTGTCACTTTTAAAGGTCAGTCCTGCAGAGACCACAGCTGCATTGGAGCCTACCCTGGTACTCTTAAGAAACTTGCTGAGCTCCAGAGTCCTGTCTATATTTCAGATGCATTTGTCCTATATCATGGCTTGTCCTTCTCTGCAAATCTAAGGACTATTTCATTTCTGTAGGACTCTTAGACCCTTCTTATTATACCATCCCATTATTTTATAGAACAGGGCTTTTTTCAAAGCCACCTGTTTCTCCCCATCTGACTTCCCTGGCTACTTACAGGAGATACTAAGGGATTCAGTCCCTCTCTCTAGTTGTGAGAGCTAAGGGCAGCTTTCATCAAACCAAGAGTTCCACTCCAACATTTCCCTCTGGATTCTATGTTTGCTTCCCTGAGAACCACATGCCTGAGAGTAACCCCTCAACTGATTTGTCTTCAAATACTAACATGGCATCAAGCCATTCTTAATTTTAAAAGAGATAAAAAGTAGATAATGACATTTAGTTGTGTCTTATTATTGTTTGATTAGCTAATGAAATAAATAACAACCAACAATAAAATTTACTTTATGTATTTATTGCATGCTGTAAAGTTACTCCTGAATTTTAAGGGTTTCTCAAAATAACTGATATTTTAGGATATAAAATGAAATGTGCATATATGCACAGAACAATGATGATATGTAAAGTGAAGCTATTATCACCTGGCATTGTCACCAAAACTGGGGCAAATCTGACATTGGGGACCTTCCTGCTTTTGGAAGGTGGTTTCAAGTTATCTAAGGTCCAGTTTGACATATTTCTACTTCAGAGAACAAATCTAAATTCTAACTTCTTTGTTGTGAGTAAACACTATCCAAAGCTTACTTGACAGAGTTTGCCCTAATGCTTATGACCTATCCATCAGAGGATTCTAGGAAAGGCAGTACATTGTGCAGAGTCCAGCTGCACATTATAAACATAGACTTCAAGTGTAAGAAAAAGGTGGGTGGCTTTGACTTCTGTACTGCATGAAAGGTAAAGAGACCATAGCCTTTGCCCTGGGATATTTATCACCAACTCCACTATGCCCAGTACAAATCCTGGAATCTACCTAGTACCAATCTGACTCCTCCCTTGTTGGAAGGCTCATAACTTGTTCTTGCTATGAGCAAGGAAGTGAAAAATTTGGGCTATTCTGTCATAGCCTGCCAGAAACTAGGAAAGGCAGTTCAAAATATTGGGATTCATTATTCTAAATGCCTCATCAGAATTAGTGTAAAGTGGATATTTCCTGCAAAGCTTCAATTGCATGAAAACTTTTATTAATAAAAATAAGTCAATAAATGGTAACTTCATACAATTATTTTATATTTTTGGACAAAGCTCTTACTAGATTGCATGAACACTTTTGACAAACAACAGTAATAGATATAATAAGATTTTTAAAAAATCAATATAAGCTTTAAGCAAGATTGGATTCTTTAAGAATCACTTGATTGACCCTAACTATAAAATTGGTAACTATGTATTTTTTGAGAGGTGGGAGCAAGAGATTCACCTTTGTTACTTGACAAAGGGTGGCATTTTATTGATTCCCATGAGAAAACCTAGATGGCTTAGCATAAGAATATTTGGCAATTTAAGTTTTGGAATAAATTCCCAGCTTTACTCTGAACTAACAAGGAACTAATAAATATTTTATTTGAATGGGGACAAAAAAGGAAGTTTTGGCAAGAAAGGAGCTGAGTTTCTCATCACTTCTCCAAATTCAAGATTAGGAAAATATGTCAGAAAAGACCAGGAGATAATAAAAAGGAAATTTCCCCTATAATATCAGAGACAATTTTTCTACTTTATTTTATAATGATCATAAAAATTACAATAAGAAAATAATTATTTCATACATTGTTATGAAGATTTAATAAGATTATACATAAAAATGCTTAATAATCAATGGAAAATTCCCTATATCTCCTGAGATATAAGCTTTTTGATTTTAAGGAATATACAACAGGTTATTCATTGCCATGTAGACATCACTCTGAATATTATAATTATTAATCTTATTATTCATCAAAAATCTATGCACAATGAATTCCATGATAATCTGAATTCTCATTTGTACTGTTCATACAGTAGAACCAGTCATTGTGCATTTTTAAAGGAAATAAATGACAAAATGATATACATATGTGAAATTACTAAAAAATCAGTTTCCAGTCTTTATGCTGTTTAGTCCACTTATTTTGCTATTGAGGCTTAAAAAAAAATGATTATAGACATGTTTGAACCTGACATTACCAAAGGATCAATTCTCATCTAATAAATGAACTTTAGCAAAGTCCTCAAATAATACAAAAGCAATTCCCAGCAAAAGTTGATAGTAACTAAACTTAGAGTGCTGTATCTACCTTAAACTAACTGCAATAACAAAAGTTGAGAAGTATTCATTGCTTGTTGTTGGTGGAATATAAATTTTCATTTAAATAATGCTAAATCTCTTGGTCATTTGCAAATGGATGCTTGTTTTAGACTGGAAGATGTAAGTTCATTGAATATTTTTAAAAAGTTAATATTATACAATTTATAGGAGTAAAACCTACTTAGTATAACCAAAGCAGGCAATTCCTTCCTTTCTTGAAGTACAAAGATCAAGGAAATAAGCAAAATGACAGATGACACTTATAACTACAAGGCCATAAATCATCTCCACAGAGACTGTTTTTTTTTGCTTATTTTGTTTTGTTTCCCCCTGATGTTGGATTCAATGGTGGTTTCCCTTGTGGATTTCTGACAATTTAATTTGGTGTTTCACCTAAGTCTTCACAAAGCTATCTAAATGCTTGTATTTTTGTAGGCTCCTGAAAATCACTAGCAAAAGTGCTTAAAAGAAGCAAAACCAATGGCCTTTTGCTTGATATGAAGAACCCACTTGTGGCCGACATGGCTGGAAAGTCTCTTCTCAACACAGCTGTGCTAACAGATTGCTGCTCGGTGAGTGACCTTTCTCACCAGAGCAGTTCAAAGCCTTCTTTCCAACTTTGCTTTTAATTTAATTATCATTTGAAGGGAGGAAAATCCTTTTATGCATCACTGAAAAAGAGACTATATCTTGAGTCTGAAACGACAATGATCTTGCCTATTGCAAGGCCTGAGAACTGTGTGATAAAAGCAAAACTTTGTTCCAGATCAGAGAAGCATTTAGGTTAAAAATAATTGGGTTGTTCTTCAAATAATGCAGAACTTAGGTAGACTGAAACGGGAAAGCAGATGTTCTCTATGAATCTCAAGCCTGACTTGGGGCAATAGCATTCTTTCAACTGGTGGCTGCCTTATTTTATTTGATTGTGGTTGAGGAGAATGTTGTTTTTTATTCCAGTGTGAACCTTTTCATATTGATTTCCCATGTGAACCAGGGAAGAAAGCAGTGCCTGAGCTTATTTATTCTAAAACTATTGAAATAGCATGTGTGAAAAATAAATACTACAGGCAAGGTGATGTGATTTCTGATCAAAAGATTGATAAGGGCAGTATTTCAAACTAGAATTTTCTTTTATTGATTTTGAAGAAAGGCACTGAGTTCATTCATACCTGTTTTGATATGGTCACCCATTGTGTATTGGATCACTGATCCAGCTCTGGGCATGTAAATGAGCCTATGGGTCACAGGCCATTGGTCCATATCCAATGTAACTAAATCCCCAACCTGAAGTTGTTCTCAGCCTGTGTCTTTAAATATTCACCTAGCCCTCTACCTTTTAATCTGTTCTTGCTATCTTCATTTCTGACCTCTTATATCCCTCTTTCTATATAGTTTTTATATTGAATCCAGTTTATTTTAAAAGTGCTGATTTTAATGATCATTTCATAGGTACTTCTGATGCACCAATCATACTATCAATTTCTGGGAGCACAAGAAAAAGACATCCTCTCTTTTGACCTGTCTCATGGTAAAGATAATGTGGTATATTGGCAGGTGATCTTCACATATTGATCAAGGGCCAAGGTTTTTCTTTTATATAGCTTTCTTATCCCCAAGATCTCTAAGTTTTACTTTCTACCTGCTCCACAGAGTAAAAAAGAGAGTAGAGAATTGTGAGATTTTTATAGGCCAGTGCTGTTGTTGGGTACATTCATTTTACTCATATTTCATTATCAGATCTTTGTCATATAGCCCTAACTATCTCTTAAGTTAACTGACATGTCAGTTTGCTACTACCATTATAAAAAATCACCACAAATATAGTGGCTCAATGGAATACAAATTTATTCTCGTATACTCAGAAGTCTGAAATCAATATCACTAGACAAAATCAAGACTCTAAAAAGAAACTCCTTTATCTTGCTCTCTTCAGCTTCCAGAGTCTGACTGCATTCCTCCACTGGGATCCCTTTCCAGCATTACTCCAGGCTCTTCTTCTATGGTCGTGTCTTCTACTATTGATTTATATTCTCTTGCTCTCTCTTGTGAGGACCCATGTGAGTTCATGGGGCCCAAGTGAATCATAAAGGATAATCTCCCCAGCTTGATCCCTAACTTAACCACATCTGCTAAATCCCCCTTACCATGTAAAATAACATATCCACAGGAGATTAGGGATTAGGACAAAGGTATTCTTCAGGAATTACTCAGTGTATCACAGGAGGGAAATAGTCCCACTTTGTTCCCTGAAGCAGAAGGAAATTGTTTTGATGAAGTTTGGCAGTTTCTATAATGATAAAAATAGAATCTATCACATATTATACATTTGTTTTTTATTATATGCATTATATAATACATATATATATATATCACTACATAAATATATACCAGATAAACACTATATGTATCATATATAGTTATATGCTTTATCTTAATAATTCAGCACTTCTATGAGTCAACTACGATTATTTCTAATTTACTGAGGCAGAAGAATAAGGTTTGGAAGATTTAAGAAATTGATCCAGGTATCAAGGTTAGTACTGGTGGTGGATTTAAAACCTGATCTGTTTCAATTAAAATCGAGAATGTTTCCCTTTTTATTACCTTAAGGCACTGTCAACATAGACTTAAACATAGGATGCTGTGAGCCCATAGGAAAGAACTAGCCCCAAGCAAAGCTGCAGGGATAACTTCAGAGAAGTTGAAGATGTAAGGATTGGTGCTGATTCTTAGGTGCAGTCCTTTACTTCCTTGAGGTTACAATCTCCAGTGGTCTCTTGATTTGTGTCTTCCTCCAGCTGTTCTTGAAAACCCACTTGTTAATTTACGTGGTTCTTTCAATTCTATAATTCTGGCCCCAAGCGGCTCCATCCCTATGGGACAGAGAATGATGATAACATTCAGGACACTAAGAATCCAAAAAAAAAAAAAAAAAAAAAATCAAAAAAAGAAAAAAGCAAGAAAAGAAAAGCAGAGCAAGAACCAAAACATTCATGAACAAAGGGGACTGCCACTGCAAGCGTTCTTTAGGAGGCTGCAGGATTCATCATGAAGAAGAGCCTTTTCCAGCTTTGGGGTGAGCTGACCTCTGTACTCTCTGATCGTATTGCACAAATGAGGATTGCATACCTGCATCCCTTTATCAAAGAGATTTTGATTCGTTTATACACAAAATGAATCATGACTTGTGTATAGATGCTCTCATTTGGCAGAAATTAATTTAAATGCCAATTCATAGGTGATCCAAGAGACCCTTTGCTGAAAAACATGCAAGCTGACTGCTGTGGTTTTGTGCTAACAACCATTGAGTAGTATGGTCATTGCTCCTCTTCTTTTTTCACAATACAGCTATTGGCCTTCGGCTGACTTTTTCATAATGTCTATGCAATGGACAGAAGCAAACAGAATGGCAAAATAGAGAAAAATGTATTGTTGCCTCGTGTTTTCCACAAAATGTCAAAAAATCTTCACTACAGAAGAATCCTCAACCTCACTTAACAAAGATAACCTACCAGTTCAAGAAGCAGCAGACATATTTGAAACCATCACTTGTTTGAGCTCAGAGTCCCACTTCTATTACCTGATAAGCCAAAGCTGAAGCTATCAGCTCTTCTAAATGATGTCTTTTAGAGGATAACATTGAAATGCTATGCACAAAGGCATCCTCATGGAGTGAAGTGTGCAGTGACCAGAGGGCTCTACCTTAAGCCCAAACTACCTATCTAATGTATACAACGTGTATTTGGTGAGGTTCTGTTCTTTACCAGGTAGCATATAGATGGTGCTGGATTCATTTACTGACTATGGTAATAATTGTCAGCTTGACATTGAGGAAAAGCCCAACTTTCTAATCCACAATATTATGATCTCTTAAATAGATGTGATGATACTTGACCAACCCAACCTTAGAGATTTCTTCTGAGTTTCAAATAAAGTAATATGTTAGACATCCCTTGTGTGAATGCTTACTATTCAAGTACTTACCATTTGTATTAATGTGATGAGCTTTGCATTCAATTCAATTCAATTCAATTCAATTCAGAGAGAGTACATTTAGTTTTTAAAATTGACGAAAAGAAACTCACATTCTTAAGATTCTGTGAAAATAATCATCTCCCTATTCCTCTATGTGGATTGGCATGAGATCGCTCTCTATTAATTTGCTCATAACCTATAAGGTAATTCACTGCAATACAAATGTCTTTCTGGGCTACACTGCACATTATATACAATACTAGTGTTGTTGACACAGGAATGCAATACCCATGAATATATAATGTGTAGCTATTCACCTCTGACATGTTTAAGTATACACATGTTGAGTTTCCTGACAAAATTACAGAGAGTACAAATTATTTCAATTAAAATAAACATGCTTTTCATGAAATTAATTACACGTCACATTTAGATTTAGAAATTGTGTGGTGAAATATGGTTGTAAACATAGCTATTAAAATTGCATTAGGAAAACTCCATCTACCCAAATCTTTTTCCCTACCCCCTACTTGAAACTTTGTACAATGAATTAACATTTTTAAAATATCAGACAATCTTTTTAAAGCAGGAGCATTTTCATGTTCAGTAATTCAAATATTCTCCAGAGGTTACTGGATAATGAAACACTGCATATTTTACTAGAAAAGGCATTGGGAAAATTTAAAAATTAAAAAAAAAAAGACTATAAAAAGTTCTCTAAATAAATGTATAATACAGTCATGACCATAAAATCATAGAATTGGAAGAACATGAGTAAATGTAGCCTGATGCTCCTGTCCAGTATTTAATGCCTTCCTCAAGATGCATTGAAAACTGGGGACCAGTCCATCCTTTGGTCGCCTGTCATGGAAAAGCCCATTGCCACCCAAGACAGCATATGTCATAATAGATAACTCTCTTTTTGGAGATTTCATTCAATTTTTAAAAGACAAGTATTTACAATGACAAAAAGAAAACAAAACATGTAGTTTTTACCTTCTGGAAGTTTAGAATCAAGATTTAAAATGTGTAAACAAAAATGTTGAATGTCTCTTATAAATTTATCAACTTTCTTTAATCATAGTATGAAAAATTATATTAATGAAAATATTTGATGATTTTTAGTTTAATAGGTTTTCTTCCAAAGAATATTAGAAATCACTTAAAAGGCAATTCTAATTATTTGATTAGAGTATACATACAAGTTAACGTGAATAACCTGGGCTGGGGATGTAGTTGAGTGGTAGAGCACTTTCATAGCACGTGTGAGGTCTTGGGTTTGAGTCCCAGGCCAGCTAAAAGAAAATTTATGAAAAAACACACAGTTTTCCTGAAATCGAAATGTAAAATAAATTTCCTGAATATTGTTTTGCATAAAGTACTATTCAAGTACTTACCATATGTATTAATGTGATGAGCTTTGTGTTCAGTTCAAAGAGAATGCATTTAGTTTTCAAAATTGATGAATATATAATGTGTAGCTATTCACCTCTGATATGTTTAAGTATACACATGTTGAGAAATACTAAATAACATTTAGATGAAATCATCATATTTGACTTGAGAAAGAAGATAAATCTTCCTTGACTACCTGAGTGTTCTGTAGTGATTTAAAAAATTTTGGCCACTAGAAAAATGTCTGCATAACATTTAGAATCATCTGACACATGACTTCTCAGAATATAAAAAGAAAATAATAATTATTCTCTATATATACCCTGACTGGATGTACAACTTTTGAACAACTTAAAACGTTTAGAATCATTTGAGAGAATAATATTTTTAGTTAAGTTGTTGGCTCCTGATTTAAATAACTTTCTTAAAAATACTATCCTATGTCTAAATATCATGAGGTAAAGCAAAATCACAACTAGATAACTAATGTTAAACAATCATTATAAAATACACTAATTTACCTTTATTTTTTTGCTTTTTAATTTCTGAATAGAACTAAGATAATTTCTATCAAGTTTTAATTTGAAGATTACTTAAAATTTAACAAAGCATACATGGACATAACATTTCAAAGAGGAGTAATGTGTACACAGTTATCCCTGTATCTGCCTTTCCCATGATTTCAACTCCCATACTGCTAACATAATTTTTTCAGTTCCCTCATTACAATAAATGTGACATGATGGATAAATTCTTTGTTGGTGTCCGTCTTAGGTGTGGTACCAAAACCTCTGATCACACACCAGGTGTCATCTGAAAAGCAATGCAGAGAGTGGTCCTAACTCTTTACCTTCTGTTGATTGAAAAAAAAAAAAAAAAAAAAAAGAAAAAGAAAAAAAAAAAAAAAAAAAAAAAAAAAACACACACAATCGCTTCTTCTGACCTCCTTACAGTTGGCACATAAATTGTGCAGTTAGCTAAAATAACCTGTTCCCTTTTGTTTACAGTATTCTTAAACTATCTTCCTTTATCCTTCAGTTATGTACTAATATCATGAATAACTAATCTTGGTTTATTGTCAGTGAAGTTTGTGGTAGGAGTAGTGGAGTCGTGCAGTCATAATTCTGCACACCCACCTTACTTCTGTAAACTAAAAATATAAACTTTATGCCAAAGTAATGGAGATTTTCTTCAACTCAGTTACATTTTCTTTGACATTTGGCCAGTCACACTTTACAAGGCCATGCAAGTTTGGTTAATCTTGTCCTTACTGTTATTTATTTCTTTATTTATTTCACATTACTTTATGCTGCTGTTGCTTTCATTGACACAGTGTTATCCTTTGTTACACTACAATATGCTGCTCTCTCCAAATTACTCACCAGATCTCCTGCTTCCCCTACACTGTTTATTGCCTTAAAATGGACTCTCCTGTTTCCTCCTATGTTTTAGAGAGGTTATTTCCAACTAGTAGTTATCATCAAAATGATCTGATTTAATTAATTCATACTAGCATGTGAATAATTCACACTATCAAGTGAATTAATAATGAATTCATTTTCTTCCAAAAGCTCTATTTGTTTGTTTCTACATAGATAGCACATTAATGATAAGTATTCACAGGCTATCAGGGCAGTTCATCTTATGATTGTGTCTTCAAGGTGTCTTTAAACTCTTAACGCATAGATGATAGGTTACTCACTTTACTTGTGTGTAATTAGAGAAGTAACAATAATCTGCTGATAATAATTACTATTTCTCTGACACTTTATTTTTTACAAAATATGTCATTATTATTTAATTTGATCTTTAAAAATATCTTGTGAGTTAAGTATCATTATCATCACTTCCATTGTACAAGTATATTTATTTGAAAATGAGTATTTATCAAATTAAAATTGTAGCATTGTGTCTGTTTTATTGTAGTCACAATGTAGGGAACACTGAATGACCTTGTTGAAATTATCTGCTCTTAGCCTAGATTTCCTATATTGAAGTATTATTTTCTCACGGAAGATTTTAAAAGGCTGGTTTTAAAGTGTTGCGGTTTTGTAAGGAAAAAATGAACTCATTAATAGCTTCCATTAGAACAAAATGATGTATTATCTATGGTGATGCTACCCCTATTGTTAACTTTCCCCCTTTCTTTTTGCTTGGTGGCTATTACTATATAATTGACCCATTGATTAGGAAATAAAGTTAGCTGGCTTATAAAAGTTTCAGACTTATACTCACCTTCATCCAAGAGCTTCTGGAAATACCACTGAATTTTTAATAGTCTGGTTCCTAATTGTTTCTTCAGCTATTCAAAGGGTGAGAAGAAGATGTGAGAAAGAAAGAGGAAGTGATATATAAAAATATTTTCTTTGAATAGTGTTATAAAACAGTATATATTACTTAAAAGCAAAAATGATAAAAGTGCCAACATAATAAAACTCTGAATCATGAAAACTTCCATTTAAAAATGCTTTTCCAGGTCCAATTTCTTCATTCGTCATGTTTTAGATGGAAGATACAAATATTTACAAGAGATTTGGCCATTAGCCTCATGTAATTCAGAGCTGAGTGGCAACAACATGGGACCAAATGATTCTATTGGGTGTTCATCAGAAGCCTTGTCTAGAATTATTTATTTCATTGTTTTGTATTTGTTTAAAAAGTAATATACATGTAGAGATAAAATGGGCAATTTGAGAAAAAAAAATGTGAAACTCTCTACACTCAATCATAAACATGAAAAGTTATTGATTAGCCTTTTAAACCTTGGAATAAATTTAAAAATTAGAGCATGCATTTAAATAGAAGATGTCATCAAAAAGCTACCAACAAGGAAAAGTCCAGGACCTGATGGGTTTATAGCTGAGTTCTACAGACATTCAAAGAAGAATTAATACCAATGCTCTTCAAAGTATTTCAAGAAATAGCAAAAGAGGGAGCTCTTCCAGACTCTTTCTATGAGACCAATATTACATTAATTCCAAAGCCAAGCAAAGACGCATCCAAAAAAGAAAACTTCAGGCCAATATCTTTAATGAACATAGATGCAAAAATCCTCAACAAAATTCTGGCAAATCGGATACAAAAACATATCAAAAAGATAGTGCACCACGATCAAGTGGGGTTTATTCCCAGGGATGCAAGGCTGGTTCAATATTCGGAAATCAATAAACATAATACATCACATCAATAGACATAAAGATAAAAATCAGATGATTGTCTCAATAGATGCAGAAAAAGCATTTGACAAAATACAGCACCCCTTTATGTTCAAAACACTAGAAAAACTAGGAATATCAGGAACATATCTCAACATTATAAAAGCTATTTATGCAAGGCCCAGAGATAACATTATCTTAAATGGAGAAAAATTGAAAGCATTTCCTCTAAAAACTGGAACAAGACAGGGATGCCCCCTTTCACGACAGCTATTTAACATAGTACTGGAAACTCTGGCCAGAGCAATTAGACAGATGAAAGAAATTAAAGGGATCCACATAGGAAAAGAAGAGCTCAAATTAGCACTATTTGCTGATGATATGATAATATACCTAGAAGACCCAAAAAACTCTACCAGAAAACTTTTACAACTAGTAAATGAATTTGGCAAAGTAGCAGGATACAAAATCAATACCCATAAGTCAAAGGCATTTTTATACATCAGTGACAAAGCCTCTGAAAGGGAAATGATGAAAACGACCCCATTTACAATAGCATCAAAAAAAAAAAAAAAAATACCTGGGAATCAACTTAACAAAAGAGGTGAAAGACCTCTATAAAGAAAATTATAGAACACTAAAGAAAGAAATCATAGAAGAACTCAGAAGATGGAAAGACCTACCTTGCTCTTGGATAGGTAGAGTCAATATTGTCAACATGTCCATACTACCAAAGGCATTATACAAATTTAATGCAATCCCAATCAAAATTCCAATGTCATTTTTCAAAGAAATAGAAAAAGCAATCATGAAATTCATCTGGAAAAATAAGAGACCCAGAATAGCCAAAGCAATCCTGAGCAAGAAAAGTGAAGCAGGGGGCATCACCATACCGGACTTTAAATTATACTATAGAGCAATAGTAACTAAAACAGCATGGTATTGGCACCAAAACAGATGGGTGGACCAATGGTACAGAATTGAGGACACAGAGACCAATACATATAATTTTAGTTATCTTATATTAGACAAAGGTGCAAAAAATGTACAGTGGAGAAAGGATAGCCTCATCAACAAATGGTGCTGGGAAAACTGGAAATCCATATGCAACAAAATGAAATTAAACTTGTATCTCTCACCATGCACAAAACTCAATTCAAAGTGGATCAAGGACCTAGGAATTAGATCTGAGACAATACGCCTAATAGAAAAAGTAAGCTCCAATTTCCAACATGTCGGATTAGGCCCCAAGTTCCTTAATAAGAATCCTGTAGCACAAGAACTATTACCAAGAATTAATGAATGGGATAGATTTAAGCTTAGCTTCTTCTCAGCAAAAGAAACAATCAGTGAGGTGAATAGAGAGCCAACTAATTGGGAACAAATATTTAATACATGTACATGGGATAGAGCACTAATTTCTAGAATATATAAAGAACTCAAAAAACTTTACACCAAAAAAGAAAATAACCCAATCAATAAATGGGCTAAGGAACTGAAAAGACACTTCTCAGAAGAAGATATACAATCAATCAACAAATACATGAAAAAATGCTCAACCTCTCTAGCAATTAGAGAAATGCAAATAAAAACTACTCTAAGATTTCTTTTCACCCCAGTCAGAATGGCAGCTATCAAGAACACAAACAACAATAAATGTTGGAGAGGATGTGGGGAAAAAGGCACACTCATACATTGCTGGTGGGACTGCAAAATGGTGCAACCGCTATAGAAAGCAGTATGGAGATTTCTTGGGAAAATGGAAATGGAACCACCCTATGACCCAGCCATCCCACTCCTCGGTCTGTTCCCAAAAGACTTAAAAACAGCATATTACAGTGACAGAGCCACTTCAATGTTTATAGCAGCACAATTCATAATAGCTAGGTTGTGGAACCAACCTAGATGTCCCTCAGTAGATAAGCGGATAAAGAAAATGTGGTATATATACAAAATGAAATTTTACTCAGCAATAAGAGAGAATAAAATAATGGCATTTGCAGGTAAATGGATGAAGTTGGAGAATATAATGCTAAGTGAAATTAGTCAATCTCAAAATCCAAACACCAAATGTTTTCTCTGATATAAGGAGGTTAGTTCACAGTGTGATTGGATGGGGGTACATAGGATTAGAGGAACACTAGCATGGTCAAAGGAAAGGGAGGGCAAGGGAGGGAGCAGAGGGGGAGAAGGGGGGAATAATGGTGGTTGAATGAGATGGATATCACTATCCTAAATGCATGATTAAAGATCTGAATGGTACTTATATACTTTGTATACAAGCAGTTGTATGTAAAAAGATGATATACTTGTGCATTATAAATAAGTAAATAAATAATCAAAAATAAATAAATAAATAAATAAATAAATAAATAAATAAATAAATAAATAAATAAATAGACAAATAAAAAATAAGAAAAAAAATTACATCATTTTTGACTGATGACCCATTTCTAAAAAGAGGATTGGGACTTTAGGGATGTATGAACATACAGTGTTTCACCTTCAAGAACTTTGAAATATTAATAAATGAGCAAACAAAACTTCATTACATTAATTGTTGCAAAAAATAACTTGGAAATAAAAGGAAGAAAGTTGCATTCTGAAATTTAAAAAATTAATTCTCGTATTTTTGATAAAAACACACATATGCATTTTCTTATTAGAGGAAAATAGTTCTTACATCCACAAGACTTTATCTTCATTTGTTTGATGTTAACAAGTATGTGACATTATTTTTTAAAAATTTGTTAATTAGAAGGAAGATTTATCAACAACAAAAGCATAGATAAAGGAGGACCTGGGGCCAAATGTTGTCTTTCCATTAATAAACCATTCTATGCAAAAATTAGCCAAAGAGGACATGGTATGTTTTACAAAGATTGACATTCATAGTCTGTGAACAGTTTATGAATTTAATTTTAACATAGTGGATGATTTCCAAAATACTTCTGTAATTATTCTTGAATTAAGTATAATTATAATTCTTTATTTTTTGATTCCTCAATTATGGTGGAATAAGATTTGTTTTTACAAAATGGTGTTCAACCTTCCTAAATTCTCTCATTCAAGCCCCTCCCAAGTCATACTATTTAAAGAGATATGAGTATTAAATTCCTAAACTGATGAAAAGGAGACTAATAAACACAATTTTCCTATTAGTAGAAATAGCAAGCACCCTGCTTAGCATTTTCTAATTTCAGCACAATCTTCTGATAAAGGCATTATCATTACCTGTCTGTGGTGATTTTAGCTAACCTGTCCAAGATCAGAGCTGCTAAATACCAAAATTGTATTCTGCCAGACTTCAATGACCAGGACTTTAACCCAATACTACACAGAGTTGAAGTCTGCTTTTCATTTTAATTTTATTAAGCAAATCACAATAAACAATGATGAAAAAATATGAACTGAGTTATCTCTTTATTAGAACCATCATTGTACCTGGCTTAAACCACAGTAATGGGGCCAGAAAACAACACAGTGCTTGTTTTTGCACAAGCTTGATTTAAGGGCATGGTTCACCTTTTTATGTAAGTTGTTAAAATGCAAATGCAAATGTTCTTTGTGATGAGAGGGATTACAAAGTGCATTTTGTGTGTGCTTCTAGTAGAGTTGTCTAAGTATGTCCTTGGGTAAAATTTCACTGTAAGCAAAAGAAATGCTTTTAAATGCATTTCCCCTTGATTTAGATATTTTTGAAGTAGCATTTCTAAAGGAAAAAAATGCTATTTTAAGTTCATTCTGTCATTTTCAATTCTTTTTCCTGCATATGTAAATTATATATGCATATATATTACTATATAATTTTGTCTTTTAGAACTCCATGTTCTTGCTTTTCAAAAACAAAAATCTGCTTTTCTATCAGTTATTGAAAGAAGGGTTTCAATACTTCCATCAGGATTTTGGATCTATTTCCTGTTTCAATCTTCAACTATGTGTTTTGTCTATTTTGGTTCTGTGTGATTGTGTTCATAAAGATATGGAATTAGAGTTTATTTATGTTGGATTAACTCCTTTATCATTACAAACTGCCACTACTTCAAAGTAATTATTCTAGCATTACTCTGATATATGTAATATTAGTGTATCCACACCATATTTGTTTTGGTTATTCCTCTAGGACCAAGATGTATCTCTGATACAGGGTATAGATATTATTTATTTGATTTATATTATTCGTTTTTGTTTACTTGTCAACCTAATCTGACAAAACTATTAAACTATTTTTTTTTTTTTTTTAGTTTAGGGTATTTAGTATACTTACTGTAACCATTAATGGAATTATTTGTTTTATATTTACTACCTTACTCTTTGTGTCCACTTGATCCAATGTAGTCAATGATTCTTTTTTTTTTTTTTCCCTCCATTCTTAACTTTTTTGGACTTTAACAGATGGTTTTATTTCACTTTTACTCCTTCTCATCAATTTTTACACGTGCATTTTTTTTTGCCATTTTTAATGATTACAGTTGTGATTGAAGAGGTATCTTTCACTTCCTCAAGCACTCTACAAATTAGTATTTAACAATCTCTTCAGTAATGGAGAAACCTTCTGGGGCTTTATGTGCAACTACCTCTTTCCTATTTTTGTGTTAATATTGTCATGCATTTTTAATTTTCCTCCCACAAGGCATTACAATTATTTTTCTATGCAGTCACTGTCATAGCTACTGAACTCTGCAGTTGGGGCATGCATTCAGCCATACATAACGTGTAACACAAGAGCATGGTTATAATCTAACAAAACTTTATTAATACTGAAATTGAATTTCATAGAATCATAATGAAGAAATGGTCATCTTTTCATTTTTCCAAACCACTTAACAATGTAAGAAAAAATCCTACCTCATGGATCATAAAAAGAAAAAAAAAATACAATAGCATGTAATCAGCCAGATTATGTTCATATGTTTTACCCACCTCTGATAGGAGACAAAGATTCATAACCTCCTACTTGATTCTAGAATTAGCATATATATGCTCCCTTACTAAATGTGCTATAGCTCCCTTCTATAATTTTTTTCATCCCTTGAATATTATCACTCTCTGTTCTTATGTAGCAGAATATTTTTACCACCATCAGGCAGAAGAGTTCTTTCTGTTCCTAGAGGAAGCAGTTGTCTGCCTCAGGCTATAGCACCTCACACGCAAAGGGTTGCACTGAAAACTTTGATATCTTTTTAGTTGTAGATATAGATGTATAATCTATATTTGCAATTTTGTTCTTTATTGCATTCAAATATTTTAAAATTAACAAACATATTTATAAAAGGAATATACAAATACCATCTCTTTGTAAAAATAATAATAGTATTATTAATAAAGGTAAAGCTCTATTTGTCCCTTCCCAGAACTGCTCCTTGCCCTGTTTTCTTGCTTGTTTGCCATGTAGTCCTCTATTTTCTTTTTCCATGTATACATTTTATATGTATTAATGAATTTGTCATTTGCTGCTTTCCCAGTTAATGTTACTGCATAGAAATCTACTGCATTCCTTTAACTGCTGCCTTGTATTCCACAGTATTGATACACAACAATTCATTAGTCACTTTTCATATAGATGAACAATTAAGTTGTTTGCATATTATTGCTATTCAAACAATGCTGCCATATAGATTCTTATAGATACCTCTAAATTATTTATTTGTAACTGTTTTCCAGGCTAGATACTGAAAAAACACCTTTTTTTCAGACATATTTAGCTTTAAAATTAAAATTTAAAATAAAACATTTTAATCTTCCCTCTTGTGTTTCCATTAGATTTAATCACTATCCTTCCCAGCTTATGGGCTTTTATTAGTCAATGTTTTAGTTCTATTTTTGTAAACCAGGATTCAGATGCTAGATTTTTGTTGTTATTTTATATAAATTGTTTAGATTTGCATACATTTTCCATTATTTATTTTTGCATCTCTGACTATGTTTAGAGATGCAAAAAGATTAGAAAATATTTTCTTTGCTGTGGAGTATAGTTTTTAAAAGTTTCTTTAACTGGTACATTGATAGTGGGTTTTCTCAGTTTTTGTTTGTGTAATTTTGTATCACTCTCTTTCTTGAAATGCTGCTTTACTGGTTACACAAACTAACAATAATTTTCTCTCAAGAGGGACTTTGAAGATATCATGGTATTGCTTTCTGTTTTTCTTTGTTACTATTAAGACTGTTGTCATTCTCAGCCAGGCGCGGTGGTGCACGCCTGTAATCCCAGCACTTTGGGAGGCTGAGGCAGGAGGATCACGAGTTCAAAGCCAGCCTCAGCAATGGCGAGGCACTTAGCAACTCAGTGAGACCCTGTCTCTAATAAAAACAAAAAAAAGGGCTGGGGATGTGGCCCAGTGGTCAAATAAATGCCCCTGAGTTCAAATCCCCGGTACCAAAAAAAAAAAAAAAAAAAAAAAAAAAAGACTGTGGTCATTCTCAATCATGCAATCTTTTTTTTTTTGCAGGGAGGCCATACCAAGAATTGAACTCAGGGGCACTGGGCCAGAGCCATATCCCCTGGCCTATTTTGAATTTTATTTAGAGACAGGTTCTTATGCATTGCTTAGCACTACACTGTTGCTGAGGCTGTCTTTGAGCTCACAATCTACCGGCCTCAGCCTCCAGAGCCACTGGGATCACAGGCGTGCGCCACCATGCCCAGCTAAATTGTGCAATCTTTACGTGAATCCATCTGATGCTATTTTAGTTGAATTAAATGTTCTTTAAGTTGTTATGTATCTAATATTGTACTATGCAGTGCATGCATGTAGACACTGTACATGTGGCTTCTTCATTCAACTTTCTTATAAATAATGTATAAAGTTTAGACATATAGATTGATACATGCAGTTTAATTAAACTGTTGGCAAGGTCTATTTATTTATATGAAGTAAAGGAGTACAAGCCTGAGTGCACAGCCTCATCAGGAGTTTTAGTAAATAAATTCCTATTATGGCAAAAATTTCTCTGAGTTTTGACATTTGAGTAAGCAAATGTATGCAAGAATAAAATAGCCTGATGTACACAGACATCTAAGGAGGTTTTACACTACTGAAGATTTTAGGTGGAGGAAAGACCAGAGATATGCAGAAAGGAACAGAAAGATCATGCAATCCTTGTACAGCATGCTTAACAGCTTGGATGGTTTTGTATACCAATATTTTGACATATTTTCAAATGATGTGTTTTCTGTTTAGAGACTTACAAAGAAATTACTGTAAGGAAACTGATACCCAGAAAAAAAAATTGTCTCACATTTCTATGATCACAAGGCCATTCAATAGGAGAATTAAAATTAAATAACTTATTTTGGAAAATTCAAACTAATAATTCTTTCTCATATGTAGAAGAAAGAACTGGGAGTGGTTTGAGTAGTTTAGTATATTCAAAAAAGACAAAAAAGCAGGAATCAGAGGAAATTCATTTAATTATTTTAGTGTCTGATAAACTATGTGTTAAAAGTTATATGCATGATTGGGAGAAAATTACCTATTCATAATAACAATGATATTGTCTATTGCTAAGGTCCAACAGAGGAGATGGAATGGTTGAGTAGAGGATACATGATGGCTTTGGATTTAGAAAGATATAGCTCTGAATTGCAGCTTTACAATGTTCCAAATAATGAGCGAAATTTTAAACTTTCTGGTCCTTTCTTTCCTCACTTCTGAATTCATTCAATTGTGAATGCCTCTTTGAATGTATACTTTCATTCAAGGAATACTTACTAATTGAATTTCACATGCAAGAAACATTGCTAGGAGTTTGTGTTAGTCAGTGTTCACCATAGAAACAGAACCATAAATAGGGTGTCTACATACCTATACATATATGTATACATAGGCATGTATAAAAAATATATCTATATATATGTTTCTATACATATATATTTCCCTGTGCATATAATTAGTATATATAATATATCTCATTTTATGTTTATGTATATATATAGATGTATATATACCTATATAGATTTATTTATAGATCTATCTATACATACAGAGGTTTATTTTTAAAAATTTGACTCACAGTATAATGAAGATTGGCAATGCTAAAATCTGCAGGAAATTCTGGTAAGAGTTGATGTTGCACCTTGGAGTCTGACAGCAAGTCTGTAGGCATGTCTTTTCTTTTCAGGGCCCTCAATCTTTAACAATGAGAATGAAACCCACCCATGTTATGGAGGCTATAATCTGCTTTATTAAAACGTCTACAGATTTAAATGTTAACTTAAAACACAATCAAGCAAAAACCATTCAGCAGCACCCAGCAACAACACATCAATATTGGTTTAAGCAAACAGTTGGGCAGCATGTTCTTACCAAGCTGAAACAAAAAATGAATCATCATAGAGCTAGCTGTAAGACAGACTCAGCAGGTGCTATCCTGGAACTTAGAGCCTAGTGGGGGATAAATAAATACACCTTCCCAAACAGTTTGCTATGAGAGTGAATACAATTATATTCTACATAGTATTAATTGCACAACCATTAGCATAGAGAAAACTAGCAGCAAATATAATTTCCTATCTTCTTACTTTACTAACCAATCTGTGCGTACTATTAATTTAAGTGAGGAGAAAAATGAGTGTGGTTATCTCATGAAATTTTTATAATAATAATAACAAGAATGATGATAATAGACATCATTTCAAAGAAGTCACAGTGTACCAGTTGCTATTCTAACTGCCTTATATAAATGAACATACTTATTATCACAACTATTATTATTATTTATTATCACAACTATTCTCTATAATATATTCGTTGAAAGATTTAGAAACTGAGGCCAAGTGATATTATTACTGCTCCAACCTCAAACAGCTACTAAAGAGCTGAAATTCAAACTAAGAATGTCCAGTTTCTCTGGACAATACAAAGAGTTCAAAAGACATAAATAGCCTGGATTTTTCATGTCATTTGGTTCTGCTTCTTGAAAGACTTAGTCCTTTTGATATTTTAAGCTTCAAATTAACCTTTTAACTTTTTATTTCCTTAATACTGCTATTACTAATTTGAATTATTTTGCTTATTCTTGATTCTTACCATTTTCTGCTCTATGATGTGAGGTTGACAGAGGTTGGGTATTTATTCACCTTATTCATCATTTTATACCCAGCACATGGTACATTGCCTAAGACACAGTAAGTACTCATTAAATATTTAGGAATGAATAAGTTAAATTAATGAATTATGAAGATAAAATGAAACTTTATAACATATAAAGAAATAATATATCACTAAAAGTTTAAGGTCTACATTACAAATTTTCGTGAAGTGATAACAAATTTTGTACCACTTAATAAGCTTCCTGTTCAGTGCAGTCCTTATAATGTAATAAAAGATCAATGAACCAAGTGTTTAAAAGACTGCCAACTTAATTGCCACAATTATATGATTTAGACGAATAATGAATGTGCTAATGATAGTATAATATTAAATATTCAATGAAGTTATCAAAAGTCAATTAAGAGATAATTGTAAATCAGTAAGCCACAGTAATGAGAAGAATCCTCCCTTTTTGGAAAGGCTGTCGACATGAAAATGGAATCTTAATTTTCTTTCTTTCTACCATTTAATTTAATAATAAAAAGAAGTGTACAAAGCATTTAATTAGGTTGTTGAAGTATACTAAGGCTGCTATAACAAATTACCTTAGAGTGGGGGTATTAGAGAAAACATAAACTTATTTTTCACTCTTCCAGAGGCTAGAAGTCCAAGATCAAGGCAGCAGCTGATTTGGTGTCTGGTAAGTGCTTGTTTACTGCCTCATATGAAGCACGTTCTAACTGAGTCCTTATGTGATGGAAGAGTCAAGGGAGCTCTCTGTTCCCTTATTATGAGGTTACTAATCCAGTTCATGATGCCTGAGTATTTATGACCTAATCACCTCCTAATGGTCCCACCTCTACTTCCTTCATATTAGAGGTTGGGTTTCAACAAATGACTTTGGGAGGATTCAAATATTCAGATAATAGCATAGATCCTGTATCAGACTGTCACATTTTAAAAAGTGTTAATGTCATGAAGTTGCAAATCAAATTTTATAACTCCCAATGTTACATTCTATTCTTGCTGGTTTGAGAAACATGTCTCAAAAATGACCCCTCCCTCATGCATTCTGAGTAAGACCAATATTATGGTTTAGACGTGGTATCCCCCAAAAGCTCACATATGAGACAATGCAAGAAGGTTTGGAGAAGAAATGGTTGGGTTATAGTCTTGACCTAATCAAAGAATCCTTACCTCATGGGATTAATTGAGTAGTAACTGGAGGCAGGTGGGGTGTGGCTGTGGATGTGATACATTGAGGGCATGGCTATGGGGTATATATTTTGTATCTGAAAAGTAGAGCCCCCCTCCCCCCGCTCTGTCTGCTTTTGATCATGATGTGAGCTGCTCCCCTCCACCAAACTCACCTATCATGATTTTCAGCCTCACCTAGAGACCAGAGGAAGGGAGCTGGCCTTTTATAGACTAATGCCTCTGAAACCATGAGTGCTCAAATAAACTTTTCCTCCTCTATAACTGTTTAGGTCAGATTATTTAGTCACAGCAGTGAAAAAGTTGACTAAAACAACCATTTTCTTGTGGATATGTTTCTTCTCATGCCTTCTTTTTCAATACCCCTCACTTGTTTCTGGATTTTTTTTTTTTTTTTTTTTTTTTTTTGCCATCTTGAAAATAACAGTTGGGAAATGCTACATGAATTATGAAGTGAAGTAATTGTTAAAAATTAAACGCAGCAAGAATTCTCATCTTCAGTATTCCAACATTGTTTTGCTCTAATATCTTTCATTAATTAAATTTTCTCATTGTTTTCATTGGGTAACATAACAGTTTTCAATTTGAAATTTTAAGATAATTAAATATACCAAAGAAGTAGAAGGTTGTTATTAGTATCCTCTCTTAAATAAAATTCAGAATGTGTGAATTTGAATTCCGTTAGAAATTTGGTTCCAGACTGAACATTGATTTAGACTAAAATTTTCTGTTTAGTGCTTAGAAGCCCTGAACATGTTTTGCCATAATATTAATAAAAAAATGCTGTTATAGAAGCTGATTAGCTTCACTTAGCTAAGCAACTTCATTTAGGTCACCAGTATATCCTATAGACTTTTGTTTAATGAAAACAAATTTTCCTATAGAGAAATTGAAATCTGGCTGAGATGCAAAATAGCAAAAACTTCTGTTCTGTGTTGTGACAAAGCACATTCTGTCCAGACACATTTCCTTTCATACTCTCACTAGAATCTATCATAAAACCCTGTAGCCCAGTTTTTATCTGTCCAATAATATTGTTAGGTTTAGATTACTTAAAATGTCAAAATAACTAGGCTTTATTATATCAAATTTTATAAATTTTAAATTCTAAAAGTTTAGATGTATTTACTATTAAATGTAATTTTAATATGTGAAATAGGTGGCAAAGAAATAAGAATTAGAGAATTTGATAAAAACCTGTGTTCCAGATGATAAAAGTTAGGCCTGCACTTTTTTTTTTTTTTTTTTTTTTTTTTTGTGGTACCGGGGATTTAACTCAGGGGCACTCGACCACTGGGCCACATCCCCAGCCCTTTTTTGTGTTTTTTAATTAGAAACAGAGTCTCACTAAGTTGCTAAGTGCCTCGCCATTGCTGAGGCTGGCTTTGAACTCGTGATCCTCCTGCCTCAGCCTCCCAAAGTGCTGGGATTACAGGCGTGCGCCACCGCGCCCGGCAGTTAGGCCTGCACATTTTGTTTCTCATGATGTACTTTCATGGAAAAGAATAAATGCAATACCTTTTTACCTTGAAGAAATAGTGGGTTTTATTTGCATTTCCATGACAGCTAAAGATATTTAACATTTAAAAAATATATTTATTAACCATTTGTATACCCTCTTTTATGAAGTGTCTATTCAGATCCTTCAACCACGTACTAATTATTTATTTTTGTTATTGTAAAGTTTGTGAGTTTTTCATAAATTCTGGAGATTGATCCTCTACCAGACAAATAGCTGACAAATATTTTCTCCTATTCTGTAGGATGTCTCTTCACTCTTTTGATTGTTTCCTTTGATGTCCAAATGCTATTTATTTTCAATTATGTTTTTGTTTCCTAGACTACCAGAATCCCATCTAGGAAATCATTGCTTGTGCCAATAATCTAAAGTGTTTCCTCTATGTTTCTTGTAGTTGTTTCAATGTTTCAATTTTTACATTAAAATCTCTGATACATTTTGAGTTGATTTTTGTACATGGTGAATTTGACTAGAATTTTGAAAAAAACTAAACCAATATTCCTTAAACCATTTTATAAAATATAAAGGGATGCAACTCATCCAAACTCTTTTATGAAACCAGAACTACACTATTTCCAAAAATCTAACAAGGACTCAACCGAAGATAAAAACTGTTGACCAAAATACATGATGAACATAGAAAAATCAATTCTCAACAATATACTTGCAATTTGAATTCTCCAGCACATTAAAAATATTCACCACATGCTCAACATCTCTATCAATCAGGGAAATGCAAATCAAAACTACACTAAGATGTCATCTTACTTCAGTCAGAATAGCAGTGATGAAGAATACAAATAGTAATAAATGCAGGTGAAGTTGTGGTGAAGGAGGTACACTTGTACATTGTATAACCACTCTGGAAAGCAGTTTGGAAATTCTTCAAAAAACTAGGGGTGGAACAATGATATAACCAAACTATCACAATCCTGGGCATTTTCACAAAAGATCTAAAATTGGCATACTACAGCCTGATGAATGTTCATAGCAGCACAATCCACAATAGCTCTTATGGAATCAACTGAGATGCCTATCAATAGATAATAAAGTAAGAAATTTTGGGGTGTGTGTGTATGTGTGTGTGTGTGTGTGCATAAAATCAGCCATTAAAAAGAATAAAATTATGGCATTTTCCAGTAAAAGGATGGAAATGGAGAATATCATGCTAAGTGAAATTAGCAAAAATTAGAAACTCAAAAGTTGACTGTTTTCTTTCATGTGCAGAAGTTGAAATAATATAAATGGAAGGGGAGGGGAATGAAAAGTACTGGGATCTGAATTAGAGGAAGAAATATTCCTTGCATTTGTGTGTGTGTGTGTGTGTGTGTGTGTGTGTGAGAAAATGGATTCTACTGCTATGTATAATGAAGAACCAATTAAAAATAACATTAAATAAGGAACCAATCAAATACAAATTAATAGATAAACAAAAAGAAGTCTAGTAGTCTAGAGGAAGGAGAAGGGGAGGGGTGAGGACAGGAAGGAAAGGGGGAGGGAAAAGGGGAGATAGTGAATTGAAATCAATTTTGATGCATGTATGAACCTGTCAGGATATCCAACAACTATGTATAACCATAATGCTCTAATAAAAAAATTAAATATCACCATTATCAAGTTGGTTTTACTCCAGATATGTAAGAATGGTTCAACATATGCAAAGCAATAAGTATAATACAGCACACAAGAAGAGTTGAATATAAAAATCAAAACAGCCTCCCAACATATGAAGAAAAAAAGCCTTTGATAAAATTCAGCATCCTTTCATAATAAAACTCTTACAAAAATAAGGAACAGAAGGATTATGCCTCAACCTTTCAATGTTATATATGACAAAACCATATCCAATACCATATCTGGTTGGGAAAAGCATTGCATTTCCTCAAAGATCACAAACAAGATAATGGTGTCTGCTGTCAACACTCTTACACAATGAATTACTAGAAATTTAGCCACATCAGTCAGGAAGGAGAAAAAAATCTAATTCCATACAAATATGAAAATAGGAAGTCAAATCATCCCCATTTACAAACAATATGATTCTAAACACAGAAAATCCTAAATAATTTACCAAAAATTATAGAAATGATAAATTCAGTCAAGTAGCAATATACAAAATCAACATGCGAAAGCAAATATCTCTTTTTCACATCAGCAGTGGATTCATTGAGCAAAAAAGTCAGGAAAGCAATCTCATTTATAACACACATACACACACACACACACACACACACACACACACACACTAAGAGTCATCCTAACTATTTGAAATATATGTACAATAAAAATTACAAAGCATTAAAGAAAGAAATTAAAGAAGACAGTCGACTGTGAATACACTTCTTGTGTTAAGGGATGAGGGGAAATATTATTGTTAAAATACTCAAAATATTCAAAATAATTACAATTCAATATAATCAACATCAAAATACCAATCATTTGCCTCACAGAACTAGAAATACAATCCTAAAATTCATATAGAATCACAAATATCCCAAACAGCCAAAGAAATCCTAAAAAAAAAAAAAAAAAAAAAAAAAGCAATGAGCAATTCTGGAAACATCACAATACCTTATTTCAAAACATACTACATATACAAATTAACAAAAAAATCACATAGTATTGGCATAAAATGAAACACACAGGACAATGAAACAGATTGGAGGACCCTGGTATAAATCTTCCATCTTCAGTCATGTGATTCTTGACAAAGATGCTGAAAAACAGCCATTTGCACAAGTGAATTTAGATTATCTACTTGCTCAAGAAATTCAGAAGGATGTTATTAATTCACAAGTCTAATGTAAAGCCCTGGGTGGGCAGAGTCAGACCCTTGTCATTTGTACCCAGTGACCATTATCAAAGATACCTTGGTTACCTAATTATCTCCAACATAAAATAAAAATTATCTCATTTCCTATAAGAGATTTAGACAGAAATGTGCTTTTATAAAATGTTTGAAACACAGATCAAGTTTGAGACATAAATATCCAAATGTAAAACTCATACATTAAGAATATTTATGATAATAAACACACATATAAGGCCTTGTTCTTTGGTGAATTCACTGTTGTTATGATCTTGGCCAAATTCAGGAGACTTTGAAATTTGATCCCAAAGATATGTCAGGAAACTGTCTTTTAGGGCTGACACATTTTCAACCTTCCAGACACTGGAGTATAATGAAAGCATGAAACTGCATTCATTTATGACGTAGCTATTTGGTCTTGTAGTTAAGGATCTAAAGTCTGAAACACTCTTATATATTTGCCATTGAATTCAGATGTTAGTCTCAAATGCAGATTTAGGCATCATATTGTAGATGGTACATTTTTTTACTCTGTGATTCTGTTGGCCATAGTTTCCGTGAGTGATTGATCATTTTTGGTCAATATCTTTTACATATTCAGGTAATAAAAATTACAGCTTTGTGGTAATTTGTCTTGTTGTACTTGAGAGTGATACATTAAGTACATGTATCTGGCACCCTGATTTTAAAACTCACTCACCTTTATCAATAACTTTGTGATTCAGAACAAATTAAAATATCTGAGGCTCAGTTTTCAAATCTTTAAATTGAGCATTATAGTGATATCTATCTTTGAGAATGTTGTCTGTACTTAGAAATAAGTAAAAATTAATAACAAAGCACTTACCACAAGCGTGGAATACCATATGGTATTCTTATTGTAGAAGATTGTATGTGATTATTTTTATTTATATGTTATTTTATTTCTTCAAAGAGAATTTAAAAATGTTTTTCAAAAAATTTCTATATATACACATTTATATTTATATTTATATATTATATATTTATATATATTATACATATTTATAAATATATATATATTATTTTTTTTTGTACCAGGGATTGAACCCAGAGTCTCTCAACCATCCCCATACCTTTTTATTTTTTTATTTTTCATTTTTGAGAAAGGATCTCACTAAGTTGCTCAGGGTCTTGCTAAGTTGCTGAAGCTGGCTTTAAACTTGTGCTTCTCCATCCTCATCTTCCCAAGAGAATGGTATTAAAGGCATGTGTCACCATGCTTGGCTTATATTGTCTGTATATATTTACACAAATAAATTGTGCATTATTTAAATTTTTCTCACATAGGGCAATCTTATTAAGTTTTTCTTAACTGTTAGAGAATACTTTGAAGAAGAATATAAGTACTGATATGTCTTTGTGACTTTGAAAATAATTAATTATTTAATTATATTTTAAGGAAAATAGATATTATTGCATTGTATTTGCTATGTCTTGTATCTCTTCTAAAATTTTCTCAATCAAATCTGCCTTCCAGAGCTTTGACCACTTACTTCTTCTGCCATGGTCCACTTACCACAGATGGCTCATCAGTGGTGTCACATATGCTCTCCTGACCCACTGTTAGGAACTCTAGTATCTCCCTGTATTTCCATACATCTCCAAGTGACAAGAAATCATATTGAATCTGACTTACTTAATGCTGCCAAAATTTATGCAATCTGAAAGTATGTGCATTACAATATTATAATTACTATTTATCAAATTCCATAACATGTATTGTCATAATGGTGAAACACTAAATCTATTTTAATAAAACAATAAGACTCTAAAGAGATTCCTGTTGTTACATTACCGTTAATACTCCCACCTATAAACTGAGTTAAAATTTAAAAGCTGCTAAAGCAATTGGAAAAGGGCTGTAACTCCTGGTTTGGCAATAATTGCATGTCTAAAATACCCAGGAAGTAATAGTGTATTGTGAGCATAAATTTTAATAATCTGCAGGTTGAATAGATATTAGTTAAATATTTGGACAAAAAAAAATTAATTGATAAAAATTATAGATTGTTTTTTAGAAATCTAATGAGTATTCTGTAGAAATTTTTTGAAAAACATTTTTAAATTCTCTTTGAAGAAATAAAATAACATATAAAAATAACATACAATCTTCTACATTAAGAAAACATCATGATAAATACCTAAATTATATGTAAAGAATATATAAATTTACTGCAAGTCCAACCAGAATATTATACATGGAAATATGACCACTGAAAAATAGCTTAACATTTTAAGAAAAATATGACATTATATTCAAATCAATAGCAATAGAGAGGAAATCCAGGATTGACCACATTTCGCCCATTATAATTTGATTTGCATTTCCATTTGGAGCTTGCACATTTTCTTTTCTCATCTATGAAATATCTCTCCAAAAATAAGTATCAGTTATCTTCTCATTGGTTTTATAAACTCTTTTGTGTTATAATTTTAACTTCTTTTCTACATGTCTTATGCAAATACTTTTTTCTGACTATCAGAAACTTTTAATAAAATAGCACTTTATGGTAACTAAAGTGGCAAAAAATATTTTTTCAATATTTAGTGCCAGAAAATTATGTGACAGAAAAGGTACTCACATATTTTATGGAAATTTAAATAGCATCAGTTGATTGGAATGTATACTGGGAATACCTAATAAAGTTTACATATATATTTTGGTAGATTTCCACTAATTGGAATCCATTTTATACAATCAATATTACTAGGGATTTATATATAAATATGTTCTATATCCTATGTTGATGCAAATAGAAATAATAAAGTATATTGGAAGCACAGTGAATGCTTCTCAACTCATGAGTTTGTGACCGTTCAGAAACACAAAATGAACACCAGATAATCATGGAAAGAATGAATTAGAACTCTTCCAGGTCACTTAAAGGAAATTTCATGAAGTATTGTTGAATTTTTAAAAAAAAGACAGGATAGAGAAATATTTATATGTGTATTTTATTTTATCCAGTTTTTTTTAAAAAATCTCTTTCTTCTTCTAATTTGTTATATATGATAGCAGAATGCATTACAATTCATATTACACATATAGAGCACAATTTTTCATATCTCTGGTTATACACAAATTATATTCACACCATTTGAATATTCATACATGTATTTAAGGTAATATGTCCATCTTATTCCAATCTTTTATACCCCCATACCCCTTTCTTCCCTCCCCACCTCTTTGCCCTATCTAGAATTCTTCTAAACCTCCCATGTTCCCCCTCCCAACCCCAATATGAATCAGCCTCCTTATATCAGAAAAAGCATTTGGCATTTGTTTTTTTGATATTGGCTAACTTCACTTAGCATTATAATCTCCAACTCCATCCATTTACCTGCAAATGCCATGATTTATTTTCTTTTAATGCTGAGTAATATTCCATTGTGTATATATACCAAATTTTCTTTATCCAGTCATCTACTGAAGGGCATCAAGGTTAATTCCACAGTTTAGCTATTGTGAATTGTGCTGCAATAAACATTGATGTGGCTGAATCCCTGTAGCATGCTATTTTTAAGTCCATTGGGCATAGACTGAGGAGTGGGAGAGCTGGGTCAAAAGGTGTTTCCATTCCCAGTTTTCCAAGGAAACTCCATACTGCTTTTCATATTGGCTGCACCAATTTGCAGTCCCACCAGAAATGTATGGCTTTTCCCCCACATCCTTGACAGCACTTAGTGTTGTTTGTATTCATAATAGCTGCCATTCTTAGTGGAGTAGTTTTGATTTGCATTTCTCTAATTGCTAGAGATGTTGAACATTTTTTCATGTAGTTATTGATTGTATATCTTCTGAGAAGTGTCTGTTTAGTTCCTTGGCCCATTTATTGATTGGGTTATTTATTTATTTTTTTGGTGTTAAGATTTTTAAATTCTTTGTATACCCTAGAGATTAGTGCTCTATCTGATGTGCAAGTGGTAAATATTTGCTCCCAAGCTATAGGCTCTCTATTCACCTCACTGATTGTTTCTTTTGCTGAGAAGAAGCTTTTTAGTTTGAATCCATCCCATTTATTAATTCTTGATATTAATTCTTATGCTATAGGAGTCTTACTAAGGAAGTCAGAGCCTAATTTGACATGATGGAGATTTGAGCCTATGTTTTCCTCTATTAGGTGCAGTGTCTCTGGTTTAATTCCTAGGTCTTTGATGCACTTTGAGTTGAGTTTTATGCATAATAAGAGATAGGGGTTTAATTTCATTTTATTGCATATGGATTTCCAGTTTTCCCAGCACCATTTGTTGAAGAAGCTATCTTTTCTTCAATATGTTTTTGGCACCTATGTCACATGCTTGTTTTTTCTTCTTGTTCCCTTTTCCCTCTTTTTCTGCTTCCTTTCCTCCCTCTTTCTTTCTACATTCCTACTTGCTTTTTCCCTTTCTTCTTCCCTTCTTTGTTTTCATTTTAATTTTGAAAACCTCCCAGCTAATACTGTTTTTTACATTTTTTCTTTCTTTTTTTTATTTATAATAGTAGTATGTATTACAATTCATAATGCACATATATAGCATCTTTTTACATACAACTGTTTATATATAAAGTATATAAGTACCATTCAGATCTTCAATCATGCATTTAGGATGATATCCATCTCATTCAACCACCAATTATTTTTCCTTTTTCCACCCTCTCCCTTCCCCTTCCTTTTCCTTTGACCATTCTAGTGTTCCTCTAATCCTCCCTATGTACCCCCATCGAACAACACTATGAACTAGCTTCCTTATATCAGAGAAAACATTTGGTATTTGGATTTTTGAGATTGACTAATTGCACTGAGCATTATATTCTCCAACTTCATCCATTTACCTGCAAATGCCATTATTTAATTCTCTTTTAATGCTGAGTACAATTCCATTTGTATATATACCACATTTTCTTTATCCACTCATCAACTGAGGGACATCTAGGTTGGTTCCACAACCTACCTACTGTGAATTGTGCTGCTATAAACATTGAAGTGGCTGTGTCACTGTAATATACTGTTTTTAAGTCCATTTGGGAATAGACCCAGGAGTGGGAGAGCTGGGTCATAGGTCGTTCCATTCCCAGTTTTCCAAGAAATCTCCATACTGCTTTTCGTATTGGCTGCACCATTTTGCAGTCCCACCAGCAAATGTATGGCTTTTTTTCCCCACATCCTTGACAGCACTTAGTGTTGTTTGTATTCATAATAGCTGCCATTCTTAGTGGAGTAGTTTTGATTTGCATTTCTCTAATTGCTAGAGATGTTGAACATTTTTTCATGTAGTTATTGATTGTATATCTTCTGAGAAGTGTCTGTTTAGTTCCTTGGCCCATTTATTGATTGGGTTATTTATTTATTTTTTTGGTGTTAAGATTTTTAAATTCTTTGTATACCCTAGAGATTAGTGCTCTATCTGATGTGCAAGTGGTAAATATTTGCTCCCAAGCTATAGGCTCTCTATTCACCTCACTGATTGTTTCTTTTGCTGAGAAGAAGCTTTTTAGTTTGAATCCATCCCATTTATTAATTCTTGATATTAATTCTTATGCTATAGGAGTCTTACTAAGGAAGTCAGAGCCTAATTTGACATGATGGAGATTTGAGCCTATGTTTTCCTCTATTAGGTGCAGTGTCTCTGGTTTAATTCCTAGGTCTTTGATGCACTTTGAGTTGAGTTTTATGCATGATAAGAGATAGGGGTTTAATTTCATTTTATTGCATATGGATTTCCAGTTTTCCCAGCACCATTTGTTGAAGAAGCTATCTTTTCTTCAATATGTTTTTGGCACCTATGTCACATGCTTGTTTTTCTTCTTGTTCCCTTTTCCCTCTTTTTCTGCTTCCTTTCCTCCCTCTTTCTTTCTACATTCCTACTTGCTTTTTCCCTTTCTTCTTCCCTTCTTTGTTTTCATTTTAATTTTGAAAACCTCCCAGCTAATACTGTTTTTTACATTTTTTCTTTCTTTTTTTTTTATTTATAATAGTAGTATGTATTACAATTCATAATGCACATATATAGCATCTTTTTACATACAACTGTTTATATATAAAGTATATAAGTACCATTCAGATCTTCAATCATGCATTTAGGATGATATCCATCTCATTCAACCACCAATTATTTTTCCTTTTTCCACCCTCTCCCTTCCCCTTCCTTTTCCTTTGACCATTCTAGTGTTCCTCTAATCCTCCTATGTACCCCCATCGAACAACACTATGAACTAGCTTCCTTATATCAGAGAAAACATTCGGTATTTGGATTTTTGAGATTGACTAATTGCACTGAGCATTATATTCTCCAACTTCATCCATTTACCTGCAAATGCCATTATTTAATTCTCTTTTATTGCTGAGTACAATTCCATTTTGTATATATACCACATTTTCTTTATCCACTCATCAACTGAGGGACATCTAGGTTGGTTCCACAACCTACCTACTGTGAATTGTGCTGCTATAAATATTGAAGTGGCTGTGTCACTGTAATATACTGTTTTTAAGTCCTTTGGGAATAGACCCAGGAGTGGGATAGCTGGGTCATAGGGTCGTTCCATTCCCAGTTTTCCAAGAAATCTCCATACTGCTTTTCGTAGCAGTTGCACCATTTTGCAGTCCCACCAGCAATGTATGAGTATGCCTTTTTCCCCACATCCTCTCCAACATCTATTGTTGTTTGTGTTCCCTTATCTCTCATCATGCACAAAACTCAATTCAAAGTGGATCAAGGACCTAGGAATTAGACCAGAGACAATACACCTAATAGAAGAAAAAGTAAGCTCCAATTTCCAACATGTTGGATTAGGCCCCAAGTTCCTTCATCAGAATCCTGTAGTGCAAGAATTATTACCAAGAATTAATGAATGGGATTGATTTAAACTAAAAAGCTTCTTCTCAGCAAAAGAAACAATCAGTGAGGTGAGTAGAGAGCCAACTAATTGGGAACAAATATTTAATACATGCACATCAGATAGATCACTAATTTCTAGAATATATAAAGAACTCAAAAAACTTAATTCCAAAAAAAAAAAAAGCAAAACAAATAACCCAATCAATAAATGGGCTAAGGAATTGAAAAGACACTTTCTCAGAAGAAGATACACAATTAATCAACAAATACATGAAAAAATGCTCAACATCGCTGGCAATTAGAGAAATGCAAATCAAAACTACTCTAAGATTTCATTTCACTCCAGTCAGAATGGCAGCTATCAAGAACACAAACAACAATAAATGTTGGAGAGGATGTGGGGAAAAAGTCACACTCTTATATTTTTAAATAGCTATACATTACTAGTTATATATGTACTTACACAACATTTTTTTTTTCTTTTAGAATCACAAGGCCTAAAATATTTACTACTAAGCCCTTTCAGAAAATGTTTCCCAATCCTTGATACAAAGATCATAATGAAGTTAAGGGGTTTCCAAGTGGATGAGTAATATGCTAAAATGGTGAAAGAAAATCTATCATGGAATATGGCCATCCAAATATAACTTATGAATTGATATAAGACAGTGACCTATAAAATATCAGATAACAATTGACCAATAATTATGAATATAATATGTGCTATCTCAGAAATGATTCTACAATCTAAATAAAAATTTGCAATTAATGAAAGCTTTGAGAAAGTTAAGATATAACTTCAAAAAGTGGTTATTTTGTTATTTTAACCATTTCAGAGCATATAAGTAATAGGGTTACCACAATTTTAACATAGTCCTGGTGATGAAAACTGACAAAGATTTAATCAAGAAAGAATTTCTAAGACCTATACAAATGTATATATCACCCTCAAATTAACTCCTATGGATTTTTCAAAATTTCTCAAAAGTCCTAACAAGTAAAGAGAGAGTTAACAATGAGGAAATATATCTGTGTAACTCATCAAGTTAGTAAATCAAAAGAGAAAAATTACAACTTAAACATGTTCAAGGACACTTGAAGATTATAATTTATTTAGAGTTGAAAGATCAAATGTGTATGAGGTGTCCCTCAAAGTTTCTGTTAGTGAAGGAATAATCAGAGGTAAAATGATAGCTGTTACTAACCTGTACATCCTTGTATAGCTGGACTAAGTGGTAACTCTAAGCAAGTTGGGGGAGGCTGGAGGAGATGCAGAAAACAATGCTAAAGGATTATAAAAATAGGCAGCTAAATGGAATTTTACTCAGCAATAAGAGAGAATAAAATAATGGCATTTGCAGGTAAATGGATGAAGTTGGAGAACATAATGCTAAGTGAAATTAGTCAATCTCAAAAATCCAAATACCGAATGTTTTCTCTGATATAAGGAGGCTAGTTCACAGTGTTGTTGGATGGGGGTACATAGGATTAGAGGAACACTAGAATGGTCAAAGGAAAGGGAGGGGAAGGGAGGGAGCAAAAGGGGAGGGGGGGAGGAAAAAAAATGATGGTTGAATGAGATGGATATCATTATCCTAAATGCATGATTGAATATCTGAATGGTACTTATATACTTTGTATACAAGCAGTTGTATGTAAAAAGATACTATACTTGTGCATTATGAATAAGTAAATAAATAATTCAACAAACAAACAAACAAAAAAGAATAGGCAGCTTAGCTAAACAACAGCAAGTAAAGCTAAGGCCAAGGAATTTGCACTTGTTGAAGAGACTACAGATCCTTATGATATGCTAAGTACTTTTCACAGAGAAAATGGGAAAAAAAATGCTTCTAGGGCATATCAGAAATTTGGAAGAGTCTACCCACCGCAGGTTCCAAGGTATAAAAGAGAAACTTCTTTGAAGAGATAATAGGGGTGTCCCACTCACACTGGGAGGACTAAAAAGTTGTTTAAACATGGTGAGCTCTGCAGGCACTCAGAGGCCTCTAGATCTTGATTCCAGGGAACCCAGGTATTGTGGAAGGTGGCAGCAAACCTTGGCATTATCCACATGATGTTGGTTCTACAGAAATGAAAGATGCTAAAGTTAAGGGATCATGAAAGTTTAAACCATGATATCAAATGAAGAATGGAAAGGCCAAGCAAAAAAATAGCAAGGTTAGAAGCCCCTTGGGCTGCTGCCCTAAGAATATGATGCATGAAGCTGCAAAAGTGAATACAAAGTTACAGTGGAGACACTAGGAATTATGAGATGTAAGTAACATGGAATGTCTTCTGGAAGAAGCTGCTGGTTGTGGAGAAAGTGAGACTAAAAGAGAGCTCATGTGCACTACAAGTAAAGCCAAAGTGGTGGTGCTGTCCAAGACCTTGAAAGAGCACATTTCATTGTGTATATATATATAACATATTTTCTTTATCCATTCATCTGTTTAAGACCACCTAAGTTGATTCCATAGCTTAGCTATTAAAAATTGAGCTGCTAAAAACATTGATGTGGCTGTGTCCCTGTAGTATGCTGATTTTTAAAAATATTTATTTATTTGCCTTAGTTGTACACAGTGTGTTTATATTTACGTGGTGCTGAGGATCGAACCCGGGCCACGTGCATGCTAGGCGAGTGCTCTACTGCTGAGCCACAATCCCAACCCCAGTATGTTGATTATAAGTACTTTGGCTGTAGACCCAGGAGTGAGATAACTGGGTCAAATGGAGGTTCCATTCCAAGTTGTCTGAGGAATCTCCATACTGTTTTCTAGAGTGGTGCACCAATTTGCAATCCCACCAGCAATGAATGAGTGTACCTTCACCCCCACATCCTCACCAACATTTATTGTTACTTGTATTCTTGATGTGGCATATATATATATATATATATATATATATATATATATATATATATGGATATACACACACACAGACACACACACATATATATGCACATATACATACACGCAATGGAAAATTACTCAGCCATAAAGAAGAATGAAATATGACATTTGCTGAAAATGCATGGAACTGGAGACCATCATGCTGAGTGAAATATTCCAATCTCCAAAAACCAAAGGCCAAATGTTCTTTCTCATATGTGGATGCTAATACAAAATAAGGTGGAGGGAGGGAAGAATAGAAGTTCATTGGATTAAACAAATGGGAATTAAAGGAAGGGAAGGAGGATGGAAATAGGAAAGACAGTAGAATGGATTGGACATAACTTTTCTATGTTCATATATGAATACACAACCGATGAAACTCCACATCATGTACAACTGCAAGAATGAGACTCTAATAAGAATGAATTACACTTCATATATATATATGTCAAAATACACTCTACTGTCATGAATATATAAAAAGGATAAATAATAAAAAGAGAAAAACAAGAGCACATCACTCAGTCATGTGTCCTAGATACTGTATATGGAGTTACTAAACCTATTTGATTGTATTTAAGTCTTGTTTTGGCCCCTTTCCTTCTTTTGTGCCCCAACACCTCTCTTTGGAATGGGAAAGTTTTCTTTTTACTACTGTATATTGTTATTTGCCATTGATTCTTATAAGGGCTTATAGCGTGTGTTTGTTTTGAGCAAAAAAAAAAAAAAAAGAGAGAGAGAGAGAGAGAGAAAGATCTTGGGGTTGTAATAAAGCTTTTAAGACTCCAGCAATCTTGGAGAGGAACTAAAAGTATTTTGCATTGTGACATGGACATAAGCTTTTGTGGGTCATGGTGGAATTTCATGGTTTGGATATGAAGTATACTCTCAGAGCTCGTGTTAATACAGGAATAGTCTGAAATAAAACAAGTAAACAAGTAGATTATGAGTGCTGTAGCCTAATCATTTCATCCTAGATTGAATGGAATGACTGGGTGGTAACTACAGGCAGGTTAGGTATAGGTGGAGGAAGTGGGTCACTTGGGGCAAGACTTGGGAGGGACCAGGTTTCTTGTGGCTCCTTCCCTCTCTTTTTTCCTGACCCCACCATGAGCTTCATAGCTTTCTTATGCCAGGCCCCTTACCCATGATGTGCTATCTTAACTTTTGCTCCTCTAAGTTGTTCTTCTTGGGTGTTTTCGTCACAGAAGTGGAAAAAGTTGACTAAAATAGAAATTGGTACCAGGATTATAATTGTTGCCATGACTAACCTGACCATATGGTTCAAAAGCCATTTAAAATGGTTTGCAGGGGAAATTTTGAAAGTTTATAGACACAAAATGTCAAAGCTTTAGGATGTTGTCATCAGACTTTAATGGGCAATTCTGGTAGGAGCTCAGAAAGGTGCTCATGAAGTTTCAGAGGGAAATAAATAGTCTACTGAGAATTGGACTGTGTGCCACTCACATCATATTCTGGCAAAGAACTTGGCTACATTTTGCCATGTCCTAAGACTGTGTGTGAGACTATGTTTGAAGATTATATTCTAATTAATCTGACTAAAATTATAGCACAGTTTTCCATGTTAAATGGTTAAGAAATACATAATGACTACAATAAATATGGCACTTCACCTCTGTTATGGTTTGGATGTGAGGTGTCCCCCAATGGCTCACATGTGAGACAATGCAAGAAGGTTCAAAGGAGAAATTATTAGGTAGTAAGAGTCTTAACCCAATCAGTGAATTAATCCCATAATATGGATTAACTGAGTGGTAACTAAAGTGGCAAGGTGTCACTGGAGAACTTGCATGTTGGGGGAGTGGCTTTGGGGCATATATTTGTATCTGGCGAGTGGAGACCTCTTTCTCTGCTTTCTGATCATCATGTGAGCTGCTTCCGTCCCCCACACTTTTCTGCCATGATGCTTAGCCTCACCTTGAGCCCTGAGGAATGGAGCCTGCTGTCTATGGATTGACACCTTTGAAACTGTGAGCCTCCAAATAAACTTTTTCTCCGCTACAATTGTTCTGATGGGGTCTTAGTCGTAGCAGCAAAAAAAAAAAAAAAAAAAAAAAAAAAAAGCTGATCAAAGAACCTCATTTTTAAAAGCCCAGAATTTGCTGTGGAAGTGAGTTTGGGAGGGGATACAGCTTATGAGTTATCATAAACTGGTGGAAGAGGAGGGTTCTAAAGTCACAGGGAAAGTTATAATGCCAGATGTGAATGGGTGGATCTCATAACATCTGGCTGCATTTTTAGTATATCTGTGTAGGCTTCAGCTGGCTATAGTTTTCAGGATTCACCTAGTGTTTCTCCAGGTCACTACACATAAAGAAACAACATTTTCTTTATACTTACCTTTACTATATCAAATTCTTTATAATAAATTTTCATTTTCAAAATAAGTGTTAGAGCAGAACCACCTCTACTGGAATTGATTATTTGCATAAAAGTAAAGATTAAAATTCAGAGATTAGAAAGCTGTGAAGTATTTGAAGGTCATTTGTTCTAATTCAAATCCTCATACGACAGTGCCATAGGCTGGACATGAAGTGTTTCCTAAAAGCTTCTGTTAATGCAAGAATATTCAGAGGTGGAATATTTAGAATGTGAGAGCTATAACCTAATCAGCCCATCCTAGTCTGAATGGATTGAATGGGTGGTAACCATGGCAGGTGGGGTGTGAGTGGAGGAAGTGGATCACTGGGAGCATATCCTAGATGGGTGCATTTTTTTAGCAGCACCTTTCCTCTCTCTCTGCTTCCTGAATCCACCATAAGCTAAGCAATTTTCCTTCTCTGAAGCCTTCTGCCATGATGTGCTGCTGTACCTTGGCCCTGGAGCAATGAACTCAGTTGTCTACGGACTAAGATCTCTGAAACTGTGAGCCACAACTAAACTAATCCTCCTTTAAGTTGTTCTTGTTGGGTGTTTTGGTCAAACAGATGTAAAAAGCTGACTACACATGTTAAACAATGCATACCCAAACCTAAACTTTTATTTAAAAGAGAAACAATATGGGTGTTCTCATTAGTCAAAACTTGTGATGAATTATTGTTTTTATTGATTGAACTCCCCCCCAAATAGTGCCAAATCACCCCAATATCACTTGAGTTTTGCAGACATTATAGGTAGCTGCTATTAGCTGATTTTATAGACAACTTCTATTACATCTATCATCTCATCCAATTATCATAATTGTTTCCCTTCCCTGTTACATGTACAGGACATAGAGGGGAAATTGTGGTGGTCAAATTCTTAAGGAGTCATTCCTGGTAATCTTCAATAAATCAGACCCTTTTATTATACCTCTAGTCTTGCTTCTAATCAACAGAACATGGCAAGTCACTTATAATGTGTCATTTCTATGACTAGGTCATATTATATGATGAAGGTGATGGGTGATTCTTGTGTGTGTGGGTTTGTAAGTAAAGCATAAGCTTTAATGATGATTACAATCCCAACAAAAATAATTCTTATGATATAGGATATAAAGTAAACATTATGTGTTAGAACAATACTTTAAACTATCAATACCATGTTGCCACACATAATGTCTACACAAAGAGATAGAGATGAGTGCACTTCCTTTCAGCTAGAAATAGACACTCCCATGTCTACAACTCACCTAGGAATAGCTAGAAAAACAGACTGTTGGCATACTAAGTCCACTAGGCATCTGGTTTTACGTGGAGAACTATTCAGAGACCTGAACAGATCAAGAGATGGAGCCAGCTGAGTAGTGAAATAAGAGAGCCATGTGTGTAACCAGCACAGTCACAACAGATTTTGTGCTTCCTGGAGTGTATTTTCAAAAATAGAACCTTACAAAGTGTGGGGCAGGGACTTCACTGTGCTGACCTACCTTAATAAAAATACACTATTTAGAGCATGCAGGACAGAAAATTGGAATACTTAGCAGCTTTTAAGATATGAAGTAACAAATATAAATATTTTGAATACATATTTCATAATGTGAAAAATAAAAGTATTTGACAGAAGGAGAGGACTGTGGGTTTTTGGAGGTTCACACATTTGGGGACTTGAAATTAAATGTTTCAAGTTCTATCATGAGTAGATCAGGAACCAAATCAAAGTTAAGGGCCTGGCCAGGGTGACTGCTATCTTGAGTAACTCCCTCAATCCATAGGCCCCATTTCTCAACTACAACTCAAGTTTTCTGCCAGCCACAGTCCATCTCAGCACTTGGTAATCAGCCACAGTGTCCTGTTCCTCCACAGGACAGGCCTCAGAGCATGGAAAAGTGTTCTGCTCACAATCTGACCCCCAGAAAACCTGAAGCAAGAACATTCTGAACTGTGGCTCTCTCTCCATTTTCCTTCCCATTTTTTTAACATTAATTATTTCCTCAACAAATGGAAAAATAGGTTATAAGTAGGCTTAGTGGGCAATAAATATACCTAAAGCAGATACTTAAAATATATCTCTAAATAATTTAGCTCCATATACTTGTTACTGTTCTACATTCTTCAAGTTTTAAAGATAAAGCCTTAAAACACTGAAGCTAAAATTAATTTATAATGTAGGATGTTTTTGAAGTATTACTATGAAAAACACACAGGAATAACAGGAGAATAAGCAGCTCTAGCATTAGGCAGCTTTCTGAAACATCATTTTTAAAGGGGCAGTGTCCCTATCATCCTGAGCAGTCAGCTTTTCTGGGGACCCCACAAAGCCCCAGAGGGCAGCTTGTGGGGCTCTTACACCATTACCTTTGGAAGCCACCTGGCAGCTTACCAGTCCACAACTCCAAAGGTAACATGCAGCCAATTCTGGTCTGAGGTTTGGAAGTTTGAGGTTAAATGGAAAGAAGCTGTAGTTTTCCTTGCCACAACCATTCACTCATTCGTCACTCTATTATTGTACAACATGAAAATAAATTATCCCTTCAGCACTACACCCAACTGTGGAAAAAAAATACCTTTCGAGACAGGTACGTTGATGTAAGTTATTCCAAGAGTTTCATAAGGAAATCGGAGAATGAGCCAAAGACCCCAGTGTGTTTAGACAAACAACATAGTTCAAAACCTTCTCTGTTCTTCTTATGCAGATTAGTTACAATTATTAAGTCACTACTTCCAAAGGAACTATTAAAACTATTATTAAAAACTTTTCTCACAAACAGAAATGTCCTGCAACTCATATTATTGCACACGGAATCATCAGAAGCTATGCACATTAAGATCTCGAAGACTCTAGAAGACCCAGAACAGAGACCTTAAGGCCATGCCTGTGGCGGCTCCAGCCAACATGCCTCGTGCCAGGTCACTGTCATTGTCTTGATACAGTTCATGAATGATGACTTTGTATGGCAGGCTGTTGTCCGTAAAGTCCTGCCTATGGGTGCTGGTAGGGCACAGCAAAATCCTGACTGTTGGCAACATAGACAACCTGAGTTCCTGATGGGTAGGCACCACTGTATGGACCCTATGGAGTTGGTGCAGCATAGACTGCATATGGAGAGGGTGAAGCAGCCACGACTGTCTTCTCTGAGCCAACGTAAACTGTATTTGTTCTGGAACCTTGAAGTGCAAATTTCCAGGCCAAACAATCATCTGTGCTTTCTGCACAAAGACTGATAGTTTTCCCATCTCGACAAACCATCTGCAGCAGACAGGCTTTTATCTTCCCACCTGAAGACTGAATATCTTACCCTGTGCGGATATTGATGCAGTCCGTCAGCGTATGGACCTTTCCCTCAATACTTTGGCAAGTCTGGCCATCGTAATAGATCAGATGACCATGTGACCACAGGTCAAAACAATTTTTTTCCAGTGCTTCAAAACAGCACTCTGTCGCAACAACCATCCACTCTTCACACATGCCATCTCTTTACCTGCGAAGGCTCTGGTCAGGGGTGAGAACCACTGGATTCTTGGGCTCTAACTCTGGCAATTCTTATATAAGACTTCATCTTAGCTAGAGAGACAGGGGTCAGAATCACATAGACAGTAGAAGCTAAGTCTAATCCGACACTACCCTCAGTTGCCCTGGCCAAGTTGTTAATTGAAAGTTTATTATTAGGGATGTCTACTGGAAGAATCTCCTGTTCTTTAGTTGGGCCCGGGGAAGGCCCATTTGCCGGTTTTTTGGCTCCTGAGAAGAAGAAGAAGAAATCAATTGTCCTTCATTATCATATTTTGACTTGCATTCACGAGCCCAATGAAAACCTCTTTTACATTTTGGGCATATAGTTTTTGGTTTATTAACCTTCTTAGCAGAAGGGCAGTCACGGCTAAAATGTCCAATCCGTCCACAAAAGAAACAATGTCCTTTAGACATTGTAGTAAGAAACTTATCAAGAACAGGAGCTGAATCATACTCTTTTAAAAATTGCAAGTAAGGTTGGCCCTTTAAAGCAGCAGCAGTTGTTATGCTTTGGATATGGGCTGGAGTAGAATCCATACATATTTTAATATAATCTGTTATAGTCCCTGTTTTTCTAATGGGATGAATCAGCGCCTGACAGGTTGGTGTTGCATTTTTAAAGGCTAACTGTTTAATTAACAGATCAGCAGCCTCTGCATGAGGAATTGCTTTAGATATTGTATTTTCCAATCTAGCAACAAAATCCTCATAAGGTTCAGAAGGCTGTTGTCTAACATTAGAAAGAAAATTCTGTTTAGTAGTAGCTTTATCTTAGAGCAACTTTCGGCAGAGAGAGTTAGATTTGCGGCATAAATGAAGTTTCACTTTTATCAAAATAAAAAAGGTCAAGCCTTGTTTCCAATTAAAAAGAGTTATCTATTTTGCAGCAATAGAATCAACTAGTTTGTAAAGTATAAGGGGAAGTCGAGCCAAAATCTTTAATTGCAGTTTTTAACACTTTAACCATTTTAAAGGAAAGCGGCTCTCTCTAGAGGAGTTTGTTTTTGCTTTATTATCCTATCTATAAGACAAACTGCTTTAAGAGCAGGATTTAAAATATCTTTAAGTAAATTTTATAAGGGAAAGGCATCTATTGGGGCCCTTTTTGGCCCATGATGATCATAATAAAGTTTTACTTTTCCTCTCAGCTTTATCCATGTATCTAAACTTTAAGTTCCTTCTTCAGGAAACCAAGAAAAACACTCTTGGATAATAAATTGTCTCAGCTGCTTAGAAGTAACAGCGGCACCTCTCTTATCAAACATCTGTTTAACAATAAAGAATCTTTTTTTCTCTAGACTTCTTAATGGCATATGACTTCTCAATAGTTCTGTGATCTTCTTAATGGTTCTGTGATTATCTTACCCTTCCTCACTCAGCTTATCTCTACTGAGAAGTCTGCGGCACTTCAGGTAAGAAGCCTGTTCTCTGCCTACATCTCTTTAGAAATACTTTAAAGGTAAATGAACTTACCGGTTCTGTTGCCCCAAGTTGGGCGCCAATTGCTGGGGGCCAGCCCCAGTCAGGGGGTACAACGCGAGCGCTCAGCGAAGTACGGAGGCAGAGAAGCAGCGATGGGGAAAATAACACACCGACACGCGAGTCAGACTGTGGAATCTTCTCTCTTTACTTTTTCTTTGTTGTAAGTTTTTAAGCACAATTTTTGGCAGCACAGAATATTTACACTTTCTTTGGTGATTTCATTACAGACATGACTTAATTTTTAGACAGATTAATTTTCTTATTTCATATATTTCAAGGTTTTGAGGTCACTTGCACATTTTCAAGGCCCTGTACGTGACTGCCTAGGCATATTATGATTTCATTATTATTAATCTAATTAGTTTGGGTGAGAATTTATTTCTCACGGATTCCCTGAAACTGTTTTCTCTGTACACTATTTAGGATGTCTGATAAAAGTCAACCTTCTCTGTCTGGGATTCCACAGCACTATTGTTTTTTCTTTTATAGCAGTTGTTTATAAAATCTAGAAGCAGGGAAAAGAGGAAGGCAAGGCTGATGGACTTTTTTTGCTCTAAGGGATTTATATCTACTTTAAAAGTAAGAGAAATTTATTTTAATCACAAAAAGACTCTTAAAGCTTATTAACTAGAAATTAAGTACTTATAGAAAAAGGTTTGTGTTACTCTTTTCAAGAAAAGATAAATGTACAGAGTTAGTCTGGATCTAAATAATTGAAATAGGGATACCTGGTGGCCATATATGTGAATAAAGAACTGAACAGCAGCAAGTAGAAGTCAAAGTTAACTCTTTCAACACCATATCTTTCATGAAAAAGGAGAGGGCTTTATAGAAAATGCCACAACACTTTTACAGGCCTTAAAGAAACAAAGGACCACACTTGGAAACTTCTATAATAAAAATGCATTATTTTAAACCTCTAAATTGTGATAATTTTTATGCTGCATTGTCGCTGACTGCAGCTATAGCCGCCTGCAACAACAAAGCCGTGGGAATAAGTTCAGAGGCAGACTGGAAACGAACAGGCTCTTTATTCTGCTAGCTTCTCTCTCCGGCTCCAAGAACAACTCCTACCCGCAATCCACACTCCTCCAACCACCACAAAATGGCGCCGACCCGATCCGCAATGTCCTGGACCAAGTCTCGCGAGATCATGGAAGGTGGTAATGCTTGAACATCTTTATGTCTCAGAGCTAACCTCAATCTTAGCTATCTCCTTATTTAGGGCTCCTACATTTCCCCCCTTTTGTTTTAAAAGAGGGGATGCACTAGGATGTCCATGTGCAACCAACACTCTTACCCGTCATCAGATAATCAAGGCTGTGCCCTTGACTCCTGTCTTAGGTTGATATGTCGGCCACATGAGACTGTCCCGTGGATGGGTGACGACCTCATCCGGATCAACTGTGCCTGTCTTAGGTTGTCCCCCTCTGGGAATCTTACCCGTCATTGGCTAACCAGCTGTCCAATCGAGCCCTTCAGGATCGACTGTGTATGATGACTAATAGCTGTCCAATCATGAGGAGATGCTGCGGCTTTAAGGCGACAAGCCTTCTGCTGACAAGCCAAGTTGCATAGCATATCAAATTCTTTAAACAAATCAACTGCCCTAAGTTCCATTAAGTAACGCACTGAGTTCTCAAGACAAATACCCACAAGGCATTGTCCCGTAAAGTACCAAACAATGAAAGATCAAAATGTCCACTTGTTATAACACATTGATCTAGGAGGCCCCATGCATGCAGAGCAGAGGCCACACTGCTGGTGAGGTTGTTTGATGCTTGAGCAGCAGGGATGCTTGCAGTGACCGCGATCCATGCAGCTGTAGCAGCAGCCGTCTTTTTTATGTCTAGACAATGCCACCTGCAAATCTTCAGGGCCCGCTACCTAGAATCTCAAGCATCAATTATTAAAGGAAAGACAGTGCTATTCCAGCACTGAGTCAAGAGGCGAGTTGTCAAACTAAAAAATAGACTTATTAGATTAGAAAATTAAAGTTGATTTCTGCTCACACACATTGCTGCTTGAGCTCCCACAAACATAAGCTTGCAAAATATCATATCCAGAACAAAACAAAGAAAGACTGAGGGTATTTACTGCATTAAAGATAGATTAAAGAAAAGCTAAAGGCACTTTGGAAAAATAATTTGTTAGCTGGAACCCTCGAGTCTCTGTAAACTTCCATGAGATTATCTGTTGAAATAATTCAAATTAATCAGCTATAAGACAAATAAAGTTAATTACAAATAAACATTCCTATGTCAAAACACCAAAATATCAGGTTATACAGCATTAATCATATTCTTCGCTAAAGAGAAATCCCTGGGACACCTATAAATCAAAATTGAAGGTACCTTCACTTATTAAATTATTTACCCAAATTGAATTACTCTTAAACTTAAGTGAATTAAAGTTATTTGGATCCATATATATATATTTTTCATAAGCGCTTTGTTATTTGTGACGTCACACTGGACAGATGTACAAACCTACAAACATATATTTATGACATCACATTTACATGAAATTTAGACAAATGCACAGACATAAAGACATATATAAAAAGAGAAAAAAGAAAAAATGCAATTGTGTGCACACTAAAGAGAGATCTCATCCCGGCTGGGAGGAATGACACTTAAGTTGTGAAATATTTTGAAGGACTCTTTTAAGGGAATCATTCCATACCTTCATCTTGGTCCTCTTGATTTTGTACCTTTTTTATTAATCTTGATTCCTCAACAACTTCATCTTGATCCTTATGATTTGGTACCTGCTTTATTAATCTATATGGTATCCATATTGGAGAGGATTCATGCTTTGGAAAAACACAAACAGATCCTCTCCCCCAAATTAATACTGGATCTGGACCCTTCCATGTACCTGAAAGAACATCCTTCCAGTAAACCAAAGGTTTATGTTGTTGGTGTGGGTTCCAATGTCTGTCTCCAGCAGAATAACCATTAGAGTCTAAAGTTAAAAAATTTAAGGTAAACAGGGCAACTGCCAATCTGTCCCTAGGACTTTTCAAATTTCCTTATTTTGTTTTAATAACATAATTTTCAGTATGCGGTTTGCTCTTTCAATAATGCCCTGACCTTGAGGATTGTATGGGATGCCTGTTTTATGGGATATATTGAATTTTGCACAAAACTCTTTGAAAGATGAGGACGTATATGCAGGGCCGTTATCTGTTTTAAGCATTTTGGGGATGCCCAATGCAGCAAAAGCTTGCAAACAATGAGATGTAACATCTTTAACTTTTTCTCCAGAATGTAAGGAAGCAAAAGTCATGCCTGAGCATGTATCTATGGTCACATGAATAAATCGCAATTTTCCAAAACTTGGCTCATGAGTAACATCCATCTGCCACAAATGATTGGGCATGAATCCTCTAGGGTTAACACCATAATGAGGATTGGGCAAATGTGTCATACAAGATTTACAATCTTTTACAATTGTTCTGGCTTGCTCCTTTGTGATTTTAAACCTACGCTGCAAGGTGGTGCTATTGACGTGAAACTGGGAGTGAAATAAAGTAGTTTGCTGGAGCGCTGAAAGTATAAAGATTATTTGGGTAAGGGCATTGGCCTTTTGATTACCTTCATGGAGGGGACCAGGCAAGTTGGTATGTGCTCTAATATGCCCTACGAATAGAGGTTCTTTTGTTGCCCACAAAAGTTTTTGTATTTGATATAACAATTTAAAGGCTGGAGTATGAGGTGCTATTGGTCCTGCTAGCTCTAATTTAGGGACGGCATGTACAATATAGTGGCTATCTGAAAAAATGTTCATGGGCTGCTCTCTAAAATTTTCCAGGGCTCTTACCACAGCTTCCAGTTCTACTAGTTGAGCTGATTTGAGTGCAGTTATGTAAGTCATATTTTCTTTTTTAGTGACTACTGCAGCAGTACCATTTGAGGACCCATCTGTGAACACATTTTATGCCTTAGGAATAGGTTGATTTTTTTATTACCTGTGGAAATATAAAAAGATAATTGATACAAAAAGATAATATAGGAGACTTAAGAAGATGATTATCAAAATTTGCAGAAGTAGAGCATCTAGGTATAGCCCAATCATTATCATTGAAGCATAAATATTCAATCTGGGATGATGAATAGGGAGTAATAATAGTAGCAGGGTGAATGCCAAATATTTTAATAGAAGTCTTAGGTCCTTGAAGAATAAGTTTAGCCACCATGGAGGTATAAGACTCAATTATACTTTTAAGAGAGACGGGCAAATGTATCCATAATAAAGGCCCTTGTTGCCAAAATGATCCTGTGGGTATATATTGTGAAGAAATAATAATCAATATCAGCGGTTGAGTTAAATCAAATCTATCACAATGAGCTCCTTCGATGGCTTTTTCTACTAACTTTAAAGCTTTCCTAGCATCAGGAGTCAATGTTCGCGGTGAAGATGGATCAGGGTCCCCGCACAGGATGTCAAATAAAGGTTTTAGTTGGCCACTAGTGAGGTTTAGTGTAGGGAGAAGCCAATTAATATCTCCCAGCAATTTTTGAAAGTCATTGAGAGTGGCCAAATGCTCCTTATTAATTAATATTTTCTGAGGCCTAATAAAAGTGTCCATAATTTGGAATCCTAGATATAATATCGGAGATCTAATTTGAACCTTTTCCTTAGCAATGTTTAGTTCATATCGTTTCAAGTTTTCTGATATATCATTAAATATGGTGAATAAAACTTATTGATTAGGATGAGCAAGCAAAACATCATCCATATAATGGAGGCACATAAGCTCTGGGTATTTATTTTTTATTTATTTATATATATATATATATATATATATATATATATATATATATATATTTATTTATTTTTTTTTTTTTTTTGGTACGGGGGATTGAACTCAGGGGCACTTGACCACTGGGCCACATCCCCAGCCCTTTTTTGTGTTTTTATTAGAGACAGGGTCTCACTGAGTTGCTAAGTGCCTCACCATTGCTGAGGCTGGCTTTGAACTCAAGATCCTCCTGCCTCAGCCTCCCGAAGTGCTGGAATTACAGGCGTGTGCCACCGAGCCCGGCTGTTGGGTATTTATTTTTGATAGGCTGAATAACTTTATCTACGTAGGTTTGACACATAGTGGTGCTATTAGCCATTTCCTGCAGCAAAACTTTCCATTGATATCTCTGATCAGGGCCATTATTGTTAACAGAAGGAACAAAAAAAGCAAACCTGGGGGTATGCAGAGGGTGTAGAGGAATAGAAAAGAAACAATCCTTTATATCAAGAGTAATAAGATGAAAACTTTTTGGAATAGCTACAGGATTAGGAAGTCCAGGTTGAGTAGGGCCCATGATTTGCATGGTTTTATTAATTTCTCTAAGATCATGTAACAATCACCATTTTCCTGATTTTTTCTTGATCACAAATATGGGGGAATTCCAGGGAGAGGTGGAAGGTTCTATATGTCCTGCTTCTAGTTGTTCCTGAACTAGTAGGTGGGCCGCTTGTAATTTCTCTTTAGATAGGGGCCACTGAGGGACCCACCCTGGCTTATCAGAAAGCCATGGTATTTTCAAAATTATTTTCTCAGTGGCCCCCCCCCCAAAAAATATCTTTTTCCTTTATGATAATGATTTCTTTTAGGGTTAAGATTACCCTGTACCTTTTGATAATGATTCCTTATAGGGTTAATGATTACCCTGTACTTTTTGATAATGATTTCTTTTAGGGTTAAGATTACACTGTAGATTTTCACATTTAACATCTGCAGGCTTGGTTGCTAGGTGTACTCCCATATCTCTTCCCCATAAAGTAAACGGTAGTTTAGGTAAAACATAAGGCTGAAATGTTCCTTTATGCCCTTCATCATCCTCCCATTTTAAAATTACAGCATTTTTCTCTGGGAGGTTATTATATCCCAAGCCTCTTAAATTGGTTGAAGCTTTTTGCAGAGGCCAGTGCTTGAGCCATTGTCGTAGATTAATGATGGAAGAATCAGCTCCAGTATCTATCAGTCCCTCCATCTCTATTCCTTGGATTTTTATTTTACCCATAGGCCTCCTTGAACAATCCCGAACCCAGCAAGCCATAGGTCCCAAGTCAGTGGAACAAAATCCTCTATTGTTCCTTTTTTGAGGCATACTCATTTTAAATGAATTATGTAAATTTGGAAGGAGAAGCAGCTGAGCAATTCTATCTCCTTGATTAACAGAACTTATACTTTGGGGTGAGATAAGCATTATTTTTATTTCCCCTTTGTAGTCTGAGTTTATTACACCTGGGGTCACTTGCAAACCTAATAAGCTTTTAAGACTTCTCCCGAGAATAAGTCCTATAGTCCCTGAGGGAAGAGGTCCCCTGACTCCTGTGGGAATCAGTTGAACCCCCATTTCAGGTGTTAACATTATTCAGGCAGTGGAACAGAGGTCTAATCCTTCATTTCCTCCTGTTCCTCTGGCGAGGGAGTGGATGGGTAGTAAGGATTGTGTCGGGGAAGCATCTGATTGGATGCTTGAGGATATTTCCTCCTCCAATGCCTCGTACATTTGTGGGCCCTGGGGCATTGGGCCCTGTGCCCAGTTTTTTTGAATTCCTGAACAAATGATTTCCATAGATGTCAAATTTTGAATGGCATTTATTGGCCCAATGATTTCCCTTTTTACACCTGGGGCAGCAGCCTGGGGCACGGTATGAGCTTGCTCTTATTTTTCTTTGGGGATTTTGCCTAGAATAGCCTCATTGATTATGATAATTTTGCCTGGAATATCCTGATTGATTATAATGTCTAGGTTGAGCCTTTGTGAAATTTTGAGGGGAAGCACCTCTCATTGCTGCTGCAATCACATTTCCTGTGACAAAGGTGTCATTTATATCTTTACATATTTGTATACATATGTAAAGATCCTTTTTATTTCTCCATGGCCTGATGGCTTCTTGGCAGTATTTATTAGCATTTTCGTATGCTAATTGAACAACTAATGGCATAGCTTGATCAACGTCTCCAAACACTCTACCTGCAGTTCTCAAAAGTCGATAAGCAAAGTCAGCATATGGCTCATTAGGTCCTTGAATCACTTTTGACAAGCTACCTTGTAGATCCCCAGGTCCTTGTAAAGTTTTCCATGCCTTTAAGGCAGCTGCGTATATCTGAGCATATACACCTGGGTCATAATATTTTTGAGCCTGTAAGTCTGCGAACTGCCCTTCTCCTGTGAACATTTCTATATTATGGTCTACAAACACTGCAGCTGCATTTCTTTTAGCTGTTTCTATACAAAGTTCTTGAAATTGCGATCGCCAAACCAATGCTGCTTTACATAGACTTTTCCAGTCTGAGGGGGTTAAGTTAAAGGTGTTAAGGGACTCCAGCATACTCAACGTGAAAGGAGCTTGGGGCCCATATGTCATTACTGCCTCTTTGAGGTTTTTTATTGTTTTGAAATCTACTGATTGGTGGATCCTCTGTCCATTTTCATTTTCAAATATTGGCAGTTCCCAATGTATCTGTGAGTTATCTCAAGAGCGCATAAGCATTCAGAAAGACTTTTTATTTCTGTTTCTAGGGTATGCAAATGCCTAGTAATACCCTTCATATTTTCTGTAACAAATTCCACCCATGGGGGAGTAGAGGACACAAGTGGTTCCTCTACTTGACGGTCCTTTTTCTTGGTCTTTTTTAGTTTCTTTTCCCTCATTTTCTCAGGATCACTTTTACTAGATTCCTCACTACTGCTAATTTCACTGACAGCAATATCCTGAGTCCCAGGTTCAATGGAGACCAAGTATCCTTCAGCTATCTCCAATGAATCCCGAATAGCTCTAACAGCTTGGATTTTTGTCATTTTGGGGACTTTTCTGATACTCTCCTTACTGGTCTTAGTTGACTCAGTGGAAGCTACGCTTTCATGATCGCCTTCACCTTTTTCTAAATCCTCCTCACTGACAATGGAGTCAGGTATATCAAGGATTTTTTCCATAGCCTTTATCACTTGGGATTTAGTTACATTTGAACCCATCTTTAGAGACTTTTCAGTTCTTACCTGTCCACTCAGAAGTTCCTCGTATGGGCCACCACCTGTCGCTGACTGCAGCTATAGCTGCGGGAATAAGTTCAGAGGCAGACTGGAAACGAACAGGCTCTTTATTCTGCTAGCTTCTCTCTCTAGCTCCAAGAACAACTCCTATCTGCAATCCACACTCCTCCAACCACCACAAAATGGCGCTGACCCGATCCGCAATGGCCTGGGCCAAGTCTAGCAAGATCGTGGAAGGTGGTAATGCTTGAACATCTTTATGGCTCACAGCTAACCGCAATCTTAGCTCTCTCCTTATTTAGGGCTCCTACACTGCATGAAAAAATTAATACAGTCCCAAAAGTTTATATTTAAATAATATGATGACACAATTGGTAATAAACTGGATCAAGGTCTATTCCCATTGAATTTGGAAATGGGACTAATATTTCTTTCTTCCTTATCTCAATGTGACCTTATGTTGAGCAAAAGTGTCCTGTGAGCAAACAGGGCTGTGAAGGTGTTATCTTTTATATTTGTGAACTGAGAATCATAAAAGCTAGTTTACAGAGAAATAATAGAATAGTGGATTGAGAAAGAGAAATGTGAGTTAGGAAAAGAAACCTTCCTGGTTTCCACTTAGCTTTCTCTTTCCTGGTTTCATCTATATAATGAGGGCTGGCTTGGCTAAGTTTCTATGGAATATTTCTGTACCACTGTTGTAAGTCCTTCTCTTTCAAATGAAATTGTCTGAAGTTAATATCTCTTTTGGAGCTGGGCAGGGGGTACCATGGACTGAACTCAGGGGCACTTGACCACTGAGCCACATCCCTATTCCTATTTTGCATTTTATTAGAGACAGGGTCTCACTGAGTTGCTTAGCACCCAGCTAAATTGCTGAGCCTGGCTTTGAACTTCTTATCCTCCTCCCTCCACCTACTGAGCTGATGGGATTACAGGAGTGCCTCATCCCACCTGGCTTGAAGTTAATCTTATATATTCAATTGAAGAGCATGAGATATTCAAATACTACATAAAGAAAGTAAGTTGTAACCACTATTAATAAACAGTGTTACTATTTGGCAATAATGTCTTCTAAAATATTAACTTTTTATAATCTTTTTATTCTCCAGGCTAAATAACTCAAATTCTCAATTCTAACTAATGGGCTAAAATCTTTAAGTGCCTAAGTGGGAAAATCAAATTTTACATCTTTAAAAGTTATTTACTGCAGTGTAATTTCTATTTGGGCTGAAGTTAACATTTTTTACCCCTAAGGGAGGGAAAAGAGTAAATACTATGCAAAAATAATGTCCTTATCCTATAATATTGCTTTTAAATCTGACTAAAGTGAATTGGCTATAAGTAGAAGCACATTGGATTATTTGTTCAGTGGTCTTAGAATCAGTTGATAATGTGATAACAAATAATATAAGTATAAAGGGATGATATTAGCAAGGTCACCTTCAGAGTAATAAACAATGAGATTAATTTAACATGTTATTCTAAATTTGAGGGTAATATAAACAGCTACCAAGAATGAGAAAACAGCATTAAACTGTGGCTGAGGAGTTTAAGAATGTGAATTTCATTCTGAGTTCTGTCATCTGTGAGCCATGTGACCTTGGCCAGTGTGTCTGTATTCTTCAAGACTCTGTTTCTTTCTTTAATTATTTTATTTTTTTAATTGTTGATGGACTTTTATTTTATTTACTTATTTATATGTGGTGCTGAGAATCGAACCCAGTGCCTCACACATGCGAGGCAGTCGCTCTACCACTGAGCTACAACCCAAGCCCAAAACTCTGTTTCTTAGTGTGGAAAAATACCATGCCTCAAATAAGACAAGTGAGACAAACATGACAAGAGTGTAATGGAGTGTCCTGTCTAGTGAAGGAGACTGATTTGTTTCTACTTGAGGAGCTCACCATCTAATTAAAATTGTCAAATAAAATAATGTTTAAAATATGAAGATCTGGATGGGCTGTCCATGGTGGGAACAAAAAATCCACCTAACTCAACCAAGGTATGTCAAGTGAGGTTTTAATGAAAGGATCTGTTTGAACTGGGAATTTTAACATAAGTAAGGGGAATAAAGTTGGGAGAAGACAAAAGAGAGTCAAAGTTAATATGGCAATTAATAAGAGAGGATACAATGCTCAGGAAACAGAAAATAGTTGTTTTTCCTGAACTAGTCTTTTTTGCTCCCTGTAGTGTTTTGGAAGGTGAAATTGAGGAATATATATTTTCTACAACTTGAAAGTTTATATCATAGAAAAGCATTTGGATTTGTCTTGAAGATAGAAATGAACCACTGAAATGTCATAATGAGATTTGTGCAAGTTCCCTCTAGGCTGAAAGGAAGTCAAGGCCACACCACAATGATGCCAGTTAGTATTTTGCTGTAACAGGCCAGAAATCATTTATAAAATTGGGGTAGGTCGGGGTAGTGGCAACTAAAGTATGGAGACGAGAAAGGGAACATAGCAGTGTGCTGGAACTAACTCTATATTGGCTCATGAGAGCCCATGGTTACACTTCCAGTAATCCTGAAAACTGATTGTCAAACACCACTGCTAATAAAACTAAACTGTACAACCTATTAAAATATCATATTAAAAATAAAGGTAATAAATACTGATGACGTTCTTTTTATTTTTTATTACTTTATTACAATTTACTGCTTTCTAAGCTCTTAAATATTTGTGTTTTTTTTGCATCAGGCTCTGTATCTATGCTCTGCAATTGTGCAGCACCATACAACACTTTTCAAATCTGCAGTCAGTAATGTTGTATGTGTAATTGGAAATCAGCCACAGTGGAGAATTTACACTTAGAAATATGAAAATTCCATACTCTTAACTAGTATTTGTTACGTTGGTTTTATCCCCTTACACTTAAAAAAGTGATGGTAAAAGTTAACAACATAAACATAAATATATCATGTCTCTACATTACTTTGTATGTAATACAAAACATTGAATAAATATACTATTGATTCTTTTAGGAAGAAATATATTTCTAATGAACAAGGCCTGATTAATGTAAAACTAGAATACATAACAGAATGAAACAAGAAATTTTAGTTGCCTTGATAGGAAATGTATCATTATTCTACCTCTGTGTTTTGCTAAATCAAATTGCTCTTATCCTTTTATTATTGCATAAACTTACTGCTCTATTCTTTTTGTGTCTTTCTTTGGTCTGGACATGATTTTTATATCAATTTTATTCTCACTGGGAACATTACTGTCTTAATAAAGCCTTCTTGTCTAAACCATTAGAAGAGCTATGAAATATTATTCTAAATGGTTTATCTGTGACCTAGGTCTGGATTTGTAGAATCCCTAGGTTTGTAGTTCTCTTATATTGGATAAGCATACTTAACTTCATTTTGACTGGAGAGTGCAAATTTCCAATGTTGTTTTGCTTTTCTTCCCACTTAGTGTGTGCATCTTATAAATCTTTGGTGGCAATTTGATGTAATTATGTGGGCAGTTTATAAATTGTGACATTTCTAGAGCAGAGCTGGGTTATAAGAGAGTAGAAAATTTCCTCCTCATGGAAGATTCTGGGAAAACAGGTGCATGGCAGGCAAAACAATATCCTTGGAAAATAAGATGCTGATATACTTACTGGTTCAAACTCAAAGATTTATTCACTTAGATCAAACCATTTTCACCTCTTAGAAGGTACTTCTGGTGCCAGCTGCTTATCATTTTAAGTCACAAAGATTGTAGAGGAAGCTATTCCTTGAATGCAGTAGAGTTCTTTCTAGATAACAAATTTCCTAGGACTTTTGTCTCCACGTCACTTCTGTTTTACGGTAAATGTTTAGTCTGTGTCACTTTAGCCTTTTTGGCTAAACTTCACAGCAGTTGGCACAGGGAATCACATTAATTGCCCATTTAATCTAATAGCCCTCTCTGGAAGACGCCCATTTCTGCTGTTTCAGGGGCAGACAAAACATGAACCATAATGCATCTAGCCAGTTGGAGATTACAAGATTAAATTTGTTGAGAACAGAAGAGTGGACTGAGAACTTTGATCAGCCATTAAAAGGAATTGATTCATTTTACTGGCATTTAAAGAGCCTGCATATACCTATCATAGCAACTTTGAGTGTCTGCAAATATCTAGCTTAAAAGGAGCATGAACATATCATTTTCTCCCAGAATTAAGCCTACAAAAATAAACCTTATTTTCATTTTCAATTATTAAACAAATTCTTATGTCCATTCAGTTTATTAACCCTTTATATAGTACTTATATGATCATAATATGATCCTACTCTGCTCATGTCTAATGTTACAAGAACCGTACAATTCAAAGTGTGATTTGTGGACCAGATGTATCAGCATTACCTGAAAGCTCATTACAAATTCAAAACTCCAGGTTGCACCTTAGACATACAAAATCAGAATTGGCATTTTAATGGGCTCCCTGCATGATTTATATGCCCAGTAATATTTGAAAGCACTATTCCATGGGACATACTGAAAATAGTACTTAAAATTAGTAATTACTGATTCCCTGTATTTTCAAAGAACTGAATAGATACATAATTGCCAAATTCCTCCCTAGCTATGATTCTTTTTTTATAGACTCTAGATATGTGCTCTCTTGCCTTAGTCAAGTCCTATTATTTCTGTGATCACCAGGTATCATAACCAGAATAAAAATATAAACCTTGCATTTTCAAAGTTACTGGGAAAGTCAAATGAGAATTTTCCTTTCTCTTTTAAGCTTCCACAGCTCTTTCTAAAAGTTCCTTCACTTTTCTGTGACTTTTATTATCTTAAATCTTTGGAAGATGGTAGACCAAATGTTTTACAGACTATACTTAAGTTTATATTTGCCTAATGTGTCCTTATGGTTAAATACAGGTTATTCATCTTTAAAAAAATACTAAAGAAGGCTGCTATTCTGTTTAGATTCCCTCAGGTTGTTCATGATTTCAACTCATTCCATTACTGGTGATGTTAACACTGATCACTTAATTAAGATATTATCTGCCAGGCTTCTCTGCTGTAAAAATTAATCTGTGTCTCTTTGTAATTATTATTTTGAGTAGATATACTTGACACTATGAGAATATTCTGCTCCATATCAACTTTTAATATATTTATTTATATCATTAGAGACTCATTTTATTCAGTGAATAATAATCCAAGTTTCTTACTGCTGTTTGATTTGATTTCCCAATTTTCCCAGAAGTCCTCACTGGAAGTCGTGTGGAAGGTAGCTTCTGTATTATTTTAGAATTTTTATGCTATGCTTTGAGCATATTCTTACTTTTTGACACAGGTTATCAGAGGCCTGGAGTCAGCTATTTCGACATGGAGCTGTTTCTGTGGGTGGAGAATGACATTTGAAACCATGCAAAAGAAAACCTCTTGTTTGGCCCCCACTTCTACTGCCTACCACCTGGGACATTCTCCTTTCCTCTGAGGCCTTTTGACATCTCACTAGACAGTCTTTACATCCACCTCTCCATTGCACATCCCCTCTTCTCCCCACTGGCATATATCAGGCCAGCCTGCTGGATCCATGCCTCTCACTCTGTGCAGGCTCCAGTATGTCTCTCTGAGCCATTCCTGCAATCCCCTCCAAGGATACCCTTGTTTCCCAGGGGGCTGTTACCTCATGCAATAGCACTGTGGCTCTCCATCCTTCAGCATGCACTGTGTGAACACCTATTCAACTCATACTCACTTATATATCATGACTCAGAGTTTTACTAAAGGAAGAGAAAGAATGGAAGGATAGGGAAAGGAAGTAGGATTTTAAGTATCAACAAGATAGGCCTACATTTTATTCTACCAAACACTTACCAAGGCATTACTGGGAAATATTTTATGATCTGATTAAAGTTCTTAATCAACTTACTTCAAACAAGGGACATTATACCAGGTAATCTGTTTATACCTGACTTTATCAGTTGAAAGGTGTTAAGAGCTGAGCTGAGACTCCACTGAGGTGAGGGGGAAAAATGATTTCGACTGTAGCCGGCAGTTTCAGTCCAGAACCCAGAGTTCCAATCTGCCCTTCTTGATGGTCAGTTCTACCAATTTGAACTTGTCTAACCAGATCATACAATCATACACATTCATTACTTACAGTAAACCTCTTAGTAGACTTGTTCCTCAGTACCTACAGGTATTGGTTCCAAGATTGCAATAAAGTACCAACATTCATGGAAGCTCAAGTCTCATATATAAAATAGAATAATGGTTTCATATAGAGCTTGAATATTATCCTCTATACTTTAAACCACCCCTACATTATTTGAAATAACTAATAAAGTATAAATAATACATAAATAGTTGTTATTTCTAGATGTTTTAGAGATTAATGACACCAACAAATAAAGGTCTACACGTGCAATATAGATACACTATTAGAGGCCTAACTACAATTTCAATCTGGGGTTTGTTGATGATTTCAATGAAGAACTTGCTGATATAGAGGGAAAACTGTATACTACTCTCATTCATTCTACTTATATTATTTTCTAATGTAAGCATACTGAGAGAAGTTTTCTCTTTCCATGACAAGAAGAGATTATTAAAATGTATTATATGAGGGGTTTAAGTTAGATATAAAAATAATTTCCTTATAGTGAAGATTAAAAAATATAAGAGGAGGATATCATGATGTCAGGGTTGATTTTGGGGTGTCAACTTGACTGGATTAAGGAATACCCAGAGACCTGGGAAACCATTATTTATTCTCAGTGCTTCAGTGGTCACTGAGCCAAACCCAGGTTTGATGAAAGGAAACTCCTGGAGGTTTGGTGATTGATTAGAATAATTGGCTGGCCAGGTTGTGGGTGTAAGAGTGTTTCCTGAGGAGATTGGCACTTGAGTCTATTGAATAGAGAAGATATATATTCAATGTGGACAGGCAACTTGCAATTGACTGGGTGCCTGGATGGAATTAAAAAGCAGGCAACAGATGATTTAGTGCTCTCTCTTCCAAAGTCAGAGTATCCTTTTCCTGACCTTGGGCATCCTAACCTTGGTTTCTATGGCCTCAGACTCAGGAACTTGCACCAGTGGAACCCCAGCTTCTCACCAGTGGAACCCCAGCTTCTTGGACTGACTTTTACCATTGATTTCTGGTTTTTAGACCTTTGGACTTAGACTGAGTCATACTAACAGCTTTCCTTGTTTCCCAGCTTACATGGGAGCTTCTTGTCCACTATAACTCAGTGAATCAATTGCCCTAATAGATTTCTTGTACTCTTATTTTTCTCTTTTTCTTTCTCTCTCTGTATGTGTATATCCTATAAGTCTGTCTCTCAGGAGAAGACTGACTAAAACAGACAGCATAATGATATGAATCACCCATCATCTATGCAGTGTCTACTCAGAAAAAAATATGGAATATGAGTTTCTTTTAATATTTCTAATCCTATGACCATATATTTATTCATAACCCATCTCCAATATTTCCTTCCCACAGTGAATGGACTGAACTTCACTTTTGGTTTCCAAAATTGTAAATGAAAACACACCTAAAAGAAAAAGAAAATTAAATAATTTAAGATAGAAGATTGGAATCCACAAGCAATCATACAAGCAGTATGAGCAGTATGAGCAGCTGTATGAATGTCACATTACACCCAGGACTTTCTTGTCCATCACTAGGATCTTACTGTCTGTTGTGTCTGGAATATTTGTTCCCTACTCCTCATAGCATGGACTTCTCAATTTTCACGTCTCTACTTTAATACCTTTCTCCTTAGATACTTTTTCTTAGCAAATCCCTCTCCTCTCCTATGAATGCCTCTTTCAACCTTCATTTATTTTGTTTTATCATTTATTATATTTTGTTCCTCATTAAAAAAAAAAAACAACTCTTTCTTTACATTTTTTACTCTCTCCCTCAACCAGTTTTATTTTTTATTTATTTATACCTTTATTTTATTTAAGTGGTACTGAGGATTGAACCCAGGGCCTCACACGAGTGAGACAAGTGCTTTACTGCTAAGCCATAGTCCCAGCCCCTCAACCAGTTTTTAAACTGCTTTGAATGAAAGAGTTTTTCCTGCTTATTTTAATAATTCCAACATACGACATCATAAGACAGAACAGGTGCTCAATAAGTATTTGCTGAATAAATGAATGTCACTATGTCATAATTATTTGCATATTTAAGATCCAATATCTAAATATTTGAAAACATCATTGTGATATAGAATGTCTGTTAATTAACTGCTTTACAGTTTCAAGTCCTCAAATGGAAACATACAAATAAAATTTATTTATCCAGTTTTATTGCTTCACTTTCAGTGTTTTCATTCAAAACAGATAAAGTTGTTACACCTTGGCTTATCTGAGTAGGCTCTGTGTTTACTCATCCATCTGTCGACAAATATCTAGTTACAGTGAAGTTTACTGGGCCACATAGAGCATTCTTAAGTGCAAAAATCTGAGACTGACTACTCACATAAGCTTGCTTGTGAAAGAGCCAGAGAACTACCATAAACACATAAAGAGTCAGACAAAAGAGGGAAAAAGTTCTGCTAAACCAGCTTGGGTATATCAGAAGCAGACAACAGATCACTCTGTGTAAAGGAATTACTGGGACCTTATTGAATGAATGACTGACAAAGTAAGTCTCATTTCTAATTTTGAGCTGAATAGAAGATCAGGCTTTCTTGTTACTGGGAAATACACTGACATCAGTGAAAAAAAAATGTATGTATATATGCCAAGAAAGCTATTAAAATTATATATATGTAAAAATCTTATAAATATATGTTGATATTTTTGTATGACAATAATGGTATTGGAAGTTAAGATTTAGAATCAGGCTAATTAGTGGGACAAGTATTGGGACAATATTATGATTTTACCTGATTTCATTTAATATAGTTAATAAAGGTAAAGTTAAGGTAAATTTCTGCCAGTTATAGAAATTTCCAATAACAATTTCCTTCATTTTATGCCATAATAAATAACCAAGACTGCTTTTCCTCTAATTTCTTTTCAGTAAACCCAAATTATCATTGTTGTTTCTCTAGCAAGTTGTTGAGTTTTATACTTTGTTAGTGATTGTCTCTATAATATAGTATAGTATTACTTGTCAATATCTACGAAAAATAATAATATGTGACCAACTAGCACTAATAGTCACTTATTTTTTGACTATATATTACCAAAAATTTCCACATTGGTTGTTTAACATTATGTTCATTGACTAATGAAGAGAAAAGATATGCCCACAAGTGGTGAGATAGGAGTTTACAAGTATCTGGAAATTAATGTATGAAAGAGACAACCAACAGTATAAGCAGGTTCCTTACTTTCCATGCAGATGTTATAATTTTACATTGGACAAAGTTTTGTTTTTGCTTGCTTTTTCTTTCCAAATGATCTGATAAGTTGTTAGTGATGCAGTAACAATGTGCTTTGCTATTCCAAGACTAAGGATTATTTTATGAATTAAGTTTATTTATTTTCTTATAAAAAAAAAACAGTAAGTAGGCAAAATCTCACCTTGACTTAAGAAAAAAATATTAAACATAACATTGGGGGTTGATTCCAAGCATGTGTTTAAAATGGCAATAAAAGAGCAGCCCAATGTCTGGATATATTTGCAACTTAATACTTTAAAATATTGTGTTAATTGATTTGATTACTCAGTTTGTATTTAAACATTTAGTGTTATGTGCACATAGCTTATATAACTAAAAAGGGGGTGCTTTTGTAACTTAGCCTCCAGTTTACACTTATTATCATATTAATAAGTAGATATTTTTTAAACATATGAGGCTTTAGAATGCCTTTATTACCATTCCAGGATGCTTCATTTCTGTATACAAGTCACATACATAAACTATAGAAATGTTGAGCATCTGTGCAAACTGACTGGGACTGTAGACAGAGGGTTTTGATTTCTGTAGGGGATTTATGTGGGCAAATGTCCAAAGAAAAATAAAATATTTTTTCCTCTGAACAGCCTATGTTTTCTTTTAAGTTAGTGTATGTCTTTGTTTTTTTTTTCCTCTTTTGATATAAAACTCTAATATTGCAGCTCTTAACATTGTGCATATAAATCATTACCAGAAATGAGAATCAAAGTTTACATTTCATTTCTTGAGCTCTCAGAAAATTCAACTGTATGAAAACCCATGTTGATTCTGAGCATTTCTCAGGTTAGATTAGAGTGGAGATATTTACATAGAGTCAGTCATAACATGTAAACACTGAAGCATATAAATTCACACTTAAGGACAAAAGACACTGAGGGCTGTAGGATTTGAAAGGATAGTCACCTTCAGATACATCTAGAACTCACATTATGCAGTATCCTAGAAGTGTTGGAAAACACACATGAAGTGTGGGTTCTGGTTCAGGGTTCAAACTGAAAGATGGACATTATGAAAGACACCAAAACTAAAAAGGAACTTGGATATCAGTATGAAACTGGGTGGAGAGAAGCTTTCAAATTCCTCCCCACAGTCCTCTATTATCACCATGGGGGAGATGTCTTTTGCACTCAGTGCCATTCACCCTATTCATTTTGGTTGACCTGTAAATTAATGATGGACATGCTGTGAATGCACACATGATGACAAGGGAATCATATATTTTGTAAGTGGCACAGAAAATTTGCTGAAGCATGCACAATTTAAATCAGCCAGCCAGTCGTTCTCTCCTGCTGATTCAGTGGTATCAAGGACACTGCATCTAACCCTCACATTTTACTTGGCTGCAACTCTCTTTCTGAACAGGGTCTGTGGAGCATGGATCTTGGTCTTATGAAACAAATCTTTCCTCTTTAAATGTCAGTGTCTCATTAGACCTCTGCCTTGGTTCATTTTAGTGGTGTTTCCCCCTGCTCTCTAGTGAAATGAAGTGAAGTGGTTAACAGCCTCTGCTGCAGTCTTAAAAGTACAAACCTGTAATTTGACTCTAGGTGGACTGTGACTCTTTGGAACAAAGGCTGTTTGAACATGCATTTCTGTCATGGTGGGATTTAAAGATCACAATAAAGCTTGATAAAGGCATAGCTTATCAGAGGGTAACGGTAATTTTCATGTTCTATAATGCTCAATTAAGAGGTTCCATATGACCTCTAAAGGCCCCTGGCTGAATTATAATGATGCTCAATTGTTAAAAGAATCTAACCTTTATACCTCTTGGGTGCTGCTACAATTTGGTAGTATGTACTATAAGGACATTATTCATATGGTGAGCAGAGGTTCCTATCACTCAATTTTCAGTGTTCTGTGGAAAAACACAACTCTAATTTCACAAGTTAATTTTATGTGTACTCTAAAAGATAAAGGGTAGGTTTTCAGGATCTATGTCAGATTATGCAAGTATATTACTCTCTCATTTTGTCACATGAGAGAGCAATTCTATAAATACTGTGTGTTGATGGGTTTACATATCATTTTGATGACATTTAATTGTTCAATATTTAGTTGAAGAAAATTTATTTTCGGCTTAGCACTGACTACTATTACTTTTGCCTGATACCCATATTTCAATCACTTTGAAATAGGATGCTAACAGCAATGACAAATGAGGTATTACATTTTCAATATCTTTCTTTTAATGTTCTTATTGTTACACACAATAGAGTTAAAATGCTATCAGAAACTCTTTAATACAATGTTAGTATATATATTATTAGTATATAATATATTATTAGTTTAACTATTCACACTGATAATAACCTAACCCTTTCCTCATAACCTAACTTTTGGTGTTAAAACTAAGGCAGCCCCTGGATGGAAGGGATATGTCTCATAAATTCCTGAGGTGCTGTAGGGAAATGAGTTTCAAATCCTTCCTGCATGACAATTGGGGGCAATATTTTGTAATACTCTCTTGCTTCATCTTGTATACTTTGATCACAATAACTGAAATGATACAGTTAGAATATTATCTCTTCTTATCCTTTAAAAGAGAGATGTTGTCTTCACTTGGCATCTTTATGAAGTCAAACAAAGGCTATTTTCTTGAAGACCCCAAACTATGATGTGTAAACTATAAATTGCTTCCCATATACTAAGTGAAAACATGGTGTGTGACATAGTAATAAATGCTTTTACAGCAAATTCAGAGTAAAAGTTTACAATCATTCCTCAATATAAGACTGGTTAATCTATGTGCTTCAGAGAATGTTCTCTATTCATATGTGGTCTTATCATTTTTTCTTAATTTCTCCTGAGTCCCTTACACATTCCTAAACCGTGTTTAACCATGGAGTTCTACATGGCAACATCAGTCTTTCCTCATATACCATGATAGCTTTCAATTGACATTCTCAGACTTTCATTACTTGGTGATAAGAAATATGCTTCTCTCTAGTGGGCTTTGAAAAATTCCACCTTTAAATTATTTTTCATATTCAGAACTTATTTCCCCATCCCATTTACAATATATTGTGGATTACTGTTCCTCACTCTGCCCTGCATCCTGTTATGTTTCTTTATATTCTGCCCTGGTTGTGATTAAGAAGAAGAGTATTTCACTGTTCTATTGGGGAAATGACCGACTTTTCAACTAGAAAATGGCCCTAAAATGCCTTTCCTTCTAGAAGATGACATGATGCTTTAAGTGTGATACCATTAAACAATTTACTTTGATCAGCAGCTCGACAGTATATTTAAATAGTTTCACTCACATTCAACAGTACAAGTTCTGCAAGTTATTCTTTAAAAGGTTATAGTGGATAATCTCTGGGCTTTTGGCTAACAAGTTGAACCATCATGAGTCCACAATACACCATATAACTATTCTTTCAAAAACATGCATAGTTGAAATAAAAACTCAGACTCTACTTATGCTTAGCTCAGCATTCATTCTATAATAATATGCTTCATCTTTTTATTGAAAAGGTATTTACCTTTAAATTCCCTGACAGTAGTAGATCTTTATCTTAAATATAATTTCCCACATAACACCTCTACCTTCTCAATAAAATAAAGTGAAGTGCATCTTTCAAAGTATTGAAACCAGACTATATGATTTTTTTTTCCTGTTCTTCCATGGAAAGAATACATTTGGTCTGACTTAATGTCTCAGAGATGTGTCTCACCCCCAAATTCTTGGCTGTTATCCAGACACGTTTCTTACAACCCTGTATGATTTCAGAGTTTGAACGCTCTCCTTGTCTGGTGGGAAATTTCATGGTCAAAAATCAAATAGTTCTTCATTCTCTGTGGGTAGACAGACTTTTCTTTAAGTCTATTCCAGTTTTTACCTCCACCCCTCCACCTCAAACACACATCTCCATGCACCTCCTGGGACACATCATTCCTTCCCCAGGGTGTTGACAAGAGAGTTGGCTTGCCTAGTACAGTGAGGCATAAACAGACACAAGCTAAGGTAACATCCCAAAGACCATCCAATAAAAATTTATTTTTGTATCAACTAGGATATGCTAGTTTCCAAGAGAACAGTTTTGAATAGCAAAATTTCATTACAGTTACTGGAAAACCCAGCTCAGTTTTGTACATTTTATTCTTCTAAAGGTAGAAAATACTTCCATTAGTGATGCAGTAATCATCATGAAGTTAGCTGGATTGGAATCCCAGAGCCTGTTGGAAGAAACTGTCTCACATTGCCCTTCATGCTATATGTTGGTATCATGCTATGCCGTAGGGATATGATCCTCCTATGAGTTTGGGAAAGTGGTAGAAGACATTCCAGACTTCTTTCTCTATATCTCATTGAAAATGGAAGGAGCTATGAGATTGGCTGGAATCCCAACTCTAATAGGCATGTAGCCTTGGAAAAACTGAAGTGCTACAGGTTTTCAACTCATCTTTAAAGTTGAAATAAAACACAACATTCACAAGGCTGTGTGGATAAATGAGATATGTGTAAATGCTAACAAAATGCCACTCAATACATATTCCAATCTCTTTCCCTTCCTTTTCTTCTGGTTTGTTCCCCTCTCATTCCCTTCTAATTTATTCTAAGAGGAGAGATGATTGTAGTTTCCAAACAGCTTGTGCCTCAAGAAAATTCTTCATTATATAATTACAAGAAATGTATGTACTCCATGTAAGATGTGCCTCTTTGAGTAGAGTAGTGCCATCTGGTCTTTCACAGACCAGTTTGCAAAGGTAAAAAGGCACATGGGGCTATGACAGCCAGGAAGTGATGCACACGATCCATTGATTGCATGCTCTACTTTTGTTTTTCTTTACATAATTTTGCCAAGAAAGAATAGCAGAGAAAATATTAATTTTGATTCCTGTCTCTGAACTATGTATTTCAAGGGCTGATTTCAATCTGCTGATTTTATGATCTTGTATTTATCCCAAATAAGATTTACATTTGGACCTAAAAGAAAATAAATCCTCTGCAATGGATTCTTATGTGTCCTTTCTATTTGCCCCTGAGGGTAAAAGTTTAAGGTTTCTGACATGAGGTTATTGTTTCATGGGTGCGAAATTTTAGTCTTACAAAATGATAAAAGTTCTGGAGATGAAGGTAGTCATGGCTGCACAACAATGTGAATGTATTTAGTACCATTGAATCATTCAATTAAAAATGGTTGAAATAATATATTTAACTTTGTGTACATTTTACAATTAATTTTTTTGAGTTTCTAATTAGGAGAAACTAAGGGAACAGAAGTCTATTCTAAGAAGGGTACCCGAGTGTGCACTACACTCCCACATCTTTTTAGATCATGAGTGGAAGCTGTCCATGAATACATTTTCTCTCCCTTTCTATTGCAAAGAAACTTCGTTTTGCTCCTCATTCTGTGAATCTGCCACTAACCAGAAATGCTTCTATCTTTCACTTTTTTTGTCCAAGTCAGAAATCAGAAAACACAACTCTTTAGCCTCTATTCCCCATTTGTGGCACACAGTACTTAAAAAACTTTGCAATTTTCTGAGTGAAAGATGTAACAGGTGCCTTGTTGATTCTAATGGTTGGCCTTTTGTCCTGGTTCTTGACAGGAAGCTCCTAATCCCTTGGGATTTCCTAGTTAGTAGAAGTGTCTTCCTTCTCATGGACACTTGGATTTCTGCATTGGGAGATGGTCATCAGAAAGAGGAAGCCATGCCACACAATAAAAGTGAATATGCTTTATGAAAACCTAAATAATAAATAAAGCCTGAAACTTTCAGGCCTACCTCCTATGTACTGGGAAGAAGAGACTGTGGCAACAATCTATTATGTCTGTGTGATGGAGCCCCTATAAAAATTCCTGGACTCCAAGTTCTTGAACATGTGGAGATGCTAGGAGGGTTTTGTGCCCAGAGAGGGTATACAAGGTATGTATAGCGATAGAACTTCTATCCCTCTTATCCCATATTTTCCTGATGTATCTCATCCATAAAGCTTTTGTTCCTGAATTACATCTTTTTATAATACATGGGTAATTGGAAAGTGCTTTCCTATATTCTGTGAACCACTTAGTAAATAATCTCCAAAACAAAGTATGGGAATCTTCCATTTGTGGTGAAGTTGGGGAAATGTCATGGATAACATGGGTTTAATATTGCTGTCTGAACTTGTGGCAGTCTTATGGAATTGAGTCATTGAACTGTGGGATCAGTACTAAATTTGGTTACTGTCAGAATTGAATTGAATTATAAGATATCCAGGTTATGTCTGCCAAAGAATTGATGTGTGTGTGAAAACCCACATCTCTGGTATCCAAAAATAAGGGGAGGACAAATTCTTAAAAAATTGTAGAAAGAAAAAAAAATAGGGGGAAGAAATGGATAGAAGTTCCGTGGATTAGACAAAGGAAAATGAAGGGGAGGAAGTGGGAATAGGAATGGAGAAAACAGCAGAATGATATAAAGTTCTTATGTACATATATGAATACACCACTGTGAATCCCACCATGCTTCACATCCACAAGACTGGGGCCCTAATTAGAATAAGATGTATTCCATGCATGTATAATTTTATCAAAATGGACTCTACTGAATTGTGAAACTAAAAAGAATAAAAAAATTACAAAGTGAAGTATTGAGAATGAGTGAGAATAAAATAGAACAAGTCTTGTTTGCTTTTTCTTAATTGCCTTCTTTTTTATTTATTTTTATTTTTTAAAAAAAAATATTTTATTTATTTGCTTTAGTTGTAACACAATGTGTTTATTTATACATGGTGCTGAGGATTGAACCTGGGCCACACACGTGCTAGGCGAGCACTCTACCGCTGAGCAACAACCCCAGCCCCTTAATTGCCTTCTTTATAAAACTCTGACATAAATAGCATTTTTTCCAACATACCATAATTCAGAAGGAGCAAAATCATTCATATCAATGTTTCTAAGTAGAAGTATAAACACAGAAGTTTTTATTTTATTAAGTGACTTAATAAAAGTATTTATATGTGTCTGTTTGAATGAAACACAATGGTAAAATTACTATTCAATTTTTTTTCAGTTAACAAATCAATTTTTATATAATGTGAATATCTAAGATCACTTTCAAATCATTTAGTTTAGTTAGTCAAATAAATGTGTCAAAAGAGATAGAAGAGAGATTTTCCCACTTATTTGACAAAGCGAGGAAAAATAGTAGGGATTCCTAAGGCTATCTGAAGTTTAAAGAGCTGGGATGATTTGGTATAAGAGTTGGAAGTCAGCTGGGTGCAGTTACTCACGCCTAAAATTCTAGCAGCTCCAGAGGCTGAGGCAGGAGGATCACGCAGTTCAAAGCCAGCCTCAGCAATGGTGAGGCACTAAGCAACTCAGTGAGACCCTGTCCTTAAATAAAATACTAAAGAAGGGCTGGGAATGTGGCTCATCGTTGAGTGTCCCTAAGTTCAACCCCCCAAAAGAGTTGGAAGTCACATATGATTAAAAACTAACAACATTATCTCATGAAACAGAATGGGATGTGTAATAGGCATAGAGACTATGTTGTTAAAGTTACAAATTCCATTAAAATTGGGAGGACACATTACACTCCCATATTTTGAAACTTTATCATAACAAATCTTTAATCTTAACAATGAAAGTCTTCTATAACAGAAAAGTGTCCAGAGAATATCCTTGATATAATAAAAAATATAATAATCTTAGAAGGTTGGAAGACTGGAGAAAATTATTAAGAGTAATGCCATATAATTTTATATAAATAAAATAATTTATTAAAATAAATGTTTATAAATGCCATATCATTTTATATAATAATGTAACATGCTTCCAGGGTGTCAATGATGTCCCCAAGTTCTTATGCTTTGTGTCAGTCAGAACCAGTACTCACAAACTTATTCTCATTGCATTGTAAAACAGGGCCTTTCTGAGAAAGACTGAAACTTCTACAGGAAGCAATGATAGAATCTCCTTCCACATCTGACATAAAAAATAGAAAAAAAAAACTCTCTTGGGCATTTTAATATTCAGAGTTCTAAACATTTTGATTAATTATAAAATTATCAATAAACTAAAGTATCAATACAGTAACAACTTTTAATGTTTTAAAATGTTTTGATGTTTCATTGATGTCTGCTTAGTTATATACAAATGAAGTAAAATAGCAGGAAAATGCCTCCAAAACTTGAGCATACAGATAAAACAATGAATTGTTGGGTAGCATCAGATCTTTTAAATTGGAGTGTGGTAAGCAGTTTCTTCGAAATAGAGGGTAATATATTGAACTCTGTCACGATATGACTTATTTTCACATACAATTTGACTCTCTAGTTGAGATTCATTTATCCTTTCCTAGTTTAACACCCAAATAGCACTAGTCTTTTTTAGAACCTAGCATCTTTATCTGTTTTTCACATCCAGTATCAGTGTGGTCACTGATTAAAATCCTCTGGCTCTTTTTGCTTCACTCTCTGCTGTACTTTCACTTTTTGGCCCCAGGGACTTTGCACTTGCTTTTTCTTTCCTGCCTAGAATTTCTGCCTTGAGACTCCAGCAAAGTTTCTGGCCTTTCATTAGTTAGTTTTCAGTTCAACCCTTACTTCCTCGGAAAAATCATAACTCTTCCTCCTTATCTCAGTTTCTGGTTTCTGGGTCCACTCTATTAAATACATTTGGGTATATATAGGGCTTTCAACTATCAGAAAAAAAAAATATATATATCCTTCGTTTATGCCTTCCCTCAGCCAAGGTTAAGCATACATTTTTATTTTTTCTTCCTACGTGATTTTATTTCCTTACCTTATCAAGATCATTCAGTCTACTTACCAAGGCACCATGGGCTGCTTCACAGTGGACACTGTGCTATCCCCAATCTGCTCAAGATGCTTCTCATAAGCACGTGATCTCATTGTCTCATGTGAAACCTGTACTTCACTAAGGTTTACATGAGAGCTTCACCAATACTTGTCTCCAAAATTCTGTAAATATTCAATTAATTTTAAAAACATTTAAATGAAAGAGTTTTAGGCCCAGAAAAATTAAAGAGTCACATACTTTAGGCATAACTTCAGAAAATCTCTGTAAAGCTTCCCATCTACAGAGAAAGCAAACAAAAAAATCCAACATTTAGCCCTGTTTAACTTGCATTCCTTCTTGCTTGCTGAGCTTACCTCATTCACTTTAATTCCCCTGTGACATTATATTTCATGAATTTAGAAAATCTGTAGAATATCAACACCAGGGTTGCATTTTGAGTGGCTTGTGGAAATATTTTTAGAATCTTATTTTAAAAGGCACAAAATGTAATGGGGTGACTCCATGTGGAGTGGCAAATTATTTGTATTATGTACAAGGGTAGCTGTTGGCATGAACTTTGTGGAATGCTCTCTAGCTATTTGTGAATAAGAGATGCTGTTAATATACTAGATATAGTTTGTCTTCCAACCCAACCCCATGCCTAATTACACTTTATAGGAAGTTAAATAGGCTCTGAACTAAAGGATGTGAAATCACAGGCAGCATAACCTCATTGTGATTTTCCTCCAAGCACCACACAGTTGTTTTTTTTTTTTTCCCCTGATATTGTGGAGAACTTCATAATTATACATTTTGTGCCACTGAGAGATCCAGTGTGTAATTACACAGTTCAAATACAATAGTGCTGGTTACTGTTCAAATACATGTAGCTACATGGGATTCAAATGTATTTAACACTAATTACATAGAAATGTGATGGGGCCTATTACTACTTCTTTTATTGTGAATATGAAATGTGCAGGTATAATCCACCCGTTTGTATGTGAAGGTGGTAACTATCTCTGCAGGCAGTATTACATGGCCATCGAATTAGGGTGATGCTTTTGATATTTTAACACTGACTTTACAAATAGTATACAAATAAATGAACAAAATCTGCAGTGCCATATATCTTGGGTAAACAGTGTATATTTATTACTGGTGCGTTTTGAAGTTCTTTTAACTGATTCTTTTTGCTTTAAAAGCATCATCAGGTAATATCATTAATGAACACCAGATGGCGCTGGATTGAATAGCGCTGCTTTTTCAATTTTCCATGAGTGATGGTGACCTATTTTGGAAAAAGAGTACCTGTAGGACGTGTTTGTCAACTTTCATTTTGCAAACAAAAGTAATAATATTCAGAAAAGTTGCATTTTGTACATAAATTGCATTAAAGTTCAGTATATTTCAAAAATACTGTCCTGTATTTCTATGGGATTATGGTCTGGCTATAAAAGAAAGCAGCACAAGGAAAATAGACAAATTAAATTCTGGCTATGCTGCCTACCCCCTGTATGACACTGGGAAATCCAGCCAGCCATTTTAACACTTTGTTTTCTCATTTTGGGGAAAGAAGTTTTAGAAAAACAACTACCTTTATGTATTCATTTATGTTAATTAAATAATCTGTGTTCTAAAATAGCACAAAAGGTGCCACCTAACAGATGCTCTAGACATATTGACTCTTCTAGTGAAAATAAGGGACCATTCATGTTCATCATTTTATAATCCTCAGTAACATGCTTAATTTTACTTTATGCATTATTTAAGATGAACCACCTCTTGTCCTTTAGGAGTTCACACTCCAAAATAGCATCCTGAGGTAGATCTGTAGACAAAAAGCAGAGTTCCCACTTCAATTCAATAAAAGTGTATCAGACCAGTGATATGGGTGAGGCATATGATACTCCAAGCTGGCCAGGGCAAGCCAGGGGACATTGCAGACACCTTCCCAAGTGGGTTATTTAAAAGGCACTTCACAAGGATGGACTTTAGCCTTTTTATCAATTGGTTCTTACCTTCTCTTAAGCCTCATTCAACCCATGAATTCATCTCATATTCTCCAACAGATGTGGCAAAACACATGTGGCAAACTCTCTATTAGAGCTTTTCCATTGGATTTTGGTATGCTGTGCATCCTGTGTCTAGTCTTTGCCAATATCTAGAATTGTGTATTTATCTGGGGTTCTTTCCTACTGTGGCCCCATTTTATGTACAGGTAAAATGAAAGGCTGGATTAGACATGATTTGCCTTGGATTTTTTTTCCTCTCTATTTCTCCATGACAAATACCATCTTCTCCACACACACTTATACACAATATTAACCAGTCTAATGTAAATATCCTTTGTGATGTGTCTGGTTGCTCCCTAAAATATTTATGTCATATCATTTGTCTCCTAGATTTTGTTTAATAGTTTCCCTAAGTGACATTGTTTTCCATGTAACTTGTGGTGGCCCATGAGAAGTTAGCCACTGTGATGCAAACAGAGGCTTAATAAACACTTATCTTTTGAAACAATCTCTTTTGCAGCTAAGAAGTCACCATACAGACAAGCTGATGCTAGTCATGTCAAGGAGTAACAGGGAACACAGGTAATGATCATAATTACGATGCTAGACATATGACACATTCCAACTACCACATCCAGACCCAGGCATTTAAACCAATCCAACTGAGGCCCTTACCAATTGTAGTGTTCCTTCCCACTCCACCAGGTCCAGTGCAATGAATAGTAAGATCCAGAGACCCTATGAATCTCTGACCGGTAGAATTGTGAGCAAATGAAATGATTGATATTTTAAAGCTCTTAATTTTCAGAATGTTTTGCTACTCATCAATATTAAAATGAAACAGTATATAACCTTGTCAATTAGTTTTAATTTAGCCTGTCTAAGTCTCAATTCCCTCACCTATGAACAAGGGATAATAATAGTACCAATGTCACAAGATTAGTGTTTTTAAATTAGAATTAATCTGTTATTAATACATAATTAATAGTGATTAAAAGAGTGATAAGAACAGATAAAGATCTCAGTATATGGTAATAATTATTATTGAAGGAAAACACTGTCAGAATTTGATAGATTTGACTCAAAAAATCACATCCAAGTAAAATGAAGGATTGATTATTAGGAGGTTAATGAAATAATTAGAACTAACCTGAACAGCTGTCAATTGGAAATTTCAACATAGGTGTAGCAATCCAAATATGTCTCAGTTCCCTGCTATGAGTATATTTGATGGTATTTTTTAAAGCTGTAACTGTCATGTTGGTAGGAGTGATTCTAAGTCCTTTAGCCCAGGAGTTTCCTGTTTATTGGTCTTTATTTTTCTGCCTCTTGGGGCAGGGGGACTCTAAACCAGAAGAGCACTAGTGTTGCAGGAGCCCACTGTTTTGCTCCTTGCTTCCTGTTCAGGGACTGCCTGCTAATATTCCTTACTTGACACTCCGCTCCCTATTTTACTATGCTCTTATTGGAAGTTCATTTACCTAAATCCCATTTCCATTACTATAAAAACTTTAAGCTGCTTCCATTTGAGAACTGGATTTGGATAAGAGAAAGAGAGTGCAATACTGAAAACTCATATTTTATCCAAACTTTCTACATTGTGGGTTGTAGTTTTACAAAGACTTGTTTCATTGTGATTTTTTAGAATATTTATTTATTTGTTTTAGTTGTATACAATGCCTTTATTCTTACGTGGTGCTGAGGATTGAACCCGGGCCATGCACATGCTAGGCAAGCGCTCTACCACTGAGCCACAACCCCAGCCCCTTCATTGTGATTTTATGGCTATTATCATAATGGTGTTATGCTTACTACTTTAAAGATTATATATGTATTATATATATATATTTACATATATATGTATATATATATTTAATTGTACACATTACTAATATCGTATTTTATGTGTTAAAAGTTCATCTAAATTAAGTATTTTCCTAAAAGAACATAAATTACTAAGAGTAGAATTGGGAAAAAATTATAATCTATCACTATGAAATTTTTCTCATATATATGCTGGGGTTAATTGTAGCTATTACCATGATTATCATTATCAGTAATAATATATGCAAATAGCCTAGGATAGTGTCTGGTTTAAAACTGCTATTCTTTACCTTCTACCACTCTGGACAATTCTCCAAAAGAAACATTCAGAAATCCACTAAAGGTACTGTGTCCACATGAAATGTTCTCATCATCAAAGACCATGGAAAGACCCATGTGAGTCCTTATGATGACTTAGTGCTCTACAATCAATATCCTGTCTAATATATATGTGTGATAAAACTAATATTTGCATTTTTATTTTCTGTGTTGGATGTTAAATTACTGACCTCGTTATCTCTTCTGCTGCAAACACCATGCTCTGGAGTTCATTAAGTCTCCTGTGCATTGTCACTGTTCCTATAGATCATTCCTGAGTTACTTTTTATTCCCACAGTAAATTAGATTGAAAGACTGCTAGTGGTACTCAGTACACCCATGAGACAGCTGTAACTTGATCAGGGTCATACAGCCTAACAGTTATAAAGGAAAGCGGGGGTAAGAGACCTCATTATTATTAGACCAATGATAAGCTGTTATTTGGTCCTCAGAGGAAAGAGGATGTCAGGCAGGTATCAAGGTGAGTAACAGGTTGCACTTGCCTAAATGATATCGCTGACTATCTCAGGGGAAATGAAGCATCATGGACTGAAGGAGCCCCAATCAGGGAGATGGCTATTGCGGTTAGCTGGAAGCCATAAGTTCCACCTGATAATAATCATACATTAAGTATGCACATGACGCACCTGTAAATGCACGTGACGCACCTGCAAAGCTAAAGGTATATAACCGGGTGAAAGCGGTCAGAAGCGGCATTCATTCAGTCAGTCATGCAGTCGCTCAGTCGGTCGGAATAAGAGTTCGGGTCAGAGAAGAAGAAAAGAGTCAGAGCAGCCAGAACATAGTCAGAAGAAATAAGAGTCAGAGCGGTTAAGAGTTCGGTCAGAAGAATCTAGAGAAAGAAATGAGAAGCTATAGAAAGAAAAGCTAGAGAAAGAAATGAGAATGAGAAAAGAGTTTAGTATAAGGACTAAGAAATGAGAATGAGAAAAGAGTTTAGTATAAGGAAAAGAGTTTAGTAAAGCTAAGAAGAGAAGAAGAGATAAAGAGAAAGAAAGAGGCTAAGAATAATAGATTCCTGCCACCGAATCTCCTCCCGCGGTATTGTGGCTGTACGTCAAGCAGCTACAATGGACAATAATATTTTGTAATACTGAAATTAAATCTGTATTCCTGAAGCCAAGCACTACTCTTGCTTTCCTTCTTTCCTCTATCTCATGGGAAATTTGGATTAAGAGAAGGATCTAAGAAAAACTCCTGACAGGTTAGTGCAGATATACTCTATGTTATATATTCACTTCCAGAACCATAAACTCTGAATGCCATAGTTTTATATCACCTGGCAGGGTAATTTCACAATATTTAAATCCCCTCTTAATAATTCTGTTGGAAAATACTTACTCTCTACTCAAGCAACATTTCTTGTCAGGAAACTCATTATTACTTAGGTAGCCCATTCATTTCTTTAGAGTTTTCTCATTCAATAAATATCTTACTTTCTTTAAATTCCATTTATTGGCTAATCCATTATCTATTATATCATTAATGCATCATGAAGTATTTGAAGCATACGATCATGACTTTTCCTTGTCCTCACCATTTTCTATGCCTCCAAAGCCTAGGGGGGAAATCTACAGTTCTTCTATTTATTTGTTTCATATTTTATTTGAATTCTCTCATCTGTATGATTTTAGGAAAAGAAAAGATCACACAGCCTCTGGAGTCATATCTGGCATCATTTCTAGCTGTAACAATAAATTTGTGATTTGGAATGCATTTACTTAAATTTCGAGTCTCTTATTTCTTTTTTTAAACATGAGATTAAGGTGTTTTATAAACTGATGTTTCAGGCAATTATCCAACAGGCTTCTTCCTTTATTCAAATCTGGGCAGTCATATCACATAGCTGATTGATTAGAAACTTATATCATCAACTAATGATCCTAAGTTTCTTTTCTGTTTTCTATCCTTAGCTTATATCCTCTTAACCATTAATTTTACAATTGATATTCCATCCTAAATACAGGTATTTTACTCTGCTACGTTTCACTTACTAGATTCTGTCAGGAGTACAGAGACTTAAAAATGGATTAAATTTTTCTGACTAGATGGCCATGTGATATTAGCTTACATCTTATTATGGATTATGTGTTAGGTTAGCTTGAATGCTTGACCAAGACCACAGAAACTAAATGCAATCCTTAGTGGTGGGTGTTTGCTGCAGACATTGAAAACAAACGATCCCCTTCTTGCAATTGTGCAAAAATGGTGCTAGAGTGAGATGTTATGCCCAGATTCAATATTGCATATTATAAGTAACTTAGGGTATATTTCAAGTTTATGTTAAAAGGAGATGTCTATTCAAAAATGGAATTCTCATTTGAGTTAGTCAGTACTTTTCTTGTAGTGAACATGGGAATTTCACTGTTAATTTTTTGATTTATCTTTTTATTTTTTGGAATTAGAGACATGGTCCACATTATTCTTTAAACTTATAAAACAATAGCATATAGCAGCTCCTACTTCCATATTAACTTTGTGAAAGTTAGCAGAGCATATAATAAGAGTGAGATGTCCATCGCTTTGACACACTTAGTTATCCATATGATAACCAAAACAATTCATTTTGAAGAATAAAAGACTCAGAATAGCCAAAACAATCCTGAGCAAGAAGAGTGATGTTGGAAGAATTAAATACTGGATCTCAAATTATAATACACACATTATGGAAAGCAATATGGAGATTCCTCAGAAAACTTGGAATGGAACCACCATTTGACCCAGCTATCCCACTCCCCTGTTTATACCCAAAGGACTTAAAATAAGCATACTACAGTGACACAGCCACATCAAAGTTTATAGCAGCTCAATTGACATTAGCCAAAGTATGGAACCAACCTCCATGTCTTTCAATAGATGAATGGATAAAGAAAGTGTGGTATACTTATGCAATGGAGTATTACTCAGCCTCAAAGAAAAATGAAATTATGACATTTTCCAGTAAATGGATGGAGCTGGAGAATATCATGCTAAGTGAAATAACCTAATCTCAAAAAAACAAAGGCCAAATGTTTTCTCTGATATGCGGAGGCTAATTCACAGTAGGGGAGCTTAGGAAAGAACACAGGTACTTGTATTAGGCAGAGGGGAGTGAAAGGAAGGAGAGAGGGTATGGGGGGTATAAAGGACAGTAGAATAAATTGGACATGGATACCCTATGTGCTTATATGATTACATGACTGGTATGATTCTACATCATGTACAACCAGAATAATGAGAAGTTATATTCAATTTATGTATGATGTATCAAAATGCATTCTACTGTCATGTGTAACTAATTAGAACAAATAAAAAATATACATAGCTATAGTAATGAAACTAGCATACTGCATCAAAACAAATATGATGACCAATAAAATAGAAGACACAGATACAAAATCACACAGACATAGTCATTTGATACTTGAGAAAGGTGCCAAAAAATGATGGAGTAAAGATAGTTTTATTAACAAATGATACTGGGAAAACTGGATTCCATATGCAGAAAAATGAAACTACATCTATACCTTGCACCCTGCATAAAAGTCAACTCAAATAAGATCAGAGATTTAGGAATTAGACCCAAAACTTTGCAAGTGTTAGAAGAAAATGTACGTTCAACACTCCAATGTATTGGCACTGACACCAACTTTCTTAACAAGACCTCTAAAGCTCAAGAAATAAAATCAGCATCAATAAGTGGCATGGCTTTAAATTAAAAAGCACAGCAAAAGGAACAAGAACATAAAGAATGAGCCTAACAATTGAGAGATCTTTGCCAGCTGCTTCTCCAACAGGAGATATTAATCCACAATATAAAAATAACTCAAAAATCTAAACCACACATACACACACAAGAAAACCCAATTCATAAATGTGCAAAAGAAATAAACTGAACCAGTCATGGTGGCTCATGCCTGTAATCCCAGTGGCTCTGGAGGCTGAGGCAGGAGGATTGTGAGTTCAAAGCCATCTTCGGCAAAAGCAAGGCACTATGCAACTCAGTGAGACCCTGTCTCTAAATAAAATATGAAATAGGGCTAGGGATGTGGCTCAGTGGTTAAGTGCCCCTGAGTTCAATCTCTCATAAGAAAACAAACAAACAAACAACAACAACCAAAAAAAAAAAAACCTAAACAGATATTTTTCAAAATAAGAAACACAAATGATCAACAAATACATGAACAAAATATTCAAAATTCCTACTAGCAATCAAGGTAATGTAAATCAAAACTACATTGAGATTTCATTTCAATCCAATAAGAAAGGCAATGTACGGAAAGTGTACTGGTAGTGGGACTAAATATTAATACTAGGAAAGCAGGGAAAGCACTATGGAGAGTCCTCAAAATGTAGAGATAGAACCACCTCATATGGTTCAGCTATCCCACCACTTGGAATTTATTCTAAAGAACTAAAATCAGCATACTATAATGAAACAGGCATATCAATGTTTATAGCAGGGCAACTCACAATAGCTAAGTTATGGAACCAACCCAGGCAACTATAAACAGATGAATGGATTAAGAAAATTTGGTGTATGTACACAATGGAGTTTTACTCTGCCATAAAGAAGAATGAAATTATGGCATTTGCTGATAAATGGATAGAACTGGAGAACATCATGCCAAAGGAAATGAGCCAGATTCAGAGTCAACTGTAGAATGTCTTCTTTCATATGCAGAAGCTAGAGATAAATAAGGAGGAGAAAGGGGAGACCCATGAAGTTAGAAAGGAGATCAGTGGAGCAAAGGAAGGGGATTTAAGGGGAGGAAAGAGCAACAGGAAAAGGAAGGAATGGAGGAATGAAATTTACTGAATTATGCCACGTACATATATAAATATACCACAGTGAATTTCACCTTTATGTTTATATGTAAAAACAGTAATAAAAAAATATAAATAAGTAAAAGAAAAACTAGTAGAGAAAAGGGAAGAGGTGGAGGGAAGAGTGGAGGAAAAAGGAACTATTGGGGCTGAAGTGGAGGACATGATCTTCTAAGCATTATGATTATGTGAAAATGAACCCCACTATTATGTATAACTATAATGTACTAATAAAACCATAGAGAAAGAAGTGTTTGAGGACCACAGCAGCAAAGTGTGTATAAATGTTGTCATCTATAGTGATAAATTTTTAATTAATCTCTATTTCTATCATCCAGATTTAAAAAAGGAATTATGTTCCACAACATTCACAATCACATACTCATATTCTTTACCCCAGCATCATTTCAGGTTTCTTTCTGAAAATAAGAATAGTAAATAAAGTAGCTTTTTGTTTGTTTGTTTGTTTGTTATGAGCGTGCCCTTGAGCACTGTTGTCTGAGTTTGAATCCTGGCCTTGCAAATTCCTGATCATGTCACCTGAGAGGCATTGCATAAAAACTCTGAGCCTGTTTTCTCTCCTATAAAGTGTTATGGGGAAGACCACTCAGAAAGCACACCAAGTCTCAACTTTGTCTGAATTGGAGAGTATTTTTTATTAGCCAGCTGGTGACTGATCCCTGCAGGACCCAAAACTGTCTCTATAAGGAACAGCCCCAAGCCAGGCAAAAACCGCAAAACCACATCCAGGTTGATGTAGCTGCAAGCAAGAAGGAATACAAAAGTTGATTTGAGCAGTTAGTGAGACAATGCAAGGCCCATAATTGTGTTTTCATTTTGGGTACATTTGGTATTTTCCCATGGGATTTTCCATAATCATAAGCAGAAGAGAAATGGGTCAAAATGACCCTAGTTGAGTACAAGTTTAAAAATGGTTACTTACATCTAGACAAGCATTCCCTGACAAGGTACGTTGCCCAAGAAAAATGAAAACCAGAAAAAGAACAATTTTGCCTTGTATTAGAATTGCCATTTTGTGTTGCCAAACATGCTATGCTAAGCAACTACTGATAGGTACAGAGGTGGGGTGTTCCCATGGGAAAGCATTTCTTATATGACATGGAGTCTCAGGGTAAAAAGGAGTCTGTTTGGCCATTGCTTATATAGCCTGGCCCATAACAAGTGGGGATAAACATAATACTTAATCTCCTAGCATTGTTGTAAGGAAGATAAGTTACTATTTATAAACTATTTAGAAAAAAAAAAAAAAAAAAAAAAAAGCCTGGCATGAATAAGTGAATGTAAAAATTAAAATTCCCTTAAAAGAAATTAATGATTTTTAAAGTTGTTATCAATTTCTTACTATATTAAAACTTTATCTTTTGATTTAAAAAAAGGAAGAAGAAGAAGAAAGGAAAGAGAATAAAATTCCACAGGCAATTTCCAAGTTTTTATTTTTATTTTATTTTATTATTTTTTTTTTCAATTTTGACTTCCTGCATCCCCTCTTAGGGTAACTATGAATATATACAGTCTCCCTAGTTCAATGGCATATGCTTGTGACAGTGCATTTTTGACATATTATCTAGTCTTGCAATCTTTAAAACTACAGAAGCTATTTTTCTATAATGTCCTGAATCTGGTCTGATCATATTTATAGCTTCTCCTTACCATCAACACTGTCTTAAAAATGTTTTATATGTTATTTAATCTTTAAAACCTTGTTTTCTTTCTGTACGGCTTAACAATTCATTTAATTCCAATATCTGTGAGACTAGCCACCCCATAAATCTCTTCCTAGATGCAATTTATAGCATCCAAAAAAATGAGTTGAGTGTTGAATTCTTTACTGACTTTCAATAAATTAAGTCAATGCATGAAGAGATTTGGTTATTGGTTTATAAGTTAAGTTTGTGCCCTCCCCAACCTTTCCTTCATTGTCTCCACCCTTCAACATTCCTTCCCTCTCATTTTTACTAGATAAATATGAACAGGACAAAGCTAGTTAGTTGAACCAAACCCACTTGCAAAAGGATACTGATACTTTCTAACTCAACACTTCGGGAGAGAAGCTTAAGCAGAGCAAGAATGTTACACAGTATCAGTCTCCTTGCAGGGTAATACTTCAGGTGTCATCATTGCTACCAAAGAACTACAGGCAATTGCCTTTTTCCCTGTGTCATGAGTGTCTGTGATAGGGGACTCTCAGAAGAGCCATTTCTCCATGGAAGGGATTTCTGATGCTCTATCTTTTGATGTACTAGGCACATTTATTTGTTTACTATTTTCAATGGCAATATTTAATACACTGATAGATAAAACCTTTAGAAAACCCTGGAAATTGGCTATATTTATACTGAGAGAGGTAATGCTTTAAGGATATCTTTTGTGGATGTGAAACTATGATTGGAATGGCAACATCTTTATTTTGTATCTAAGCTAGGTTGGTTTGCATTTACAGGGAAATTTTTAACATTTTGAATATAAAAAAGTCTTTTAATACTTAGATACAGTCTGCTTTTTAGTGCTTACCAGTGTGTAATTGAATTCTAGGATGTTAAATATGCAAAATAATTTCTTACTACCTTGTTTATCTGTATTTCTGTGAATACTTAAAAGTGTTATTTATGTTTATTAAATCCTTTAGCATAATAACTCTGTAAAGTGATTATTATTACCTTCAATTTATAGTTGAACAAAACTAAGTCTCAAGAGAGGTCAATTGATTTCCCTGAGGTCATTTGGCTATGACACCTGAGGTGAGAGTCAAATTTAAGTTTTTTGGACTATGAATAAAATGTTATTTCAACTCCACCAAATATCTATTTACTGAAAGGTTTTATACTCTGTCCTTAAGCTCTAAAGGAGAGAAGAGGTGAGGGGACAATATCTGTATGTAAATGAGATATAATATATGAGATATAAGGCACAAGGGAGGGGAAACAAAAAAACTTTGGAAAGACAAGGAATGAAAAGGAATGAAACAGAATATACACTGTTCCCTTCCCTCATTACAACTATAAAACTGTACTGAATTCTGTGTTGACATTCTGTTATTTCCTGGAAGACTGTCAACTCCTTGATGTCACAAACCACTTCTGCTTTCTCGAAGCTTTACTCTTAGTGGCTAGTTCCAGCCTTGGCACAGAGCATGGCATCAATACATTTGGTTGAACGAGCATCAGATACATGGGAGGAAGGCATGTAGGAATTTTCTCTTCCCTGAATTTAGGGATAAGGATAAACCCACAAACATTAATACATTCATCAACAGGTATCACTATTGCTAGTATCCTTGAGGGAACATGGCAATGCTCAGTCTTCATGTATCACAGATTTTTCATCTCTAAAGTGGAAAGAAAACCTAGCTTAGAGGGCTCAGGCTTAACAGGGGTGATCACAGCAAGTCAAAAGCATCTGTTTCATATTAATTTTTGTAATACTCAATCTTTGTTCTTCTCAGATATGGGGCATTCATCTAGCCAGAGAAGATTTTAAATTTTTAAAAATTAGGAATACAAAGAATACAAACCAGAAAATATTCAACTTGTGATTTGTTTTTAAAACTGTGATTCAAATGCCAGGTGCAATGGCACATGCTTATAGTTTCTATTACTCTGGAGGTTAAGAAAGAAGGGTTGTGAGTTCAAATCCAGCCTGGGCAATTTGGCGAGAATCTATTTCAAAGATATGTAAGTAAATAAAATAATAGATTAAGAAAGTCATTCTTCAAGTTCTGTACTGGTAAAGTTGTTTGTTTGTTCGTTTCAAATTTCAGAGCCACACTTAAGGTAACAAAAGCTCAGATATTTATTTTAAAGTATCAAAGGGTCTGGATATTTGTTTGTGTATATGTGTGTGTGTGTGTGTGTGTGTGTGTGTGTGTTATATGCAGAAATGCATAATAAAGAAAAAAAATTTATGTTAAAAGAAACATTTATTCTAACTAAACAGACAATGGAAACAAGGCTAGTAAGAAAAGACAGAGATGGATCTCCACTTTCCTTTATTCCAGCTTCAGTTTAGATAAAGTGGGAATTCTGTGGATAAATGAAGACAATTCCACTGGCAGAGGAATTTTGGTTACTACTATAAGGTAAGGATTATGGAAACAGATCATTCCCCTGGCCATATTGACGTCAACTTGGGATGCAGTGATCTAAATTTTGTAGTCTAGAGATTCTCTCTTTTCCTCAGGGTGTGTAACCTGAATGGTGGGCCACAGATGGTTCCACAAATGCCACCCTGGTGGAAAAAGTACCTCTACCTGAGAGATGAGTGAGCGCACAGTTGGGTAGATCACAAAGAAGCTATTTATTGAATGATCTCTAGCTTGCAGGACCAAGGCAGGGCCTTCAGATGATGGCTACCCTGCTCTGATGAGAAAGCATGTGGAAGCACTATTGTGCCCACCCTAGATTACATCATAGAGATCATCAAACTTCCAGTGACCACACTCACACCCACCCACACACAGAAAAACACAATACAACATAAGAATGTTAAAAGAATCTGACAGCCTAATCTCTCTCAAATAAGTCATGAAATTCCACGAACCATTTCTTTTTCATGAAGAAGTTAGATTTTAATTTGGTAAAACTGTATCAGGGGCCAGACAAATTCTACTGAATTTTGAGCCATGAGTTAACATTACCTATAGGACTGTTTAAACTACAAGGTTTGCTAAATGGGACTAAATGAAATTTATTAATTTACTAATTAATCAGTAAGCTGTATGTTAATGAAGAGCAGATTAATTACAGAGAGAATAATTGTAATACATGCTACTGTCATAAATATAACAACTTTGAATTAAAAAAATGAATAAATAAAAATTTAAATTCCTTAAAAAAATAGTTATTTCTGCTTGAGTTTTCTCTATATCTTAATTGTAGTATGAGTGACTTTTAAGGCACTTTTTCATTATGTAGAAGTGAGTATTTTTTCAACCTATTTCTAATGCCTAGGCAATAAGACTGCTGAAGTCAGACACACAGTATTTGGGCATATTATTGTTATAAGAGTCTTAGGTTTCTCCACTGTCCCCACCCTTTTGCTATTTGATATAAAAAGAAAACAGTTAAAATTGGTCACAGTTCAGATTTTACATTAGTTCAATCAAATTTGGTAGAATAGTTCTAATTTCAGATCCAGCATGTAAAGAGCTGGTTATCACTCTTAAACTTACCAAAAGAAAAACCTGGAAAAACTGAGAAAATGATGACTTTTTTTAGACTTCTAAGAGAACTGAAATTCTAGGGCAAACTGCATCTCCAATATCTGGGAACAGAAGAAGATATAGAAAGACATATCTGAGATTTGCTTAAGGGGAACAAAAGCTTCTCCACACTGTAAGCAGTTAGTTATGTGAAAACTTTGATGAAGTGCTGAAAGTTGAGCAGAGACCATGAGAAGAGCCTGGAATCCATAGCCACAAGGAAACCCCGGCATTTTCACAGGTTTTTCCCTCCAGAAAACCCATCAGGTTTCTACTGTGAGGAAGAAAGAGTGATCCTGCTTAGTCCCGGCAGGAGCAGAAAAAGAATGCTATCATGCAACCTACCCAGAGCATTTTCTCTAACAAAGAATTTACCTCCAGAGTCAGGGATTTTTCCAAAATACTATTTGAAAATGATTTTAACTAGAGAAAGAGGATTCCTGTCTTCTTCAGTTCTTCATCAAATTCCTGTCTCACCTAAGGCAGGAGGGCATAGCTAACAGAAGAAATGGCTTCAAGAAAATAGATTAGCAATGCTGCAACCAGGAAGGGGGCTGGGGTGTAAGAGCCTTTGATGAGGAAGTAGCTCTAAGATGGCGGCTGGCTGAGAGCCAAGAGGTGGCGCTTACTTGTTTGTCAAAAGCAAGGCTTTGTTCACTACAACTTACACCTGACTTTTATAGGAGCTCCTGGGCACTGTGTGCTGCACCTGTAGGTTGGGCTTGTGAAACATGTGTATGCCTGTTAAGAGAACTAATGCACCTGTGATGGGTAAAGAGTATTTAAAGAGACTGTGGGGGTGGAAGGGGAGAACAGAAGATAGAAAAGAAGATAGAGAAGGAAGGGAGAAGAAGAAGGAACAATAATGGAACCACTCATTCCCAGTCTGCCCCCGATTTCTTTCCCGCGGTATCATTGCTGCAGGCGGCAACACTGGGGAAAGAGAGAAAATTAAGACTTTGGAAGAGAGCTATACCTCTAAGACATTGATCCACTAAAAGACCAAGATTTAATTATAAGATTATTGAAATAGAGGACCACCCAGATGACCAGCAGACCCAAGCTGGAGCCCAGGCCCAGAACTAGGACCATCCCCAATGACCTGTGCAGGAGCCAAGGCCAATGTTAAGCCCAGGACCATCCAACTGGCCAGCAGACCCAGGCCGGAGCCCAAGCCTATGCCTAGCCCACCTCCACTGCAGCCATCACCATAGCCCTCCCCAAGCAGTAGCTGCCACCTTAGGACAATAGCACTCTTTCATATTCAAAACACTGGAAAAACTAGGAATAGTAAGAACATATACCTCAACCTTGTAAAAGCTATCTGTGCTAAACCCAAGGCCAAAATCATTCTAAAGGCAGAAATATTGGAAGCATTCCCTCTAAAAACTGGAACAAGACAGGGATACCTTCTTTCACCACTTCTATTTAACATGGTTCTTTAAACTCTAGCCAGAGCAATTAGACAGATGAACTAAATTAAAGGGATACAGATAGGAAAAGAAGAACTCAAACTATCACTATTTGCTGATGACATGATTCTATACCTAGAGGATCCAAAAAATTTCACCAGAAAACTTCTAGAACTAATAAATGAATTCAGAAAAGTAGCAAGGTATAAAATCAATAGCCATAAATCAAATGGATTTCTATACATCAGTGATGAATCCTCTGAAAGAGAAATTAGGAAAACTACCTCACTCACAATAGCCTCAAAAACAAACAAACAAACAAACAAACAAACAAACAAACTTGGGAATCAATCAAAAGAGGTGGAAAATCTCTAGAATGAAAACTACAGAACACTAAAGAAAGAAATTGAATGGCCATACTACCCAAAGTGCTATGCAGATTCAATGTGATTCTAATTAAAATGCCAATGTCATTCCTTACAGAAATAGAAAAAGCAATTATTTGGAAGAAAAAGAGAACCCAGAATAGCCAAAACAATTCTTAGCAAGAAGAGGGAAGCAGGTGGCATCACAATACCAGAACTTAAACTATACTACAAAGCTATAGTAAAAATGGCATGGTATTGGTACCAAAATAGACATGTAGACCAATGGTATAGAATAGAGAACACAGGGACAAACCCACATAAATACAGTTATCTCATACTAGACAAAGGAGCCGAAAACATATATTGAAGAAAAGATGGCCTCTTCAACAAATGGTGCTGGGAAAAACTGTAAATCCATACGAAGCTGACAGAAAGAGTAGAGGAATTTAAAGGCTTTTAAACTTATAGAGATTCAGTCATTAAATACAGCTTAACTCGTGGTTGGATTAACATAAACTATCTCATTAAAGGCCTTAGTTCTATTACCTAGTGAATTTGAAGATGGGTTGATAAAAAAATTTCCAAATTAAAATGCAAAGAGAAAAAGAATGAAATAACAAAATATCAATCAGAACAACCAAGAACTATGGGTTAAAAGGGGTAACATGTGTAATTGGAAGTATAGAATGAGAACAGAGGTTGGGCAATCGTAAATATCTAAAGTAATAATGATTAAAACCATCCCCAAATTAATAACAAACATAGATTCAGTAAACTTGGATAATCACAAGCAGGAATAATTCCTATTACTACTCTTCTCCCACTGCAAAGGGGGAGGAAAAAACTTATTAAAATTATACTCAATTTGAAGAAAACAAAAACAAAACCTCTTGAAACCAGCTAGTAAAAAACCAAAACAAATAAAACAAAAATAAACAGCATTTAGGAAATACATGATTGAAGACCTGAATGGTACGAATATACTTTGTATACAAACAGTTGTATGTAAAAAGATTCTATATATGTGCATTATGAATTGTAATACATACTAATATTGTAAATAAAAATAAATAAAATATAAAAAAATAAACAGCAGTTTACAGAGAAATATGGTTAAGAATGACTATCATCAAAAAGCAAGCGGGCAAGAGATGATGGAATAAAATATTTAATGTGTGAAAGAAAAAATAAAACTCATTAGACTAAAATTATGTATGAAGTGAAATTATTCTTCAACAATGAAGTAGAAGTAAAGGAAACCTCAGATAAACATAAAGTCAGGAAATTCATTGCTAACAGGTCTTCCCTACATAAAATGTTAATGGAGTTTTTTTTTTTTTTTTTTTTTAAGAAATGAAAATAATACAGGTCAGAAATTCAAATATGCACAAAAAAAGACCCCCAGAGAATAAACAAATGAAGGTAAAATAGAACTTTTTAACTTATTCTTTATTAATTGACCAAAAGGACAAAAGTGTCCTCGTTAGTTTATGCTATCATAGCAAAATAGAGAGTCTGGGTTGCTTAAATAACATAAATCTGTTTCCTCATAGTTCTGAAAGCTGGAGGTCAGATCAGGGTGCCACCATGTTGGGTTCTATTGAAGTCTCTTCCTGGCTTTCTTACTTATGGTTGCCATCTTGTTAAAAGTCTTGTGGCATTTACATGGTGCTTACAAGTGGAAAGAAAGTAGAACAGCAGGCTATCTAGTATTCCTTCTTGTAAGGGACCTAGTCCTTCATGACCTCACCCTCATTACTTCATCTAACTCTAATTATACCGGAAGGCCCAATCTCCAAATGCCATCACATTGATAATTAGGACTTCCAGTATAGAAATCTGAAGTAGGTACCACATTCAGTCCTTAACTGTTTGACTGAAGCAATAATAGTAAAAATGCATAGACCAATTATTGCACCTGGACAATGGAGTCACTCATGGTAATGTCTCTAGGGAGGGCAGGGAAGGCAGGGAATACACTATTAAAGATGCTTGTGCTACATGTAAGGCAGCAAAGAATTTTTCAGAGGTAATTTTATATTTTTTAAGGATATAGATTGGAAATCTTAGGGCAACCATGAAACATAAAAATAAGTTTAAAATCTTACAGAAGAGAGTAAAGAAATTATATAATGCTCAATTAAAACTAGAGGAGCTAGAAAAAGAAAGGAGGTGAGAAATAAACAACAATTCAGTAGACAGAAAAAAATTCATAAAGATGGTAAATTTTAAACCAAAGGTACTAACACTAATGTAAACTGTAGATGGCTAAATACACAAGTTGAAACATATCAGATGGAACAGAAGAACATTGACCAGAAGTATTGCAGTCTGCAAGAATCTTATTTCATTTTTTCACACATTTGTTGGTGCATTATAGTCATACATAATAAAGGGATTTATTGTTATATATTTATATGTGTATACAATATAACAATATAATTTGGCTAATATCAATCCTCAGCATAAGAATTGCAATTTCAATGCAAAGGCTTGCATAGATTAAAAGCAAAGAGACACAGAAATGTATACTATGTTAACACTAATCAAAAGAAAGTATTAATACCATATTGATTTCAGACAAAGTGAATCTAGAATAAGTAAGATTATCAAATATAGGGAGGACATTAGATAATAATAATAAATGGATCAGTTTTCTAAGAAGACATAAACTTGTATGTACCTGTAGTAATTTCCTGTGGTTACTATACAACTTATCACAGAGTGGATGGTGTGAGATATAAACTTATTCTTTTATAGATGTCTGAAATCATGATGTCTGCAGATCCATGCTTTTTCTTAAAAGTTCTGGAGAGTCAATAATCCCATGCCTCTTCTTGTGTCTCCTGCCTCCAGGAATTCCTTCCTTGGCTTTTGCCTGCCTGCATCTTCACATGGCTTCTCTTCTTTCTTCTCTAAGCAGCTCTTCTACTTTGGGACTCCTTTTTTTTTTTTTTTTTTTTTTTTTTTTAATACTAGGTATTATACCACCCAGAGGTGCTTTATCAGTGAGCTACATCCTTCGTCCTTTTATTGTTGTTATATTAAGGCAGGTCTCATTTAGTTGTCGAAGATGGCTTTAAACATGTGATCCTCCTTCCTCAGCATCCATAGCCACTGGGATTACAGGCTTGAGCCTCTTATAAGGACATTTGTCATAGGGCACACCAGGTTAATCTAATATGAGCTCATTTTGAGACTCTTAATTGCATAAGATGGAACACTTTTTCCAAATAATGTCATATTCACAGTTTTCAGGATATGGACATATTTTGGGATAAGGCACCCAAAATGCCTTTCAACCTCCCTATATCACATAGTAAGAGAACATCAAAAACCAAAGATATAAATAGACAAATACATACTTATATTTAGAAACTTCAAACCTCTTCTGTCAATAAGTCATAGTGAAGCAGGCAGAAAATCAGTAATGACATAAATGATTTAAACAACATTACAAAGCAACTCAATCTCATTTATATTTTTTATTCTTTCTAACAACAGCAGGATACATATTCTTCTCAATATAAGACATTCACCAAGATAGGCTAATTATGGGTTATGAAACACATTTTACTGTAAAGTCTTATAAAACTATTATAATAGAGACAAGATGATATCAACATAAGAATAGATATGTCAATCAATGAATCAGAATAAAATGACCAAAACAGACACCTAAAAATTTAACAAATTGTTCCTTGGTGATAGTACAAAGTCAATACAATGTTCAAATTATGTTGTTTTTTCTAATAAATGCTGCTAAAACAATTAGAAGCCATCCACATATTTAAAAAAATTAAAAGGCTCTAGGTACTGGACCTTACAATCCACATAAAAATTAACTCAATATGTATCACCGACTTGAATGTGAAACAGAAAACTATAAAATATATAGAACAAAAAACTAATCTCAAGCTTGTATACATAATACCAACAGTGCAATCTTTGAAAGGAAAAAAAGATTTTAAATGGACTTTATTAATGATGAAAACATTTTCTCTACAAAAACTTCTAAGGAAATCAAAAGATGAATTCCAGACTGGGAAAATATTTCTAGTAACTTACAAGGTAAGGGACTCAGGCTCAGAATATAAAAACAACACTTTAAAATTCAACAATAAGTAAGCCAACAACCAGATAAAAATGGGCACAGATCTGAATATAGACCTCACCAAAGAAGATGTGCACATTGCAAATTAGCTTATGAAAAGATGGTCAGTATAGTTTGTTATTAGGAAAACAAAATACCAAATGTCCCTAATAAATTTTTTTTTTAATAAATAAAGGCACAGAAACGATTGTGATTAAAGATATGAAGCATCAGTAGTTCTCATTCGTTTCTGGTAAGAATGCAAAATGTTCCAACCATTTGTAAGACAGGTTGGCAGTTTATTAGAGAGTTAAACAAATCCTCTATTCTTTTTCTTTTATATTTATTTATTTACTTTAGTTGTACACAATGCCTTTATTTTTACATGTTGCTGAGGATTGAACCCGGGCCCCGCACGTGCTAGGCGAGCACTCTACCACTGAGCCACAATCCCAGCCCCTAAACACATTCTTATCATAGTTACGATAAAGCATCTTAATTCTAGGTATTTACCCATCCAAGTTTAAAACATGTTCACATAAAAATCTGGATACAAATGATTATGAAAATTTATTCATAAATGCTCAAAACTGGGAACAATTAAGATGTCCTTCAGTAGGCAAATGGACAAGCAAATTTTGAGGCACCAACACAAGGAAATGCTGTTCAATAATATTTTTTTAAACGACCTATCTATCTATTTATGCAAAAATATAGATAAATTTTAAATGAATATGAGTAAGTAAAAGCAGTCAGTCTGCAGTGGCTATGCTCTACTTGATTCTAATTGTATAACATCATGAATAATGAACAATTTTAAAGAGGTAAATGACAGATCTGTGGTTGCTAGAGGTTTGGGGATGAAAAGAGTTGAGGAGATGAGGCACAGAATATTTTGAGGGCAGTGAGACTGTAGACTGGGGACATAGCTCAGATGTAGAGTGGTTACCTGGCAAGTTTGATACCCTGGGTTTGACTCACAACAAGTGCAAACATTTTTTTTTAACTTAAAAAAGGAATTACTACAGTATTTAACTGTAGTGGTGAATACATTCTACTGTGCATTTATATAACCCCTTACTTGTTTACAATACAGAGTGATCCTTGATATTTGCAAATTTTAGAAATGAATGAGAAGGTCCATGGACTCCAGGATGGAGTGCTAACTTTGAAGAGAATCTAACTGTATTGCATGTGTATGACATAGCCTCACTGAAGCAGATGCAGTATAACATACTAACCAAAGAAGTTTTGAAATTAGTGAAAAATGAAAGTTTAAAGACAAAAGGAATTGTACTATAATACCATAGTTTGTAAAGACATTTTTATGTGGGTATAAATTAATAATTTTGAAAGCACTGTAAATATATCCTGGGATTTATCAAAAATAAGTGAGTGACCAATAATAGGAGCCAGGAATTGTTTTGTTGCTTTTGTTTTTGTTATTTTGGTACTGGGGATTGAACCCAGGGGAGTTTAACCACTGAGCCATATCTCCAGCCCCTTTTTAAAGATTTTATTTAGAAACAGGGTCCCACTAAGTTACTTAGGGCTTCACTAAGTTGCAGAGGCTCGCTTTGAACTCCCTATCTTGCTACCTAAGTTTCCAGAACCCTTAGGATTACAAGTGAGCTGCACCCTGCCTGGAGCCAGTACTCCGATGCTAGAGTGGGTAGTTACAGATAAGCAAGGAAGGAACTCTAGAATGAAGTGCATGTTATTGAATCAGAGATAGAACATTAGTGTTTAGTCATATTTAGCTTAGGATAGATTTATATGGGTAAAATAACAATATTTTAAAATTATAATTATGTATCAATATTTACATATGTTATATCCACTCATATAGTTAAAAGATCCGTCTGTTGAGAGAACATAGAAACAGTGACACACCAATAGCCCTGAGTACACCCAACATTTTGATTTGGGCTTTTTGTATCATTCCCAAATGAAGGAAAGTTGCTCTAAGAAGTAATAGCTAATTCCAGGTTTGGAAAAAGAAATAAATGTGATATATCTGAAGCATCTTTCAGTGCCAGAAAGGAAGCACAAAATACAACAAATAAATAAAAATTGATGGGCATATGACAAAGAGGTACAATAGCTAACTCTAAGAGCTCACACTGGCAAAGGCTGGAATAATCTGAGCAACAAAATAAAAGTAGCATTGTATTATGTCCCAAAATATAAAATAAATATCCATAAATCTGTGTTTAGATAAATGGTTGAAGAAATAAATCTATAAGACATAAGTAAATTGCAGTTATTACTTCAGAACATACATTACATATATACATATATATGTACATATATATATAGTTGTCCATTTTATATATATGTATGTGTATATGTATAATTGTACATCACATATGGATATCACATTGTACACCTTAAACAGATATAATTTTATTTGGGAAATTATATGGAAAAAAAAACTTAAAAATATAGGTTAAAATAGACAAATCTCACATGCAGAGGAATTGCAAGTGATTTATTTAGATAATCTTCCTTCAAGGAGAATGAGCCTAATTCCTCACTTTGTAAAATGGATTTCCAGAGGGTGAGCTCAGAGCAGCATTCCTGTAAAATGTACAGTGTGGGAAAAGGGGAGAGGGGGTAACTTCACAGTAGAATAATCTTACAATCTCTTCCTCAGCCAGGTGATCAAGAAGAACATCATTGATTGATGATATAATCTATATATGTCAGTTAAGTCTAAGTTATTGATTGTATTTTTGAGTTCTATAGTTTTTTTTTGTTTAACTTTTGTTTGGAAGATCTATCCAGTGGTGAAAGAGGTGTGTTAAAGTCACCTAGAATTATTGTGCTATGGTCTATTTGATTCCTGAACTTGAGAACAGTTTGATTGATGAATGTAGATGCTCTATTATTTGGGTCATATATATTTATAACAGTTATATCTTGTTGATCTATGATTCCCTTAAGCAGTATGAAATGCTCATCTAATTTATCTGTTTTGATTAACTTTGGCTTGAAGTCTACTTTATTTGATATGAGGGTGGAGACCCCTGATTGCTTACATAGTTCATGTAAATGGAATGTTTTTTCCCATCCTTTCACCTTCAATCTCTGGGTGTCTTTTCCTATAAGATGTGTTTCCTGAAGGCAACATATTGTTGGGTCTGCTTTTTTAATCCAATCTATTAGCCTATGTTTTTTAATTGGTGAGTTTAGGCCATTAACATTCAGGATTGTTATTAAGACATAATTTGTATTACCAGTCATTTTTTATTTTTTATTATTTTTGGTATTTAGCTTGACTCGGTTTCTCCTTTGGTTTTTTTTTTTTTTTTTCTTTTCCCTTTATTGTAGTTCTTCCCTTTGCAGATTTTCATTATTATTTTTCACTTCCTCTTCATGGAATATTTTGCCAAGAATGTTCTGTAGTGCAGGCTTTCTTGTAAATTCTTTTAGCTTTTGTTTATCATGGAAGGTTTTTATTTCATCGTCAAATCTAAAGCTTAATTTTGCTGAATATAAAATTCTTGGTTGGTATCACTTATCTTTTAGAGCCTGGTATATGTTGTTCCAGGCTCTCCTAGCTTTGAGGGCCTGGGTCTTCTCAGAAGATGATATACAATCAATCAACAAATATATTAAAAATGTTCAACATCTCTAGTGATTAGAGAAATGCAAATCAAAACGACTCTTACTCCAGTCAGAATGGCAGCTATCAAACAACAACAACAACAATAAATGCTTGTGAGGATGTGGGGGAAAAGGAACACTCTTACATTGCTGGTGGAACTGCAAATTGGTGAAGCCAATATGGAAAGTAGTATGGAGATTCCTAGGAAAACTGGGAATGAAACCACCATTTGACTCAGCTATCCCATTCCTTGGTCTATATGCAAAAGACTTTAAAAAAGCTTACTACAGGGACACAGCCACAGCAATGTTTATAGCAGCACAATTCACAATAGCTAGATTGTGGAACCAACCCCGATGCTCATCAGCTGATGAATAGATAGGGAAACTTTATGGTATATATACACAATGGAACACTACTCAGCACTAAAAGAGAATAAAATCATGGCATTTGCAGGTAAATGGATGGAGTTGGAGAAAATAATGCCAAGTGAAGTTAGCCAATCCCCAAAAAACAAAGGTCAAATGATCTCTTTGTTATGAAGATACTGACTTATAAAGGTGAAGGAGTGGGGATGAGAGGAATGAAAGAACTTTAAATAGAACAAAGAGGGTGGAAGGAGTGGAGGGTGCCAGGGGATAAAAATAAAGTAGAATGAGTTAGCCATCATTACTCTAAGTACATGTATGAAAACACTATTGTTTTAAAAGTACTTTATATAAAAACCAGCAACTCGAAAAATTGTGCTCTTTATATGTAATATGAAATGAATTGCGCTCTGCAAGCATGTATAACAAATTAGAATTTTAAAAAAAAGTCTATAGTAAGCAAGAAAGCATGCTGTTGATGAAAAAAATACAGAAATTTATCAATGGAACAGAATAGAGAGTCCAGTAATAGACCAATATAAATATAATCAACTGATTGGGAGCACAAAAGCAATACAATGGAACAAAGAGAGCATTTTTAAAAAATGGCGTGGGAATAGCTAAACATTCACACATTGTTATGGTTTGCATCTGGACTGTTTCCCAAAGGCTCATGCACTGTGCCTTCAGTGCAACAGTGTTCAGAGGTGGGATTTTTTGGAAATGATTGGATCATGAGGGCTCTGATTTCATTAACAGATGAATCCACTGATGGATTCAAAATTTTATGGCATTATTGGGAGATGGTGGAAACTATAGGAGCTGAGGGTATAGTTGGAAGAAGTAGGTGGCTGAGGCCATGTCCTGGAAGGGTATATCCTGGGCCCCTTCCTCAGTCTTTTTCTCCCTCTGCTTTCTGCTTGTCATGAAGTGAGCATCTTTCCTCTGCCAAGCTTTTCTGCCATGATGTTCTGTCTTGCTTCAACCTCAAAGCAACAAATCCAGACAACCGTGGATGGAAACATCTCAAATCATAAGACAAAATAATTTTTTTTTCAAAAAAATAAAAATAGAGGAACATCAACAGTGACGTCATGCTGATAGTGTCTGCTCTGGATATGATGTAATGAGAATGACATTCTACCCTTGTTTCTTCATCCCCAGAACCCATAATACCAATCTAATCTTGAGAAAAGAATCATAAACAAACTTAAAAAGAAGGACATTCTACAAAATACCCAACTTGTACTCTTCTAAAGGACAACCTGAGGAAAGATCCATCTTTGTGTAGAGAAGTCTAAGGAGACATGATGGCTAACTGATATATGACATCCTAATAGAATGCTGGTAGAGTATCAGCAAAAAACCAAGGAAAGTTGTAAAAGGTACTGCCTTCAGTTAATACTCTCTAAGTATTAGAGAGTTCATCAGTTTTGACTACTGTGCCACAGCCCTATCAAATGTCAGCAAGAGTGTAAACTGCATTTCTAGTGTTATAGTGTTACAGGAAATTTCTAACTATTCTTTCAACTTTTCTGTAAATCTGGAATTTTCCTAAAATAAAGCATTTAATTTTAAATAATTTATATTTCTTCATGTTCTTTTTTTCCTGTTATTTGTTGAATAGTTTATAGGAAAAGGAAACAATTACAATATGTATATGACTATAATATGTCAGGGCAGTGGGCTTCATTCTTGGTAATTTATAATTATGTCCTGAGACCCTATTTGAATCCTTTAATTCTTAGAATAAAGAAAATAAGGTAATTAAGTGCCTAGCATTAGCTAAATCTTAGTTCAAGATGAATTTTTTGGAGTCAAACCTTTTCAGACACATTTTAAAAAAGAAAAGTTCTCTAATTAGTGAAATTCCTGGTATTAAACAGTATGTGAACCATTTTAGTTATAAAAGTGCACAAGGAGAATTAAGGATTAAAGAAGAATCCCTATAATTTAGGGGTAATCACCAGAACCATTCCCAACAGATAATATGGTGTATTGATGATAGGATATGTATAAAAGACAGTATGTATTAAAATGCAGGAAGTATTGTAAAAGTGCTGCCTGGCTTTAATTCTGTCAGGCAATAAGTCTAGAAGATGGATTAAAGAAATAATGGATGCAGATTTGGAAAAAAGAAAGTAAACCTGTGAAAAGCTATAGACAAAACAGTGCATGATAGGGATGGGAGTAACTCAGTTCAGATAGTACAGTTTGTGAAAATATTCACAAAGGAGTTGTAAAAGCATTGTGTATCATCTTTTAAAAATGCATTAATAACCCAGCCATCCCACTCCTGGGTCTGTTCCCAAAAGACTTAAAAACAGCATATTACAGTGACACAGCCACTTCAATGTTTATAGCAGCACAATTCATAATAGCTAGGTTGTGGAACCAACCTAGATGTCCCTCAGTAGATGAGTGGATAAAGAAAATGTGGTATATATACAAAATGGAATTTTACTCAGCAATAAGAGAGAATAAAATAATGGCATTTGCAGGTAAATGGATGAAGTTGGAGAATATAATGCTAAGTGAAATTAGTCAATCTCAAAAATCCAAATACTGAATGTTTTCTCTGATATAAGGAGGTTAGTTCACAGTGTGATTAGATGGGGTACATAGGATTAGAGGAACACTAGAATGGTCAAAGGAAAGGGAGGGCAAGGGAAGGAGCAAGGGGGGAGAAGGGGGGGAAAATGGTGGTTGAATGAGATGGATATCACTATCCTAAGTGCATGATTCAAGATCTGAATGGTACTTACATACTTTGTATACAAGCAGTTGTATGTAAAAAGATGATATACTTGTGCATTATAAATAAGTAAATAAATAATCTAAAAAAATAAAAATAAAAAAATGCATTAATAACAACCAAAATCAAAAGTTTCATAAAATATTTGTGTGGTTTAACTTTGGAAACAGTCTTAAGAATAATTTAGGGGTATCCCTGTAGATGCAATCCTCAACCAGAATACTGGCAGTTTTTTTTTTTTTTTTTTTTTTTTTAATGTTGCCATGGGTACTGTTAGTTACATAATTGATCTACTTTGCAATGCATTTTTCTATGTATATGTGCTAGTATGATCCTTGTTCTGTGAAATAATAGGCTCTATTAAACCTTCTTGCATTTATATACCTCTTATTTTTATTAGACTTTGTTATTAGAGATTTATATAGAAATATAATGTTTGTCGATTAGGGTTTAATCTATTGAATTTCTTAGCTTGATGTTCATAGAGTTTCCTCATAAAATGAATCAAAAAGTTATTATAGATTGGAATATTCATTTTCACTTTAAATTCTTATAAACCATGCCCTTTACTCTACCTGTTATTTGAAAGAAATTGATGGATTATTTTAAAAATATAATAAAAGCAAAGCAAAGAAAAAGGAAATAACTCTCTTTGTATATATAAGTCAGGAATCAAAATTTATTCAAATTTGTTTCAAAAAGTACCTTTTCTTCTGCAAGGTCTTCCAAAAGTTGAAAAGAGAAAATTTGATATAGATCCCATTTAACTGTATCCTAGTCTAAATGAATGATTTTTTAAAAAATTATTTGTTCTCATTAGTTATACATGACAGCAGAATCTATTTTTGTAAAAATATACAAGGATAGGATATATCTTAATCTGGTTAAGATACCAACCAACAAATCCTAAATTTACTATTTTTTCTCTTTCTTTTTCTCAAGAATTTCCTAACATAAATCTTTAATTTTAAATCTAAATATTGGTCATCGCCTCCCAGGCTGGGAATAGCAGCTCCCTGCTGCAGACAGGGCCCAACCAGAGGAAGGGCCCCATCCCTTCCCTGGGGAACTGAGACCTGCCCAGCTGCTACTGAAACAAGTGGCAGACACCCTCTGGAAGGAGTGGCCCAGCTACCAGACTGCCCGACTGAAGGAGCCTATAATCAAGGAGATAGCTAAAGATTGCGGTTAGCTGAGAGCCATAAAAGATGTTCTAGTTTCCACCTGATATTAATACATTATTCAAAGAATCTTTGTATGCCCGTGAACACTGCGTGACGCACCTGTAAGCTCGAGCTGTAAGCACGTGTCCTTGTTAAAGCTATATGTATATAACTGGGTGAGGTTCGTTAGTGTGTGTGGGGAAGAAGAAGGTGGTGGTTGGAGTTAGAGCATTTGGAGTGATTGCTGGAGCTGGAGAGAGGAGAAGAATAAAAGACCTTTTTTCATTTTCATCCTGCCTCCGAATTTTCCTGTGGTGTTCGCTGCTCCAAGTGACTTCCGCTTCAGGCAGCGACACCCGACCACTGGCCCATGCCATCACCAGGACCAGGAACTGCAGGATCCATCCTGTGGAAGGGCCATGCTGCCCACCTGCCCAACCCCCACCTAAACAACTAGACTGGGAGGAGACCCAGGAGGAGGAGGAGAGTAGGGAGAAGAAAGCCAGACTGCCTGCTCAACCACACAGTGGCCAGGAGGGGATCTGGAGAGAGAGGCCCACTCCACGCCTGCAAATCAGAAAGGCAAACCCAGTCTGCACAGAGAGACACACCAAATTGCGATCCTGTAGCTACTCAATCCAACACCAATGTAATTATAGTCCTGAGGCTACCACTGTCACAAAACTGAGTTAGCTACACTACTACCAAGGAACAACAAAACGGTCAGGGTAAGACATCACTAAGGTCCCTAGAGACCAGGATGCACCAAAAGGTGCAACCTGTTATGATGTTGTGAACTAACAGGGAATCTTACATGGGGTTGTCTATCTCTGGCTTCTTCTACTAACAGCCAAATTCTAATGATTATACTCTCACTAGTCAAATAATCTAATGCCTCCATTTTCTCATATCTTACTTCATAAACATTTAAGCCAACCTCTAAGTCCCCCCTTCTATCATTAGATACTGTAAACCACCACACAAACATAGAGACTATATGGAATAAGATAACTGATCTCATCATTTCTATTTATAGTGACAAAATTGTAAATATTAAAATAGAAACTAATTGATATATGAACACACATTGGGTATGTTGAAAGATCTAATATTGACATTTCCCTAAAAAGTGAGGTTCTGGGTAACCTGGAGAGACTTTATAAGACAAAAGGGTAGAAGTTGTAATACCTCAGGCTTACTTTGCAAGAGAGGAAAATACATAGACATCATGAGGAAACAAGGGAAGAAAATGCCCCAAACAAACCAAGATAACTACAACAATAGAAACCATAGAAAGCACATTAGGTGAAATGTCATAGAAGGAGTTTCGGATATACATAATTAAAATGACAAGGGATTTAAAAAACGACCTAAGTGATCAGATACAGGCAAAAATTGATCTCTCCAACAAAGAGATAAGGGATCAAATACAGGCAACCATCAATCACACCAATAAAGAGATAAGAGAACAAATCCAGGTAGCAAAAGATTACTTCAAGAAAGAGATTGAGAGTTTGAGAAAAAACCTAACAGAAATCCTCGAAATGAAAGAAACACAGTATGTCACTTAAAAAAAAAAATGGTCAAAGGGAGGGATAGGGAGGGATCAAGGGGGAACGGGTTGGGGGAAGAAAAAGTGGTTGAATAAGATGGATATCATTATTCTAAATGCATCATTGAAGACTTGAATGCTATGAATATACTTTGTATACAAACTGTTTGTGTAAAAAGATGCTCTATATGTATAGTATGAACTATAATACATACTACTACTACTAGAAATAAAATTTTAAAAAAAATTCAATAGAAAGCATCACGAACAGATTGGACTACTTGGAAGATAGGACCTCAGACAATGTGGACAAAATATATAATCTTGAAAATCAAGTTGGCCTCACAGTGAATATGGTAAGAAACCATGAATAAAATACCCAAGAACTATGGGATACCATCAAAAGACCAAATTTAAAATTCATTGGAATAGAGGAATGAGCAGAGATTCAAACCAAAGGAATGCACAATCTCTTCAAGGAAATAATATCAGAAAATTTTCCAAGCAGAAAGAATGAATTTGAAAATCAAATATAAGAGGCCTATAGGATGCCAAATATACAAAATTACAACAGGTCCACACCAAGGCACATTATAATGAAAATGTCTAGCATACAAAATAAAGATAGAATTTTAAAGGCTACAAGAGAGAAAAGTCAGATTACCTACAAGGGAAAACCAATTCGCATCTCAGCAGAGTTTTCAATCTAGAACCTCAAAGCCAGGAGAAACTGGAACAACATATACCAGGCTCTAAAGGATAAGGGATGCCAACCAAGAATTTTATATCCAGCAAAATTAAGCTTTATATTTGAGGATGAAATAAAAACCTTCCATGATAAACAAAAGCTAAAAGAATTTACAACAAGACAGCCTGCTCTACAGAACATTCTTGGTAAAATATTCCATGAGGAGGAAATAAAAAATAATAATGAAAATCTGCAAAGGGAAGAACTACAATAAAGGGAAAAACCAACCAAAGGAAAAACCAAGTCAAACTAAATACCAAAAATAACAGAAAAATAAAAATGACAGGTAATACAAATTATGTCTCAATAATAACCCTAAATGTTAGTGGCCTAAACTCACCAATTAAAAGACATAGGCTAATATATTGGATTAAAAAACATACCCAACAATTTGTTGCCTTCAAGAAACACATCTCATAGGAAAAGACGCCCATAGACTGAAGGTGAAACGATGGGATAAAATATATCACTCACATGGTCTACATAAGCAAACAGGGGTCTCCAATCTCATATCAAATAAACTAGACTTCAAGCCAAAGTTAGTCAAAAGAGATAAAGATGGACATTTCATACTGCTTAAGGGAATCATAGATCAACAAGATATAACTGTTATAAATATATATGACCCAAATAATGGAACATCTACATACATCAATCAAATACCACAACACAATAATTCTAGGTGACTTTAACACACATCTTTCACCACTGGATATATCTTCCAAACAAATGTTAAACAAAAAAACTATAGAACTCAATAATACAATTAATAATTTAGACTTAATCGACATATATAGAGTATATCACACATCAATGAGCCAGTACACTTTCTTCTCAGCAGCACATGGATCCTTCTCAAAAATAGACCATATATTGTGCCACAAAGCAACTCTAAGCAAATATAAAAAAGTAGGGATACTACCTTGCATTCTATCAGATCATAATGGAATGAAATTAGAAATCAATGCTAAAAAAAGAAAGAAAAGTTACACTAACACCTGGAGACTAAATAATATGTTATTTAATGATCAATGGATTGCAGAAGACATCAAGAATAAGATGAAATTCTTAGAGGTAAATGAGAATGATACAACATACCGAAATCTCTGGGACACCCTGAAGGTAGTACTAAGAGGAACGTTCATTGCATGGAGCTCATTCTTTTAAAAAAGAAAAAGTCAACAAATAAATGAACTAACATTACATCTCAAATCCCTAGAAAAAGAACAAATCAACCCCAAAAGAAGTAGAAGACAGGAAATATTAAAATCATAGCTGAAATTAATAAAATTGAAACTAAAAAAAATTGAAAAAATTGACAGAACGAAAAGTTGATTCTTTGAAAAAATAAATATAATCGATAGACCTTTAGCTATGCTAACAAAGAAGAGAGAAAACACAAATTACCAATATCTACGATAAAAAAGGCAATATCACGACAGACACTAAAGAAATACAGAAAATAATTAGAAATTATTTTGAACATTTCTACTACAATAAAATAGAAAATAATGAAGGCATCAACAAATTTCTGGAGACATGTGGTATGCCTAAACTAAATCAAGATGATATACACAATCTAAATAGGTCAATTTCAAGCAAAGAAATAGAGGATGCCAAAAAAAACTTAACAACCAAGAAAAGTCCAGGACCAGATGGATACACAGCTGAGTTCTACAAGACCTTTAAAGAAAAACTAACACCAATACTTCTCAAATTATTTCAAGAAATAGAAAAAGAGGGAACACTCCTAGACTCATTCTATGAGGCCAATATCACCCTGATTCCAAAACCAGACAGAGACAAATCAGAGAAAGAAAACTTCAGACCAATATCTCTAATGAATATAGATGCAAAAAATTTCAATAAAATTATGGCAAATCGAATACAAAAACACATCAAGAAGATAATGCATCACAATCAAGTGGGCTTCATTCCACGGATGCAAGGTTGGTTCAATATAAGGAAATCAATAAATGTGATTCATCAGATCAACAGTCTCAAAGATAAAAAATCATATGATAATCTCAATAGACGCAGAGAAAGCATTTGGGAAAATACAACATCCCTTCATTTTCAAAATGATAGAAAAAATAGGGATAACAGGAACATACCTCAACATTGTAAAGGCCATCTATGCTAAGCCCCAGGCCAACATCATCGTAAATGGAGAAAAATTGAAAGCATTCCCTCTAAAAACTGGAACAAGACAGGGATGCCTTCTTTCACCATTCCTATGTAACATAGTTTTTGAAGCCCTAGCCAGAGCAATTACCAGAAGAAATAAATTAAAGGGATACGGATAGGAAAAGAAGAACTCAATTTATCACTGTTTGCAGATGATATGATTCTATACATAGAGGATCCAAAAAATTCCACCAGAAATCTTCTAAATCTAATAAATGAATTCAGCAACATAGCTGGATATAAAATCAATACCCATAAATCAAATGCATTGCTGTACATCAGCAACAAATCCTCAGAAAGAGAAATTAGGAAAACCACCCCATTTACTATAGCCTCAAAAAAAAATTTTTTTTTGAGAATCAACTTAACAAAAGAAGTGAACGACCTCAACAATGAAAACTACAGCACACTAAAGAAAGAAATTAATGAAGATCTTAGAAGATGGAAAGATCTACCTTGTTCAAGGATAGATAGAACTAATAATGTCAAAATGATCATTCTCCCAAAAGCACTATACAGATTCAACGCAGTACCAATCAAAATCCAAATATCATTCCTCATAGAAATAGAAAAAGCAATCATTAAATTCATCTGGAAAAATAAGAGATCCAGAAGAGCCAAAGCAATTCTTAGCAAGAAGAAAGAAGCGGGTGGCATTACTATTCCAGACCTTAAATTGTACTACAAAGCAACAGTAACAAGAACAGCATGGTGATGGCATCAAAATAGACCAGTTGACCAATGGTACAGAATAGAAGACTCAGAGATGAACCCACACACCTACAGTTATCTTATATTAGACAAAGGTGCCAAAAATGTTCACTGGAGAAAAGACAGCCTCTTCAACAAATGGTGTTGGGAAAACTGGAAATCCTCATGTAATAAAATGAAATTAAATCTCTTTCTCTCACCATGCACAAAATGTAACTCAAAGTGGATCAAGGACCTAGAAATTAAACCAGAGACCTTGCACCTAATAGAAGAAAAAGTAGGCCCAAGTCTCCATCATGTTGGTTTAGGCTCCAACTTCCTCAATAAGACCCCTATAGCGCAAGAACTAAAACCAAGAATCAATAAATGGGATGGATTCAAACTAAAAAAAAAATTCTTCTCAGCAAAAGAAACAATCAGTGAGGTGAATAGAGGACCTACAGAATGGGAGCAAATCTTTACCACAAGCACATCAGATAGAACACTAACCTCAAGTATTTATAAAGCTCTTAAAAGCCTTTACACCAAAAAAAAAAAATAAATAAATAAATAAATAAATAAATAAATAAAAAAAAATAACCCAATCAATAAGTGGGCCAAGGAACTAAACAGACACTTCTCAGAATATGAAATACAATCAGTCAACAAATATATGAAAAAATGTTTGACATCTCTAGCAATTACAGAAATGCAAATCAAAACTACTCTAAGATTTTATCTCACTCCAGTTAGAATGGCAGCTATCCAAAAAACAATAATAAATGCTGGTGAGGATGTAGGGAAAAAGGCACAATCTTACATTGCTGGTAGAACTGCAAATTGGTGAAGACAATATGGAAAGTAGTATGGAGATTCCTAGGAAAACTGGGAATGGAACCACCATTTGACCCAGTTATCCCACTCCTTGGCCTATTCCCAAAGGACTTCAAAACAGCTTACTACAGGGACACAGCCACATCAATGTTTACAGCAGCACAATTCACTATAGCTAGATGGTGGAACCAACCCTGATGCCCATCAGCGGATGAATGGATAGGGAATCTTTGGTATATATACACAATGGAACACAACTCAGCACTAAAAGAGAATAAAATCATGGCATTTGCAGGCAAATGGATAGATTTGGAGAAAATAATGCTAAGTGAAGTTAGCCAATCCCAAAAAACCAAAGGTCAAATGATCTCTTTGATATGAAGATACTAACTTATAAAGGCAAGAGAGAGGGAATGAGAGGAATGAAAGAGCTTTAAATAGAACAAAGAGGGGGGGAGATGGGGAAGGGGCAAGGGGATAAGAATAATGGCAGACTGAGTTATCCATGATTACCCTAAATACATGTATGAAGACACAATTATTGTAAAAATACTTTATGTTCAACCAGCAACTTGAAAAATTGTGCTCTTTATATGTAATATAAAATGGAATGTACTCTGCAAACATGTATAACAAATTAAAATAACAAAAAAAAAATAAAAATTTAAAAAATTAAATATTACTCTTATAGAATTTATTCATTTTATAATTGACTTGAGGAATGGGAATGTAGTGATAGAGTGATAGTGATAGAGGCCTTGCCTAGCACACACAAGGCCCTGGGTTCAATTCCTAACACCACCAAAATACAAAACAAAAACAGGAACAAACAAAAAACCCAGACTTGTTTAATTTGGGAACTATTGGAATAAGTATAAGAATAATAAATGGGAAAAAATTGTTGTTGAAGAATAGGAAAAAAGTATCATCTCTCTTGAGAAGACAATTATGCAAACAACTAACTATAGTTACAGAAGGATGGAATACATTCTTTAACCTCATTCTGTAGGTACACAGAGAGGAAATGATTTGTTACAATGCATGAGTAGAACACACACTAAGGAAATCTATGAGCAAAAGTCATTAGAATTGACTTAGAATGGGAAGTAAAATGGCCATGTTGGAAGTGAGAGAGATGCTATGCCAGGTCAGAAACGAACCTGAACCAAGTACAGATCTCGCAATATATCTGCTCATGTTAGGAGGTAAATAAATCAACTCCGTATATTTGGAATATAGTATATTTTGGACAGTATGATAAGAGTCAATCAGGGAAGATATGTCATTGGTTCAGAAGTTTGAAGTAGAAATTAAGGAGCTTAATTTCTATAGGTAAGGAATAGCCGCTGAATCTTCTGAGGAGAAGAGTGCCAAATTCTCACATAAGCTAAGTCAAAATAATAATTACTTACTTTTACTCCAAGTCAAAATACACAAGATAAAGAATTGCCCCTCACCCCATTCTTTCTCGAGGGTCTTTTACAGATTTAACTGTGTCTACTCAAATTCCATACAATGAAGTCAAAATTCCACATGTGATTATATTTGGAAATATGGACTTTAAGGAGGCAAATAAGGTCAAAGGTGGTCATGATAGTGGAATTCATTGTGGCTTGCATACTTCCAAGACAGGGAATAAATATAAATAACATAAAAGTTTAAAAATATATAGAAGATTAAAATAATATATATTTTCAGTGGCAAACCTCAGGGAAAAAATGTAAGAGAGAAAAACAAATAAGAAATTTAGGATTTACTGGCATTGGCTGCCATACAGCTAAATGGTATCTCTGGTGAATTTACTTTTTTCTCTTAAATCCACTTGTACCAGTGTCTGGTCTATAACGGTTCCTCTACCTTCTTTATCCATTTTCAAATACATTTTTTTTTTTTTCAATATGGGAACTCAGTTTGAGGCCTCCCATATCCTAGGCAAGAAAAAACTCTACAACTGATCTACATCCGTAGACCTGTCTCCAAAGCCGTTTTTTTTTTTTTTTTTTTTTTTTTTTTCCTTTTAATCACAGCTAACATACTACATATTTTTATTTTTTTTTAATTTGTTTTACTTCCACAACTACAATGTGTTCAATAAAATATGGAATTTTGATTTCTCTTTATTTGGCTTTTATATATCTGTTTGCTTTTCTCTGCTGTAGTCACAAAACAACCATACAAAAAGTGTGAGAACATATTAGGAAATCAGCAAAATTTTATTAATTGGAAGAATTGACTGCAGACAAAAAGAAAGAAAAAACAGATGAAAATAAAGACATAGATACATAAAAGAGCTTACACTTCTAAAGAATGGTGGTTCTATAAGATGCATACAGAACTTGCTGTTTGGAGGCAAAATATGTTATTTAGCTTTGGATATGTGAATTTGTAGGATGCATTGACATTTCTCTGTGTTTTAAACAGTGGGAAATGTGTGCTTGAAATCCTTCAGAAAGGTCACACCTACAAAAATATCCCCATAAGAAAAGGCCTTCTTTCACAACTTAAACAAAATAGCATATTTATGAGAAATATCATCCTAAATCTCGGAAAATGTTCCTGATAAAAATATGAGCAAAATTTTCAATTATTAATATATTAACCCCTACCTGATTATAGAAACATTAAACATTATATATTTAGACAAAGATATATACACATGTATTATGTGTATAAAAGATTTGATGCAAATGCATAATACAGAGTTACTTCCATTATATTTTTGGAAATATTTTTTAAAGTGAGATTAACTAGTCCTCCTTGGCAAGGCATTTGTGTCAGTGGGTTAGGTGTCCATTAATGGTTTTAAAGTGTGTGAAATGTCCTTCACCTTGTATAACAGAAAGAGTCTGTTCTCAGTAGACCTCTGCAGTCTGCATTTCTGGAAGGAGAAATCCAATAATAATGTCTGACCTTTCTCTACATTCCTAAAGTAATATTTTCAAAAGCAGCTGTGATAATGTAGAGGAACAGGGACAATTCCTCTGCCTTTCTTCTATCCACACTGTGGGGGTCGATTTCAAATTTTCCTTTCATTTCTAGAAAGCTATATTAACTCTGAAAAAGACAAAGGGAAATGAAAAAAGGACACTATATTTTTAACTATAAATTCAATCATTTTAATTTTGGGCTAATTTCCAGGTGATTTTTTTAAGTAAATTATAATAGGCTCAATTCCCTGATCATTATATTACAAAGATAAATTCTTCAAAAGTTTCCATTAAGTGCTAAGGCACTTTAAAAGGAATTATGAGTATGCACTTATGTTTTCTTAACAAAACAGGTTGAAAGAATTAAGTGGGAAGGAGAGAGAACACAATGAGAGTGGTTGGGTATGTGGGCAATAGATGGACAGGAACATAAGTAAGAGAACTAAGTTTCATTTATTTGACCATCAGTGAGACTAGGAGATTCTTTTGTTGTTGATTTTTCTATAAAGTGGGAATCAGTGCACCCTTGAGGAAATGTATTAATGCCGGTAGATTATTTGTTACACTTTCTGAAGTTAAGAAGAACTCAAAATAGCAACCATTAGTGGAGGAAGAAATGATGGAGTACTGAGAAATGGAGTTTCCTAATTTGATATTATTAGTATGAAATAATATCAAATAAAAAGGTATGATTAGTAAATGATTTAGTCTAGTAAGTCTATGTAAGTAATATTTTCAAAAATTAAAATGCAAATTCTTAACTTTCTTGTTTCTTTTCAAGTTTTTTCAACAAGGATTTTTCTCAGAGCTTCAACTAGGATTGCTAAAGATTGAAAATGACCTGAATGTTGAAAGAAAAACTAGGACAATTTATTTCAGGAAATAAAATAATTTTAGCATTATGGAGTGGGTGAGGTAGAAATAATAATTTTAGATTACCCATGAATTCCTGATGAAATAGAAGAATTCTGTATATGTCTTTGAAAGTAAGTTTGTAAACATGTATTTTCGAAGTGTATCAAATAAATTGTTTCTATAAAAATCACTTATGGCTATTTTTAACTATATATTCATTATATATTATGGACTTCAGGGAAAGAACCAGGTTCTGACATATCATTCTTTTCTTCTAGGTGTTTCTATGTCACCTCGGAATACTTTCTCTGAACCTCAAATGACAAAATGGACTGAATCAGAGTCCTGATACTAAAATTCAGTAGGAAATTCTCATGGTAGTAGAAAATTATGTGAATTAATATTGTCTTTGAGGTCAAACTGGGTTCTGTACTCCATAATTGGTTAGCTATAGCATGTGCTTAACCTAGTAAATCTTTTGAAGTCTGACATTTCTCTTTTGTATGATGGGGTTAATAATTACAAGATGGTAGAGACAATGATGGCTGCAGATCTCAATACTCCGAGAGTTTAAAATTACAATCAGAAAGCAGCTGATTGAAAAGCAATTCTGGTGCTTGAACTTAGCAGTTTGATTCCATTTCTTGAATGTATTGGTGATAAGATAGAACCCAAACCCAGGGCTTATTGTAAAGAGATAACTACTTATAAAATACTATCAAAAATAATAATATTTTTTGCCCTTTCATCATTATAATGGAAGGGCAAAATACAGGGTCAGGGAAAATGTAAGAAAACAAGTCAATAAGGTGCTTCCAAAATTTATAATTTCCACCAATAACTAAATCCATAGATATTGAAGTAGATGAAGTGCTGGACAAGGAATTAAAACAGTTGATTGTTCAAACGATGAAAAAAAAATTTAAGAAATTTACTAAGGGATAAATAAAGGATATAAAAAGGATTTCAATAAAAAGAGAGATTCTCAAAAAGAACCAAACAAATATTGAAAATAAAAGGCATATCAAGTCACATGGAAAAACTCAGTTGATCCATTCCAATGTATTAAGAAGAAGACAATTTTAGAGCTTAATGACAAAGTAGATAAACTTGAGTGTTCCAACAATATTATACAGAAAAAAAAAAAAGCAGGAGCTAATGCTTAATGACAAAGTAGATAAACTTGAATGTTCCAACAATATTATACAGAAAAAAAAAAAAGCAGGAGCTATGATTAGAATATCCATGAACACTGGTGTAAATTAAGAGATCTTGGTTGAAGCTCATAAGTATTCACAAAGGATCTACAGTCTAATGGCAATGATAAAAGAATCATTGAAATAGTAGAATATTTTCCGGCCCTGGTGAATGAGATGGACACACAGGCACTGTAGGATTTTTGAGCCCAAATGGCCAAGACAGAAAAGAACTTCTGCACAACACACCAGAAATAAAATACCAAAAATTTAGAACAAAGGAAGAATTTTAAAATTCAGAAAAAAGTAATGCTTTGTCATCTATAGAGGAAAACCAATCAGAGTAACAGCAGGATTTCTACGCAGACATGCTAAAGTCCAACAGGGTGTAGGATGACATATTTTTAAGTCCTGAAAGAAAGCAATAACTAACCAAAATTCTATGTCCAGCAAAGGTACCTTTCAAAAAATGAGAAGGAAATAGAAACCTTTAAGATAAGTACAAATTGAAGGATTTTTTTTTTATTTGAAGTTGTTGTATATAACAATAGAATGCATTACAATTCATAATACACATATAGAGTACATTTTTACATATCACTGTATACAAAGTAAAGTCCACATTGCAGAAAACATTTATAGGAATTCTATACAGACAAAATAAAATAAATCTGACAAACATAAAAACAACTAAGAGAGCTCTGGAAAAACTAAATCTCATTAGAGGAATGGATAAGAAAATTAAAACTAAGATCAATTCAAACATTAGAAATAAAACAAAATTGCAGGAAACAATAAGTACTTTTCAATAATAACACTTGATGTAAATGGTCACAATTCTCCAATCAAAATACATAAAATGGCAGATTAGGTTAACAAACAAGACCAAACTGTGTGTTACCTGCAAGAAATAGAGCTTATAGACAAAACATTCATAGACTGAAATTGAAAAGATAGACATTAATATTTTATACAAGTAACTGAAAGCAAGTAGAAATACCTACTTTATTTTCCAATCAAGCATACTTTAGGTCACAATTAGAGGAGAGACAAAAAGTTTACTACTTATTGGTAAAAGGGAACAATTCTACAATAAGATATAATGATAGTAAATATTTATGTTTCAAACAGTGCACTTAAGTACATAGAACAAGCACCACTCCACAAAAAGGCAAAGGTAGGCCCCAATACAATAATAATGAGTGATTTTACATATTAAAAATTATAAAAATAAAATAAAAAATGAGTGATTTTAATACACCAGTTTTACTAATAGATCATTCAGACACAAAATGCACAAAGTTACTACAGAGTTAAAACACTCTAGATCAGACAGACCTAGGCATATAAAAGTATTTCACCCAATGGAGTTGAATGCACTTTGTTTTCAGTGGTTCATGAAACTTTCTGCAAAATATTTTATATTTTAGAACACAGGAAAGTCTTAGAAAATACAAATTAACTTAAATAATTCTTTGCTTCTTATCAGATAATAATGGAATAAAGTTTTAAATCAATAGAAAAAAATCTACAGAAACCATATGAATACATGGATACTGAACAGTATACTTTTGAATGATGAGTGTTGAATTGAAGAATTTGGGGGAGGAATTTTTAAAAACCTTAGAATCTAACTAGGATAAAAATATGACATACCAAAAAGTTTGGGACATAGCAAAGACAGATCTAAGAGAAATATGTATAGTTATGAGTACCTACATAAAAATCTAAAAGATTCTAATTAGATAACTTAATGATGCATCTCAAAGTTTTAGATAAACTAGAACAAACAAATTCCAAAATGAAGAGAAGGAAATAAATAATGAAGATCAAAGCTGAAGTTAGTGAAATAGAAAGAACAATACAAAGGATCAAGAAGCAAGGAATTACTTCTCTGGAAAGAAAAACAAGATTGGTAAACCCCTAGGCAAATAATCAAAACCAAGAGAGAGAAGAACCAATTTAATAAAATTAGATATGAAACCAGGTGTGGTGACACACACTTCTAATCCCAGCAACTTGTGAGGCTGAGGCAGGAGAATAACATGATTGAGACCAGACTCAGCAACTTAGGGTCAGCCTGCCCTGAAATAAAACTAACTAACTAACTAACTAAATAAATAAATAAATAAATAAATAAGGAAAAGCTAGGTTTGTAGGTCAGTGATAGTTTCCCTGAGATAAATACCCAATATCAAACAATAAATAAATATATAAATATACTAAGTTATTAGTTAAAATAAATTTATACATGAAACAGGAGATATGGCAATGACATCACTGAACTCCACAGCATCATTTTGAACTATTGTTTTTGAAAGTTATTTTGTAATAAATTGGAAAATCTGGAAAAAAAGGATCAATTTCTGGGCAGAGATGAACTACCAAAATTTAACTGAGAGGATATAGAAAACCTAAGCAGAATGTAACAAGCAATGAACTTGGAGCAATAAGAAAAAGACCTGCAGAATAAATAAATAAATAAAAAGGGAAAAATGAACTCTCCACTCAATTCCACCTGACATTTAAGGAACAACTAATTCCAATTCTCTTCAAATTATTCTATAAAATAGAAAGGGAGAAAAAAACTTCCAAACTCATACTACAAAGCCAGTAACATCCTGATAAGAAAAACAGATAAGGACACATCAAAGAAAGAATACCACTGTCCACAAACCTTGATAAATATAAATGCTAAAATTCTTCAAATTATATTACTGGCCAGGGATGGTGGTGCACACCTGTAATGCCAGCTCCTAGGGTGGCTTAGACAGGAGGATTCCTAATTCAAAGCGAGCCTCAGTAACTGCAAAGCACTAATCCACTCAGTGACACCCTGTCTCTGAGTAAGATACAAAATAGGACTAGGATGTGGTTCATTGGTTAAGTGACCCTGAGTTCAATTCCTGGTACCAAAAAAAATACAAAAATAAAAAGAATATATATTATTAAATTGAATTCAAAAACATATTTAAAATATGCAGCATGTTCCAATTGGTTTAATTACAGTGCTGCAAGGATATTTTAACATATACAAATCAATAAGCCACATAAATAGAACTAAGGACATAAATCACATTATCATCTCAATTGATGAAGGAAAAAGCCTCTGGAAAAATTTAAAATCCACATGATAAAAACCCTGAAGGAACTATGGATAGAAGAAGGAAAACTTATAGGATATACATAAATATACACACACACATGAATAGGTATATTCATACACATATATATATGTGCATACACATATATCAAAGTCATCATATTAAATGAAGAAAAAATGAAAGTAGTTCCTCTAAAATCAGAGCAATGTCCACTAGACAAGAACCAGAGTAATTAGACAAGAAAGGAAATAAAAGGCACACCAATATGGAAGGAAGAAGTCAATTAATGAGAGTTTGCAAATGATATGATCTTATACTTAAAATATCCCAAAGTCCTACTAAGAGACTTCTAGAGCTGATAAATCCAGCAACGTAGCAGGACACAAAATCAACGTACAAAGCTCAGTAGCTTTTTTTATTCACCAATAATGAGTCACTGAGAAAGAAATCATGAAAAAAAATCAATTCACAATAGCTTAAACATAGACTATTTAAAAATAAATCTAGCCAAGAAGTTGAGAGACCTTTACAAGGAAAATTGCAGAATGAAAAAAAAAAAAAAAAAAAAAAAGAACTAAAGAAACAGGAAGATGAAAAGACCTTTGATATTTTTGGATAGGCTAAATTAATATTGTTAAAATGGCCATATCATCAATAACTGTCTACAGATTCAATTCATTCCCCATAAAATTGCCAGTGATATTCTTCTTAGAACTAGAAAAATATCCCAAAATTCATATGGAAGAACTAAAGTCCGAATTGTAAGCAAAAAAAAAAAAAAAAAAAAAAAAAGAAAGAAAGAAAGAAAACCCAGTTATGTTCAAATTATATTATACTACAGAGCCATATTAATAAAAACAGCATGGTACTGACAAAAATAAAAAATCGAAAGAACAAAGTGACAGAATAGAAGACAGCAGCAAAACTACACTACTTCTAGTCATCTGAGTCTTTACAAGGGTACCAAAAACCTACAATTAAAAAAAAGACATACTCTTTAACAAATTGTAAATGTAAAACTGATATCCACAGGTAAAAGATTAAAACTACACCTCTTTCTTTTACCTTTGGCAAAAATCAACTCAAAATGGATCAAAGATATAGGAATTAGACAAAAGCTTTGCAACTGATAAGAGAATACATAGAGAGAACACTCTAACACATAGGTATAGCCAGTGATTTCCTCAAAGCTAAGCAAATAATACCAAGAATCAATACGTAGAGTGGCATCAAACAAAAAAGCTTTTGTACAGCAAAGGTAAAATTTAACAGCATGAAGAGAGAACTACAGAATGGGCGAGACATCTTTTCCTGCTAGTCTCCTGATAGAGGAATAATATTCATAATATATGAAGAACTCTAAAAACTTAAAATACCCCCACTGAAAAAAAGTCCCATTCAATAATTGGGCCTATTAACTAAATAGACTTTTATCAAAAGAAAAAGATAAAATGGCCAAAAATTATATAAAAAAATGTTCAATGTTTAACCATCAGGGAAATTAAAATCCAAGTCACACTGATACTTCATCATATTCCAGTTAGAATGACAATCATCAAGACTATAATAATAAATTCAGATAAGGATGCTGGGGAATGTATATTATTAGTTCAGCCACTATGGAAATTAGTCAAAGTTCCTCAAAATCTTGGAGTTGAATCATTATAAGATAACTCCTCAGAATGCATCCAAAGGTATTAAAGACTGCATGCTATAATGATAAATGCATACTCATGTTTATACAAACACAATTGACAATAGCCAAATTATGAAAACAACTTACATGTGTGTCAACAGATGAAAGGATAAAGAAAATGTGGCTTATAAACACTACAGAGTTTTATTTAGTCATAATGAAGAACAAAATTATACCATTTGAATCATGTTCATAAGCCAGAATCAGAGAATCAACAGTAGTATGTTTTCTTTCCAATATGATAGCTAAAGAGAAAAAAAAAAGGGGGGGGGGGATATCATGAAAATAGTAGGAAGATGTGTAACGCAGAGAAAGGAGATTATAGGGAGAGAGGAGGGGAAATACTGGGGAATGAAAGTGATCAAATTATGTTATATATATATATGTGAATATATCACAATGAAACCCCCTAATGTGTATGCAATTATTATGTACCAATAAAAATTTTGAAAAAGAACAATTGATTCTTAGACATAGAACTTTAAAAATGGGGTTAGTAATAGTATCTATATCATAGGACCTGTGGAGCATTGTGTGAGATAGTGCACTAAAAGTAAAGCATGTGAACTAGCACACAGTAGCAGATCACTGAATGCTAGCATCTGTTATGCAAATGAACAGTAATTCATACTTTTAATTACAAGATATAAAGAAAACATAGAGTTGGGGCATCAAACATATACCTCCAGATTCCCAGTTGCATTTCAGGAAAGATTGCTTTAATGATTATCTATTTTTTTTTGGCAATATTTTCTTCTGGCTCAAAGATTTTTCTATTCAGACAAAATTTCAGGGAGAAGCATTTACAACTGGAGATTTTATGATTCAAAATGTTTAGTAAAATCAATGTTTTTTTATATTTCTTGCAGCAAGGGGGGAAGATATATGGCATTAGAAAAAATCGGCTCAATCATTGCTTTGCCACTCCTGACCCTGTGAACACACAGAGGAAAATTGGTGCTCTACTGTGGGGCCCAGTATGAAAGTCCCAGTAGATTTTACAAGAATACAGCATCTTTCTGAATCTTTTATTAATTTGATGGGGGCATTTCAGGTCAACAGCCTCAAGTTTTATATTGTGAATTTGCATTAATTTCCTTGATTCCTTAAAAACACTTTCTGTAGTTTTGTATTTGATTTTAAAATACCACTGCTATTGGTTACATACAAGCAAAACATCCATGAGAAATAATATCAATATTCTTTGATATTGCTGAGTTCTTTGCAATGCCTAGTGATTTTTCCTTCTCTTTAAAAAGAGTTCATTCAAAAACATGAAATTACTTTTATTTTCCTTCTCTTTCTTTCTTTCTCTTTCTCTCTCCTTTGTTGATTTTTAAAAATTTATTTACTTTTGGTTCATTTTTGGAACATAAAGAAAAGCATACCTCTGATAACATACTATTACTTGCTTGTTTTGTTTGTGATATTACCCAAACTTAATATTTTGCTCTATATCAAAAAGTAATATTTTTCCTATTTTTTACCTGTTTTGCTATTTCCAAATGAAGATAAATATCACTAAATATCAAAGTACGAATATATCATTCAAAAGCATCTGAACTTCTTTTTAATAAGTATCAAATGAATTTTGAATAAATTAGTTTTTGTTATTGTTGGACAAAGCTCATGTGTCAGTACAAAGTACTGATGCCAACTGGGGGTGGAGAATAAAAATACTTTGAAAAAAATTAAATTTCATTGTAAATTTTTTACTGAACATGATTCTGTTATAGTAAATTAAAGGTACAATGTAATACAATGTCTACATCAATCTCTGAAAGATTAAGATTATTCATTTTAGATTGGAGCATACATCTACAAAGTATTGTAAGTGTTAACAGTTTATAAGTGTCTCAGAATGCCATTCATGTATTTTCTTCACTAATTACTAACCCCTTTAATTTTGTTTTCACTAGCTTTAATTCCTCACCTTAATTTTGCACTCAGAAAATATAATTAACATTTGAGTAGTAATTAACTTCATCCATTCTTATAAATAACATTTGTAACAAAATGGAATATAAAATATAAAAGGAATGCTGACCCTTTATCTCCATGTTGCATATAAGGAAACTTGGGGAAATCATCATTTACCAAAAGTCAAACAAACATAATGAGCAGATGGGCCATGGATTTAGTTCAATGGTAGAACACTTCTCTGGCATGCACAAGGTCCTGGGTTTGATCCTTAGCCTGCAAATGAATAAATAATAAACGGCATATCTGATTTTCAATTTTATACTACTTTCATATTGGGTCCTAGCTTCAGCATTGAGCAAAAGCAATGACTTGTAGAATTCAGCAGAGCTGAGATTAGGTGGCACATGTGAAAAACATAATTATGTCATCATCAGACAAGTCTAATGGCTGGCAACTACTCAAAGACCCATCTTTTCCTGTAAGAACTGATATTTGCTTAAAGGTTTATTTCCTTTTGTAACTACCCAGTTGATTACTGCTGCTCTTGTACAACAGGGAAGACATGTCTCCTTTCTTGGGACATGTCTCTTCCTTTCCTGACCCCTTCAAATGTAGGGGTGAGATCTTTTCTCTGACACCATAACATGCTATGGTTTACCTCATTCATAGATTCAGCAATTATAGAGTACTAGCTTCTTTAAAGTCAGCAGAGAATAATTGCAGTAATCTTTTTTTGATCCAATGCTGACTCTGCCCTGCAACCTCTTAGGAAACTAGCCTTGTATGGGATGGCAAGGTTCTTCCTCCCGGTGATGATCCCAGTACTTGTTCCCACCTTATTGTAGGTGTTCATATATATGCTTATGTTCCCCTAAAAGAGTCACACCACTTTGAAGCCACAACCTTATGTTTTGTTAGTCTTTGTATCCTCAGCAATTTGAACCTTTTCTGAACTTGTTGAAAGAATGAAGAATGGAAGGAAGGGAAAGCTAAAGGACTGAAATTTTTAAGTCCTTGACCAAAGAAATATTGATTAATCTTTCAGGCTATTTGGCAAGGGTAGCTCTTCACACACAGTATCAGCCACACTACTCATGTTCCCAGAAAACTTCTGTGTATCCAGGATTGATTATTAAGAACAACAATATGTTGTTTTCATCATATTAGGTTGATTGTTAATAATTATGGTCAGCTAAACCATATTATACACATTAAATCCATTCCCTGATTTCTTCATTTCCCTAATTTCTACTGGCTCCAGACAGTCTGGAATTAATTCAATTCTTTGTTGTTTGGAAGAAAAAAGAAACAAATTTAGAACAGAAATGATTAGAAAATATGATCCCACCTGGAGTGTATTTTTAAGAAGTCATCTGGCCATGCTTGGATCAATACTATCAGGAAACATTTGAAAAACTAAAGATACTATGATAACTTCTTGGTTGCCTGGTTAGTAAAAGAAAATCAGTTGGTCCTATGTCAATGGGACTTCTTTTAAGATAAGTTTGTACTTCTTGGACTCTTAAAAGTCAAATGGTGATTTATGTTAAAGAACCTGAGGCTGTAGACAGGATTCAGACAAGGTATCAGATAATGTCACAGAATTATGCCATATATTAGCAATTGCACAGAATGTTGAAATCCAGTACATGTAGTTTTGGTTAACTATAGAGAAGTTGTTTTTTACCAATAAAAGAAGATTAAAACTGGGATGAAAGTCTATTAATAATGATGGTATTTTCAGTAAAAGTTATGGAGATTATATTATATGTCAAGCACAAAAACATAAAACAAATGAACATTTCCAGAAGGTAGACAGGGGACTTCCATAGGAGGAACCCCACATGCTAAGAGAAAATCATAGTATAGAAGTGTTGCAGGATAGGAAAAACTTGGTACAGCTAAAGAATGAGATCCCTTGAAGATGGTACCAGTTTTGCGTGTAGGCAATTAAATCTGATCTTAGTGCATACTCCAATTAATGAAGCTAAACATTTTTTAGCCATTACACTTTGTATACATAAAATGCAATAAATACCTCAAAGTTGTTTGAGTACATGCCAATCAGGGAGACAAATTTAAGGTATGCCAAGTTCATAGGTTAAGTGGTAAGACAATTGAGAGCATGGACTTCAGAGGTAGAAATACCTCTGAAGTTATCATATCTTCACTTTGTCATTTATAATTTGAGGGACTCTGGCATCATTATATAACCTGATTAATGTGAAAAATGTAAATAATAAACTTATTTTGCAGACATAAGCCTATTATTTAGCAGGTACTCAGGGAATAACAGGTATATCATTTATGTCACAATACTAATAACATTATTATCTGTTTAGGCTAGGAGATATATTATAATAACAGAGCTTGACTTTGAGACACTGTATTTGGATAATAACATCATGATATATTCACTATTCAATCATATTGATGGGTAAGACCTCTTCATTTCATGTGAAACTATTCTTTTAGCTAATAGTCCCTTAGGTCATTCAGAAAATCCAAGAGCAGAACTAATGTAATATCAGTACAATATTTTGAGTCCCTTTCACTGACTGTAGGGTCAACATTCCTATTGGAACTTTACTGTTTGATTGTGAGGACTAGACAACATAATAAATATGACTGTAAAGTGAAGTATTGATATTGTATTGCTATTCTATTTAAAAGGTTACCTTGTAACAAGCACAATATTAAGTTATAAATAATTATTTCTCAATTTCTCAATATATCTCTTTGAGTTACTATTATAGTCCATATATTTGAGTTGGGAATATTGAGGCTTGGTATGAATAAGTACATCAGCCAAAGTCATTTATTTAGCAAGTGGAATATCTAGAATCTAAATCTGGCCAATATTAATTCTAAAACAAATAAAACTAAATACTTTGCTCAGGATGAAATTATATTGTCACAAATACATATTATTTCATGTAATTAAAAGTGGGATGAGCACAGAATAAATGTTCCTATTTGCAACAAACTGTCCTTGCCTTACTCTACAATGTAGAAGCCTTTAAAGATCAGGCTGGTGTGTTGTTTACTTCTCAGACCATATACACCCCTGGATCATTTATTAAGGAATATCTATTGAACAGATAATAACACCAACACTTGGGTTTCTATTATTCTCAAAGCATGTTTGCTACACTTGCATTCATGTAAAGTGACTATAATAGAGGGAATGAGAAGAATGAAAGCTTTAAATAGAACAAAGAGGGGGGAGGGGGGCAAGGGGATAGGAATAATGGCAGACTGAGTTATCCATGATTACCCTAAATACATGTATGAAGACACAATTGTTGTAAAAATACTTTATATTAAACCAGCAACTTGAAAAATTGTGCTCTTTATATGTAATATGAAATGAAATGTACTCTGCAAACTTGTATAACAAATTAGAATAATAAAATAGACAACTAGGCAATAAATATGATAGAATGTGATCAATGCTACATAGCAATATAGGAAAAGAGAAATAATTCAGGCAGATTAGAATTAATAAGTCTCATATTTGATAAACTTTATTGTAATGAATCAGTGCTATAATGATAAATAATTGATTTTTCTACATAGGCCATGAAGGAGCACTTTTAGAGTTAACTAAGAGCAATACATATTTTTCATAATTACTTAATAAGGCACACTTATGGATAAATTTTAAGTTATAATATGAAAAATCAAATTTCAGTGATGTCTTTTAATTTTGAGCAAGCAGCACCACCACCACCAACAACAACAACAATAACAAAACCCAAAACTAGAATCTCCTGCTCCCCCTACATTTCCAGCTAATTTTATCCGCTATTCTTTCTTTACCAATTTTTGGCATGTTACTGTTTGGGAACCAGCAAGAGCTGTAGCCGTATGGATAGTTTACTTTACGTGAGTAAACCAACAACTATTGTTTGCCTTGTATTCAGGAACAAGATAGGATTCCTGTGGCCCTAGAAGATGGTATTGTGACCAAGTAGGGTAATATTAACCTGAAATTTTATGTAACTTCCTGAACAATGTGATATTTGGTGTTAAATGTCCAATCATTGTTATAGTAAAGAGTGTCTTATTTATTATATGTAATAACAAATTTATTGAAGTACTAATCTACATTTTGTTCATATTTCTTTGGAAAAAGTATTGGTCATTTTTTAGCTCCTGCACCTCCCCAACTGAAACCAGTAATGCTTCAAATAAAGCAATACTTCAAAAATCTGACATTTACTTTGTTCCAGAGTAAATAGGTATCTATGGAGAAAAAAGAGTAGAGTTTAGCTATTAGAGGAACAAAGGATGGAAGAGGAACTAGATAGTGACCATTACCTCTGGGACTTAGAAAATTATATAAGGCTGGCAGTGACCTGGGCTGAAATATGTTATTCTTTAAAATGGTTACCTTCTCCACAGGAAATAGCTAAGTGGTTTACCCAGGAAGACTGAATCATTCTCACTTGAATCTTCAAAGTCTCCAAAGATGAAAGTTCAGATTTTCACAGAGATAAGGTTAATTTTTAAGGCAGGATGCAAATTGGATAATGAACACAAAAATGATCACCAGCATGGACCCAGGCCAGAATGGATCTCCAAAATTGTTAGATAAAATAAATCCTTCTGAGCTGGATGCAGTAGCACACACCTGAACTCCCAGTGGCTCAGGAAGTTGAGAGAGGAGGATGGTGAGGTCAAAGCCAGCCTCAGCAATGGTGAGTTGTTAAGCAAATCAGTGAGATTCTGTGCCTAAATAAACATGAATAAGACTGAGGATGTAGCTCAGTGGTAGAGTATCCCTGAATTCAATCCCTGGTACACCCCACTACCAAAAAAAGAAAAGAAATCCTTCTGAACTTCTTGATGGCTCTGTGTAGAAGAAGGTCAAACTCCAAATGACTTATATATAATATTTCTTCCTTCCTCCCAGTAGAGTGGAGAAGTGCTACAGATTAAATATAATCCTTAAAATAATGAGTGCAAACTTTCTAATACATTCTCTGGTGAGCTTCAATTAATATTTGCTATAGGAATAAAATCTAAAGGCCGTTTAGTGTACATTTCTTGGTAAAACTAGAACAGAGATTAGAAGTAAAATTTACAAGCTTTATGGATATGATAAAAGAGTCATTAATTGTTGGCATCAATTACCCTATTGATTGACTATGGTGATTGGATTCATTTAACTAACGGGGCATATTTGTACTCTCTCCCTTATTACTTCATGCTGCTTTTTCTGTAGCTACTCACCCTTCCAGATAAAGAAAGAAAAAAAAATGTTTTAAACAGGGAGATTAAATATTTTTAGAATCTTAGACAATTTTGATTCTAAATCCATCTATTACTCATATATCAGACTCTGAGATAAAATTACATTCCTCTATATGTGAGAATCACCATATGCAAGCATCAAATCTTAGTTAACTTCACTGCTGGTATTATCTGAGGATGGTGATAAGATCAAAATGAACATTAGATAACTTAAAATCATTTATATTTAAGTATCAGAATGTTATGTAATTCCCTCAGCAAATTCTTACTCTTAAATTATTTTGATAGAGACAAATTTCCATTGGAATTTCCATAATCCATCTATGGTAGGCAGGCTTTAAAATGGTTCTCAATGATATCTGCCTCCAAGTATGCCTTGTAATCATCTCCATTTGAGGGTATGTTGGACCTAATACCTCATTTCTAACAAGTAGAACATGGCAAACATGAGGAATGTCTCTTCCAAAATTATGACACAAAAGGCTACTCCACTTTCCCTCTCCTCATTCTTGGAAAATGAACTATCATGTGTGAGTAAAATTATGGAGAGTTCCATGAACCAAGGGATTGAAGTATCTGGCTAAGAGCTAGTGAAGACCTGAAGACTACCCATACCCATATGAGTGAGTTAGGAAACTAACTATATCCCTCAACTGAGCAAACAGACTACCACAGGCCTATCTGGTAGTGTATACCATTGTGAAAGGTGAAATTCAATCCCTATCTCTTACCTGCACAAAAATCAACTTGATCTGAAAAAGTGGATCATAGACCTAGGTGTTAGACCTTAGATCCTGTGCCTACCAGAAGAAAAATGTAGGCCCAACGTACCATCATGTCAGTTTACAAACTGACTTCCTCAACAAGACTCCTAAAGCACAAGAAGTAAAATCAAGAATCAATAATTGGGATGGTATCAAACTAAAAAGCTTCTTCACAACAAAAGAAACAATCAAGAACTTAAAGAGAGAGCCTACAGAATGGGAGAAAATCTTTTTATTTGAATCTTAGATAAAGCATTAATCTCCAGGATACACAAAGAACTCAAAAAACTCAACATCAAAAAATAAATAAATAATAAAAATAACCCAATGAATAAATGTGCAAAAGAACTGAGTGGGCATATACATTTATGTACATATATATATATATATATATATATATATATATATATACACACACATATACATATATGCCCATTTATATGACACTTTCTTATCCTTATACACACACACACACATACACACACACATACACACACATATATAGAACGAATTTAAAAAGCATCTAGCCAAGCTATGCCCAGATACCTTTTGCAGAAAAAATGTGAGATAATAAATGCTATTAATTTTAAGTTATTAGGTTTCAAAATAATTGTTATATTGCAGCAGATAATTAATAGCTAGCTCAATAGTGAGAGAAAGGCAGGTTGGCGTTATAGACTAATGAATGAAGAATAGAGAAACCAAAGGACATAGTTAAGTGTGACACAAGTTCAATAATCATATTTGCGTATTTGCGTCCTCTATGTTATCATAGAAAAGACGGAATATAATATTCCTTCTACGGAAGATGCAATCAAAGGATAATAATGTTTCCTGAGCATATAACATAGATACTGGTCTTAATTAACAGCATGGATGTTTCCACATGTGGCATCTGTCAGTTAATCTTGTATTGGTGCCACATTTACGTTCTCTAATGAACTTGTAATGGTATTTCATTAATATGTCAGCAGCCATGTTCCCGAAACTCATATTTATTGAACATTAGAATTGCACATTGATTTAGCACTTTAGAAAATCATTTTATAACTGCTCTTTATAAAACTAAAGAATCCAGAATATTTGATAATTAAACATGTTTGTATGACATTTTCTTATCATGAAACTTTTACTATGACTTTGCTTTAATTTTATGTGCATGTGCATGCATGCATGAATAGATAATTTGGCCACACAAATAGAAATCGAAGGGTTCTTATGATGGTACAAACAGATATATATTGACCAAAATTCCATTGCTCAAAAAAGACAAGTGAATGTTAAGAATAAGTGACATGCTGATTTATTGCTTCCAGATATGGGGTTACCATAGTGATAATTGCATAACATCTATATTTCTATGAAACCATCTGTGAGAGAGTAGAACATTCCTTTAAAAAATACATTATGCTGTTAGCATATTATTTGTAGTTGGTTAAAAATAGCACAGGCATGTGGGTGTTTGATGTTCTTGTCATATGCTTAAGCTTAGAAGAAATGCACACCAAACATCCCTCCCCCAACTCACATTCAACTTCCTGAACAGCTTCTTTTTTATCAGGTCATTTGTGTATTATAAATGCATTAATTCATTCAATGTGTACCGAGTCATGCACTGAACTGTTTTGTCTCAGGAAGCTTACTGATTAGAACAAGAAAAGATTATTTAAAGGAAAGAAGTACAGTTCAAAATATATACCCATAGATTCCATTTGCTTAAGATTTTCTTGACCTAATGACATCCATCTGCTATTTACAGGGTGTTGCTTTAATAATGTATGCACGTGCTTTTAGCTTGATGCAAATTAATTAATATGAGTTTGGTTTGGATGACCTATGACTAAGTTTAGTTTTATATGTATTTATAAGCTTATTCTTTTCACTCATCATTAAATTCTTAGGATTATTAACAGGTGAATTAGTAATGAATCACAATGATTCATATATCAAAGATCCCTTTGTTTCTACCTGTTATCTGCCTAAAATTGTTTACAAGAGGAACTTCTGCCCTTCAGGTCCAAGTTTCATTTTTGATAAATAAGAAGCAGCCGATGTGATGTGGTTTAAGAAACACTAGGAAAACTCCTTAACCAAACAATCTCCTATTTTTCCTTCTAACTTGCATCTTTAAATTCTAGTTTGCTTTGGCCTAAAATATCATATCACAGGTCCTGTTTAAATGACAGGAATTATCTGTACTGAGAAGAGCATTTGTTTTAAGTCTATTATTATGAAACTTGAGTGATTTTTCACTGTTGATAAGATCTTCATCAGAGAATAGGGACTGAGATGAGAGTTTAAGTATCAGGCAAATTTGTGGTAAAGCATTAACTTTCTTCTGGAAATTGGGATCATCTCAGATTACTATAAAATTTGAGGAGAGTGGGATGGGTCCCTGAAAAGAAAATGAATACATACAAAGCATAATAGTTAATTACATCACATTACATTAATTATGTTACTTAGGCCCTATGATTTTCTGGGTAGAACTATTCCATTTTTCTCTCCTCTCTCATATATGAAAATTCAATAGGGAATTTGATGGAGAATAGCAATCAAACATATGCATCAAAAAATCAGAGCTAAAATGTCTATGGAGATAATCATCTCCCACCTTATTTTTTGGGGGTGGGCTATTAGTGTTTTTTTACATTTTTTTTAGGTTTAAATAATTGTCATTAAAATGATAATTTATTGAAACAAAAGGAAGTAACTGAGAAGTTGCTTTAATACAAAAACTGCAAGTACTAACAGAGCCAACTCATATAGCAAGATATGGATATTACAGAAATTCAAATTGTTACCCTATCAATGATCTACTCTGTCCTTAGCATCTATCTTACTAGATACAGGCCAAGAATATGTTATGGTTACAGTGCATTTGATCAAATTAACATTTATCAATCCCAGGAGTCCTGCAGTAGCAGAATCCAATTTCCTTCTTTTCCATTAAGTTAAAAAAGAAAAAGAGAGAGAGAATGGTTAGTGTTATTCTCTGATATTCCATCATCAAGCAAAACACCTGGTTAATGCTTATATCTAACAACACCAAAACACAGAAAAAATATAACAGCAATCACTTATGGAGGAAGAAGCTCTGGGTCCACTGGGACATTGGCTTATTCCTGGCCTCTGTTATGACCATATTTTGCCATCTTAAATCCTCAAATGACTACAGATTTGGCTCATTTTGTTTTCAAACTATTCTGGTTGGATACAGATTATCTTATCTTTCTGATTTCTAAATAATGAGAAAGAGATATTTTAAAATCCACTGACTAGATTTTTCTTATAGTTTTATCAATTTTTGCATTACCTATTTTGCCACTAGGTTATTAAATGCATAACAATTTTAAATTGTTCTATTTCACTAGTAACAGTTTATTTTAAACAATTATTATTTTTCAACATAAACTTTTTCTGTGTTTAAAATTAAAATAATTATATCGTATGTCTTTTGGTCAGCATTGTTTGCACAGTTTCTTTAGTCTTACCTGCACATTCACATTTTTAACTCTTTATTGATTTCCAGACATTACCTTTGGGAACACTTTCTGACCACTCTACATACACTCAGTACCATAGCAAGTCATGCACTTAACAGTGTAACTTAGCCCATTGCCAGAAATGTCATTCCCACACAGTTAAAAGCATTAGATAGTAAAACATGACACATCAGAACCGTGATCTTAAGCAATTCAAACATGTATTAGCTACACGGGCATAATCAAAACAATGAACAAGAGCAAGTGGAAAGGGAGAAAATAAAGAAGGTTCCCTGCTGTGTAGGAAGGAATAGAGAAAGAGAGGGATTTGGTCCTATGGAGGTTTTTATATACAACTAGCCTCCTAAAGGTGGGAATTTTGAATAGTTCCAGGCTGGACTACCTTTGGGCTACATATCCAAGTGTGTTTATATTCTTATATGTAGATCACAGGGGAAGGATGAGTTGGCTTTCACACAACATTTGTGACATACCAGGAGCAGCCAGGAAGCATTTAATAGTTTCTACCTCAGGGCATTAGAAGTTACTTATGGTTTGGAATTGATGTGTCCTCTAAAAGCTCCCTGCAGGGATATTCAGAGGTAAAATGATTAGATTATGAAAGCTGTAACCTAATCAGTCCATCCTGGTTTGAATTTAGTGGTAACTGTAGACAAGTTGGGCATAGCTAGAGTAGGCAAGTCACTGGGGGAATGCCCTGGAATGGTTCATCTTCCCTGTAGCCCTTTCCCTGTTTCCCCCTACTTACCAACTCTTACCAGCAGAGCAGTTTTCTTTTACCACACCCTTCTGTCACGATGTTCTGCCTTATCTTGGGCCCAGTGTGGTGAAGTCAGCACATTATGTACTAAGACCTCTGAATCTATGAGTCAAAATAAACCTTTCCTCCTCTAAGTTGTTCTTCTTGGGTATTTTGATCACAGCAGGATAAAGCTGACTAACACAGAAGTCACCTGTGGTGGATGTAGGCAAATAAGGGCATGTACTGTCTTTAGAGAGCTAAAACAAAACCTGATCAAATATTTACTTTTTGTACTTACCTTGAGTAAAAATAAAATCAAACAATTAGAGACCTACAGTCTGCTTCCTTGTAGGCCCATTTTATTCCTTCCTAAGAATTCAGTTTCCTCCTCTCCTTCTCCATGGTATTCTGTTTCCTTGCTTTTATTCTCCTATTCTGCCACTATTCGTAACATTTGCCCTCTTCTTTTTATTCCATTTTATGTTTTCTTTCTCATTAAAGGAAAAAAGAAACAACTCTGATGTTAATTCCTGTGTGCTTTCAGGCTCAGAGCTTGTTCCTCTTCTTGCCTTTTACTGCTATTTAAAACTGGATATTAATTGCATTGATGCTTTGATCGTACTTATGGGTTGGAAGGAGAAGTTTCTTATGAACTATCATGTTTAATGAACTTTTTCTTTAATTATAAAAATACTTTTTCTAGCCAGATATGGTGGTCCACAAGGGTAATCTCAGCTACCTGGGAGGTTGCAGCAGGAGGATCATATGTTTGAGGCCATCCTGGACACCTTAGTATGACTGTCTCAAAATTTAAAAACCCCAAAAGGTCTGGCAATGTAGCTCAGGGGTAGAGTGCCTCTGGGTTCAATCCTGACCACTGCAAAGTAGCTGATTATTTAAATTTAATCAAATTAATATAGGAAGTAAAAATAATTCTCACTTCCAAGTTAGGCTACTTTTACCTATGTCCCTTTTCTTGGTACAACATGGAGAAAATTCTTCATGATTTTCATTAGTAATAGTCTATTTATAGTATACTCTGCTTCCTTTGTTCAAAATATTGTTCTTTTCTTCTCATTCTGAGTTATAATTTGTTATAAGTGGAGAGAAGTAGGATGAAAATCATTTTTTCCTTGGTTAATTTGATATATTGTTTCATTGTTTTCTGGCTGTTTTGTTGCTGTTGAGAATTCAAATGTCAGCCTACATCTTACTCCTTTGAGAATAGTATTCTATTTCTTCCTCTGAGTTCCTTAAAGTTTTTATTTGTTTTGGTTCTTTTTCTGATCTCTGATATTATATAGTTTTATCATAATCTGAATTTGTATACTCACCTTTATTTACCTTAATTTCAGCCTAAGTGGGAATGTTTCATCAATTTTAACAAATTTTCAATGTTATATCATCAAATATGTCATATATTTCCATTCTCAATTTCCCATGTTTTTGATATTCAGATTGGATGTTTGTTAGAATTTTTTTGCTCTAGACTAGATATTTAATTTACTGATCAGGATGAATTAAACTTCTCAGCACTATGAATGCATTCTTCAATTCTTCTTCCTTTTTCATCTTTCTAGAAATAATCCACTTACTCTTGTTTTCTTCTTAAGTTATTTTTTAGCCACTGTTAAATCCATGAATTAAATGAAATCACAGTTGCTATATTTTTGTACCTAAAAATTACATTTGGAAATTAGAAGTATTTACTCAATTACTTTGATAGAAGTTTTTTATAGATAATTAACATTCATATTTTATTTATTTAAATATAGGAAAGCCAGGAGTAGTGGCTCATACCTGTAATCCCAGTGATTCAGGAGGCTAAGACTGGTGGATTGCAAGTTCAAGGCCAGCCTTAACAATTTAGTGAGGCCCTAAGCAATTTAGTAAAATCCTGTCTCAAATTAAAAAATAAAAATGGCTAGAGATATATCTGAACAACAAAGTGCCTCTGGGTTCAATCCTTATCAAATAAATAAATATATAAATAAATAAATGAAGCATCATTATTTCTGTGCCTGGTCACTCTATTACCTAGTTTTTTCCACCCCAGTTTCTTCTCTTCATATTTTCTGCCAGTTCTTGCTCATAGCTCTTTGTTTTTTTCCCGTATTTAGTGAATTTTGAGAGTAAAACCATTTTATTGATTTTTCTTAAAAAATATTTATAATCATCTGTGACCTAGAAAGAACACATGTTGCTCTAAAGTTAATCAGTTTTGCATTTATCATGTACTTAATAAAATATTATTAGAACAATTTGATTCATATTCATTTAAGGCCTGAGGCATTTTTATGTGTGTGTGTGTGCATGTGCATGCGAGCGTAAGCACGTGTGTGTGTTCAGTGGAAGCTAAATCACGTATGGTACAACATGATACAATATTATGTTCCTCTTTCACTGTTAAGTGCCAAAGAAATTTGCTTTATAGCTACATTTGGGTAATTTGTCTCTGGTTTATTCTTATACCAAATATATAGATTCTTGGGAATCACAGTTTCACGGGAAGAATCTTTGTCTTTTGAGATTTCCCAACTTCAGTCAGTCCAAGATTTGTTTTTGTTTTCCATAGTCCTCCAATACATATAAACTCTGTTTTAGTTACCCAGGTTTGGCAAATTACCTTGTGTCAACATGGTTCAAATATTATTATTTCTTTCTTCAGTTTTATCATTGCCAAAATTTGATCTGATAATTTTTTAGTATCCTTCATACTTTTAAGGGTTTCATATATTTTTTGGTGTTTTGTTTTCAGCAACAGGCTCAGCTCAAATACATACCAAGACATATTACCATAAGTAGAAGTATTTTAAGATGCGTATAGTTGTCCTTTACAGAAGAAATCTTGGATTGCAGTGCCATTTTCTCACTTGAAAGATGTACATAGTATCACAGTACTACTCCAAGAGGACCTGAGACATTCATATATTTAGTATAAATAAAATTTTTAATTTTCTAAAAAAAATGCTTTGCCTATCAACACATATAGTTCACTGTCTTTTCTTTTGACTGAGGATTAATGCCCAAAATACAGAAAGAACTAAAAAAACTTGGTACCAAAATAATATTCCAGTTAATAAATGGGCAAAAGAGCTAAATAAACCCTTCTCAAAAGAAAGAAAAACAAATGGTTAACAAATATATAAAAATATATGTTCAACTTTCCTATCAATCAGGGAAATCAAGTCTACATTGAGATTTCCTCTCACTCTGGTTAGAATGGCAATTATCAAGAATATAAATAATAATTAGAGCTGGTGGTGAGGACATTGGGGAAAGTTACACTCACATACTGTAAGTTGGACTATAAATGACTACAACCACACTGGAAAGCAGTGTGTTTTCTCATCTCTTTACAGAAACAAGAAACAAGCAAGAGCTTATTCCATGGGATTGGTAATCCTGGGGATACCTGAAAGTCTGAGCTATGAGCTGTATTGGTCAGTGCTTGTGGCTTGATTTGAAAATGGAAATTATTATGTGCATTCACATAGCTTACAAATAAGGGCTTTTCTTCATGATTTGTATTCCCAGATTTGTATCTACTTTTTTATCAACTAGATCTCCCGTAAATTGCCACTTCTATTGATATATGGATAACAACAAAAGTAAGGTAGTCTCCTGAAGAAACTCTAAACAGGAGAGAGGGAGAGAGAGAGAGAGAGAGAGAGAGAGGGAGAGGGTCAATGGCTGGAATTGTCTTACATGTTGTAGAATTCTATATTTTATCAAACATCCTTATACAACATGATACATCTAATCTCTAGATCTAGGAATTTCTGGGGAGAAAAATTTTGCAAGAAACAATGTAGCATCTCTCAAAGTTAATTCCTAATTACTAGTTTTATCTTTACTCATGTATCCTTTGATTAACATAAAACTTTCAGAATGATAAACATAAAATTTTGACTGTCCCTTAATGTTATTTCAATTTATTTTTTTGGAAAACAAATGTTACAGTAACAAGTTTAGGTACATTTTTCAAAACTACATTTATGCTTTCCACAAATTTCTGATCCCAGCCTTTGTGTATCACACCCCCTCTCTGTTATGAAACTATTTATCTAATACATACTACAGATGGGGCTCCTGAGGTTATTAGCTACAAGGGCAGCCTTGCTCAAATATTCATAAGCTTGGATTTCAAATTATTCTATTAGGACTCAAAAAAAATTCAGGTTTAATGAATGCAATGAAATTCTGTCCTTCATGTATAGTGTAATATCTGCCATTTCAAACATGTCTATTATCAACTAAATATGTGACAAAAAAAAACATAAAACAGGTAGCAAAATACATTTAAAACTTTAAAACTCTAGTCAGTATATTTAAAATAATTGCTTAAAGTAGATTTCAACTGAAAAATATTACCTTGACAACAAAGACACTTTATTGTCTTCATATAAAAGATGGAATTTTGTCATAGATTAGACTTTAACAGGAAACTAGCATGTTATATTTAATTACTGTACTTTACCTGTGACAATAGTATGGTACACCCTCTTCTAATTTTCTTAGTAATAATATTTGATTTTCTGTCCCCACCCTTTAAACTGGAGACATCCATGGATTGTGTATGGATGAGTAAGACAATTAAAAAATTATTAGGTGTCAAAAATATGAAGAAAGACAAATCCAAAAAGGAAACATGTCCCAAAGCAGATGGCTGGCTGCCTGAAGGTATCTGGTAACCTCCAGCATTCTATAACTTTGGCTGTAAAAAGATGTCATTCACCATGTAGAGACCTCTGAATAAAATCAAGACCTTGAAAGGGAACAGCTTCAAGTCAAATTCTCCTATAAAAACAAAAACCATGAAATAAGAAAGGTATGGAAAAGGAATATATCTTTCTCCTCTACAGCATATGTATGTTGAAAATGTATGAAACTGAAAATTCTAACAAAGGTTTTAAACGTGGATTCAAACCACCTACATGACCACAGGGAAGACTCTAAGAATTTAATTTAACATATACTGGAACATAAGGAACAAAGGCGCCTAATATTAATGAAGATAAATCTTCTCAGGGAAATTACCCTCCAAAAAACACCTTAAAGTTATCCCATAGGTAAAACCCCAATGAATGTGATCTTACAAATACCCAAAAGACATGGTACAACAAAATGAATTAGCGAAATTTAATACTCAAAAAATTTGGATACAAACACACCTATCACATTGCAGTTGCTGGATGAAAATATAAATAATACCTTAAATTGAAAAAGTGAAATAAAATGCTGAGTAAATGCAAAGCCTATCACCAAAATAATTTTATAAGAACTAAAGAAAGTATTTCAGTGAGAAATATGAGAATTAAAACCAAAATCTCAGAGCAAGGATTAAATGGAAGACTGGATATAGACTACGAATTATTCAATCAGAATCTGAACTAAAAATAAAAATCATAAAGGACAAAGCCTTGAATTGTCAAAAAAATTAGAAAAGAAATATTGAACAAAAAAGAACATAAGAGAAAGGTTAAATCATTCTGCTTATTATATTGGGAAGATGATAAATATTGATCAATTATAGATTTTGTTAATTTAAATATACATAATATAATTTCTAGTAAAATAAATCAAGACACAGAAGAGTTATTTATACTTCCATGTTTGAAGAGTATGAATGCATGTGATGACAAAGTATTGAGAATAAATAAGTACAAATGAACAAACTTGGAACTTTAATCTGTCTAAACAAAGGCAAGAAAAGCATTGCAAATGCACACAATAAAGTGAAATTAAAAATTAATCCAATTATATTGAAATACACAATTATCTACATATTCCTAATGGGTCTCTAGAGCTCAACTTAATAATCCATATCTCAGTAACTTGAAGCAAGGAAAGTAATCAAAGGATGACTTGCAAAGAAGGAAGAAAATTTCCACAAGCACTAAGAATACATAGTGAAAATGTTTTTTGATTAATAGGATTTAACAAGGATACTAGACAAAAAATTATTGTGCAAATGAATTTCACACTTTTATACTAGAGCAGCAATTAGTCGATATATTACAAAGAATATCATTTATAATGAGAGAATAATAGTGGTAACAAAAGATTCATTGTAACATAAAGTATGGAAGACTTTTATAGAAAATCTATGAAGCATTTTTAAATGTGTGAAAGAAGGACTAAATTGAGAGATACATATGATTTATGGAAAAGACTTTATATTTTAAAATATAAATTCTCCTACAATATTTTATAAGTTCAATTAGAAATGATATAACAACAGATATTTTTCTGGATGTTAACATAATATTAATTATAAACTATTTGGAAGAGGAAAGAGTCATAAAATATGAAGACAGTCTTGAACAATGCCTTGATTGTAGAACACCATAGAGTGTGTATGTGTGTGAGTGTTCACACCTACCCCCATCACACATACATACACACATGACAGGTGAAGAGTTGTCCTTGTATAATTCAAGACCTATTAAAAAGTTATACTAATAGAGTAAGTGTTTAACAATCATGGGGCAAGATATATACTTAGATCAAATTAAACAACAAAGTCTCCGAACATCAACTGCTGGGTACAAGCAGACTGATATGAGATGGAAATGGCACTGACATTACAGATAAGTAGGAAAGGGTAAAATGACTGAGTAAAAAAATAATAACACATTATCTAAATGGAGAAATATAAATCATTACTCCACATTAAAATTAGTTTAGGTGAAATAAAGATAAACATCAAAGACAAAATTGAAATCATTTTTAAAAGAAAATATAGGACATAGTTTTGTGGCCAGGGATTAGACAAGAATTTCTTAAGCAAGACACACACATATATATATGTATATGTAAAATATATATATACGTGTGTGTGTGTGTGTGTGTGTGTGTGTGTGTGTGTGTGTATTTAAAAATTGGCAGTACTGGGGATTGAAATCAGGAGTCTTTTGCTATACCCACAAACCTCTTTAACTTTTTTTTTTTTTTTTGGTGGGGGAGTCAGGGTCTCACTATGTTGCACAGGCTGGAATTGAAATTTTGATCCTTCTGATTCAGATTCCTAAGTAGTTGAGATGACAGGTATGCACCACCTGGGGTATAATCTCCAAAGAAAGATTGAAAAGTTGCCATATAGTTAAGAATTCCCATTTATCAAAAGACAAAACTAAGAGGGGAAAAATAGCCAAAAATAGATGATATTTGTAATACAGTTAATTGACAAAAAGTAAAACAAGAATATTTTAAAGTAGTATTAAAAAATAAAAGAATAACAACTTAATAGAAATGAAGGGCAAAAGATATGAAGAGGCTTTTACATGAGATGAAACATGACTAACAAATAAATGTACTCAATCTAATTAGAAATCAGGAATTGCTAAAAGGACAATTAGATTTCATTATGCAATCCACACAATTAGAAAAAAATCTTGAAATTTTAAGTAAGAATATCTAGCATCATGAAAGCTTGTAGGCTATTCTAGAATTGATGATTGTGCACAAACTGATGACCCAGAAGTACCAATTTTAGGACTATACATTTGAACAGATTTAGAAAAGATTCACATGCAAGTGCTTGGCAGCATTTTCTTTTCTTTTCTTTTTCTTTTTTTCTTTTTTTTTTTTTTTTTTTTTTTTTTTTTTTTTGCTTTAGAAAATACTGGAAATGGGCTGGGGCTAAGACTCAGTGGTAGAACATTCATCTCACATGTGTGAGGGCCTGGGTTCGATCCTCAGCACCACATAAATAAAAATAAATATATTGTGTCTACCTACAACTAAATGAAAAAAAAAAAAAAAAAAAAGAAAGAAAAGAAAAATACTGGAAACAATAGAAATGTCAAATGGGAAAAAGTAGTAAATGGTGGTATGGTAGGTCCTCTGTATCCATGTTTTTGTTTTTTGTTTTGGTACTGGGTATTGAGCCCTATTTTGTATTTTATTAGAGACAGGGTCTCACTGAGTTGCTTAGTGTTAGTGCCTCACTTTGCTGAGGCTAGCAATGAACTCGCAATCCTCCTGTCTCAGCCTCCCAAGTTGCTGGGATTACAGGCGTGTGCCATAGCACCCCACTCATGTATCCATCTGTCGGTGCAACCAACTTCTGACTGAAAGTGTTTGAAAGAAAAGAGATACATGTGTACTCAATCTGTACACAATTGTGTGTTCTTGTACTCCCTCCTTAAACAACACAGTATAAAAACTATTACATCATATTAAGATTGTAGATGATCAAGAGATGATTTAAAATATTCAGGAGGATGTATATAGATTATATGGAAATACAACACCATTTTACATAAGGGTCTTGAGAATCCACAGATTGTGCTATCCCTGGAGCCAATCACCCATGAATACAGAGAAACAACCATTATACATATATAACGTATGTAATAAAATGACTACAAATCAGATAAACTTAACAAATTAGGAATCACATTTAGATGAATTTCCCAAAAGTTTTCTGTGTAAAAAGTCATTTCACCATAGTCTGTACTACATTATACCCTTTGTTAAAGTCCAAAATCACACTTATGTATACATATGCACATATATGCAGATACATACATACACATTCCTTACGTGTACCAGTACACAAACATACATGCAGATACACACATAAGAAAACATGAAAATGATAATAAACCTTATTGAGGATGATGGTTATGTTTGTTGGGGAGAAAGGACATGCATTATAGGGACAGTTGTGAAGCTGAACTTAGGAGCTTCAAGTATTGATGTTTCATTTCTTAAGCAGGGGTGTAGTCATAGAGCCAATATGCTTTATTATTTTTAAGTTTATCTATATATTATGATATTCTTTTATGTATGTAAAGTAGAATTGAAAAGGAACATAGCAGAATAAAGTTGTAGCCATTACAACTTCAATATTAGAAAAATAGTACTGATAAATACTGTTAGCTATGTAACTTATGCCTTAGCACGCTCTAAGCAAATCACTCATTCACTCATTTTTATTCACTCATTCAATTAAACAACAAGTACTGGTGTCTAGTCTTTGGTAGGCTCTGTGCCATTCACTGTTGATGCAAAAATGGATAAAGCATTAATTTGACTGGATATTGCTCACAGCTGACTAAACAAGAGGACCTTGACCCCATCTGCAAGTGGGCTTTGAAATCATTCTTGCTTCCTTAGCAATGATACAATGATACACTTCCATGACTCTATCTCTAGGTATCATCATTAGCATCTGGAAAACATGCTTTTAAAAAAGATGTTTGTCACTACCTCATCTGGAAAAGAGTAAGGTAAGAGAAGATCCTGTTCTGAATATATCTCCAGAATCACAAATGTATTACTCTGCCAGGCCCTCCTGCTGCCACACACCACCTTCACTCTGTGGATCTCTGAGACACCTTAGAGCCTGATACATGAGAAACCTTAGAAAGTCCCACCATTTTCATTTGTAGGTTTTTGTTTTGTTTTCACTTCCTGTCCTTCAGAATCTAATACCTTGAAACCCCAGCCTGCCTCTGCATTCCTCCAGATTTCTAACATTGGCTGCTTCTTCACTGCTACAGCAAGCAAAATGCCAACCTGAAAAATATCCTGTGGGCACCCCCTGGGATGGCTTAGCTTTAGGATGACTTCAGGCCCTGTGTGAAGCTTTACAGAGAGTCTCTCTGGGGAATCTTCATAGAATGTGGATTCTTAATGTTTCATTTCAGAAGCAAAAGCTTCTTGGCTGAGTAAGCAGAATAAAAGGCAGCTGACTTGTCTGATGGAAGCTGAGGCAACTGACCATGTAGGCTTTGTTCCTGGGGAGCCAGCTCTCTCCTACTTACCATATTGCATAGTTCAGACTCCGGAGTCTCATGGCAAACTGCTGCCCTGGCATTAATGAGCTCTGGAGACTGGGACTTCATTAGGAATGCATGTTTGCCTCTTCTTAACATATGGATTAAAGGGGACATTTTTTTTCCTAGAGAGGAAATGGACATCTTCTATATGAACTTATAGTAAAAGTATGCCTCACTCACATATACAGGTTATTCCAAAATTACCATGGGAGAATTAGAAAATAACTATAATGATGAAAATGAACCTGAAAAACAAGACCATCATCACAACATTGAATATTTAATTATGTTATTTTTAGTAAAACATAAACACCTCTTTAAAGCAAGGTTGTATGTAATAATGGGAATATCTGAAACCATAGGCATAAAGTTCATTTCTACACATATTAATAATCTCTCTATGGTTTTTGGCCTTGTGATAGATGCTGTGGGGGATAAAATGATAAATAAGAAATAGCCTCTTCCCTCAAAAAAGTAAAATTCAAGGGGAATATATAACATATGTACAAAAATATCTGAAACAGAGCAAAATAGGGCAAGTATGTCAATAGATATATGATATAGTTGTCTGAAATGATGATGACGTTTTCATTTACAACTACCTAAATATGGAGTAAGAATAAGTAGAGAATACATGTTTGAGAAATAATAAGCATCATGATTTTGCTAAGATGCTACTAGAAATTATCAAATAGGGACTGAAATATGAGGCTACCTACTATGAATGCCCTTAATGTGATGAGTGATAACATTGGAAAGCCTTGATTGTCTGTGTTTTATTGGACTGGGTAGGTCGTAACTACAACTTCACTTCATACTGGTTGTATAGTACAGATTTCAAATAGCAGGGAAAATGAATCTGAAGCCCATGGAAGTATTCCTTGTATAAAGGTCTAAGAAGTTCCAAAAATATGGGAGTACCTGTGTAATAAAGCAGTAGTGATTTCATACAAATGGTGTTTCAGTCACAAAGGGTACCAGACATGACAAAATAGTGGATATGGGGGGATTAAAAGAAAGAATCAATAATTCAATTGGGTAAACATTTAGAGCAACCATTATTTCAGAGAATATGTTGAGTTCTGTGTTCTTTGATTAAGAAATCTATAGCTAATACAACTATAAAGATGATAGCATCACTAAGAACAATAGAGAAAACAAAACTATCCTTGATAATCTGACAGCATAAACTGAGTTTGATGTGGTAGACACATTAGGAGGTCAATGTTAGTTATTGGTAAATTTTGAGATGCAGGTGAAAAGCACAAGAAATAGGTTGGTAATGTGTTTGGTGATTCACAACAAAGAAGCAATATTTGAAGCTATAGAAAACAGATGAGACCATCATAGGAAATGGAGAAATTTCCCCCACAAAAGATTTTGAAATATAAAAAGAAGTTAATAAGGAAAACTCAAGATCTGCTTAAGAACATGAAGTATTTCAGTGTCTTAGAGACTAAGAAAAAACAGAATATCAAGAGGTAGGTATAATCATTAACTCAAAATAAAAGAGATTCTTATATAGGTTGGCCTATGGGAGATGACAAGAATACATTTATTAATAACACTTGACAATGTCATATTAAGTAAAGGAATGAAGAAATAAGAATGCAGCAGTCTGGTGACATGACAGTGAACCAGAAGCAGGAATGATGACATTGACAGACTTTTCAAAGAGTTTTCAGAAAAAAAGAACATATTATACTATGATGATAGGCCCACAGCACTTTAGTAAGTTCTCTATAAAGCAGTCCTGTGAAAAGGAGAAAGACAAAAGAATACATAAGAAAGGAAAAAATTAACAGTTAGTTTGGTGATTATTTGTTGTACCTGCTTCCAATGTAGTTTGTATTGGAGCAATCCACCTGTCCACTGTGGTCTGTGTACTTGCGTTGGAGTTGACTTCACACCCATTCATTTCTTGCCTTCTTTAATTCCAGTCTTTGTGCATCCAGACCTGTTCAAGGTAAGTATGTCTTCCAGCAGTCAGAGCATTTAGGAAAGTTAGTTACATGATTCCAAAACTATCCTATCATGGACATCAGGACTCAACTCCAGGATTTAGCTTGTACTAAAAGATCTGTTGATAGATTTAAGTGATCCTGGGGTTTCTTGGGACTTATATTTGGAGGCTGACAATAAAATAAAATGCCCAGGAGGAAATGGGGAGAAAAGAGTCCTCTTGGAAAAGTTAAGAACTTGTACCTCAATTCCTAAAAACAGTTATACTTGTGGAATTTTTGTCTAAATTAATCCATACATTATTGCCTGAGGTATTAAATTTGGGTTTTAATCACTTGTCAGTAGAAGAATCCTAGCCAGGTACAGTGGTGCATGCCTATAATCTCAGCTGCTAGGGAGGCTGAGGCAGGAGAATCCCAAGTTCAAAGCAACCCTTAGCAAATTAGTGAGCTCCCAAGCAACCTAGCAAGACTGTCTAAAAATAAAAATTTAAAAATGGTCTGAAGATGTGACTCAGTGATAAAGAATCCCTGGGTTTAATCCCTAGTACAACAACAACAAAATTATAGGTGATACACATGAGAGAATAAGAGAAATAGAGTAAAGTGGAGCATAGGTTTTGAGACAATGGGGAAAAAAAAGCTTGCTTAGATCAGGGGAAATGAGAGAATGGTGACAATGTGAGAGAGGAGAGAAATGAAGAGGGAGATTGAAAATAGTAACATCAGAATATTCTTTGATATGAGACAAGAACAACCGCTAAATATGAAAGGGGAGTGAATTACCTGGAGATTGGAAAAGTGAAGGAGCCCCAATTAGGGAGATGGCTATTGCGGTCAGCTGGAAGCCATAAGTTCCACCTGATAATAAGTATGTATGTGACGCACCTGTAAATGCACGTGAGGCACCCGCAAAGCTAAAGGTATATAACCGGGTGAAAGAGGTCGGAGTCAGGAGAAGAATGAATTCATTCGGTCAGTCATGCAGTCGCTCGGTCGGAAGAAGAGTTCGGGTCGGAGAAGAAGAAAAGAATCAGAGCGGCCAGAACGTAGGCAAAGCGGTTACAGAAGAGAAACCAGATAGAAGAAGTAATTCCTGGTCAGAGTCAGGCCGAGGCTCCCGAGGAAGAAAGAAGAAAGAACAAAGAAGAAAGAAGCTCTAAAAGCTAAGCTCTCTCTCTCTCTCTCTAAAGAAGAAATCTCTCTCTTTCAAGCTCTCTCTCTTTCTCTCTAAGCTCTAAGAAGATGAAGAAGAAAAGCTCTTTCTCTCTAAGCTCTAAGAAGAAGAAGAAGAAAAAGCTATCTCTAATCTTTCTCTCTAAGCTTTTTCTAAGAAGAAGAAAAATCTTTCTTTCTCTCTCTAAGCTCTCTCTAAGAAAGTAGAAGTAAAAGTAGTAGTATCTTTACTCTGCCTCCGAGAGTTTTCCTCCCGCAGCATTGTGGCTGGCCATGACAGGCAGCTTACAGAAAAGTTACAAGCCAGTTACTATTTAAATGAAAGAAACAGCAAATTAAAAAAAAAAAAAATTACTAAGTTACAAGGGAGTACAGTTGAGATAGCTTCATTTATTTGACTTGGCTCAAATTAGGTCAATGTACTCAATATACATGAGAAATACTTGGCAGCTCAGAAGGAAGAAACAGGCTAATGAGGCTTGTAATCTACATCAAGGCTGAGAGAAATATTTTGGAATGGAAAATTCTGTGATTTTGATGTATGAGTCAATAACATGACTGATGATGAAATATAAGTAGATAAGGAGATATATAAGAGGGGTATGGAATTTACTGTAAGAAGAGTGAGAAATCAAGTGTTGCTACAGCAAAAAGAAAGTTCTCACTATAAGTGGGAAGAAATAAAAGAAGGTAAAGTGCAAGAGTTGGTTATCAGACTAGGGAATTTTAAGTTCTCAGAGCTTGGAGTCTGAATGAAGACTACATAATGATCTGGGTTGAAGGGTTTCTACTACTACGTGGCTAAGACAGAAGTGGTGTTTCTAAGGACAAGAACTTTAAAAAATTCAACAGAATTAAAGGGCATTACATAAAAGGTGGAGCTTGTTAAGGAAAATGGGAGTGGTTCAGTGTAAAAGAGTATGTGAGCTGATTCAGAGATTGCTGAAGAAGACAGGGCACAGATCTCAAGGTTGGCAGTTACTGGGGCCATTTTGGGATGAAAAGAAGGAGCCAAAAGACCATGGAATGGATTCAGAATAAGGTATATTTTGGAGCAATGATTATTTCAAGAAGACAATGATGGGAAACTCTGTCTTTCCCTCTGTGTTAAATTGTGTCCTGGATTTGTTTTGTGTATGATGAGACATTCAAATGCATTATGGTTGTCATGAGAAAGAAGCTTACACTCACAAATCCTAGCAATAAGAAGCATGCCGTGAGGGTGAGGGTTCTTATGGGAGGGTTTATTCAGGAGGCAGAGGATCAAGAGGGGAGAACATGCTTCAAACACTTTTTGGGGTTTGCACAGGAAGGAATGGCGATGCCAAATAGATACTCTGAGTAAGTTTAAGATAAGATAGTTTGAATAATTTTGAAGGGCTCTGGGATATGGGGGTTCCCTAGGTTTCTTGATAGATTCGTTAGGAGTGATTTTGGGAAATGAAATATTAGCTTGGTATATGTGTGAGTTTGATAAAGGAAATGGATGAAGATGTAGGCTCTGAATGTGTGGGTTTTTATACGCAAGGTCCCCTTGCAGGGGAGTGTTTTGTTATCTCTAGGAATTAACTCTTTCTAGGATCATGAATCCACATGATTTCTATAAAGAATATAGAAAATAAGAAAGTAGCTAAGTATACCTATTCATTTAATTAACTGTGGAGGATACTGGAAGTGACTTACTGCATTTTCCATTTCATTAGTTAATTTATCTCTGAAGATAAATTTATAATCAATTGAAATTCAATTAATTTTTCTTGAAGAAGACCCTAGAGCCAGGCACTGTGGTGCACACTTGTAATCCCCAGTGGCTTGGAATTCTGAGGCAAGAGGATTGCAAGTTTAAAGCCAGCCTCAGCATCTTAGTAAAGCCCTCAGCAACTTAGTGGGAGCCTGTCTTTTAGAAAAATATAAAAAGAACTGGGGATGTGGCTCAATGCTTAAGCATCCCTGTGTTCAATACCTGGTATCCACTCCAATAAAGAAGATCCTAGGATGGTGAATAATTTTTTAATTTTAATAATAATAACATTACTCATTATTTTTAGTACTTGCCATTTACAGTACTAAGAATTTCATATAGATTATAACTTTTAATTTTCATAAAATATAATTTGGTAATTTATATTAGCATATCTATTTACACCAAAGGAAAGAGACTTAGATAATTCAAGTAACCTGTCCAAGGTCACCAGGACATAAGTGGAGGAATGTCTGGATTCAAAATTAAGAGTTTTAAAAGCTATATTGGCACATTTTCCATGAGATATTCCCCTAATTCAGGAGCTGCCCCTATCCATTCCTCATCAGTCACTGGAGGCACAAGGTATGACAAAATAAAGAATACAGAAGTTGGCATCACCTCAACAGTTTCTGTTGGGTTTTGAACTCAACCAAATTTCATTAGTTTTTCACTCTTAATAAAATCAATCCTTGCAGTGATACATGGTGTGCAGTCCATCTTAAGCTTTTATTCTGAACATGACAGTGGCATGTAATTTAAAGAAAAAAAATCAGCCTAACACTAAGTGTACGAGGCAATAAATCTCAAATCCCTGGAGCAACATTTTTCTGCCACCCCCTTCCTTCAGACATAAAGAGCTGTGGGACTCCTGCCAGAGAAATATAATAAAATATAAGAACAGTTATAAATGAAATACAATCAGGGACCTACAGTCTGCTTCTTTGCAGGCCCGCTTTACTCCTTCCTCAGGATTCTGTTTCCTCTTCTCCTTCACCATGGTATTCCATTTCCTTGCTTTCATCCTCCTATTCTGCCACTATTCATAACATTTGCCCTTTTCCTTTTGTTCCCTTTTATGTTTTCTTTCTCATTGAAAGAAAAAAAAAAAAAAAAGAAACAAGTCCGATATTATTCCTGTGTGTATTCAGGCTCAGAGCTTGTTCCTCCTGTTGCCTTTTGCAACTTTTTAAAACTGGATATTAATTTTTTTTCTTTTGCATGCTATGCCTGTTTTCACTTTGCATTGATGCTTTGATCTTACTTCTAGGTTGGAAGGGGAGGTTTCTCATGGACTATCATGTTTAAAGAACTTTTTTCTCTTACCAAAGCAAGTTTTAGTCTTGCTCATGGGATCAGACATCAGAGTCCCTATATCTAAAGAACAGTGCCAAAAGAATATTGAAGGAATTCCCTCATTCACATATGTAGGCAAGGGAACACTTAACCATTTACTCTCGTTCTCCTGTCTATTCATCCTTTCACCCTTACATCAAGTATTCATTGAGCACTTACACTTATTTATCCATTGAGTCAACAACATTTCAAGAGTACGTATGATGTTTCAGTGACCAGTGGTAAAGTGAGTGAGAGTTGGGTGCAAAGCATAAGGAATATCATTGTCAGTAGATAATTTTAAAATCAAAACAATATAAACTAAAAGTCTGATTTTTGTCACATCACACACTGGGATTTATAAACAATGCTAGTGACAAAGTAACCCTCCCCATAGAAACCATCTGTTCTCATCACTTTCCATCTCTCTCTGTGGTACAGCCCTTCCTAGCATAGAACAAAACACATAAAATTCCCTGGCATCTCATCTAGAAGTGTGTGTGTGTGTGTGTGTAAACATATAATCATCATATATGTATAATCATATCAGTTTTAGGATATGAATAATTATTCATACATGCAAGAACTAGGATCATGTTAGAAGTGGCCTATGCTAAGCCATGAATTAGTAGAATAACAGTTGATCCATCCATGATGGTGTTATCTGCTAATAGTTATGATTGGGAATGATTGGATATCCTATTGATCTTCTCTCATTGTTTTTATATCTGAATTATACAGGGTAGCTTTAAAAAATTACTGGCCCTATTCAGAGAATTTCTATTTCAATTGCTCTATACTATAACCTAGGTGTTGGTGTATTTTATTTTCTAGGTAATATGAAGGGGTCATCAGAGAAACACTCTTCATGGCCCAAAGAGAACATGAAAATGACATTATGACAGATATTGTGTATTATGTTTCCAAAAATAATATATTGAAGTCATAAGTCCCAGCACCTGCTAGTGTGACCTTATTTAGAAATAGGGTCATTGCAGTTGTAGTTGGTTAAGAAGAGGTCATTCTGTAGTGCAGTGGACTCTTAGTCAAGCATACCTGAAGTCCTTGCAAGGAGATGCTATGAAAAGACACAAGGAGAACACCTTGCGATTATAGAGATAAAAATCGGGGCTGGGGTTGTGGCTCAGTGGTAGAGCGCTCGCCTAGCACGTGCGCGTCCCGGGTTCAACTCTCAGCACCACATAAATATAAAAGGCATTGTGTACAACTAAAATAAATAAATTTAAAAAAAAGAAAAGAAAAGAAATCGGAGTGATGTGGTTGCAAGCAAGCAATACCTGCCATTGCCAGAAACTAAAGAAAGGATTCTACCCAAACTCTCAAGGAACATGGTCTGATGACACCTTGATTTCTGATTTCTACAGTACAGAAATGTGAGAAATAACAATTTAGTTGTTTTAGGCCACCTAGTTTGTGGTATTTTTATTTTGGCAGCCATCTGAAACTGATATAGTATATCCTGGCATCTAATCTGAGTTGTGAAATTTTAGTGAGCAAGCTCAAAAATATCTGCACTTAAAAAAACAAAACAAAACAAAAACTTTGCATCTTTGCCATCTGTAATCATCCTCACTGCAGAACAATGCACAATACTGGTCATCATGAGAAAACATGTCCCAGAAGGGAATTATCTTCTAAAGAAAATGCATCTTGATCTTTTCAACCATATGGACTTTATTCCTATGCAAATGCAGAAGGTTCCTTAAAGTTGACAAACAGTTGCTAAATTGTTGGAGGCTTGAAAATCAACAGAGAGAGGCTATCTATGCTATAAAAATCTGAAAATGCAAAATATCAACATTCATGTTGATTTTTATTCAGAGAGAGGTATTAGAATACCTTACAGGGCATGATGATCCATATTAATGCAAAATAATTTAAACAAACAAAAGAATGGGAAAGATAATATCCTTTCTTGGGCACAAGAATACCTCTAGCTTTGGATAAGAAGGAAGCAGGAAATGCAGAAACGTTAGCATCCTTCACCAAACAGAAGGAAATTTAATGCTGCACGCATTCTTAGGTTCTGACTAAGGTTGAACTTGTACACTTTTGGCTTTCTCTCCCTAGTTCAGCTTCAGATCACTTAGAGCAGGAAAAATTGAGAGAATCTGACAATCCCTTAGGGAGACTTCATGTTTTAATTTAGTGTGTGGAGGTTAGTAGCTTTGGTCTGGAAGAGAAGAGAGAGTCAAATAGTGCTATAAAATAGGATGCTGACGAAATTTAAATAAAATTTCTGGAGTTCTGCTCTTGCTTCTTCTGGCCATTGCCTTGAAGGGAAACAATGTCTATCTTCCACACTTTGGTCCAGAATCGTGTTAGGAATAGTCATTTAAGAAGCCCTATATTTGTAAGGAGCAGAGTCTGACCTTCATCAATTGCTCATCTGTTCACTGTCCTTCACCTTTCAAAACCTTAAGGTTGATAATTATATTCACAATTTTCATAAATATTTCTTCTTAGGTTGTAATGGATAAATATCTGATTCTTTTAAAGGATGGGAAATGATTCAGTTTGGCTTCATTACACAGTTTTAAAATGGGTTTATCCACTCCACACATCTTGGATTTATCAAGCTAACAAATACTGGGTTCTGGTCTACTTTAATTCTCATTGCCTGAAAAAGTATACCCTGGGGAAAATTAACTCACAGATTAAAATAACAAGGCATTTAGAAGGAAAAAAAAAAACTATTTCAGATTGTCATGCCAATATAAGAGCCTGATGAAAAATTACATTAGGAATTGGAGAAGTGGCTCAGTGGTAGAATGCCTGGCAAGCATGAGACCCTGAGTTTGTTTGCCAGCAACACAGATGCACACACACACCACACACACACACACACACACACACACACACACACACAGTCACATTAGAAACATACAGTACCAGAGTAATATAACTGAGAACCTCATTTAATATTTACATGTAATACTTAAAACAAAAGTGGAGGTGGGAGAGAGCAAGACATGAAAACACACTAATTTCTAATTTTATTAAAAGAGATATAAATGTCAATTTATGAAAGAAAGTATTTTAAACAAATAAAATATTCCATAATGCAAAAATAAGAAGCTAATAAGTATAAGTAAATCAACAATTTTAATAAATATATATGGGAAATTATAAAAATCAAAAGACACATTATGGTAATTGTGGATAACAGCCAAAGTTTTGATATGTGTTGATTGCAAAACATATCTAAAATATAAGACAAGCGAAAATTGGAAGAGAAAGGAATAGGTATTTCATATAAATAAATACAAAGAAATAGCTATATTAGTATTAGACAAAATGTAGTTTAAGATTTAAAAATTACTATGTTATGTTGCTGTCATAACCTTATTATCCAATTTCAATTTACTAAGAATACAGAGATATTATAAACATATTTGTGCAATAAAATGACCTCAAAATAAATATAGCATAAGTTGAGAGAAATGCAGGCAGAATTTAATAAATCCACAATTTCAGTAGTAGATTCAACACATATCTCTTACTTATTGATAGTTAAAGAAAGTTAAATAACTTAAATTGACAGTGGTTTATAAATCTTCACGGCTTAATCAAGCTTTGTCTAATAGAGAAATACAAAATTGTACATATAATAATTACTGAAAAGACAATTTTTCAAATACATGTGCATAAGAAACGTTCAAGAAAATTTCAAAAAGCACTACTACACAAAATTTAGTCTGTTGACTCCTAAAACACACAAAGTAAAATCAAGAATCAATAAGTGTGATGGTATCAAACTAAAAAGCTTCTTCACAGCAAAAGAAACAATTAAGAATGTGAAGAGAGAGCCTACAGAATGCAAGAAAATCTTTGCCACCTGTATCTGATAGAGCATTAAAAAATTCAAAAAACTTAACACCAAAAAAACACAAAACAAAGAAACCAAAAATAAATAAATAAATATATGTATATATACACACACACATACATATATATAATATAGATATGTAGATAGATATGTATATTCTCATATTGGCTTTAGCCCAGATATACAAAGATGATTTAATATTAGGCAATCCCAAGATGAATCTAACACATTTATTAATTTACATCACATAATAATCTGTACAGATACAGAAAATTAATTTTTAAATGTAAAATTCATTTACAATGAAGATTATTAACAAATTAGTAATACAAGAGGAATTTCTTAAGAGTGATAAAGGTTATAAGAAACCTAGAGTAAGCCTGGTGTAGCGCACACCTGTAATCCCAGTAGTCTTCGAGCCTAAGGCAGGAGGATCACAAGTTCAATGTCAGCCTCAGCAACTTAGCAAATCCCTAAGCAACTCATCAAGATTCTGTCTTTAAATAAAGTACAAAATAGTGCTGTGGATATGGCTCAGTAGTTGATGCCCCTGAGTTGAATCCCTGGTACCCTAAAACAAATAAATAAGTAAACAAATAAATAAACAGATAAGGGATAGAGATGTAGCTCAGTTGTTGAGCATCTCCTGGGTTCAATTCCCAGTAACTAACACACACACACACACACACACACACACACACACCAAAAAAAAAAAAAAAAAAAAAAAAAAAACTTGAGCAAATATCATCCTAAACAAGAAACCCAAGAAAACCTGGTATTTTTTTCCTGTGGGATAAATGTCCAGTGGACGAAATATTCATGCCAGGCTCCTCCTCACACCCAAATGTATGGGCAGCTGAGGCAAGTCACTGTCAGTTCACACATGCAAGAAGATAAATGCCATGGTAATGACTGGATGAGAAGTGTGACTTGGCAAATATGTGAACTCTAACTGACAGTCACATAGATGCTGCCCTGGGGAGTGAGTGAATTAATATCTTGTGGACAATTTTCAATCAGTAGGGTTCAGAAGCCAATGAGGAAATGCCCCCTTCTTCTTTGCTCGAGTTAACAAGGGAGGTATAGTCTACACAGCATCTCATATAACCTTCTAGTATGAAATTCACATATTGTAGAGATGATTATTCAAAAATTACCTTTCTACTGCTTTCCCTCTTTACATTTTTTTTTCTTTTGTACCAGGAATTGAACCCAAGGATAACTTTCCCCCATGACTTTATAGTAAATATAAATTCCTGTGGTGTTCAAGATGTTCATTGAAGTGCACTTTGTGTAAATTCTAGACTTATTGAACCCAAGGATGTTTAGCCACTGATACGCTCTTTTGGCCCTTTTTTATGTTTTATGATGACACAGGATCTTGCTGAGTTGCTTAGGGTCTCACTAAGTTGCTGGGGCTGACTTTGAATTTGGAATCCTCTTGCCTCAGCCTCCCGACCCTCTGGATTACAGGTGGTGTGCGCCACAGGACACAGCTCCTCCTTACATATTTTAGATTCAGTTATCCTGTTCCTCCTCTCTGGGAATTTCTCCACTATTAAAGCCCTTGTTTCCCTGAGTTAACCATGGCTACTACTCATGCAATCACCATCGTATCCAACATTGTGGTGGACTCTAGAGTATGATTAAAGCATAAGAATTGGGAAGATACAAATAAAAGTTTATAGTAGTTGCATGCTGACAATTCCACCAAAAGAACTGAAAATAATCTACTAGATATATTATTGAACACAAGGATAATTAGCTGGCTAGATATAAAATTAAAATACAAATACTTTACATTTTTATATACCAGCAGTCTATTTTATACACCAACAGATGGATATTAAAGAAAAAAAAATGATATGCAATAGGAAGAGAATATCCCAGAACAAATTTAGTAAAGAATATTTAAGAATTCTGCAGGAAAAAATACACAAAATTTTATTAACGAATATTAAAGAAGGCTTAAATAGGGATATATATCATCATGGATAACAGGAACTAATATTACAAAGACTTATTAATGAAAACAGCCAGTTGATAAATTCAATAAAATTCCAATTGAAATTGTAGTACTTTTCCTGGGGGGAGGGGTGCTTGCTAAGCAGGTTCTTAAATTATGAAAAATTAAAGTGCAAGTATGTTCAAGGCATTTCTGAAGAGAAAGTCAGGAAGAGAGGGCTAAAACTCTATTATTGCCTCAAATTCAGTTTGAAGCTAGGGGATAACTCAAAAAAAAAAAAAAAGAGATGGAAAAATCAGGAATGCACAAGGCCCAGCTTCAATGGAGAGGAAGACACACATATGGGTTAGGGTGACAATAAGTTGGAACATGCCTAATATATTGGAATTCTACAAATGGATTCTACAAATTATTAAAAGTCTATAGAGGATTTTAACAAATTATCTAAGAGTCAAATATTTAAGAATGGAGAATGAGGCTCAGAGGGAACAAGTTAAATTCATCTTCAGATTTATACTACAAAATTATAAATTTAGAAGTCCTGAGTTCTCTCAGTTCTGTCATTGACTATGTGATCTTGTGGAAGACAAGTGAACTCTCTACTTGTTATTACTTTCCATCAGGAAACTAGAGATTATACTGCCAGTCCTGATTATCTCACAGGTTATTTTGATAACCAGATGAGGTCACAAATGAATGAGAAGGTATATTCCCTGTCATAATTACAAATCATATGTCCTATAAGCTAAATAGATATATACATACTTTGTGTCTCAAGGCAGCAAGTGGTAAGCATTATTGAGGAGAGTTTTTGAGCTAAGTTTGTAGAGGCCTGATTGTATAGAATAATAATTTTAATAAAACAACACCTGATATTAAACAGAATTTTCATAGAGTAAGCACAGAACTTAGTAAACTTTGAAAAACTTTTATTTTTACCAACAAATTAATGATACATAGCTCTAAGAAAGAAAGGACACAATTGAATCTGTTGAATATGTTTGCTTAGCCTGTTTTACATTTCTTTTATTGTCCCAGATAATTGCCTTAGTCAAGTATTCTGTTTTGTGGTTCACAGAGAGCAATCAGGAATAATTTTATAACACACACACACACACACACACACACACATAATGTATGTAATTTTGAACTGAATATACAATGAATCTGATTCTTCTAGTTTGTCCATCTTCCCACTCACATATTTTTAATGGTTCTTTCCTCACGTATTACCAGATTCTTCTGCTCCCTACAGTTTGACTGACCTTCTTGAATTCTCTTAAGGGATCTCCTACTTAGGACATTCTTAGGGTACCATCTTGATAATTTTGAGGTATGTCCAACTTAACATATTTAAATTGAATCCAATCATCCCTGTCTGGATTAAATGATAAAGACACATGGGTCCATTGCTCAAACAATTGCCTGGGTGTGATTTCCATTTAAATATTCTAACCAAGAATCATAAGAAATTCAATTATATAAAAGGTCCAGAGCTGAAAATGTACAATGGTTGACCTAGCTTACATTTACTAGTTTACATTTAATTGACATATTTGACATTAATCTTAGAATGCTAAGATTAATTACTTAGATTTGAATTTGTCATAGAAAAAACCTAGACTGGTACAACTGCCAGAATTATTAACATGTGTGACTTTCCTAGAGTTTGATCTTTAGACTTCTTCCTTCTATAGAAAATTGCTGTAAGCATATGGAATGATAAATTACTAAATAAAATTTAATCAATATTTATTAATGGCAATTAATATTTGGTCAAATAGCATATTTTTAACTTGAAATAGTTGTTCTTGATTGGTTACTTTTTCTGTTATTATTATTATCATCAGGTTATGTGGGATTAAGTAATATCCCCAAAGAGAATATACATATTTCATCTTTTGTACATTTTTTTGGACTAACTTATATAAAAAATGACAGGCATACCTCTGGTATTTCTTAAAATAATCATCATTACATACCTCAATTGTACTATATGGGGGCAGAAAACAATAGACTCAAGTGAATTTTTTCTCATAATCATATTTAAGGGATTTTTAAAAGCACTGTTTTAAAAGTCCCTTTTTTAAGACCTTAAGTAAGCATAATACTTAACTCAGACAAGCAATAATAACATATGCTTTTTCTTAGAAATTTTGAAGGTTTAGAATATATCCTTTTTTTTTTCTCTTGTTGATTTTGTGATCCTTTTTTTTTGTTGTTGTTGTTGCACTGGGGTAGCAAATGAAAGAATGATATGACTACCTACAATTTTTTCTACATATTCAAATATTTATCACAGACATAAAGTGAAATTATTATCTCAAAAGAGTAATGAATGGTCAGAATAATTACACAATAAAAGTGACATTTTCGGGGCTGAGTTTGTGGCTCAGCAGTAGCATGCTTGCCTAGCACATGTGAGGCACTGGGTTTCATCCTCAGCACCACATAAAAATAGATAAATAAAATAAAGTTATTATGTCCATCTATGACTGAAAACAAAAAAATTTAAAAGTGATGTTTTCTCTCTTCGAGTACCTGAACATTTAGATAAATCAAATAACAATTGTTCACATGCTTACTCAGTCCAAGCATGTTATAAACAGAAAGATATAAGACCTGAATCATGTGTGTTACAGAATTTTTACACTTGAAAGCCATAAAAATATTTCCAAGTAATTGCATAATAGTCTAGATACACTATAGCTAACAGGTGCAGTTTCACCGTGAACAAACATCATCACTGTTTTCAGAGGGAAGAAAGTACAGTTTAGCTGTCGTGAATAATGAAGACACGAGTGAAGAAAAAGGCTGGAGGCATTTTCAAGTCCAGAAGATTTTAGATGAACAGAAAGAAGATTATATAAGTGGTTGTGGGAAAGGTAGACATTGCATTTATATACAGACAAATTAAGAGAAATTAGGATGGTAATACAAATATACATGACACATTCTAGTACCTGAAGGCCAAATTGAAGATTTTGGATTTTATTCTCTAGGAAATATAGAGTAAAAGAGCATTTGAAAACCACACTAAAGTGATCATTTCAGAAGGTAAATGGGCCTATCACAGGTATTTTTAATGCAAGGGTACAAGAGAGTTACTACAAAGTTATTGCAAGGAGAAATGCTAGGGTGAGGAAAGATGCTGGGGTAATACTGATGTAATGAAATGATATTTGCTACAATAGTCAATGTGTGTCTTCTCTATAGTGTCTGTTGATTAGTAGTCTCCTCCCATTCAGGAAACAGCTAAGGAATTATTATATTGATTGCCCAGGAATGACTCAACAAGAGAGAGAGAGAGAGAGAGAGAGAGAGAGAGAGAAGAGAGAGAGAGAGAGAGGAGAAATACTTAGAGTACTCAGGTTTATTTTTTTAAGGAAGCCATTTGGAATTTATAATACAAACAGTTTTGAGGGGAAAAAATATTAGTTTTGAAACCCTGTACTTCAAAATATCCTGTGAAATATCCTATGTCTTGAAGAAACTGGAAAATACACTTACGCCATTTAAGAGAATATATTTTGAGAGCATAGTCTGTGGATCAGATAACACCAGAAACTGTAATTTCATTTTGGACAAGAAGACCAAACGGGTGACAAGGATTATTGGCTTCCCCTTTGCCAAAAAAAATGCTTTTTCAGTGTTCCAGTTAGAAATGGCCTGGTACAATGTAAGAGTTTCTATGGCTATAAAGGAGTTCAGAAAAGCAGTGCATTGACAACTTAATGCCCACCCCTCTCCAAATCTTCAATTGTCATTGTTAGGAACTGAAGACTTATAAGCTCACAAATTCAAATGTTGAAATTAACCCCTGATAAGATAACATTTGGAGGTGGGGCCTTTGTGAGGTAATTTGGTCACGAGAATGCAGCCCTCAGGAATGGGACTAGTGTTTTCATGAGGAAAGGCCATAGAGACCTCTCTTTCTATCTTGTGAGGACAAAATGATAAGTCAGCAATCTCCCACATGGGAAAGGGCCCTCACAAGAACCTGACCATGCAGGTTCCCAGATCTTGAATTTTCAACAGCCAGAACCATGAAAAATAAATTTCAAGTCGCCCAATGTGTTATTCTGTTAAAACAGCCCATCCTGATACAGTGTCTTAGTCAGTTTCTCTTCATTGTATTACAAATGCCTGGGAAAAACAGTTTAATGGAAGAAATATTTGTATTGACTCTCGGTTTCAATTCATGGTCAACTGGTCTATTGTTGTGGGCCTACAGTGAAGCAGAGCATAATGGTACAAAGGGCATGATGAAGCAGACCTACTCACTTCATGGCCTCTGTAAAGGAGAAGAGAGAAGAAAGAAGAGAGAGAAAGAAAAGGACAAGAGAGAGAAATGTTTCCAGGGCATGTTCCCAGTGACCCACTTCTTCCAAATGGTCCCCACCTCCTACTCTTTCCACTATCTCCATTAATGCTATCTTATTGTTAATTCACCAGTGGTCTTGTCCACTGATGAGGTCATTGCCCTGATAAGTCGATACTTCCCAACAGCCCCACCTCTGAAAATTACTGCACTGGGGACCAAGCCTTCAACACACGAGCCTGTTGGGAATATTCCAGATCCAAACCATAATGGACAGCCACCACAATCTACCTTCAAACAAATGCCTTGAATAGCTCATATTACAAACAGTTAGATACATATGCATACCCCTCAAAAGGAGTGCACATTTTGCTGATATGGAAATAGGTCTGATTGAGTAAGGAATATAGCAATAGTTTGCAAGCATTAGTGGCAGGGAGAGTCTGAAAAGTTTGAGTGGATTCAGAATAGACTGGCTTTATAAACAAATGCTATCATACCTTCTCCATCCCCCTTTATACTCCACCCAGCAGATACAAAGAAGGGTGTAGGTCTTCATTGACAAAAATTAAGTTGTGCTAAAATTTAAATTATTTTAGAATAAGTTTCTTTCCTACCTTAGATCATGGACTGAAATGTTGACCTTTTTAATTAACACTATAATCTTAATCTTGCTCTCCTTGACATTTTAGGTGTATTCTATATCTTTTTTTCTGTTTTAAATCTTCTCTGAAATGTGCTTGAAGTTAAACCAAATAGTAAATGCTAATTTAAGTTGTTGGATATCTACCCAAGTTAATTTAAGCAAAAGTATTACTTCATCATATGGTAATGAGGAAAAAATATGACTAATATTGAATTCTGGTTATTAGGGAACACTGAAAAAGACGTCTTTTTAAACATGCTTTTCTCATTCTAAAAATATAGATTGTAATAATATGTAAACATTCTAGGGACCAAGAAAGAAACATGGCCATAAAGAGTTAAAATTGCCTCACTCAATGTAGAATTGAATAAAAACCCAGAAATATCACAGAGTCATAAAAGCAATTTTGAATTGAAATAATAAAATAGAGTTTTCACAAAGAAGTTTTAATATTGTTAGTGTTTTCTAAAACTCCTGAAAGAATTTTATGAAGTAACTCTTTTCACAATGTGTATGTTAAATTGCTGAGTTACTAATGGAAAACACTATAATTCTTCATCTGAATTTGCATCCTTTATAATTAGTATGATGTATGGCCAGTGCATCTGAAAAATAACTTCAGCTGAATAATCACATCTAGTTGAAAGCATCAAATGTGGACAGCAAATCAGAAGGGTAAGTAGGTATGCCACAGTCGTGGGAAGTTAGCTTAAGAATGGAAAACAGAGGTTAGACCGAAGTTGGTTATGGTTATGAAGAAAACAATACAGAGTACAAATTCAGAAAAAATACATTGAGGGAGAAAATAGTCATCAGTTAAATATGTCAGAAGCAAATGAACCACAGAGGAAGCAGTGCTGTGTTTTGCCTTGGACAGTACAAGTGTTAGGATGATTTCAGATGCAAATAATCAAAATTCTAAATCAAACTGATTTAAAAAACAGGAAAATGCATTGTCAAGAAATGTAGAGGTATGATGGTCTCCAGGCATTGGAACAGTGATGATACTGAATAAACATTTAAATATCTTTGTGATTCTCGGTGTGTTGATTTGGTCCTTATCCTGATTTTCTTTCTGGTTACAAAATGGCTGGTAGCTAAAAAAAAAAAAAAAAAAAAAAAAAATGGCTGGTAGCTGCAAATTGAGCAATGCAGTCCCTTCATAAGATCCAGTTGATGGGAAGAATCCCTTCTCAATCAAAAACTAGACTTTCACTGAGTTCATTTAGTTCAGTTTAACATAAGTCAGCCCTTAAATCAGTTTAAATCCCCTGAAAAATGGTTTGCGGTCACAGAATTCAGCCTCAGTCAATCACTGGAAAGAGTTGGTATCATCATAGTGAACTTAAAATAATCAAAATCAACTTCCCTTGAGTCATAGGCCCTCCTGATTGAAGTTTAATGGAAATAGGAAAAAAAAAAAAAAAAAAAAAAAAAAAAAACTCAGGTTCTGTTAGGAAGAACAGAAAGGTTATGTATTCACTAGAGCTGCTTTAGAGTAGTTTTTTTTAAATACAGTATTTCCATGATTCCAGGAGAAACTTTTCCCTCAGCTTTTAACACTTCTAAAGTTAGAATGTATCTTGCAATCAATGGCATATTAACATTGAATCAACAGTGATATAATTTATTTCTTTCAGATTGACATGCTACATAATGTTGCATATTACAAACAATATACCTATACAAATCTCTAGTAGCATGGCATTTTGTATAAGTATTAAAGGATGTGACTACTCTTTTCACTTCTATAAATAAAAAATTAATCTATTTAAATGTTTGTGAAGAAATAATATTGTTGATGGCATACAATAAACATATATAAATTATATCTCCTTATTATCATTTTTTACAACCACATTAGCCTAGTGACTCATATTTCCCCCACATATTACATCATTAATCTCCTAATATTTTTCTGTATTCATTATTGATTCCTTTCAAACAGTCTGCCACATTGTGGTTGGATGATATTTTTAAAAGTTTAAGTTTAAATCTGCTATTCTAGTAATAGTAGAACAGCTTACATCAGTATGACTTGCAGATAAGGGAAAAATGTTACAAACAAAATACTAAAAACATTTTTTAAAATGGTAGAGATTCCCAAAACAGTAAGACTCTAAAAGAAATCAATATTTGAAAGAAGTAATTGTATTGAGGAAAATTTATTTTTATTGACAGTTTTACTGGGTCCACTCTCCCCAGACAAAGAGATCACTAAAATTCCAGTGATTATAAGATGGGTGCTGAAATTCAAGTGGTAAGCAACAGTCCCAGTGGCTCATAGAGTCAGACACTTCTGAAAAATCTGGAAAGTGAGGAAAGAAATGCCTGATGAGAAGGATCTATGGAGTAAAAGCCTCATAAACTTTTCACATATTTCAGACAATATTTGAATCACCCTCCAGCTAAGTTATTGGATAAATCTAAAGTATGCATTCATGGAAAAATTCAAGGAGCCTGGTAGAAAGCAATCCCTTGGACAAATTGTGAAGTTCAAGTCTGTCCAAATTAATTTCCCACCAAGAAAACTGTGAAGAGCCCTAATAAGGAGATAGCTAAGGTGGCGGCCAGCTGAGAGCCATAAGAGGTGTTTCAGTATTTTCACCTGATATTCATGCATTTATCTAAGAATCTTTCTATGCCCGTGCACACTATGTGACGCACCTGTAAATTTGAAATTTGAGCTGTTGACATGTGTATACTTGTTAAGGCAAAAAGTATTTAACTGGGTGAGGTTGGCTAGAGAGGTGGTTGGAGTTGGAGAGGTTGTTGGAGCCAGAGAGAGAAGTCAGAAGAGACAGCAGAATAAAGAACCTACTCGTTTCCAGTCTGCCTCCAAATTCTTTCCCGCGGTATCGTTGCTGCAGGGGGCAGCCGCTGCAGGCAGCAACAGAAAACAACAATGACATTCTTCAAAAGATGATAAAATAATCCAGAGTCCCTGTAATGTGTCACCACATTGTACAGAATAAGGTAATACAATAATAGTTATGTGCAGTAACCAGAAAATGCAGTGCATAGAGAAAAACTAACCAACAGAAACTAAAATTGTAGGTATCTACATTTTGCAAAGAGAAAAATAAGTTTCTAGAATTGAAAAATAGGGGTTTTCAAGATGGCAGAATAGAGGAGTTGACTTTCCTGAATGTTCCATGGCATGAAGACAGGCAGGTTCTCAGCAAGGTGGATGAATAAAAACAAAATGGGGGTGGGGGACTTTACTGGAAACTAAACCTGGATATTCAAAGCAGAATGGGGACTCAGGAGGTTGGATATAGTAAAATAAGGAAGAAATCCACAGCAGCAGAGCCACTGCCATGTCCAGGCTGGAAGCACCAGCCAAAAGAGTCCCTCTGCTAGCAAAGTGGAAGGATAAGGGAACAAGCATTTTTAGGAGGCCTGACATGTGTCTGGGTACAGAGCATTTAAAGATCAAGGACACTGCCCAGCTAAACTGAAAGGCATACTGCACAAAAATCATTTTGCAGAAAAGAAGCAGACATTTCTCCAGGTGGTGTGTGGAGAACAAAAGAAGGAACTATTTTGCAGCTGTGTCTCAGGAAGCTGGCAGCTGAGAAAGCCTATTCCAGAAATACAGGTCCAGTGATTACACACTGCATGACATAGATTATGCTTAACTGACCAGGAGAAAATCAAACATCAAGAGATATTTACACAGGGGACAACTGCTCTCGGAAACCCATCATGCTCTACCCTTCTCCTCCAATCCAGGTGCTTGAGGAACAACTGGGAGAGACACATATGCCTGGAAATTTGGGAGGGCAGGGGCAAGATAGATTGAGCTTGGAGACTGAATGCAAGATGGAGCCCACAGATGACATAGAAAACTAAGAATTGGCTCTTCCACCACATGAGTGGAACTCAGGGAGATCTCTGATGTACAGTCTTCCATCATAGAAAGGCAATTACTGGTCCCTGAAGGTGCACTGATTTAAAATCTTCAGACCAATGGGCAGTCAGTGAAGAGCCTGGAAAACACCTAAGCCTAAACCCTGCCTCCTGGAATTCTACCTATTGGATTACCTCTCTCACTTCAGCAATCCAGAGAGTGTAGCATCATGATCTAGAAAACCCTTCATAAAACTGCTAAGAAGAAATGCTGAGGATCTTTTAAACTTCAACAGAAAGAATTCTTTAATTCTTTCATCAATTTTTTTCATTTATTTCCTTTCTTTTTCTTCTTCTTCTTCTTCTTCTTCTTCTTCTTCTTCTTCTTCTTCCTTTTCTCTGTTTAATTGTGACTTTAATGGCACATGAACTCAATTTTTTTTCTCATTTCTAGCATTTTAAAGACAGTTATTTTTCATGGAACAATTTTTGTGGACTAGGATTTTGAATAGTATATTTTAGTGTTTTTATTTTTTGTTTTAATTTTAATATTTTACAATTTTATATATGTATATACAATTATACATATATAATACAAAAATATTATCTTATCTATCAGTTTCCCATGATTCTCTTTCTCCCTTTTATTCCACTAGCAGCCAATCTCTATTGTTTTCTCTTTTTCACTGTTCCTTTAATTTTTCACTTATATCTTCTCTCCTCCTCCCTCATAATCATTACATTCTATATGCTTGTGTACATTCACTATTCAACATTTGAAGTTATAAACCTTTTTGCAAACTTGCTGCTTTTATTATAGGCAATAACTGATGATATCATTTGAGTTTATAGAGATAATTAACATTTTAGATGTCAGAGTAGAAACTATTTGTTTTAATGCTGTATATTGTTTGCATTGGTGGTTGTTATTGTTTGTCTCCCCCTACACAGTAAGGTACTGTAAACTTTCAGGAACACTAGAAGCCCACAGGGTAGAGACTCTACTGCCTCAGATCCATATGGTTAGATGGGTAGACAAACAACAATAAAAAGCAAGGGAACAAATCACCTTAAACGAATGAAGATACTTCACTACCAGAATCTATCAACACCACAGTGGAGGAAATGTCAAAGAAAGAGTTTAGAATGTACATAGTCAAACTGATCTGTGAAGTAAAGGATGGTATAAGGAGTGAAATAAAGGAGAAAATACAGGAAGGGTAAAACCACTTCAATAAAGAGATAGAGACCTCTGAAACAAATACAAGCAAAAATCCTCAAAATGAAGGAATCAATAAAACCAAATTCAAAATCCAATTGAAAGCACCACTAATTGATTGGATCACTTGGAAGATGGAGTTTCAGGCAACGAAGACAAACTATATAATTTAGAAAATAAAGTTGACCATGGAGAAAAGATGTTAAGGAACCATGAAGAGAACTTGCAAGAAATATGGGACAACCTGTAAAAAGCAAATTTAAGAATTACTGGGATAGATAAAGACTCAGATATTCAAACAAAGATATTCAAACACAATAATTTCCAATAAACTGATAACATAAAATTTGCCCAAGACTAAAGAATGAAATGCAAAATCAAATACAGAAGGATTCCAAATATACAAAATTTCAACAGACCGCACCAAATCACATTATCATGAAAATGCCTATCATACAGAATAAGGATAGAATTTTAAAGGATGCCAGAGAAAAATGACAGGGAACATTTATAGAGAAACCAATCTGAATCTCAGCTGATTTCTCAACCCAGACCTTCAAAACTAGGAACTCTTATAATAATATATACCAAGCTCTGAAAGAATATGATGTCATCCAGAAATACTATGCCTAGAAAAATTAAGTTTGAGAATTGACAATGAAATAAAAATATTCCATGATAAACAAAAGTTTTAAAAAATTGCAATTATAAAGCCTGCCCTACCAAACATACTCAAAAAGATATTTCATGAAGATGAAATGAAAAATCAAAGTGAAAACCAGAAAAGAGAGGAACTACACTAAAAAACAAACAGTGAATAAATGCATAAATTAATTCAAATTAAATACTAGAATAAATCAAAATGGCAAGGAATAAAAGTCATATCACAATAATAACAATGAACATAAATGGACTAAGCTCATCAATCAAAAAGGCAGATAGGATTAAAAAACAAGCTAACAATATGCTGTCTCAAAGAGATGCACCGTATGGGCAAAGAAATCCACAGAATGAAGGTAAAAGCATAGGGAAAAAAACATACCATTCATGTGGATCACATAAGCTAGCAGGCATTTCTATCCTCATATCAGATAAAGTGGACTTCAAGCTAAAGTTAATCAGAAGGGACAAAGAATGACATTTCATACTGATTAAGGGAATGAGATATCAACAAGATATAACAATTGTAAATGTTTATGCTACAAACCATGGAGCATTTATGTACATCAAACAAACCCTTCTCAATTTCAATAATCAAATAGACCACAACACAACAATACTGGGTGACTTGAATGCTCCAAACAAAAACTAAATAAAAAAGATCTAGGAATAAAAAATTCAATTAATAATTTAGACTTAACAGACATATACAATATTTCATCCACCAATGACTAAATATACTTTAACCTCAGGAGCACATGGATCCTTCTCTAAAATAGACCATTTCTTAGGCCACAAAGCAACTCTTAGCAAATACAATAAAATAAAGATAATACCTTGCATATGATCAGATAATAATGGAATGAAATTAGAAATCAATGATAAAATTTTTAAAAATAGAAGCTATTTTAACATCTGGACACTAAATAATACAGTATTGAATGACCAATGGACAGCAGAAGAAATTAGGGTTGAAATTAAAAAAAAAAAAAAAAAAAAAAACAACTTAGAGGTCAATGAGAATAGTGATACAATATAACAAATTCTCTAGGACACTATGAAGGCAGTGTTAAGAGGAAATTTCATTGCATTGAGCTCATTCATTAAAATAATAGAAAGTCAACAAATAAATAACCTAAATTACATCTCAGAGCTCTAGGGGTAAAAAATCAACACCAAAATCAGTAGACAAGAAAAAAATTAAAATCAGAGCTGAAATCAATGAAATTGAAACAAAAGGAAGCAAAAAAATTGACAGAACAAAAGCTGTTTTTTTAAGTCAATAAAATTGATAAAATCTTAGCCAAGCTAACAAAGAAGGAAAAACTCAAATTATTAAACTTCTTGATGGAAAAGAAAATATCACAATGGATACTACTTAAATATAGATGATGATCAGAAACTGTTTTGAAAATTTATACTCCAATAAAATAGAAAATCTTTAACACATTGACAAATTTGTAGAGATATAAGACCTACCCAAATTGAATCAGGAGGACATAGAAAGTTAAACACATCAATTTCAGGCAATGAAATTGAAGATGCCATCAAAAGCCTACCAGAAAATACAGCCTAGGACCAGAAGGATTCTCACCTGAATTCTACCAAGTCTTCAAAGAAAAAATAACACCCATACTCCTCAAATTATTCCATGAAACAGAAAAGGAGGGAACCCTTCCAAACTCATTTTATGAAGCTAGTATAATTCCAATACAAAAGTCAGACAAAGACACATCAAGGAAAGAAAATTTCACACCAATATCCCTGGTGAATATAGATATAAAAACTCTTAATAAAATTCTGGAAAATTGCATACAAATATATATTAAAAAGATAGAGCACCAGGATGAAATAGGTGCATCCCAGTGATGCAAGGTTACTTCAACACATGGAAATCAATAAAAATAATTCATCACATTAATAATAGTGAAGGCAAGAATCACATGATTTTCTCAATAGACGCAGAGAAAGCATTTAACAAAATACATCATCCAATCATGATCAAAACACTAGAAAAACTAGGGATGGTAGAGACATGCCTCAGCATTGTAAAAGCTTTGTATGCTAAAAACAAGGCAAATGTCATTTTAAATGGAGAAAAATTGAAAAATTCCCTCTAAAAACTTGAACAAGACAGGGATGCCCTCTTTCACCATTTCTATTCAACATAGTACTGGAAACTCTAGCCAGAGAAACTAGATAGAGGAAAGAAATTAAGTGATACAAATAGGAAAAGAAGAACTCAAACTATCTGAATTGCTGATGACATGATTCTACATTTTGAAGACCCCCCAAGAAAACCCAACATGACACTACTAGAACTCATATATAAAATTAACACACATAAATCAATTGCATTTCTATTCTTCAGTGATGATTCAATTAAAATTAGGAAATTAGAAAAATTATCCCATTCACAACAGCCTCAAAAATATTTGGGAATCAATCTAACAAAAGAGGTGAAAGACCTCTAGAATAAAAACTACAAAACACAAAATAAAGAAATTGAAGAAGACCTTAGAAAATGGGAACATCTCCATGTTCTTGAATAGGCAGAATTAATGTTGTCAAACTACCAAAAGCGCTACACATATTTAATGCAATTCCTGTTAAGGTTCTAATGGTGTTTTCATATAAATAGAACGAGCAGTCATGAAATTCATTTGAAAAAAATAAGAGGCCCAGAATAGTCAAAGCAATCCTCAGCAAGAAAAATGAAGCAGGAGGCAACACAACACTAGACCTTAAATTATACTATAGATCTATACTAACAAAAATGGCTTGGTATTGGCATCAAAGCTAGACATGAAGACCAGTGGTATAGACTATAAGACACAGAGACAAACCAGCATAAATACAGGTATACATACTAGACAAAGGCACCAGAAACATACATTGGAGAAAAGATGGCCTCTTCAATAAATGGAGCTGGAAAAACTGGAAATCCATATATAATAAAATTAAATTAAACTCCTATCTCTCACCATGAACAAAACTCAACTCAAAGTGGATCAAGGCCATAGGCATTAGACCAGAAACCCTGAGACTACAAGAAGAAAAAGGAGGTCCAACTCTCTATCATGTCAGCTAAGAACCAAATTCCTCAATAAGACTCCTAAAGCCCAAGAAATAAAATCAAGAACAAATATATGGGATTTTATCAAACTAAAAAACTTCTTAGCAAAAGAAACGATCAATGAAGTGATGAGAGCACCTATATTTTGGGAGCAAATTTTTGCCACACGCACATCAGATACAGTACTAATCTCCAGGATATATAAAGAACTCAAAAAACTTAACACCAAAGATATAAATAACCCAATCAATAGATGGGCTAAGGAACCGAACAAACACTTCTCAGAAGAAGATATATAAGCAATCAACAAATATATGAAAAAGTGTTCAGCTTCTCTAGTAATTAGAGAAATGCAAATCAAAACCACTCTAAGATTTTATCTCACTCCAGTTAGAATGGCAATTATCAAGAACACAAGCAACAATAAAAGTTGGTGAGTATGTGTGGAAAAAGGTACACTCATACAATGTTGGTGTAAATGCAAATTGGTGCAACCGCTCTGGAAAGCAGTATGGAGATTCCTCATAAAACTTGACAAAGAACCACCATTTGACCCAGTTATCCTAGGTCTTGGTATATACACAAAGGACTTAAAGCCAGCATACTATAATGACACTGCCACATCAATATTCATAGCAGATCAATTCACAATATCTAAGGTATGCAACCAACCTAGATTCCCTTCAACAGATGAATGGATAAAGAAAATATGATAAATATATAGAGAGAATGGAATATTATTCATCCAAAAAGAAGAATAAAACTATGACATTTGCTGGTAAGTGGATGGAACTCTAGGCTATCATGCTAAGTGAAATAAGCCACTCCAAAACTCCAAAGGTGGAATGTTCTCTCTGATATGTGGATGCTGGCTCACAATAGGTAGGAGGGAAGGAGGAATGGGATTCACTGAATTGGACAGCGGGGGATAGGGGAAAGAGAAGATGGCTGGGAATGGGAAAGGCATTAAAATGAGTCAGACATAACTTTCTTATGTTCATATATGAGTACACGACTAATGTAACTCCACATTAGGTATAAGCACAAGAATGGGAGGTTATACTCCATGTATGTATTATATGTCAAAATGTATTCTATTGTCATGTATTACTAAAAGGAACAAATAAAAAATACAGAATTAAAAAGTATAATTGAAACAAAAAGACACATTAGCTATCTACGCAAATATAACACTAAAACTATAATGACAGAGAACTTGTTTATAAATTCATTGGGAAAAAATCCTCAGCAATGGGAGAATATAACCAGTAGTTATGCATAATTACTATTACACATAGAGGTTATTGGAGCAAAGAAAAATTAACCAAAAATACATTTGGAAGAATGTTTCCCAGTTTCCATTTAAATTCATATGTGAACTTTTAAGGGTTCAAAAGTCTCTGCCACTCTCAAGCAAAATAAATATGACAACAACCAAACAAGGTAAATTCAACATACACATATCACAGTTAAACTCAATAAAACCAAATTTAAAGATAAGTATCTTAAAGGCAGAGAAAGAAAAGCAAGATAGGACATACAATGGGAAAATTATATTTACTTATCAGTAACATTGGAAGTCAGAGTAGGAAGTAGGTGCTTTCTTAAAGTGCCAAAGGAAAAACAAAAACGAAACAGAAAGTCTATCAATTCAAAACTTTATTCCTGGAAATATTATACAGGCAAGAGAGAGATCATCTAATATAATAGAAAACGTAAGTAATTAGCCTCCAGCAGATCTGTGCTACCTGAAAAGCACACTTATGTTCTTCAGAATGAAAAAAAAAATAAAAAAAAAATAGATCTACAGAAAGAACCATAGATGGTTAATAAATAGGTAAAGACTATTTACGTCTGTCTTCATTTTATTTACATACTGATTTGTTACTTCCTCATAACATCTTTAATAAAATAACAAATGTTATCATTACTAATATCAAGACAGCTGACCACCATGTGCCTCCTAATACACTAAGAAAGAAACATCATTTCTATGGCATTTCTTGTAAATGTTGTTACTTAAATCTAAGATGAGCAAACATCATAAAAATCCAAATTGAGGGACATTCTACAAAACATAACCTGTGTCTTCAAAATTATCAAAGTCAAAATCATCATGTTAAATGAAATAAACCAGGCACATATTGTCAAATATTGCATGATCTCACTCATAGGTGTAATCCAAGAGTTGATCTCAGAAGTTGAGAGTGGTATAGCCTACCAGATGCTGGGAAAGTAGGAAAGGCAGGAATCTAGAAATGTTGACCCATGGGTTCTAAGTTTCAGCAAGACAGGAATAAAAGAGCTTTGGCATACTATTGTACTGTAGAGTGACTATACAAAACAACTAAGTATATGTATCTCAAAGAGCAAGAAGAAAGGATATTGAATGTTTTCACCATGATAAAATAATAGATGACTGAGGGGGTAGATATTTAACCTGATTTAAATATTACACCATTGTATATGTATAAAGAAATATCACATAGTATCTCCTTATTACATGCAATTTTTATGTTTGATGTATCAGTTAAAAATTGAAAATAGAAAAAAGGAAGGGAAGGAGGAAGGAAGGATTGTTGCAAATTAAAGGAGAATAAAAAGATGTGACAATTAAATGCAATGTTTGATTCTGAATTGAATTAAAAAAACTCTTTAAAGAATATTATTATGACTGATTAAATATCCACTTTGGTCCCAAAATAATATTATGTAAATGCTTTCCTCATTTTAATTTTTGAACAAGTGTGGTCAAGTATATTTCTCATTTGAAATTCTCTTGAGTATTATTTTTGGTTTAGGATAAATCTGAAATCATTTACATGCTCTTAGATTGCTAGGTGTGTTCTGGCTTTGACTACCTAATCTCTTTCATTTGAGTACATGGTATACTGAATCCCATGCACACAGACAAGCCTTACCGGCACTTTCTCTCTCTCTCTTCATTATCTTTTATTTGTATTTCAATGATTTTGGTACTATAACTTATTTAGGAACTTTTCTCCTATCCAAAACTATTAAAACTACTACGACTTAAATCTTACTCCTCAGAACTCACCTTAAAAAGCATGGAAAAATATGTCTTCACATCCCCTTTAATTCTCTTTTAATACATTATTATAACATTATGTTTATCACTTATCTTCCTTATAAGATGAGCATCATTATAAGTCAATAGTGAGCTGGTTTTAGTGAAATCATCAGAACTTCTCCACAGAATGTAAGCTTTGTGTAGTCAAGAATGGGTCCTTCCTTGATAGCACTGTATCTCCAGCCAGTAGCTTGGAGCTTAACACACAGCAGTGCTAAACAAACGTTTGTTGAACAAACAGTAGACTGTGTACAGAGAATATCAGTATAGGTTAGTGTTATTAGTGTATAAGGAAATTTCAAAGAGGCTTTTAAGTGTCTGTTGTACTTCTAATTTCCCTTTGAAGGAAATGATTGCAAGTGTTGACACTGAAGAAAAATCACTCTCATTTTGCATCATATGACTATGCTTCACTAGCCACAGTTTATTGACCTATGAATCACTATAACAAAAGGCATCCATCAGAGGTTAGAGAAAAATGAAAGTTTCTAATCTTTGAGATGACCCTGAATGTGAATGTTGGACATTAGTTCTATATTGGGTTCTATATTGAATGGTGATTGATTGAGCTAATAAGTTTCTTACTTGAGGTAGGAGTTATAATTAAAGATAGAAAGACAGAGATAGAGAGATCACTTTAAAAGAATGGTACACATTGCAGAAGAAGATACAGAAAAAGAAAAAAAAAAAGGAAATTAATGTAGATAGAATAGCAGAGTCCTAAGTACATCAATCCTGAGAATGACAGTCTCTAAAATAAGGGAAAGTGCCTGTCTCTTCTTAGAGGTAATAGGATAACACCACTATGAGATTCCTAGTCCTCACTGCTGTGTATTGAACAGAGAGGACCTGAAGGAATCAAGACTAAGCCACCCAAAAATATAATGTGCTGGCATACTGACTATTTTGAGTTAAAAGCCCTGTAAAAACAACAGGTGCAAGAAGATCATTGTGAAGCTTATGCTGTTTCTTAAAGGCAGGAAATGAAATTCTCCTATGAGAGAGGGGGGGGTGGATAGAAAGAGAAAGAGAGAGAGAACACTCACCAAGACAAAATATAAATGCCAAAAGTACTCCCCACTCCCCCAAATGATTTACCTACTCCAAACACACCCTACCTACCTATAGGTACCAGACAGTTAATTCCTATTGGGGGATAAATATACTGATTAGATTAAAACTCTCATACCACAATCATTTTACCTCCAAAATTTCTTTCATCTTCTCACACATGAGTTTTTTGGGGGACACCTCATATTTAAATCATAAGTCAGCCAGTCTCTCCCCCGCCCTCTGCCCTCACCCCCCCACAGCTGAGATACATTTTTACTTTTGCTTTGGACATTAAAACTCAAGGCTCTCAAGACTTTGGACTCCTGAGTTTATGTCAACACTCCCTCCTCCCTGGTTGTCACCCTCAGCCTTAGACTGAGCTCAAGTCTTTGGACTTGGACTGAGCTATGCTACTGGCTTCTCAAGGTCTTCAGCTTGCAGATGGCCTGTCTTGGATTAGCATCCAGATTACTTGAACCATTCCCTCTATAAATCTCCTTTTAATATTTATCTGTCTACATCCAATTGCTTTTGACTTTCTGGAGAATCCTGATTAAAAATATACAAGGCTACCTTTATAATTAGTCCTCACAACCTCAGATGACTCCATTGTGTGCCTGTTAAATTTGATACAAATTAATCTTCTACTAACATCTTTCCTAAGAAAAGAAGAGAGAGCCAACTGTATCCTAAGTTATATTGTTAACTAGGGAGCATAAAAACAATAATCACAAATCAAAATATAATTGACACTTATATTTAAAGTAGAATTTTCTTAGTCAAAATAATTTTTGCTCATAAATAAGTACAAATGTTTGTTACTTACCATGTGTACATTAGAATTTTATGTACTGGCAAGTTTAGTACAGGTGACCAGCTTAGAATATTAACATAACTTGAAAACAATGATTAATCTTGCAAAAAGTTCTAAGCAGAATAGTATGCATTCAACAGATTATAAAGGCACTAGATGACTTGCCTAATTAGTTGTCATATAATTAAATTCATATTATAATAAATTACATAGAATTACACAGAATATTTAATTATGAAAATTCTCAGACATGTATACATAGAAACACACTCATAATAACACATGATGCTTGTGAAAATTGAAAAAGCAGATTTCTTTTGGAACATCAACATAGTCATTGATTAAGAGATTAATGCATTAAATTAACTTGATTGTTATTTTTCATCAGCAATCATATGAAATCTTCAATGAAGTTTTTGAAATCTGAGATAAACAATACCTTAAAAGGACTCTATACTTCAATGAAGGGAATTTTAAGGCACTTTCCTTTGTGCAGTATAAATTTGGATAACAGCTGAACAAACTTTAATGTAATTGCACTGACACATCACATAGATGTCAATTAAATACATTTGTTAGAACAATGTCACTTGTTAATGTTCCCCTACAGATCTTTTCATGGAGGAAACAAAGTTAATGTGCAAGTCAGGTCACAGCCTTTGAAAACCCTACATTGGTGTTCATTTGACATGGAGACTGGGGGCTAACACAACCAGTGAAACAGCACTTCCCAATTCAGGGCATTATAACCCATTATGAATCACCTTGGTAAAGGGGCAGCAATTAAAAAAAAATCTTATCCATGCATAAGAGCCTCCAAAATAAATACTATCAGTGGTCTGGAATAGAGGAACAAGACTTTAACAATGACAAATTTTAATAAAGCATCCCAGACCCTCAAAAGAAATACTGACAGATGTTTGTATCAAGTAAGAACTTCTGTTATTTATCCTTCTATAAATAGTGGTTATGTACAAAATTTGTCTGACATTATTTGTGCTATGAACCTCATTTACTTCTGTGCTACCTTTGAAGATCTCTCTTCAGATACAGTTGAGTCTCCTCTGGTCTCATGCTGATTTACCATTTCCTTTTGGATTGGTCAGATTTTCCTCTCCAGTCACCTGATGTACAGATTGGACTTTGTTTCCATTTCTATTTCCTTCTAGTATTTAATCTTTGGGTATTTGCTAATTTGTACATTTCTGCATATCATTATAAAGTATTTCTCATTGTATGGTCTGCAAATAATTTGATGGGGGGTTTCGAAGGAGAAAAGAGGTTAAAATAGTTTTAAATACATTTCAAAATTATGATGTCCTAAATAAATTTTGATTTCTATAGACATGCTATAGCTTTCTTAATAATTATTACATTTCTAAAAATCAGTTTTTGAATTAAATTGGCCATTTCATATAAAATGAAGTCTAGTACATCTAGATTTGGACAGAATATCATGATGTCCTTATGAGGCTATGGATTGTATTTATTAAATATGCATGTTTTTATAGAAATACATTCTATTACCAAATAATAGAAGTGGACAGATAGAAGTGGTTGATTAAAATATAATCATTATATTATCAGCAGCAGCACCGTGAAATAAATACTAAATACTATATTTCAGAAGATAATATAAATATACTACTTACAGAACATTTGGGTAAATTTCTGTTTGGGGGAACAATAGAATTTTAAAGTCCCAGGATTTCAAAGAACAAGTCAGAAAAGTATACATAGGAACTATTACGTGAATATTGAGTCATTGTTCCCTACTCCCCATTGTGTTTTCAAATACTGGCATGTCACCACAAAGTAGTCTTAGATTTTCCCTGAGGTGATGCAAATTATCTGATAAAATCATGAGTTTCCCCCCTCCACAGAGAAAAGACAAAGCAACATTCTACATTTTTAAATTATTACTAATGTAGTTGAGACTGGAAAACTACCTATTCTTGTTCAAATGTATAATCTCAAGAGCAAAATGAGCTATTGGTTTTTGGCAAAATTGCTTTATCAAACCACATGTTCATATGTTTTAGGAGATTAAGTTAAATAACATGGAAGAACAAAACTACCAAATTTCTGTCTTGCATTATATTTTCTTTTTATTTTTTACAAAAGAGGCAAGTACTATATTACCAGATAGCTTCATTTTCTTGTAAAATATCTCGTGAAGGTTATTTTCTGAAGGGAAGCACATGATTGAATGCTGGTGGAATAACTTGGTGAAAGAAGTAAGAAGAATATGGTTTGGAAATGCATAGAATAAACTGGGATATAGTGAAAATTGGAAAACATGTCTGCTATGATTTGAATGTGTGTCTCCTACAAAATTCATGTTGAAACTTAATTTCCATTATGGTGGCATTAACAGGCACGTTGTTCTGAGAAATGATTATGTCATGAGGGTTCTGTCCTCATGAATGGATTATTGCTTTATCAAAGAGCTGTATGGAGTTCTAATGAGACCTTTATTGGACTTCTGCTTTCCACATGAGGATGCAACCTTTGGCCCCTCTGGAAGATGTAGCTGCAAGGTACCATCTTGGAAGCAAAGGGACCAGACTCTCACCAGAAACCCAATACATTGGTCTCGGACATTCTGGCTACCAGAACTGTATGCAAATAAACTTCTGTTCTTTATACATTTTCCAGTCTGTGGTACTTTATTACATCTGCACAAACAGACTAAGACAATGTCTCGATTCTGTTTCCTTGAATATAATAATTTTAATAATTATAATAGTGATAATCCATACTCTTTTATTCCAAAGTTCCTGGCATGAAGTATCTAAACTAAAAGAAATTATTTGTGAACATATAAGACAAGCAAGAAGTTGTATTTTGGAATTGTTCTAAGAATAAAAGCAGATACATTTTACTAAGTACTCACTGAATTCATATACTATATGCCCTTTTTCCCAATAAACAAGTTAATAGGTATGTTCAAAGACAGCACAAAGTCCAAAGATCTAGAATTTCAATAGTTAGAATTTAAAACTTAATAGTCTGGTTCAGAAATTTATGTCCTTTTCAGAACTCTGTAATGTCATTAAACAGTTTTAAATATTTGTCTCAGCTGAACAAAGGAAAAAGCAAAAAAGATAAAAAGAAGCAAAGGTACAAAGATCTTTCATCCATGGAGGAAAATTGTGGCTTGGGGATATTTTTCCAAAAAAACTGTGGAGGTTTTTATAACCATTTTTAAGTTCATATTATACAAGTTTAGTCAATTTATAAATGTAAACATCAAGTGTGCATAACCTATTTGTTGATATCATTAGCATGCTTAGCAGACTACATTTAAAATAGAGCTTCATTAATCTATCAAGGCAAGGATATTAATTGATTTTACCTTTAAATATGTTATACCTAGAAATGGGGCTCCAAGCTGTTGAGTTTTAAGGATTTTTCTAACACATTTTGATATTTTAATAGAAGTATGGGAGACTAGAAAATAATCATAAACTTTATACAAAAATAAAATGTAACATTTATTTTTTACACTTTAAATTTCAATTTTTAATATCCAACAGATCTGGAAAGCAAATTTTGTCAGAAAACCTGCTAAGAACAACAATAATAACCATCCAGTCTCACCACAGGGTCTATTGTTTTCCATGCTAGATGATTACATGATCTACCAAATGTATATTTCTGAATTCTCCTTTAAACAGAGATTTGTATTTGGTTCACTTATGAAAAGGAAGAAAATAAATTATGTCTATGTCATGCCAGATAATGCACTAGATTATTTATGGATATGATATAGTCAGACATCCTTATCCATGGGTTTTGCATCCACATATGTACCCAACCATAGATTTTAATTATATATTAAATTGATTTTAACTGACCTAATCTACTGATATGAATTAACTGAGGTAACTCTGGACAGGACAGGTTGGGCTGGAGAAGTAAGTCACTAGAAGCATGCCTTTTGGGTTTCCTTTTTGTCCCTGGTGAGTGGAACTGTCTTTATTTTCTGGTTGTCATATCCTGAGCTGCTTTCTTCTGAAATGGCTTCCTACCATGATGTTCTGTCTCAGTTTAGATCCAGAGCAGTGGAATCAGACAACCATGTACTGAACCTCTGAACTCCACAAATATGAAAAGAAGCAACCCAATAAATAACCAAAAGAACAGCAACAACAAACATAAATCACTTGAACAAATACTCCAAAGAATACATATGAATATATTAGATCCTCAATATCATTGATCCTTAAAGTAAGGTAAATTAAACCACATAATTATATAATAATACATATAATAATAAGGTAAAGTAAACCACATAATTATGTAATAATATATAATTATATAATAATAAACCACATAATTATATAATTATTCACTTTTTAGAATGGATAAAATTGCCAGGCGCGGTGGCACATGCCTGTAATCCCAGCACTTGGGAGGCTGAGGCAGGAGGATCGCGAGTTCAAAGCCAGCCTCAGCAATGGCGAGGCACTTAGCAACTCAGTGAGACCCTGTCTCTAAATAAAATACAAAAAAGGGCTGGGGATGTGGCCCAGTGGTCGAGTGCCCCTGAGTTCAATCCCTGGTACCACAAAAAAAACAAAACAAAAACAGAATGGATAAAATTTAAAAGACTGACTATACCAAGTGTGTGGATAATTGCAACTCTCATACACAGCTAATAGGAATGTAAAAGCAGTTGGAAGTTTCCTTAAAATATATTTAAATATATTAAATTTAAAATATATTTACTATATGAACATAGCCATGTCACACTTCAGTATTTGCTCTAGAAAAATGAAAGCATGTGCCTTTCCAAAAATTAGAATATAAATGTGCAAAGCAGCTTAATTTGTAATAGTAAAAACTTGAAAACCATAAAAACATCCATATATGAATTAATGGACAGACCATAGTCTGCTCACTATCAACATAAACAATTTCCTCCTCTAGGAGAATAATGTCATGGCTGAAGAGGGCAGCCTCTACTTCTCAAACACACTCACACAGAACTTAGTCTCAGATACAGACAACTGAGAACAGGTTGAAGATAACTGACATCTTCTCCTGGGACAATAATGTTCAACTGGATTCTGAAGGAAGAAGTCAGGTATTTGGGGGTTGGGATGTACTTATACAAGTGGAATTTACATCTTTTTAGCTGGGAAGGGGGAGAGAGGAAATAGGCTTTACTTCAACTGCTATGGGAATTTGTAGTTTCTACCAAGTTTTAGAAGATTTTCTCAGAAAAAAATATTTCTTCATTACCTATGAAAGCATAGAACCATTTACAGAGACGTCAAATGATTGTTTCATAAGTAATTTTCACTAGTATAGCAGAGACTGAGTCTTTGGAGTTCCTTATACTGTGAGACACGAAATAGAGCTGTTATGGTCTTTTGTGCACTGTTTGCCAGTGAGAAAAATCCAAACCCTCTCATTCTCTGTGGTCTAATTTTTCACATATGCTTCTAATGAATATATTTCACAGAATGGCCTCCCTAATTTTTATTGCCTCCATTAAAAAATATATTTCAAATGTAGTCATGCATGCTGATTCATCCTCTACACATATTGGTCCATTTGTCTGTGAGGATTGTGCATTGGTTCCCCCATGCAGAGTTTCCATTAACCGTTTTTCCCTGAGGCTGAAGACATAGGTTAAAAATGGCTTCTATCTGCATTGTAGGTAGGTCATAGTTAACTGGAAACTTTCTTCAAGCATGAGTTTTAGATTTTAATAAATTATATAACAATAGAGAAAAGTATCTAATTATTTTAAAAGAAAACAAAACTATCCCACTCTAACATTCCTCTAACTTTGTATCAGAGATGGAAGGAGAGAAAGGAAGTAGGGAAAAAAAGCCTTCAGAAACAGTGGACAAACAGTTGAAGGTGATGTTTAATGACAAAGCAGGTTTTTCTAGGATATGTACTAGCTAGTACCTAGTGCCACACTTTGATAAAGACAAAGTCTATCAATGTCAGCAGTAATTGCCTGGAATAATCTGAAACAATGTGGACTAAAAGAGACCCTAGACCCTGAACCAGCAATATCTGAAATCTTGACAGAAGTGAATGCAAAGACTTCCAGCACTGGTTGTATGCCATATATATTCATTGGCTTGGAATTATTTCCCAAATCAAATGGCCTCTTTTGGAGTGTTATACTTAAGTAGTGACTATACTCTGCCATGCTTATTTCTTTTCTCATGATCAGCTGAGGGCATGATACAAGAAAGGAGGGAGTGCAAAATATCATTTTCAATTTTTCAATTATTTGTGTATTGTGTGCATATGTATGATTTAATTGCTTGTATAGATTTGCATACATCATAAATATTTACAGAAAAGTTAAAAGACTTAAAGTTCATCCAATTATCCTTTTAAGAGCCTACCACTAATTATACTGTGGTCTCTCCACAGCTTAAACGCTTATGTTTCTTTTTTATGATTTTAATCCCCCACATATTCTCTATGTTTTCTGATAGTTATATTCCTCCTCAACTTCTTCTATTCTATGACAATGTCTCATGAACACAGAGTCTGAAAAAACACACATTTTAGCAATATGTGCAATGTCTAATTTGTAGGGTTGCTGTGGTCACTCCTGTGGGAACATGGAAGAGGGTATGGATGAATTGTCAAAGTATGCAAAATAAATAAGCATATCAAACAGTATTTTCCTCTCATGGATTAAAACATATATTACAGTGAAATATGGATGTTTTCTTAAACCTTGTGTTTACTTGAGAGGATATCGGTAAATCTAGTGGCTATGACTCTGAGCTCTAGCGCCTAATTCAGTAACTCAAATCCAAGACTTGCTGCATATGAGGTGTTTGAGTGTGTATATCTTAGTTTCCTTGATAGTTAATTGGAGGTAAATATAATATCTAATCAAAAAGCTACCCATGGATTAAATAAATTAATTCATGTGAAAGCACCTAAAACAATGCCTGGGACATAGTTAGAATTTAATAAATAATGGTCATTTATATTGCCATTAAATATATTGAAGGGAGTATAAATCTTAGTGCCCTTAACTCACAAATCTTTTCCATTTCATTAATTGAATTTGATCACTTTCCAGCTTTCTTCTTATATCTTTTAATGCATAGATCCTCTTGATATAATTTTTACATCTAAATACAGCAGGAAGATTATTTCCAGTCTCTATACCAAATATTTATTTGATAACTAAATATTCTGCTTTTTATTGTACGAACTTCATGCAACATGTTGACATTCCAAAGTGTTGGAATGTATAAATGACCTTATGTTATAATTAATGACAGAATTGCAAAATTATTTTCCTCAATTTCTTTTTTTAATTAAATATCAGCACACATTTTTCTAACTGTGCTCCTTATTTAACTTCATTGTTAATTATTTTAAAATAAGGGCTCTGTTTTCTGTTTCCCATATTATCTAAAAATGGTTTGATTTAATGGATGTGGCCTGTAGAAGCAATAATATATATCTGAATATGTAAAACTCAATAGTGACTAAATTAGGGCTCATGACATCAATGACATTGGTGTTACTAGATGAAGGTTCATTTATTTTTACTTAGTTTTACATTTATTTTTATTAGTTATTTTTAGTTATATATAACATTAGGATTAATATGACATAATTATAAAAAACACAGAATATAATTTGCTTTAATTCAGTTCCCAGTACTTCCCCTTTACCTTGCCTACTTCCTCCCCCCATTTTCCTCTATTCTACTGATCTTTCTGCTATTTCCTTACAGTTTTTCTTTTTTTTAAAGTTGTACCTTGTGGATGTACATAATACTGACATTTACTGTGGTATATTCATATATGTTCATAGTAAAATTATGTCAGGTTCATTCCACTATTTTTCTCTTATCCCTTCCCTCCTCCTACATTCCAAATCCCCTTTCTTAACCCACTGATATTTCTTCTCTTATGATGGAAAACCAACCCCCTTTTTTCCTTTTCTTTTTCCTTATTTTGGACTACTTTCCACATATTAGAAAAAATATTTGACCTTTAATTTTCTGGTTCTGACTTATTTCACTTAGTATGATGTTCTCCATTTCCATGCATTTACTGCCAAATGCTATAATTCCATTGTTATTTATGGCTGAGTAATATTTCATTGTGTATACATACCACATTTTCATTATTCATTCAGATGTTAAAGGGCATCTGGACTGGTCCCACAGCTTGGAATCTATAGAATGCTGATTTTAGATCTTTTGGATATATACCAAAGAGTGGGATATCTAGATCACATGGTAGTTCCATTCCTAGTTTTTTGAGGAGTTTCCATACTGCTTTCCAGAATGGTTATACACATTTTCAGTTCCACCAACAATGAATGATGCACCTTTTTCCTCACATCTTAGCCTTCTATTCTATTCCAGGGGTCTCCATATCTGTTTTAATGCCAGTACCACGCTGTTTTGTTACTGTAGCTCTATAGTATAATTTAAGGAATGGTATTGTAATGCCTCTAGCATCAGTCTTTTTATTCAGGATTGCTTGGCTATTCTGGGTATCTTATTTTTCCCAGTGCATTTTAAATTGCTTTTTCTAGTTCTGTGAAGCATTTACTAGTTATTTTTATTGAGATTGCATTGAATCTGTATAACATTTTGGTGATATGGTCATTTTGACAATATTAATTCTGTTAAGGCTCCTTTTGATTCAGTGGCTCCTTCCTGATTCTACAGAATATGTAAAGAATATAGGGCACTCAGACTTGGCTTTGGTATAGGACAAGGCATTTATATAAGAGATCTTTGTTGAGTGTATCTTGATATAGAAGACACATTATAATTTCATGATAGCTGAAGAGACTGTTTAATATCACAGTTTTCTTTTGAGGCACAGATACTCAGAGATTTTCTTATTGTTAAGTTTAGGACCCAAGCAAACATAGCAGATGGAAGTAACTCTTTATATTTGAACATTTTAGAATAATAATTTGTACTCTGAAAAATCTATGGACTTTATGTGAGCAATGTAGTAAATAATAAATATAGTTCAAACAGTCAATGAAGAAATACTAAAATGATTAAGTATAATAACTAAATTGCCTCTAGGAGACAGGTTTGGATAGACCTCATTGATTTTACTTGCAATCTCTTCAAAATTGCCTTTACTCTATGTACTTTCTTGTAATGATTTACTGATAGTTTGAGTTCTACTTTACAGAGACTATTATTTGGCCATGTTTGAGATCTGTACATAGCAAAATATTGTATGAGTTAAAGAACAGATCAGACTTTTCTTTAGCTACAGTCTACTGAATCACATTTTAATATATTTTTTTTTTCTTTAAAAATATATTTTTTAATCAAGGGATTTCAGGAGGTTATTGGGACAAACTCATTTAAGTGGCATAATTATCAGAAAGTTTAATGCTTCCACTAATAACAACTGTGGATATCCTACCTTATAGAAATGTAATCACTTGGACTTTCATGAAAGAGGCCTTATTCCAAAGAAGTTTAAGTGTTTTAGATATCTGATAAACTTCTATGTTTTTCTACATTATACTTTTTACATATACTCTCTTATTTAATCCTAAAAATACTTGAAGATTGGAAATATTATGTTCCTTATTTTTAAAAATATCAACCTGGGGCTCAGGATATATGACTAGTCTATAATAATAAACATAGTGCATAGTGGTACCTGAATTTGAATTCAGATATTTTGATCTTCTTTAATTCATCTTTCTGCTTTCATACTTGGTGCTGTGTACAGTGAAATTTTATATTTATTTCTGCATGCTAGTTTATCAGGGCCTCACAATGCATAGAATCTAAACTAGCTACAAATAACTGCATTTCGCTAATTCCATGGTATCTTTCATCAATACTAATACAGTTTACAACATTTAAATCAATAGCATATTTTATGAAAAGGTGATATAATTGTGCAGTCAATTGCTGTGTATAGAACTTGCACATTCGGAATGATAGCTTTTCTCTGAAATCCTCAGTGTCAGTTGTATTTCAAGTTTTACTATATGGTGTCAAATAAATAATTTGGCTTATAATTCGACTTTGTAATACTGCCTGAGACTTTAACTTTGACCTTATTGTCATTAGACATTAATGATCTGCATCCAAGTAATAACAAAGTTTATGTTGGAATTATTAGGATTTTACTTACATAGATGAACAATCCTAAACCTCATTAGGTTCATAAATAGGACCTTTTATCCTGAATGTATTCATGCCTTAAATGAGTTTTAATATGCGAAACTGAATTTATGCTAACATTTAATGAGAATATGGTATATAGATTTTTCTGTTACCCTTGTCTTCATGCACTTTTTCTCTTGAGTCTTTTATTTCAGTGTCAGAGCCATTTGAGGCTTGTAAGTGGAAATCTATATCTAAAAAGGAACCATTTGAAATATATATCACATTATTTAAAGTCTTGCCTACTAGTCTTGTATTTGTTCTGAATAGACCCAACTAATCTGCATAAAAACTACTTTAAAAATCAAAATGACCATAATTACTGCTAATTTATTCCACTAGGATTTCACCATATGGTCCATGTTTATGAGTTAACACTAAGTATTTCTTGCACCATCACCCACCCCCACCCATGCAGGGAAAAAAGTATCTGTATGCACCACTGAACACTTTCAGAAGGCAATGTTCATACTTATACTGCACTATAAAGGTCACTACTTGAAAATGAATAAATGTTGTGTCCCAAGGCACACCTTCTTTGTTATCTCCTGAAAAGCTCTCAAATACAATATCTCTGTAAGATTTATAGCATACATAACACCATCTTTCATGGGGCAAAGTTCATTTTGCTGAAGCATTTTTTGTTTAATGATTTTCCTTTGGAAATTTTGCTTGCAACAAGAAGCCCACGGGTAATGTGAAATAATCTACAAAGGCTTCAAAATTCCAGTGTGCTTTCTATAAAACACAAAACACTTTACAAAGAAATAATTTCATTGAGTAGAACTAATTAGGCATTATATATTGGAGCTATGTGTCAGGAATAAAAATTCTATCAATGAACCATTTCATTTATTGAGTTTGACAATCTAAATTCTTAACTGCAATAATAAATGACTTCCTCAAAGCCAAATGGTAATTCACCTTACAATTTTCTTTCCTTTTAAATGTTACTCAGCATGAATGCAGAGATTGTTGTTCATTGGTATTGTAAACATCTACTACTTGCTTTATTCAGTCTCAATGGTTATTTTGATGCAATTAGCATAATATCTTGTGTCTTTTATTACTGGCGATTTTCATATGATATTTAAAATATTTAGGAGAATAAACACTGAAATGGCTTAGAGTTTTTGAACAGTTCACCCTCTAATGTGTTTCTGAGAGGAATGTGTCAGCCTTGAGTTCTTTCTTTTAAGAAATAATTACTGAAATGCTCAAGTGTGCTGTACACTTTTCCAGATACTTTTATTGATGACTTACCTTGGTTTGTTTGGACTAAGAAATGCATCTCTTTGGGGGTTTGTCTCCCTTATTTCACCCTATTTGTTCATCATCACTTAAAATCTAACTCAGGAACTCCAGAGATATGTCTTAGAAGTTCTGAAGAAGAGCCTTTAAAACAAAGATCTTGTTTGCTTGAAAAGTAAGAACGTACCATGCTATTTTCCTAACATTACATATGTCATATGTTTTAACTTTATTTGCACATTCAAACAGGACACTTATGGATATAGGTAATGAAACAGCAGTATGATAGATAAGGATCTGACCTAAACCAAAACCAACCAAGTCTATGTGAAACAGGAAATTGAAAGAATTGAAACCGCTTTTTACCCGTGACGAGTTCTTGCTCCCCGAACGCTGAAGAATAATGTCGAAGAAGCACTCTGAGGCAAGCATAGAGTGGAAAGTGGAAAGCTTTATTGAAAGGACAGCTAAAAGACTTCTCCCAGAAGGAGAAGGGGACCTGGAAACCAGGAATCCAAAGGGAGGAGAGGCCTTCTCCCTTTTATATTTGAAATCTAACTTTTGTCCATTTCATGTTCCCTATCTCTGTCCTGCCTGAAACAGGAATGTCAAAAAGATGTGACACCGGAGGGCCCATGGTGGGTGTGAGATTCACAGGAAGGGCTTAGATCTAGTTGATTAGCATCTCCATTTGCTGGGATCTGTTTCATTAGTATTCCTTAAGATGGGCACTAAGCTTGGGAACATTAACTGACTTATCTCCCTTAGAGTTGCTCTGTGTTTTTCCAGGACTCAGACTGACTTCATTTTCCTTATGGACTCCATGTTCTTTATGAAACTCAATGTTAGACCTGATTTGCCTGAGTACACTCACTACCTAGCTTTAAATCTGGCTTCAGAATGAAAACAAGAAAAATCACTGTTTACAATGAGAAGGGGGCAGAAGCTGAGATGTAAAAACATGAAAAAAGAAGAAAATAGGATTCAGGCTCTTGCAGTTCTTGAAGTAAATGCTACATTTGGCCTACTGACCCAAAAGACAACAATGCCCACCCCTTAGGCAGTGTATCAGGCCCAAGGCTTAAATCACAAATACACCCCAAAGTAACTCACTGTCTGGGAACATCAGAACCTAACAAGGTCATGGTGGAGTCAGACTGTTCTTTTTCTTGACAGCCACTGCAGAGAACAGAATACAGAATTAATTTGTTCACAGCTGTGAATTTGCTGAATGTTCCTGCATAGAATAATGTGATTGTGATGGAGATGATCTGTTGGAAGCCCTACAAAGCAGGAATTACAGACATCAGGCAAGTGTGTTCAGGGAAGGTTTCCTACAACTGTGTCCAAATAAGCAGTACAAAGTATGTTGGTCTAATGGGATGGAGGGAGGGACTAAACTCATGCTATTTAAACTATATAATTGGCAAGTGGGACTGGGTCACAGCCAAGAGGTAAATCCACATTTGTGAGATTGATTCACTTCCTTCTATAATCATTCAGCAAGATAGGTGCATAGCCTCCCTTCCCCTAACTGGGAATTATTCAGATTTTTGGAAGAGGAAAATGAAATGCTGAACAATGAAAATAAAAGAATTTTTTATGGTTAAAACTCTTACTATTAAAATGTTCATAATAGGAACACTTATATGATAGCAAATACACTTAAAGTCTACTGTGCATCAGACACTTTTATAAAATTCTTGCAAACAGAAACTGCTTTAATTTTTATAATCATCCTATGGAGTAGATACCAATGATGAAATAAATTTTCAGTGGAGGTCGGGTTTGAACCCATGTAGTTTGACTCCTAACTTAATGCTCTTAAATTTCATACTGTGCTGACACTCTAATAGATAAATAAATAGAAACGTGATAGAACCATAGGTGCATTAATTACAATTTTTGTTTGCATTCAAAGTAAGAGACCATCTAAGAGAAAGCATTGACTATAGGAGGGCAAACATTAAGTCAACAGGAATCTTGGGGTGCAGTGGAACTTTCCAGTAGAAAGAGCAATATGCAGCAGGGAGTTTGATAATTGTTTCAAAACTATTGAAACTTGGGGTGTAGGCAATCTTACTGCCTCAGAAATGGTTAGACAATTTTTAATTTTGAACTGCACTAAAATTCTAGAACTGTCAGGAGTGAAGTCCAAGTGCCTACTGTGTGGTTAGGGGACCTGGGAGAGAAGGATCTGTCTCCATTTTCTTCCCTACTAAGAAGCAAATTATTCCATAGAAGAAGTAATAATGTATTTCTCCTAACACGAATGGCTTTCCCAGGAAGAAAGCAAGCCTAATTAATGAGCAAGAGGAATGAATACTGGAAAGCCAATACAATCCAAAATGTTCTCTACAATGGACAAGGAGGCATGCATATAATTTCAGTCATTTTATGTGCTATGAACAAAGCTGGATGGTGTAAATGAGCATCCCAGCATGGTGCAATTGTGTTAAAAAAATGTTTTCAAGTCAAACACACTCAAAGGATGAGCTATTTTATCTCTGGGAACTAGGCTGCCTTGTATTTTATTAGAGTTAGTAATTGTACCTGTTGTACAAGTAGCTGTGGGGATTAAATTAAGTAATGTGAAGTGTATATTTTGGGTGATTATTTCTTTCCTTCTTCAGTTCAGTTTCTGAGCCTTCTTACATTAATGCAATTTAATAGAAAGTTATCTTTTATTGTGTACTCTTTATGTTCTTCACACTCTGCTAAGCTTTTCAGTCTGTTTCTTGCTGTAATCTTTCAAAAACTCTGTGAAGATCGGATCTATCATCCTCCTTTATAGATGGAAATACTGAAGCTTAACAAGGTTAGTTGAGGTGTCACATTGCCTGTAAGTGGCAGTGCTAAGATGAAAACCTACATGCTCTCTAAAATCTTCCTTCTTGCTCCTCACCACCATTCACAGAAAGGGGAAACAGAGATTATAATACTGTGGTACAAAGAATATATTTTTCCTTTATTACATATATTTGTGATGTGCCCATACATTTTCATTATTGCAAAATTGCATTTTTTGTTCACTAAAATCAATGAAATTGAAACAATGATTTTAAGTTCAAACTTTATAATCATATTATAAAAATCACTTAACTCAATTTATAGTATAGATATAAACATCTTATTTTCTAAAATAATTATCAGACAGAATTACTTAAAATATTTTCAAAAATATCATTAAATAAAGATAATTTAATCATAAAGAATTGAAATGGAATAAAGTGATTAAATCTTATGAATAATTGTTTTAGAATTGAGGTATGGAAATATTTTGGTCAACTATTTTTAGCTGCTAAAGAGCTATAATAATATAATTTTAAAATAAGCTAGTAAATTGAGTTACAAATTGATAGAAAATATCTTCCTCTGACTTCATCTTAAAATAATGCATCTATATTCACACATTAAAATGAAAATGTGGTAAGACGCAGGGCATAACAAACTTGCCAGGGTTAGGTGAGATTTATTCTCTCTTCTCAGTTGAATTCAGTCTGGATGTATGAGGAATGACTACAGGCTGGAAAGATATAAGGAGATTCCTGGGTCTCTGGAGAGTTTGCTGAGAAATCACAGAGGCTTCTTGTATATTGGAGCCCAGGTGGGGCAATGTTGACCTCCTGGGGTCAGCTGCATCCTGTTTCCCTAGATCAGCCAAAGGGTTGTGGAGGATTAGCGCTCCAGCACTGTAGGAACCTACTCCTCCTTTGTACTTCCTAGACCACAGTTGAATAATGAAATTTTAATCCTAAAGCCAGAGAATATTTTCTATATTCCTTCCTTAGGAGTCTGGATTGTTTGACTCTCCTCTTTACTCCTAGTTCTGGACCTCTTTGTAATAATTAAGATAAGCTCCTGAACATTTTCCACACAGCCCCACCCAGAGTCAGCTGCATTTCAGATGAGGGGCAGGGAGACAGAAACAGTGTGATAGATGGCTGGGTCAGGTCTGATAGCCCCTTCTCGCCTCCTTCTTGACTAGTAGTAGCCATCCTGGGGTAAAAGCATCTTTTCAGATGAGGCACCCAAGATATATCTGACCTGTCTCAAAGGATTTGACCTTCGTTTCTGATTGGCTACTTAAATATTAGTATTTCACCAACAAAGAATGCTTGTATTCTGCATTTTGAAGCATGAATTATATATTAGAAATAACATTTCAGTTACTAATTATTCTGATTTTTAGTTGATGCCTTCAGTTTGACCTTCCTGAAAGAATAAGCCATAAAAGCATAGTAGACATCTGATAGTGTTAGAGGCACTTCTGTGTGCATAAATCTGAAATCCTTCCCTTAAATTGCATATTTGCTTGTTTTTAACTAATTGGCAACTTGAAATCTGGAAATAATTTAGTGAAATAGCTTTAGTTTGCCAGCTATGATTATGGCTCTTATTGGCACTAGATTCTAAATCCTAACTTTTTTGAAGGGAACAGTGAGATTTATATCTTACTTATATTAGAGTAGACTCAACATCCAGTCACCTGAGACAAAGGTTCAAGTTGTACAAGTGATTGAAAGTGTTGATTTCAGCCCAAACCTTTAGAAATAAATGATGAACTTCTACTTGCTTGCTATGGCTGTTATCTGTCAACCTTATAAACAAGTACAGCGAAGTTGAAGTTGATAGTCACAGTAATAACTGTTTTGATGTTGTCCAATTCTTAAACTGATTTGATGGGGTAATCAGGGGAGAACCCAGTGCATCCGCCATACAGGAACCTTGCTGCACAGAAAGAATCCCTCAGCACCTTTGCCATTTGATCCCACCCATGAACCAGTTTCATACAGGCACCTGAAGGTGAAAAACAGAATATTCTATAGCATTCTCATCCTTGTTGTGGGGAAAGTAGGGATAGTAGGGCCACAGGAAGTTGAAGGATATATGCATTATTTTTCCCAGAAAATATTTTACCACAATAACTTTGCTTAGGTTCTTAAGATGGCAAGCCAATTATTAGCTTACCTGTTGGGAGACTCAACATATTTTGATCATATATAAAGCACCCTATACTGTTTCTTGAATATTGAAAGCCACCTCTTCCCTGGTTATTGGTTGAAAATGCAGTGACAAATACATTGATTCTGCTTTCTACTTTAGGATCCCATCTGCTCATGCCCATTGATTCAAAATTGAGCATTTAAACTTAAAATTCCAGCAATACAGAATAAAGTCTTTCACTCAGCAGCAGAGTGCTTAACTAGCATGCTTGAGGCACTGGGTTTGATCCTCAGTACCACATAAAAATAAACAAATAAATAAAGGCATTCTGTCCATCTACAACTACAAAAAAAAAAATTTTTTTTTAATTTTTTTCAATCTTTTTACTAAAGAATCAGCATGAAGTGTAGAATGCATGTGGTTTCATTCCTTATGGAAGAACTTTGGAAACATAATTTTTTTAAGGAAGACACTGATAATTTTAAGGACACTGATAATTTAAGGAATGCCTGATAATTTTAATGACATGACAGTGTTTTCAGTTATTCATTCAGGTAGTGAATTTTGTTGTGGTGTTGTGTTGCATGTGCATATTCTAAGCTATTCTGAAGACATCACTTTCTTCTTATGTATGTATATAAATAGACCTATTCTAACAGTATACTTCTGTGTGCAGTATGTATGCATGTATGTGGATGTGTATACTAAAATATGTTGGTTAATTCGATTTTACAATTTAAATTTTAATCTGTAAGGAATTCAGACACAGAATGAGAAATAATTTTCTTTAAAAAATGAGAATTTAAAATTTATACGTGATTCTGACACTTGGCTTGTATTTTATGAGGCAAAATACCTAGATTTTCACAACTCTAATTTCTTATTTTCTTTATCTGTAAAGTTTAGGTTGCTCTACCCAACCATCCTGGGGTGTCATGAGAGTCAAATGAGGTAATATATGTTTTTAATTGTGGGTTATTATTATTATTATTACATGTTTTAATTAGTTTTTTTGGTCTTAGGCATTTTGAGAAAAATGTTTCCAAAATTTTGTAGTAGTATATTAACTCACAGTCAGGAATTAGCAAATAAAATAGTATCAACATAAATTTTCAGTAGAAAGTTAACTATTAGTATTTCCTTTGTATGCGATCTTTCCCATTTGGCTGCTTAGTCTGGTTCTCTGGAAGTAGAAACTGAAATAGGGATTCCTATGCAACTGATATTTTGAGGGACTTTGGAAAGCAGGGTTAGGAAAGGGTTGGGTTCAGCCTCAGACTGGAGCATGAATGGCACTACAAGTTTGTGTCATTTTGGGGTAAGGTGGCTGGCTAGACATTGGTACCTCTGTACATGCTATGGGCATAACCTTACAGGCAATTCTCGACAGCCTCAGTGGCAGTCTATGATCAGGGAAATTCCAATTAGTAAAGGCAATGTTCAAGAGGAAGTTACTCCTAGGACCTGATAACCCCAACCCTTATAGGAGCTGTGGAAGTAGTCCCCTGCCAACTGGCAGGTTTGCTGAGCCACATGTGACTCTTAGATGACAAAGTGAGGCTGCTCAGCATGAAAAACTTACCATGATTCAGATACTGGTTTTATGTTTGTTCTGAGGAAAGACACCTAGTCTTTTAGTTCCTTAGCTTTTGTAATTTCCTCAATTAATAGATATAGGCATTAGTACTATAAACTATAATAAATAATTTATGAATTTTCAATAATACTTTAATTACACATGCATGCACACACAACACACATACTCTTACCCTCTTTGCCTAATATTTAGCCTTTTGTTTTCTGCTTTACTGAATCCTTGATTCATTGTTATTCTAGACAGTAAAGTTCCATGAATGATGATAGTCAGTTTCTCTGTAGATAAAATTGTGGCAATGATTCAAAAAAGGACTATGTCCTCCATCAAGTGAAACTGCTTAGATGGTCTTTGTTTTGTAAAGGAAAAAGAGAATCTCCTGATAGCGGCATAGCATGTGCCAGAATTATACCTATTTTTCAGAGAAGAGAAAATATCTGGAACAGAAGCCCAAATTGTAAACACCACCAGATTACACTTAAGTCATTGCTGTCATCTTTGACGTCCCACCCATCTCCACTCTATTGATAACCAAGTATAATGCAATCCACATTCTTGATTCTCCAGGTACTTTTGGTGACAGTGAATTCTGTAAGCCACTCAAAAGCATGATATTGCTTTTGCCTGACCATTTCAGTAGGGAAGGGGAGTTCTAGGGACTTGAGGGTGGAGATATTCACATTTTTCACTTCAGTTTTTCTGGGCATCCAGAAGAGTGCTAGTCTCAGAGCAGGAATTTAATAAATGTGTTGAATAGCTTTCTTAATATAAATTTCTTAAGGAGACTTAAGACATCCAAATTTATTTAGCATGGTTTAACATTAAAGCAGGTTTCATGTAGGTGACCTAGGAATAAACAATGGAAAGCTGACCAGCATTTGAAGCTGTTTGGTCAATACTTTCATTTATTTAAAACATGTACATATCAACAATTTCAGTACAATCTACTCTGATAGAGTGTGTTGATATAAAATAATGTTAAGTCATTTTCATATGTATTCTTCAAATTTTAATAGATACAAATAAATAGAATCCTGATTTTGTTGTATAAATCTCTGTCTTCCAAGGTGTATTTTGTAATTGGTCCCAAAGATTTACTGGAATTCTACTCTTGATATGTGTCTGTGGCCAGTGAAGAGGAGTATGAATTAACTTAAAAAAAAAAAAACTGGTCTCTTTTTATGTAGTAAATTTATCCAAAAGAAGATTTCAGAATCCTTGAAGTGACTAAAACAGCTTCATTGAGCAGAGGGGAGAAGGCTTTCACTGGCGTGGAAGACTCCAGTGCTGGCACACTAAAGGCTTTGGAAATATTTAGAATATTTCACATTTTTCTGTTCTTTTTTTTCAAATTCTTAAGAAAGATGTTTCACTTTTTCCCTCATGCATATCCTGTGAAATTAACTAAAATAAAATTGTTCACATACAGGTCCATATTTTGCACTCGGTTTTTAGATTTTTTTGGCATGGGCAGGGGTCGGTACCAGGGATTGAACTCAGGGGCACTCAACGACTGAGCCACATCCCCAGCCCTAATTTGTATTTGATTTAGAGACAAGGTCTCATTGAGTTGCTTAGCCCCTTGCTTTCGCTGAGGCTGGTTTTGAACTTGCAATCCTCCTGCCTCAGCCTCCCGAGTCTCTGGAATTATAGGTGTGTGCCACCGCGCCAGCAGTTTCTTAACTTTCTTAACCACATCACTATGGGATCTGAAGAAGTGTTGGTATAATCACTGAAAGTCCATAAACTTAGATTTTTGTGTATTGTGCCTTAAGAATGTGTTGGTTATTCTCCTATGCTATTAAAGTACAACTAGAAACAGAAGCCATCTAGCACCTACCTACCCCCACCACAGTGCTTATTTCCCTCTTTCCCCTTGAGGACTATGCTCCCCTAAAGCCTTGACTTCACTGGGAACTTCTTTCTGGTATCCACAACTGACCATTTACTGACTGTTTTGCCTTTGTATATAAGAGGTGACTAACATTGGACTAGCCAAATTTTCATTCTTTTCTTCCAGGTAGTTCAAATAACCAATTCAAGATTTGAGCATTTTCCTGAAACTCAGCCCTTCTGGTACTGACAATGATATGGATGCAGTTTCTCTTTTTAACTTAACCGGGAAGCACTGGTATGGGTTGGAATCAAGTAGCTCAGGAAATGAAGCTGAAGTGTGGAGGATTTGGTTCAGGCACAACTAATGGGGTTGAAGGTTTGCCTTGAAACTGTGTGGCTCAGGATACATAATGCTGTCCACAGCTTCCAACCCTGAGCATTTGGTACAATGGGCTGGACCCTGATGAACCTGGGCACAAACCTCCTTGTCACTAAACTTTCATTTAAGCCTTAGATGTCATTAAAATGTCCCCCGTATAAAACTACATCTTTGTGTCAAGGTCTCGCCTTTTGAAATCTTGAAGGGAACATCCATCTGGCTCTTTAAGAGCTGCCACAGCTTGAGGGAAGTTGCTATCGAACTCACCTGACTTTGTGGAGATAAAGCTTTGTCTTTTACAACCTTCTGACAAAGTCCAATACAATTATCCCAGTTAGTGCTGAAGTGAATTTTCAAAGGCAAAAGACATAGTTATAGTAAACATAGTTATAGTAAAAGACTTACATAAAGTCTAGTCCAATGATAAATTTTCTAAATTAGACTGTCTTTGAAGTTTGGCTAAATTAGCCATGAAGTTGTTAACCGTGTTTCTCAAAATGCTCCTACACGAAGGTGACTGCCTACAATTGTGGTTGGGCTTCAAAACAGTCTTAGAAACAATTTGCTACTTCAAGCAAATAGTTTCACCTCTCTGGAACTTAGTTTTTCTTTCTCCAGCATGATAATCAAAAGACCTATTTTCCAACTTGGCAAGCTATTATGAAATATAGAATATAAGAAGATATCAATATATCCAGGAATGGTTCATCATTCAAAAGAGTAAAAGATAGTTTCAGGAATTCCCAATAACCTTTTTCCATTGCAATGATCAGTTTCCATTCTTATTGGTATATGCTTACCCAACTTGTTAAATATTCTGAATATTGTCCTTCTGCATTCCACATATTTATACATATATAAATATATATGAATATATAATATTTCCTACTACATTCATTATGTAATACAAATATATACGTATATGTACATATTATTACATATCACTCATGCATAGCTCATGATGCAGCTAGTAAAACATGAAAATCACACTGTATTTCAGGAGTAATTGTTTTATACATTTGGTTTTCTTTACTTAAGTAAAGAAATGTTGGATAGCTACATTTATCCAAATAGTTATTAAAATGCTCCCCTTGCTTGTACTTTGTCAGTATAAAAATCACCATTGAACTGTTAGCCTTGTAGAGAATTATGAAGATTGTAACTTTTCTAAGAAATTGGAGACCTAAATAACATAATTTCAATTCAGAGGTATAGCCTCACATTTTAGGATTAATTATCTCAAGTTAATCATAGAAAATTAATGGACAGCTTCTTTAATCACAGCTTCTTTTTCTTTTTCTTGCTTTATCCGAAATTCTGATTTGATGGGCAGCTGCCTCATATAGTGCTAGATTGGCAGCTCTGCTTGGGAGGAAGGGGTGATGGGATTGAGACAGGAGGGGTAAGCCTTGGAAGGCAGGCCTAGGAAACACAGACGGGCAGTCCAGCCTTGACCTGGCTTCCATGGCCTCCTTAAGACTGCATCATGCCCATGGTATGCTAGGGACTTCCACCCAGGACTTAAGAAGTCCTGTGAGTTGGAAGGTACTTGGGGGCTGGTATCTTTAGTCACACACTCAGTCCTTGCAAGTCCAGGAACTCCTCAGGCCATTCCCATCCTGGGCCCTGGACAGGTGGCCCTGGGTCACTCTGTGGCCCTTCAGTTGCAGATGCCACAGGGGTAGCAGCAGTATGGTGACTCCATGAGATGCTGTCAAGGCCCACCCTGATGTATTCGTGGGAGAGGAGTCCTGGCTCCAGTACATAGTCAGCAGTAGGACCAGGAAGCACAGGCACTTATCCCTAAATAGCCTGAAGGTTGATCATAAAGTGAACCAAAAGGGTGATGCTTTCTTCTTGGCCTTGCTCTTGGATTTGCTGTCCTCTTTGGCTTTGAGAAACATGTCTATCAGCAGGATTGCCTGGATGCCACTTGCTGAAAGGACAGAGGGACAGGGAGCTTCTGTGTGGACAGGACTCATCCCAGCCACTTCCTCCTTTTCCAGATGGTTCATTCAAACCCAGACAGAGGTGCTATCAGATACACCCCACCTAAACAAAGCCTGTGATCCCAAATGCTGAGCTACACTGACCACATGTGTTGGTTCTGGTGAACTTAGGATCTCCAGGTTTTCACAGTGAACCTCACATGGACCTTCTCTTCACTGTCATAAGATACAGAACAGTTGGCAGAGATCCCAGATACACTCAGGGACATAGCCATTGGCTCTGTCTTACCTGAATCCTTGAAGTAATGTCTACTGACAGGCAGACTCCCCTGTTGTTTTTTAGGATAAGGAGTCCCATCAGAGTACTATATGCTACACTTCTAGTTTATTTTGAATCTTTGGCCTAAAAGTCCTTAGGAGGGAACTGGTTAAATAGAATGGATGCCATTGAAGTGGGTCACAAAGCACTGCAGGGGTTAAAAATGGGACTCTATTTCCCAAGATGAGAGAGGCCACCAAGATCAGTGATAAAGAGAAAAGCAAGGTGCTGAGCTTATTGCTGACTGTGTGCAACTTGTACTTAGCAAGGTGAACAGCATTTATGTCTGTATGTGCATTGAATGTGCTAGAGACAAAAGCACACCGGATGGCTGAGAGACAGTGATGAGAACTCTCGCACAGCATTTATATCTTGAACCAGGCCAATGGACTACCTATGCAAAAAAATGCTTTTTAAAAGTTATTGAGTCTGCTCTGAAGGAGTGTCCTGTACTCCCAGGTTCCAGGTGTCATGAGCGAGTAAATCCCTGCCTGCCCTCCTGCCCTCCTTGCCCACCTGCCTGAGCCTCTGCTTTGCTCTGGATAGAGCCCAAGCCTGTGCAGGTGCTATCTCTCCACAGAGCCCCTTTAGCTCCCTGCTGTTTCTCTGTTTTCTGGCAAAAGTCATGACTCAGGTGTGGGTGTCACAGGCTCGATAGAGGGAGTCTGGGTTTTCCCCTTCCTCCTGGCACAGGTGGCCCTCAGAACAGTTTTCAAGGCCTCAATTCTACTCTGAGTAACCGAGACCTGCCCTTTTTGAAGATGGTATGAATGATTTGATCTCTTGTCTCATTGACCTTACCTGATTCATCTTCCATCTCACACAGCCACAGGCTTCTCTCTGGCACCATTGTAGCAGGATTGCTGCACCCCCGGGCCACAGCTGCTCTGTTTTACTGGATCTGTGAGGGTTGAGAAGCCAGCTCTTGTCCAGATTGCTGGCCGACATGACAAGACCTGTGCTAGAAGTTTCTCAGAATGCTTCTTCTACCTGCATTTATCCCCAGTGAAGTACTGCTTTTCTTTTAGGAGGCACTTCCCCTGATTTGGCCACTCTCTCCCATTTCATGATAAAAAGGCACTGGTGAGGCTCACTAAGCCCTGTGAGCTGACTAACTCTCACCAGTCATCTCAGGGCCACCCTTCCTCACTTCTCACCCAATAAACAGCTGGTTGTGTAGGGCACAGAAACCCCCTGGCATCTCCAGCTGTACAGGCCCCTTCCAGAGCAACCCTGTAATCTGATTGTGTGCAAATCAGGAGGAAAACTTGGGTTCTTCACTAATGTGACAGGGAGCTTGTTGCCACTTTCCTGGGGTTGACATCCATACATGGATTCATGGTGACTGTGAAGACTGCAGGACTCACTTGGCCATGTTCCCTTTGGTAAAGCAGCAACACTGCAGATTTTGTAATTGAAAAAAAACAGGAGTACAAGTGACTTTAATGTGTGATCTCCAGGTGGTTATCTCCCTCAGTCCAAGACCATCGCTTCTCTGGTGGGCTGGAGATCCACCTCAGTTCAATCACCAGGATGTCCCTCGAGCTAAAAATGAAAGAGTGTTTGAGGGATTGAGTTCAATCCTTCTTCCTCTTCTATCAGGTATGGATTCAGCAACAAAGCACTTTGACCTTAAACTGGAGAAGTTAAATCCTGCTAATAAATTACTCAGTCTAAGGTATTTTCTTTAGCAGCATGAAGGAACCCAGTCATCAGGATTGCCTCCATTTCTTCCTCCCACGTGAAGAACAGTTTTGCTGGTTCTAGGATTCTTGCCTTCCACATTTTGTCCTTTATCGCTTTGAACATATCAACATATCTTTTGCATTACAGGGATTCTAAGGAGAAATATGATGAGGACCATATGGGGAAATTATGAAGACGCTTTCCTCCCTCTCAACTCTATAGGTGTTAAGACTCTGCTCTACACTGCCATAGGGAACAGAGCAATTTGTCGTAGTATCACAAGGTAAATGAGGTATTACCATACTTTTGATAACAATTATTTGAAGAGAAAGAATTTAAATACCTTGAGTATAGATATAAAGTCTTCCAAAGCCCAAAGTCATTAGAAATTTTTAGACTTGAAATGGCAAGTCCATTGAATAATTGTACAAATTTTGATTTCTAAAAAAGTAAATATCAGTATCCATAACCCACTGAAACAAAAAACATCTGGAGTTGTCTCTTATTCTGAAAATGGAAAAAGTTCTGGAAGGCCCAAAGGGAGATGACCTCTGGGATTTATGTCCAGGCATGACTTGGCTATTTCTTGTCTGAACTCACAAGGAGCCACTGCAGGGAAATTTTAAACAACAGGTTTATAAGAGTGTGGCTGTGGCTGGGTTTTTGTCCATAAGTACAGGAAGCTCTTGGTGGTGACCTATCAGACTCCCAGATGGTTAGTGTGTTTGGTGGTTGGCAGTTGGTGGTTGTGGTCTTTAGTTACTGTTTTTTTGATTTGAGTTTTTTGTTTGGTCTTGTTTTGGTTTTGGTTTTGATTTGTTGTTTTGTTTTGTTTTTTTTTTTTTAGTTAGAATGTATAGTGAGAGTAGTCAGACTAGCATAATGTTGAAGGGGCCGGCTCCTGCAATAAGCCAGCCTTCTTGGACCAATACAAGGTTCTGAGGGCCATGGGGCATGACGAGTTTGGCCAGGTAATCTCAGCCCACCATCGCCTCACTGGAGCAGAGCTGGCCATGAAAGTTCTGAAGATAGTAATGCAAAATTTCCTGGTCCTCTCTGAATCTCAAATGTTAAAGACTCTGAAACACCCCACCGTGATCCAGCTATTTCAGGTTATTGGGTGTTGCCGCCTACAGCAATGATACTTGGGAAAGTAATCAGAGGCAGACTGGGAATGACTGGTTCCTTTATTCTTGCTTCTTCTTCTCTGCTTTCTCTTCTTCTGTATTCTCTATGTCTCTGACGCCCCCAGCCTGGTTAAATACTCTACACCCATCAAACATACACATCTTACAAGCTCAACTTACAGGTGTGGCACGCAGTGTCCACGGGCACAGAAAGATTCTTAGTTAATTGCATTAAGGTCGGGTGTAAACAATTAAACGCCTCCTCTTTGGCTCTCAGCCAGCCGCCATCATAGCTACTTCCTCATACAAGGCTCTTACAATTGGGACCCAGAAAAATATGGACATCATGATGGAGCATGCAGGTGGAGAATAGCTACTTCAGCAGATCACATGTGGTGGTATGTAGGAGAAGGAAGCCCAGAGACTTTTCTGGCAGATAGTATGGGCTACTGCCATGAGAAGGGTGTTATGCACAGAGACCTGAAGCCAGAGAACACCATGATGGATACCAGGGGCAACATTAAACTCATCAACTTTGGCCTCAGCACCAGGTTCACAGCTGGGGAGAAGCTGAATAATTTTTGAGGTACTTTCACATACTTTGTCCTGGAAATTGTTTTGTAGAAAGAGTATGCGGGTCCCCCAGCAGACATTTGGAGGCCAGGAATCATTCTATATTTTATGTTGAGAAGAAGATTCCCATTTAGGGAGACCCCTGCTCAGGAGATGCTGATGAGGATCATTCTTGAGAGGTACCAAGTCCCTCACTCTGTTCCTGTCAAAGCATGAAGCCTTATCCACAGAATACCGACTCTGTACCCCAAGAAGCAGCTCACATTCAAGAAAATTGTACAGCATGCACGGCTGAGGTAGGATGAGCAGTATGGGCCCCATCATTCTAGAGAGACACTCCCCAAACACCCAGACCCTTCAATAATGAGGATCCTGTTTGACATGGTGTCTCTGGCCAAGAGAAAGTTGGATGCATTGATGGCTACATACCTGATACTGAAGCACCACCAAGGCCAGGGGGTAGGGTGCACATTCCAGGAGAAACCTGTGTCTCTGTGGATTATGCCTCACCCATGCCCCGAGGATCTTTCCAATGTCCCTGCCCTTCCACGGAGGAATGCTGGTGAGCCTGCCCTTTGCACCTTCCCCTTGCCCTGTGAGCATCAGCTGCCTGAGGAGGCCCAGTGCCGAAGTCCAGCTTCGAAACGCGGTTCAAAGTGGCATGATTGGGGTGCAAGGTGAAGAGTCAGCAAGGTGGAGAGAAGCAGACACCATAAAGGTCTGGAGGCTTAACTCTTACTTTACTGTTCTTAGTTTATTTTTTATAGTGCAGCAAATACAGTGGTTTACATCAAAGGAAAAGAATTTTAAAAAAGTACAATTTGAGGGGAAACAGGATATATTTTCTAAGTACATTTTACTGATTAATCTATAGAGAGAGGAAAAAACATGTTTTGATCATTCCTATATGTCTAAAATAACATATGGTTATGTTTCTGGTACATCTTATTTAAACTTTAACTGAACTGAGACTTCTAAGCTCTTTGTTCCACATATAATGACTTTGTTTTGAACTCAGGAAGAAGGAAGTATGATTATTTTTCAGAAGTCAGGCTAACAGGTGTTAATTCATCGATCAAATATCAGAACTAAGGGGTCTTTACCTTGAAAAACTTATATAGATATATCCTAAGCTACTTAAAAGACAAAAGGAGTCCTTATCAATCACAAGAAGACACTTAAAACCTTATTACTATAACAAGGAAAGGTTGAATAGCAGGGTATAGCAAGAGCCACAAGTTTAATTATTACTTACAAGCCTAATGTCTAATTATAAAAACCTGTTGTACTAGTATGCTTAAGAATTTGGTTTTGAGCTCCTGACTTAGATTCCACAGAGTAATAATTTAGTGTGGTCAGTTTCATGCTTAATAATTAATGCATTAAACCTAGTGATCATATAGGCGGAAAACAAAGCAGTAGGAATATACAGAGACAGTGTTAGCCACTGCAGTGCCATGTTTGTGTTACATCTTTCCTTAAAAGAGGGGAAAATGCCTTGCTTTTTCCCCTTATTTTGTGATGAGGATGCCTTGCTCACTCAATCATAAGGAAGATGTCACAGCCCAGCATCTAGGGCAGAAGGGCATCAGAAGTGCCAGCCTGCCTGCCATTTCTCTCCACTTCCTTCTGCAGGGGCCTTACTCCAGCAGTGCCACCCAGTCTGACTCTGGGTTCCATATGCTCGATCCCTCCATGGTCTTCATTAGGTGATCCAGAACAGAAGTAGCAATTCCTCCCAAGATACATCCACAGGGCAAGGCCCTGGCAACAGAAATGGATGGAAGCTGGCAAAGAGGAGGATCTCTACCTGTGTCCCAAAACTATCCTGCTGCATGCCACATGTGAACAGTAAAGTGGCTCTAATGACAAAGAGAAGAAACCTGCCAAATACATAAATAGTGTGGTTCCAAGGAAGTAGAGAGCTGAGCCAGACACCATTAGCAGACAGTCTGTCTATTCTCTGCCCCCACCAGCAGAAGGCCTCAGAGACTGTTCTGCCTGGGACATTTTGCTTTGCCCTGTTCATCTGTCATTTCTCACATTCTTCTGAGATATTTCCTAATAAATTGGTTTCAGACTAGTTATAGCATAAATTTTTTGTCCCGAAGATTAAAATGTAGGCTTATTAAAAGAAAACTGGGGACTCAAGGTGAGGGCAGGGATCCACCAGCCATCTTCTCCAAGGACTAGACCTCTGTACCTCCCTCTATAGGGTAAATATAGACTAATTATCCTTGAATCAGAATAGATGGGACTTGCCTTCAGCCAGCATAAACCATTAACTTGCTCTGAACTAGTGCAGACAAATTTGGTCTCCCTTCCTGGTATGCAGGGAGTCTCTCTCCTTGGGCCAGTGTAGACATGACTTTTAGTTGGTGACCTTGGCCAGGAGAAATCCCTCCCTGAGGGTTGTGGACAGGGTGGGTGGTGACCATCAAAATAATCACTTCTGAGAAGGCATGGGCCACCTCCGTGTTCTATGGCATCATCTTCATGATACTGTGTGCAAGGAAGGAGAAGATGGGCCAGTGGGCAGGGGAGGCCTGCCTGAGGGGGCCTGGGCAGAGGGGAAAGGACTCAATGCAAGGACAAAGAAGGACAGTGTAGAGAGAGTTGTGGAAAGCATTACCAGTGGTGGGAAGGAGAGACTCAAGAATGGTGCACCCAGGCAGTGATGATATGCATGCACGGGCCCAGCTCTGGCATGGTGAGGTCTTCTTGAATTCCCATTTAGAAATATTCTTCGTCACTCTGATGGTCTGCAGCATGCCCGGTCATTTCATTGGTGACATTAAAGCCTCTGGAAGATAAGCATCAGGACAGGTAGTAAATCCTAAAGTTCCTGGGGGCATGTGGAGACACCTCTGCATGTCTCAGGAAGCCTGCCATCGACACACTCAGCTGGTTCTTTAACACATTTTGAATCTGGGTGTTGGACATCCCCCACCTCAGCCCATTGCCCTCACATCACTGTCCATGTCTCTCCTTCAACTATTTGGCTGGTCTGCCTAGCAGCAAGGGTCTTGACCGGGCTTCTGGTCTTCAGATACTCAATACCCCCACAGGTGACCATGACCAGACTCAGGACTCCCAGCAGAATGTAGAGCTTGATGCTGACACAGAGAAAGGAGCTGTAACCCAAGGCTATATTGAACCCCAAGGCCTCCCATAGGTGGTAATTGGTAAAAACAGCTTCCTCCATCTTCTCAAATACAATGCTAAAATGAGCATTGTCCTGTATCTGCCAGGTAGCATCCCCATGCCCTACAGGCCAGGGAGCAGGAAGAACACTGCTATCTGGGAGGAGCATGGATGCCACAAGAGGGCCATGATGCAGGAGAGGTGGGTTGCTCCACCAGCACGTAGATGGCTATCCTACCTGTGTACTGGGACATCTTTCCATACAACAGGGAGCTGAGTTCAGGTGGTGAAGGACCTGGTGTATTTGCTGGAGAGGATGCCAGGCTACAATCCATTGTAAGTTGGCATCAGGATCAGGGGGCACAGGCGCTTGTCCTTAAATAACCTGAAGGTTTGTGGTAAAGTGAATAAAAAGGGCAGTGCTTTCTTTGTGGCCTAGCTAAGGGAGGGGTGGGGTGCTGGTGGGCGCTGTGGCCAGCAGGCAATTGTAGGCCCGGCAAGACTGAAATGCTTCTCTGAGGTGAACTCTGCATTGATGTTGCTGAGCTCATCAGTCAGCAGGCTGCAGAGGCTCATGATGGATGAGGGACAACCCATGATCTTCTCGGCCTGTTTGTTAGTATGTGGTTCCAGTGAGCAGGGGACCTGCAGGACTGACCGCAACAGAGTCCCACCAGGGAGACATGTGATGGGGTAGGGGACCACCACATGCCCAAGATAACCTGGCAAGTGCAACAATAGATGCTGAAGGCTCATGGTTTGAGTCTTGGAGGGTCTTGGACCTGGGGGTATCCTGAGATGGCAGGGGAAGCACAGGGGCTGAGGAGGAACTTGCATGAACTAAAAGGAAGCTGTGACTCTCTTTATCAAAGGAGACTGGTTTCCTAGAGCCATGACCAGAAATGAAATCTGCTGCTTTCTGTAGCCTGAGTAGGACAGACACCCACCCTGGCTCTCACTGACCCCAATTATTTGGAGCAGAATTACTGCTAACGTCTTCATGGTGCATGCCATGTTGGACAATTACAGCTTATCTTCCGTGGGCAGTGAGAATAGCACTGATTACACACATGATATCAGGTTATCTTATTCTTGGAGGGTGTTAAAACAAGGAAGAGTCATTGCTGGACTTCACTTACACTTGTAATCCAAATAAATCTCTATGTTTAGATCTCTCAGTGTCCCTGAACAGGGTTGTCTATAAGTGATATAGGCATGTGCCTCTATTACTATGTCATTTTCCTGTTGGGGGTGATGGGGAAGCAGGAGAATAAAAATATTTCCATACCTCCCTATTTGCCCATGATACCTGAATCTCCTATTACATGTTCCAAGATCATATGTGCTAAAATATATTTAACTTTCAAAAGAATAATTTTATTTTAATTATTCATTTATTTTTTTACTTGTTCTACTTACAAATGCATTATTTTTAAAAAATTTATTTATTTACTTAATCTAATTTGTTATACATGACAGCAGAATGCACTTCAATTCATAGTACACATATAGAACACAAAGTTTTATGTCTCTGGTTGTACACAAAGTAGAGTGACCCCATTTGTGTCTTCATACATGTACTTATGGTAGTGATGTCCATCTCATTCCAACCTTTCCTACCCTCATTCCCCCTCCCTTCCCCTCCCTCCCCTTTGCCCTGTTTAAAGTTTCTCCATTTCTCCCATGCTTCTAATCTGACATGATGAAGATTTGCACCTACTTTTTCTTCTAAGAAAAACTACAAACCACAGCACATCACAAATTGGCATACAAAAATTTTAAAAATCTTTCATCACAGATATTTGGGAAATAGTGATTTAGACTTAGGATTTGTAGCCCATAGAAAAAGCAGATAAATTAGCATGAGTCCTTGGAACTCAGACCTCAGAGATAAGCAGCAAGTGCCAGTCTGTGTACATGACCAAGTATACAAGTGAGGGATCTGCAGAATCTAGGAAGCAATGACAGGGCAGCTCAGGGACCACATGCAAGAATCTTCCCAGTTGTTATTAACAGTAAACTGTTGTGTTTCTTCAGCAATTTTATACAGGAACACAAAAAGGAAGAGTTGATATAATATGCCTACCATCTACTTCTCTGGCTTCCACAAGTTTAAAGCAGCTCTTCTGACCTCCACATTTCTTCACTTCCTTCTCCCCAGGAGAGGAATGATTTCCTTTTGAGTTTGAGAGAAGAAATAGGCATAACTTTTCATCTCTGTTTCAGTAGTAATTTCCCCTCAAGAAAAACATTAAACACAATTATTTGTCTTGTGATTTTAAAGGTACCATTTCTCAAAGGAGGAATCCTGTGATTTATAATTCCTCTAATTGAATTGTTAAGTATATCTCATTCTAGTATCATTAGTTTTATCAGTAATAAAGGTGATTATTGTTATCTCACTTTTTCAGATTACTGCATTTTTCTTTCAACTGATTCTGAAGGAGTTCATAGAATACAAAAATCTGGGAACTACTACCTTAAACTGAATCATAAATGTTTATGGCTCTTTTTCAGTTCACATAAATTTCTACTGTTCAAAAAGATGTACCCAATTTATTTTGTGTTTTTGCAAATGGTTAACTCTAAATACTGTGATTGCCCCCAATGAATTATAAAATAGAATTAATAAAACTCCACCTTTGTACAATTGTAACATTGTGACTATAAATAAAACTATATCAGTAGAATGCAAAAAGTACTCTGAAGTAAGATTGGGCATATAGAGTGATACATTCCTGAATTTACATGGTTGTTTCTCAGTAGGATGAGAACTGAAACCATGCATTTCTGGCATCACTAAACTATTGGTTTAATATCCAATGGTTTTTTCCATTTTTCATTGACATAAACAATGAATTATTATGCATTTTGTATTGATAAACTTTCCCCAATTTATTCATTAAAATGATATTTTGTCCAAATCTTCACATATAAATTGAAGCCATATTTCTTTTTCCTAAAGTATAAATGTTATAAGATAATATTTTAATATTTTGATGCTGTGCTATTAACTTTGATGTTTATAAAATATTACATGTCATGAATTTCTCTTAAGCCTTATAATGTAGCTATCTATAGAAAATTTGATTTATTAAGAATATGATTTTGTTGGACTTAAGTGATTTCCTAAGTATCTTTTTCACTAAACCACCAATAGGGTTGTAGAAAGTGTTTTTTTTAACAGGTAGTTATGTTGTTTGTTTAATTTCTATCAAAAAGAATATTCTAATAAAGACTTAAAGGAAAGCTACAATGTGATATAAGTTAAAAGGAAAGCGTCTTCTACACTCTGGAGTATATTAGAGAGAAGGCTGGGTGATTCTCTTACATTAGCTGAACCACATTATTAATTCATTGGCCACTCACTGAGTACTTACTCCATGAGCAGCACTGATAATATAGCATGGTCTTTGGGTAAAAGAGATATATAAATATACAAGAGATATATAATATCAACCAAGCTATAATGGAATGAATGTGATAAATACAAGAAGAAAACAGGAAAAACAGAGAAAACAGGATTTAATTTTCTTTGAATTTCATCTTATTTAGTAAATTGAAGTTTGATTTGGGACTGAAAGAATGAATATGAATTTCCCAGAATACTTTGTGTAAGTGGTTTTTATTAGTAAGTGTATTATTTCAAAAGTCATGTTGTGTTTCAAAAACCAGACATTTCTTAAATTACTAGAGATAATGGAAGAAGGGATGTTTCAGGTGCCAATTGCGAAGAACTTCAGTTCATCAAAGTTATACTTCATCAGAACTTGGGATTTCATTCAAGGGGGCAGCCAAAGAAGTTTTAATGCATGGACATAAAATTACCATATTTCTCTTTTGAAGATAACTTTGGCAGTACTGAAGAGGTTGGAATTAAATTGGGATAAGTAAATTGTTGGGAATTCTGAAAAAAATGCTTTCATGAATCCAAGTGTGAGAGAGGAGAGTTTTGCATCAATCAGATAAGTGGACATGAAAGCATGGAAATATCTTCAAAATTGTGTTGAGCGAGAATGGTGACATGCACCTGAAATCCCAGTGACTCAGCAGAATAGGCAGGAGGACTGCAAGTTTGAGGCCAGCCTCATCAGCTTGGTGAGATCCTGTCTTAAAGTAAAAATAAATAAATGAGCAAATAAAAGGCAAACAAATAAACAAGTGGTATTGAGAATTTAGCTCAATAAATTTATTGGTAAAGTGCACCTGGGTTCAATACCCAACACACACACACACACACACACACACACACACACACACACGAAACAATATCATCATCATTGTCCTTAAGAAACTACAGTTCTCCAATCTCAATTATGAAAAGGAAAACATAGATTGTTCCATGTGAACACTGTGTGTCCTAGACCAGCAATTGGCTTATGCTTTGATGCATTAACCAAACAGAATAAAGAAAACTCTATATAGGGATTGTTATTGTTTTTGAGTACAGAGAAGAGAGAATCTATCCCTTTATTTTCCACACAGTTTATTGATTCTAAGTTGAGGACAACAATTGTACATAAGTATGTTTCTATCACAAAAGAGACACCTAAACATGAACTGAGGTTTATTCATGGATCCATCATTATGCTTTTACATTATAGAAAACAACAGCTTTTTCCATTGCTTAAGCAACTTTGTGTTATACTTCTGTTTCTCCATACTGAAGGAATTTTTAATAACATATTATTTGTGGTGTTAACCAAGTTATGGTCTTGTAATTTTATATTTATGTAATTTTCTAAACTAGACTAAATACCTTAAATCTAGAGACAATGATTTTATATCATAACAGAGTCCCTAGAAAACATTGGCTGCATATTTGGTGAATGAATCAATTGATGAATATGAAATGATTCAGTAATAAAGTTATGTATATGTTTGCATAAGTATGAAGTCTAATGCAGGTTATCTGCCTCTCTATATGGCATTATTCCTAAGCCCAAAAATGGAAAAAGGAGAAGGAAGTGATATTTCTAGAATTATTCATTCTATAGATCCAGGCTATGACCCATTTTTATCACATCGTCTTACTCCCCATCCCTGTGTCAGCCCCTCCTTGCAAAGCCACTCAATGAAAAAAATAAAATTAAAAAATGCCTTGAGACATTCCAAAATTCCTCAAGACTTTACAAAGGGCTTAGCTATCATACATATGTGTGTGTATATATATATATATACATATGTGTATATATATATACACATATGTATATATACACAAAATGCAGATATATACATATATATGCAGATATATACATACACACACACACACACACATATATACATATATATGTTTGTAAAATGTTCATCTGTATATATATGGTATATACATGATAGAAGCATCTTGTATGTTTTTGCATAGGCTCAGACTCTCTTTAGTAAGAAATACACTCTTAACCTAAAATATTTTTTCTCCTAGGTAGCAACTGTCCACTGATAAAGAATGACTTGTCTCTTTTATTAGGAAACTCTCTAGATCAGTTTATTGACAAATGTTTATAATTAGTATTCAAAATGCAACTACTGGGATGCTGGGGCATGCTTTTACTTGGAATTTTTGTTTCTATTTGTGTGGAGGCAACTCAAGAGAAGTAAAGTTTTATTGTTTTTGTAAAAGCACTAATTTGCTACCAGTGATGAAAGGTTCTGTACTCTGTTTCTTTTTATTTTGAAGCTTGATAATTACATTTGAGAATTCAAGAAAGGATATTTATCTTCCTTATTTTTTTAAAATTTCTGACCAGTAAGAAGTAAGGGTTTTCATGCTTTGTATGCTAATTATGCTAGTGTAAAATAATGAAAAAAGATAGTCCATAAGTAATATGTAAAATGTATATTTTATTTTATTTTTCTTTTGTATTTAGCAAGAAGCCACTGGAAACTATCGTCTCCATGATATATAATTTTGAAAAAAAATACAGCACTTAGGCTATTTGAAATAATCAGTAGTTATGTTCTTTTTCTGTACTTTTATGGGTAATCCATCCATATCTTACACGCACTTTAGCAGTTTTGCATTATTTATATATATATATATATACATATATATGTATGTATATATATATATATTTTTTTTTACCAGTTTTTTTTTTTCTCCTTTCTAGGCCAAAAAATTAATAGTTACTGAAACTTGATGAAAGATAAGAAATTATTCATGTAATGAAAAATGCTTATTTAGACATTTTAAATGATAGAACTTTTAAAGGATGCTTTTAATTTTTGTTTAAGTACAGTTGGGAACACTTGAGGAGTTCACATTTATCTTCTAAATATCATATCATATAAATATTTGATTACTTATGTGGCATTTTCTAGCTATGCAATTGGTTTCCACATATGGCTATGCATCAGAACCATTAAGAAACACAAACACGCACACACACACACACACACACACACACACACAAACACATAGACATATGGTTAATATTCCAGAACTGAGAAAACATAAGAAAACAAGCCATGTGTCTATTATGAAAAGAGAGACCAATAGTGCAAAGCCTCAGAGGTGAGCTTGGACTGGCATGTGAAATTACTATCATTGTAGATCTAGCATGTCCAAAATAAGCAAGTTTTTATTGTTTAATATAAAAAATTAATATAGATAATTAATTTTTAGATTTTAAAATGTAAAGCTTGGCTACAGCCCTTTTGATGGGGAATTGGGAACCAAAACTTTATCTGAATGTGTTTAAGAAAGAATTAGAAGAGGGAAATTGGGTAGATTAAAGAGTGACAGCTTTCTTGAACTTTGCTGTAAAGGGATGCACTAAATAGATGTGGTCACTGAAAACTAAATGTTGCATTTTCTTTGAGTTTTTCTTCTGGAGCAAGTTAATAAATAGACTTATTTATTTATTTATTTTTCCAAACATAAGACCAATTTATTTTATAGCCAACTAACAGGAATAAACACCAGTGAGGTGAGTTTTGAGAAGAATGACCATCTCAGTCATTCAAAGACAGTGCCATTTCCACAAAGATTTCTGTCACTTACAACATTTTGAACAAATTAACATCAAGTCCTAAACAAGGTTTGTGTAAGTCAGCTTTTCTTTGCTGTGACCAAGACACTTGGAAAGGATAACTTTGAGGAGGAAAGATTTATTTTTGCTCATGATTTCAGAGAATTCAGGCCATGATGGGCCAACTCCAAGGCATTAACATCATGGCAGAATGGCATGGTAGACAAAAGTTGCTCAGCTCCTTGCAGCCAAGAACCAGAGAGAGAAAGAGAGAGAGAAAAACAGACATAGAGAAATTGACAAAGACAGTATGGGAACAGAAATAGTATATAAGCAGTTGTATGTAAAAAGATACTATACTTGTGCATGATGAATAAGTAAATAAATAATAAAAAAATTAAAAAAAAAAGAAATAGTTGCATTCACCAAGGCCATGCTCCCACTGATATACTTCTTCTAGCCACATCCCACCTGCCTACATTTACCATCCAGTAATACCTTCAACTTTGAATCAATCCAGCAAATGTCTTAATCCACTGATGAGGTCAGAGTCATAATCATTGCCCAAATGCCCCACATATGAACCTCACTGCAGTGGGGATAGTGCTTTCAAAACATTAAGTGTGTGGAAAACATACCAGATCCAAACCATAACATGCTTCTTGTTTTAAAGTCACATGTCATAGTGCAATTCATCAGCCCTTTAAGAAAAAATGAAGGAGATTTGAAGTCAGAGCATGTTTAAAAAAGCAGATCATCTTATTTTCAGGAATTTTTACTACCTAAGCTCAAAAATCTCAATGAAAATTACATGGATTCAAAAGTGGGAGGAATGTACAGGAAGCTGGGTATTAGGTTTCTGTCCCTCTGATTTTGTACTGATGGATTCACTGCAACTTTGTTGTTATGGTATTATTCCGGATTGTCCCCCAAAGACTCATGTATTAAAGGACTCATTCCCAGTTTGGTTATACTTGGAGATGGTAGAAATGTTAAGAGGTGGAATCTAATAGGAGTTCTATGAATCAATATGGAAGTGCCAATGAATGGGATTGTGGGTCCTGGTCTCTATCTCTCTTTTCTTTTCTCTCACTTCCTGCATGAAGTGAGCAGTTAGTTTACCATGTCCTTCACCTATGATGTGCTGCCTTGACAAAGACACAAAATTCATGAGGCTGAACAATCATGGACTGAAACCTCCAAAATCATGTGACAGAATAAAACTTTTCTCTATATAAGTTGATTATCTAAGGCATTTTGTTGTAGTGATGGAAAGCTAATATATGAGTGTTAACATTCACATGTCTTTTGTATTCCTCCATATAGAAATACATTTCTTTTGTATAGAAATCAATCTTTATATAAACAGAAGAAATAAAAGAGTTTCATTAAATCTTCAATTTTTATATAAAATAATGAAAGATATTTTTGAACCATTACAATATTCCATCCTAAGGAAAAGTAATTCATCCTATTGAAAGACAGTCTCACTTTCTTCTCTTATTATTAGTGTGAACAGATCAAAGTGCCAAATAGTTTTCTAAAATTATTCATCTTTTTCTTTTTACTGCTTGTTTTCACTCATAAATAATAAATGACAGGAAAGTGGTATTTTTATTAATTTCTCTTATAAAGGAAAGCTTACTTATGCAGTAGAAATGTTCTTCTAATATAAAAAATAAAAACCCTAATATTTCCTCCTTTACTCTGTTGATTAGCAATAGAATCAAAATTATTAAATTTACAAGCAAATGTTGCAGGACTCTTGAGGATCTTAGAGATGGGTATAGCTAAGCAATCTTACTTCAGAGGTTAGAAAAATGAAGTTTGATAACAGACTTGTCAAGGTTAAAGAGAAACATTGACTAAAGTGACTGTAGAACTCTGGTTGTTCACTAGCCCAGTGTCAGTATCTGTGTTCCCAGGGTTGGGAAGGTAGGACTCTTATACACCAACTTCTCTGACTTTAGTAGTGATAATAGTATATGAGGGAAATAAAGCAATCTAACACCATTGCGCACTGAAAGTAGATAGAAACTTCTTATGAACACCTGGAAAATAGAATGAGTGAAATAAGCAATTATCCTAATTGCTGCAGTACAGGGAAGAAAATGAAATTGACCTTATTTATCTATTTAAAAAGCAACATCAGGGAATGTGATGAGATGCAACACAGCGTCACTGTTCAAGAGCTAATGTTTGTATTGCTTTAGAAGAGTGTAGTCATTATTTGTTGTAGATGACTTTTTGCCTCATGTGACATCTCTGACACTGTGGTCAATAAATAAATACTGTACTTGATAGAAAGCTCATGTGGTAGATCATGTAATTTACAAGACAGTGAAATATGTCATGATACTGCATCCAGTACTTAACTACAAGTCTCAACAACACATAAATCTTACCATGCTTTGATGCAATCACCCAGTCTTGTTTCATGCTATGCTTTTCAACTGTAGCTGAGCGTTGTGATTGCTCTTGTAATAAGTACCACTTTTCTCCTCCATTTCTCCCATTGCCTTGGCATCTGGAAAGTGCTAAAAAAAATTGAAGCCTTAGGAAATTGTCTTGAAACTAGAAACCAGCAGGAAATTGACCAAAATATACTGCAGGAAATATCCAAAGTATTGTTTAAAATGTTCTTTTATAATAACCATTACTTTAAAAAAATAAATGCAATAGCATTCATATTCAAACTACTAAACTTGTCTTGTAGTGTAATATCAAAAAAGAGCACAAGTAGGATAGTGCTTTTTATGGGACAGAGAATTTATCTTCATAGCACATTTAGGATCATTGTCAAATATTGTAATTGCCATTAAAATTCTGCTTGATGTCAATAGTGAAAACTTTCGATTGAAATCTGATTCCTTCAAAATTATCTAAAGATTTTTTTTTTTTTTTTTTTTTTTTTTTAGGAAATGCTTTGTGGTCTATTTATTTCTTACTTTATTATTTTTTTACATTGATTATAAGTTGTTTTTCTAACAAGAATTTTTTAGCATTTCTCCAAAGTACAAAGGTCTCCTGGACAGATCTTGAAATTGCTTTGTAGATTTTGATATTTTTCTCTTACAACTATAGAAAAAAATCATATTTATCAAGTCCTTTGGAAAATGTAACTGCTGCCCTCTTTTTTCTTCTTCTTCTTTTTGTTCTGTAGTTAAAGTGGTTAAGATTACTTGTAACCTGTGCTTTTGAATTCTTAAATTTCACAGTGGGCTGAGCTCATGGGATTGCCCTTTCTATGCTATCTTCAGTCTTCATTCTTCAGATGGAATGTTTCTCTTTAGTCTTTTAAACAGTATACTATAATCAGGTTTTATTTTCTAATACAGTTTTCCTGTGCATGTGCAATCTGGTTCCTATACTTAGTCTCTTTTTACAATACCTAAGAGTTCATGTGTTTCTGAGCAATAACTCCCAAAATGCTACATGCCAGGGTACTGCATAAATGAAAGGTAGTATAAATGTATCAAGAATGGAAAGGGAAAATATATCTACCTCAGGTATAAGAGGCATGTTTTATGTAACAATTTTGACATCCATATAACCATTTCCACATTGTGAAAGTATATGTACATTATGAATTAGGCATACCCAGAATATGAAAATTGGTATATTTCTTCAGGCTCTTGTGCTTTTGCATGAACTATACATTAAAAAATGTGACTTTTAATACCCTTTGTTTTCTCATTTTGCAAAAGATATCAGTCTTTTTTCATTGTACAATGACTATTTTAAATTTTTTAATTGATTTCATGTTGTCAAGTTTTCTAAAAGTCATACATGCATATTATAAACTTTTAGAAAATAAGGTATAAGGAAGAAAACAAAAAAATCATTTTAAATCTTGGAGTCTTTTCAATGTTAACATTTTAATGCATTACTGAAGACATGCCTACCTTTGTTAGACTTGTGAGACTACTGTACACAGAAGTTTATAACCTATGCTCTTCCCTTAATAATGTATCTTCATCCCTCTCCAATTCCACTAGATTCTAATTTTTAATTTTTAACTATTACATATCATGATATGTAATAAGTGCCTTGGGATTGAAATTTGTGTTGATTTCAATTTTGTTATAAATTTTATCTTTTTTTTTTTTATTCTTGTTCTGTCCTTATTTGCCCAGATAATGGTAAAATAAAATGATATGGAGAAAATATAAAATGTTTGGTATCTAAAAAAATGTTTATTTTGCAGAACATAATTATTGTGTAATCCAGTATCTTGTCAATTGTTTGGAACTATGGTTATGAAGAATTCCAAATAGTACTCTGAGTTCACCAGGTGGACACCAAAACACATTGAAATGTAAGAAGGCTTTGTTAGTGAAAGAAATATGGGGATTCTTGTGGACTTACAGTAGTAGAGAAATTATGTAGAACACAGAGTAATTTTTTTTTTTTTTTTTTTTTTTTTTTTTTTTTTTTTGCAGATTAGAGGATCCAGTGAACCTTGTTAGCAGATTTGGAAGAAGAAAAAAAAAAAAAAGACCTGGAATGTTATAGAGTAAAACCCCTTAACCACAAAATGAGGTTATATAAGAGAGGAAAGAAAAAAGAAACATCAATGAAACTAGAAAAAAGTTACAAAACAGCCTTGGTAACAGCAGTAGCTTCCACAAATGTAATCGGTCAAATTCTCCAATTAAAAGACATAGTGTTTCATTGCACTATCTTTTCCATCCCCACAGCCCCTCCCTCCCCTCCCTTCACTGCCCTCTACCTAATCTAAGGTAATGCTATTCTTCCTTAGTGACCTCCCCCTATGCTGCCTTATTGTGAATTAGCATCAGAATATTAGAAAAAACATTCAGCCTTTGGTTCTGTGGGATTGGCTTATTTCGCTTAGCAAGATATTCTCCAACTCCAACCATTTACTGGCAAATGCCATAATTTCACACTTTAAAGCTTAGTAATATATTCCATTGAGTACATATATCACATTTTCTTTATCCATTCATCTATTGAGGAACACCTAGGTTGGTTCCATAGTCTAGCTATTGTGAATTGAGCTGCTATAAACATTGATGTGGCTGCGTCACTATAGTATGCTGATTTTAAGTCGCTTGGGTATAAATCAAGGAGTGGGATAGCTGGGTCAAATGGTATGTCCATTTCCAGTTTTCTGAGGAATCTCCATACTGCTTTCCAGATTGGTTACACCAATTTGCAGTCCTACCAGCAATGTATGAGCATACCTTTTTCCCCACATCCTCACCAACATTTTATTGTTACCTGTATTCTTGATGATTGCCATTCTGACAGGAGTGAGATGAAATCTTAGAGTAGTTTTGATTAGCATTTCTGTAATTCCTAGAGATGTTGAACATTTTTTCATATATTTGTTGATCTATTGTATATCTTCTTCTGAGAAGTGTCTGTTTTGCTCCATTTATTTTTTTGTGTGTGTTAATTGTTTTGAGTTCTTTTTGAGTTCTTTATATATCATAGAGATTTGACCAATATGATTCTGCAACATGTTACACTAAGAGAAATTATATCCCATCTATGTATGATATATCAAAGTGCATAAATGCACTCTGCTGTCATGTATAACTAATTGAAACAAATTAAAAATTATGAAAAAATGAAGTAAAGACCTATATTTATAAAATACCTAGAAGAAGACACAGTTGAAAACCTTCATGCAAGTTTACTTGAGGATGATTTATTGGACATGACATCAAAAGAACAGGCAACAAAGGTAAAATAGACAGATGGACTAAATCTAACAAAAATTCCTGTGCATTGACAATAGCCAAAATATGGAAACAACCTAGGTGTCCATCAACAAATGAATGGATAAAGAAATGTGATATATGTACACAATGGAGTTTTATTCAGCCAAAAAAAAAAAAAAAAAAAAAAAAAAAAAAAGTAAAACTATGTCATTTTCAGGAAAATGGATGGAACTTGATACCATTATGTCATGAAATAAGCCAAACTCAGAGAGCCAGGGCTTGTTTCTTCTCATATGTGGAAATTAGAGAGAAAAAAGGAAAAGAAAGGTGGATGAGGGAATCTCATAAAAATCAAAGGGAGATCAGTAGAGGAAGAAAAGGATCAGGGTGTAGGAGGGAGAGAGGGAAGGCTATGTGCTGCTAGGGAGTGATATTAGCCAAATTATATTGTTGTATTGTGTGCATGTATGAATATGTAACAACAAATCCCATCATTATGTACAACTATAATGCATCAATAAAAAAATGTGGAAAGAAAATTAAAAAAAAAAAAAGACATAGAGACCTCAGAGGCTGAGGCATGAGGATTGTGAGTTCAAGCCAGCCTCAGCAAAAGTGAGGTGCTAAGCAATGTAGTGAGACATTGTCTCTAAATCAAATACAAAATAGAGCTGGGGATGTGGCTCAATGGTTGAGTGCCTCTGAATTCAATACCTGGGTAACACTCCACCCCCCCAAAAAAAAAAGACATAGTGATTGAAAAGATAAAATACAAGACCCAACTACTTGTTGTTTAATTTCTAAAATCATACATAGAATGAGAATAAAGAAATGGAATAAGGCATGCCATGTAGATGGAATCTAAAAGAAAGTAGGAAAAACTAGCCATATATATTTATAAACACCCACATACACACACACGTGTGTGTGTTTCTCTGTGTATATGTGAATAATAATTTACTCTTTAAATAAAAAGAGACAAGTGAAGTAATTACATAATTAGTGGGTTCATTCAGAAAATAAAATAGCAGTTATAAATGGATAAGCAACCACATAAGATTAATCAAATATATAGAGAAATTATCAATAGACCTGAATGGAGAGATAGATACTGATACAATAGGTAAGGGACTTTAACATCCTATGTTTGGCAATGGATAATCCATTCAGAACAGAAAATCAAAAACAACAACAAACATGGTACAGTTAAATTCTGTTTCTAATCAAATGGACATCTACAGAAAATTTACCCAATCCTGACAGAGTATACATTCTTCTCATGAGAACATGGAAGGATCTCCACAGGAAAGAACATATGATAGGCCATATTAAGAAATTTTAAAAACTAACATCATACCGAATATTTTTTATCATAGTAAAATACAACTAAAAATTATTAACAAAAACAACAAAATTTTTAACACTATAAAATAAAGGGGGATTAAACATTTAACAGGTCCAGGATAAAATCTTGAATAAGTAATGGGTCAAGGAAGAAATCAAGAAGACAATTAAAAGATTTCTTGAAATAAAAAATAATAAAAACAAAAGATACCCAAACTATGAAATACAGAAAAAGCAGTACCAAAAAGGAAGTTTGTAGATATTAACACCTATAATTAACAACAACAACAACAAAAAGATCTTAAATAACTCACCTATTGCTATATCTCAAATAATTAGAAAATGCTGGGCACACCTATAATTCCAGCAATTCAGCAGGCTGAAGAAGGAGGCTCACAAGTTTAAGACCAGACTCAACAACCTAGTGAGAGCTTGTCTCAAAATTTAAAAAAAAAAAAAAATTAAAAGGGTAAAGATGTAGCTTAGTGATAGTTTCTCAGGTTCAATCCATAGTACGGCACCTCCCAAAAGAATGTTAGAAAATAAGAACAAATCAAATCCAAAATTAATAATCATATACAAAATTAATAGGAAGAAAGATATAATCAAGATAAGGTTCAGGGCAGAAGCTGTTGCCAGCCCGGAGGTCTCTTCTCTGGGCACGGCCTTGGTTAAGTCAGATGTGAATTCCAACTACTTCCATGGTTGCTATGGCAGAAAGATTCTGTCAATCAACCACTGCTTGCACTTCTACTGCCATTGTTGCTGCCTCTGATTGTGCTGCTGCCAGTGTGAGATCACCTGGAGGTCTACTTTCTGGGTGCTACTGCCATAAAAGAAACCACTGCCATGGATATAACTAAAGCTGACACTGCGGTGACCCCCAGAGATTGCCTAATGATGTTGCCCCCAAAGCTGCAGTTGTGGCTGCTGCTGCAAACACTGCTACTGCTGACCCGCTGCCTGCTGCCAACAACCACTGCCACTACCACTGCTACCACACTTAGAGGACTGCTTCAGGTGAGACTCCGGGTTTGGTTGCACGTGGCTGCACCCATTTTGGGACACCAACCAGGGCCTGGGGCTTGGGTTCTAGCAGGTTTACCACCACAAGAACCTCTGTCTGGGGACTCAAGCTGGGGCCTGCAGGTCCAGTGTAGGGTACCTGCAGGATCAGAGGAAACTGGGGTCTTCCTGCTGAGAGTGCGGGTGGCCCTTTTCTTGCTGCTGCATCTCTGGGTTGCTCCTTTGCATGAGGGTATCCTTGGTAGTCTCTCTGCAAATAGGAGCAGCACTGAGATCTTGCAACTGCAGTGTGGCAAAGAGTGAGGTATCTGAAGCCCAGATTGGTGGGTTAGAGACTGGTTTTGCGAGGGTTGATCTGGGTTTGGTGATCCTGAGAAACGTCAGAGACAGGGCTGAGAAATTATTGATCACTGACAGAGACAGTTCGACTTTCCAGCAAGATTCATTTTATTTCATATTTTGATTCACTAATCTATACCATATTTGGAACACAATGTTTTTAATGCATCAGTATATGGAAGACAATGATATATGAATGGTGTTTTACATTTTTGTTGGTTTTTTATGTCTTTAATTTTTTCTCTTCGTATTCTTTTTCTCTCTTATCTATTTTCTTTGATTTTCTTTCCAACTTTTCTCCAACCAATAGTCAATCTCTTTCAGCTCCTCTTCCACTCTTCCAGTGTATTTTTACTTCTAGCTTCTCTCTTCCTTCCCCATGAATATTGCATACTACACTACCTCTGTTCTCTCACCCACCATATGAAATTGTAAGTCATTTTAACAAATATTCTGTTTGTGCTATAGATAGTTATTGAACTCATCATTTTGGGTTAATGCAAGAAAGCAATAGATGCCTTAGTGGGAGCTATTAAGTTTAAGACTTTAATTTGTGTACACTGGGTGCTGTTGATATTGGTCTTACCTGTAAAGGTGAAGTGCTGGAAACCTTCACGGATACTATAGGTCTACAGGGTAGAATTTATCCTACCTTAGATCCATACTTTTAAATGGTAAATAACATTAACAACATGAAAAAACATGGGAATAAAGCAGCCCAAACACACCAAGATGCTTCAACAACAGAAACTACTGATAACACAGTGCAAGAAATGTCCAAGAAGGAGTTCAGATTGTATATAGTTAAATTGATATGTGAAGTAAAAAATAGTATAAGGAGTGAAATCAAAGAAAAAATACAGAAAGTGAAAGATCACTTCAATAAAGAGTTAGATATCATGAAAAAACACCAAAAAGAAATCCTTGAAATGAAGGAATAAGTAACCAAATTATAATTTCAATAGAAAGCATCACCAACAGACTAGACCACTTGGAAGACAGAACATCAGACAATGAAGACAAACAATATAATCTTGAAAGTAAAATTGAACATGTGGAGAAGATGGTAAAAAACCATGAACAGAACATCCAAGAATTATGGGATAAAATAAAAAGACCAAATTTAAGAATTATCAGAATAGATGAAGGAGCAGAGTTACAAACCAAAGGAATGTACAATCTTTTCAATGATATAAGAGCGGAAAATTTCCCAAACCTAAAGAATGGAATGGAAAATCAAATACAAGATGCTTACAGGACCACAAGTGTATAAAATTAAAGTAGATCCACACCAAGACATATTATAATGAGAATGACCAACACAGAGAATAAAGATAAAATCTTAAAGGCTGCAAGAGAAAAAAAAAATCAAATTACATATAGGGGTAAACCAATTCAGATCTCAACTGATTTCTCAATCCAAACCCTCAAAGCTAAGAGGTCCTGGAATAACACATTTCAAGCTCTAAAAGAAAATGGATACCAACCAAGAATTTTATATTAAGCAAAACTAAGTTTCAGATTTGAAAGTGAAATTAAAACATTCTATGATAAACAAAAATTTAAAAAATCCCCAACTAAGAAGCCTACATTACAGAGCATTCTGAACAGAATATTCCATGAGGATGAAGTGGAAAAAAAAAAGTTAAAATGAGCAAAGGGGGGATCTACACTAAAGGCACATTCAACTAAATGAGAAACTAAGACAAATCATAAACCAGAAAAAAAATCAAAATGATAGGGAATGCAAATCATATTGCAATAATAACCTTAAATGTTAATGGCCTAAACTCATCAATCAAAAGACACAGACTGGCAGATTGGATTAAAAAGGAAGACCCAAAAATATGCTGTCTTCAAGAGACTCACCTCATGGGCAAAGACAACCATAGGCTGAAGGTGAAAAACTTATTACTCATATGGATTCCATAAACAAGCAGGGGTTTTCATCCTCATTTCAGATAAAGTAGACTTCAAACCAAAGTTAATCAGAAGAGACAAAGAAGGATATTTCATACTTCTTAAGAAAAGTATATATAAGCAGGACATAGCAATTATAAATATTTATGCCCCAAACAATGGAACATCTATGTACATCAAACAAATCTTTCTCAATTTCAAAATTCCAATAGATCACAATACAATAGTACTGGGTGACTTTAATACACCTCTCTCACTACTAGACAAATCTTCCAAACAAAAACTAAGTAAAAAAACTATAGAATTAAATAATACAATCAATAATTTAGACTTAACAGACATATATGGAATATTCCATCCATCAATGAGAAAATATATTGTCTTCTCAGCAGCAAGTAGATCCTTCTCTAAAACAGACTATATCTTATGCCACAAAGCAGCAATTCTTAGTAAATACAAAAAAAAAAAAAAAAAACAGAGATAATACCTTGCATTCTATCAGGCCACAATGGAATGAAATTAGAAATCAATAATAAGATAAAAAATAGAAGCTACTGTAACAAATAGAGACTAAATAATACACAATTGAATGATGAATGGATAGTAGAAGAAGTCAAGGATGAAATAAAAAAAATTCTTAGAGGTAAACCAGAACACTGAAACAACATCAAAATCTATGAAGGTAGGAAACTATGAAGGCAGTACTAAGAGGAAAGTTTATTGCATTGAATTCATTTATTAAAAGAATAAAAAGTCAACAAATAAATGACCTAACATTACATCTCAAAGTTCTAGAAAAAGAAGAACAAATCAACACCAAAATCAGTAGGAGACAGGAAATAATTAAAAGCAGACCTGAAATAAATGAAATCAAAACAAAAGAAACAATTGAAAAATTAACAAAACAAAAAGTTGGTTCTTTGAAAAAATAAATAAAATTGGTAAAACCCTGGCCATGCTAAGAAAGAGAAAAAAAGAATAATCAAATTAATAAAATACAAGATGAAAAAGGAGACATCACAATGGACACCTCTGAAATACATAAGATAATGAGAAACTATTTTGAAATTTTATAATCTAGTAAAATAGAAAATATTGAAGACATCAACAAATTTCTAGAAACATATGACTTACCTAAACTGAATGAGGAGGTCGTACATGATTTAAACAGATCAATTTCAAGTAATGAAATAAAAAATGCCATCAAAAGCCTACCAATCATTGGCACCAAAATAGGCTGGTAGACCAATGGTACAGAATAGAGGACACAGAGACTAACACATATAATTTCAGTTATCTTATATTAGACAAAGGCGCCAAATATGTACATTGGAGAAAAGATAGCCTCTTCAACAAATGGTGCTGGGAAAACTGGAAATCCATATGCAATAAAATGAAATTAAACCTCTATCTCTCACCATGCACAAAATTCAACTCAAAGTGGATCAAGGATCTAGGAATTAGACCAGAGACACTACACCTAATAGAAGAAAAAGTAAGCTCTAATCTCCAACATGTTGGATTAGGCCCCAAGTTCCTTAATAAGAATCCTGTAGCACAAGAATTAATACCAAGAATCAATAAATGGGATAGACTCAAATTACAAAGCTTCTTATCAGCAAAAGAAACAATCAGTTAGGTGAACAGAGAGCCTACTAATTGGGAACAAATTTTTACCACACGCACATCAGATAGAGCACTAATCTCTAGAACATATAAAGAACTGAAAAATCTTAACAACAAAAAAACAAATAACCCAATCAATAAATGGGCCAAGGAACTGAACAAGCACTTCTCAAATGAAGATATACAATCAATCAACAAATACAAGAAAAAATGCTCAACCTCTCTGGTAATTAGAGAAATGCAAATCAAAACCACTCTAAGATTTCATCTCACACCAGTCAGAATGGCAGCTATTAAGAACACAATCAACAATAAATGTTGGAGAGGATGTGGCACACTCATACATTGTTGATGGGACTGCAAAATGGTGCAGCCAATATGGAAAGAAGTATGGAGATACCTTGGAAAACTTGGAATGGAACCACCTTATGACCCAGCTATCCCACTCCTTGGTCTTTACCCAAAAGACCTGAAAACAGCATACTACAGGGACACAGCAACATCAATGTTTATAGCAGCACAATTCACAATAGCTAAACTGTGGAACCAACCTAGATGTCCTTCAGTAGATGAATGGATAAAGAAAATGTGGTATACACACACAATGGAATATTACTCAGCAATAAGAGAGAATAAAATCATGGCATTTGCAGGAAAATTGATGGAGTTAGAGAATATAATGCTAAGTGAAGTTAGCCAATCCCAAAAAGCCAAATGCCAAATGTTTTCTCTGATATAACGAGGCCAATTCACAGTCAAGTTGGGATGGGGAGCATAGGAGGATTAGAGGAACACTAGAATGGCAAAAGGGTGAAGGGGAAAAAAAAGATGGAAGAATGAGATGGATATCATTACCCTAAGTGCATGTATGAAATCACGAATGGTGTGAATATACTTTGCATACAATCAGAGGTTTGTAAAAAAGCGCTCTATATGTGTAATATGAAATGGAATTCATTCTGCTGTCATTTATAACATCTTAGAATAAAAAAATAAATTAATTAAAAAAAAAAGCCTACCAATCAAGAAAAGCCGAAGACCAGATCCTTCTCAGTGGAGTTCTACAAGACTTTCAAAGCAGAATTAACACCAATACTCCTCAAAGTATTCCATGAAAGAGAAAAGGAGGGAACCCTTCCAAACTCATTCTATGAAGCTAATATCACCTTGATACCAAAACCAGACAAGGAAAGGAAACTTCAGACCAAGATCCCTGATGAACATAAGTGCAAAAATTCTCAATAAAATTCTGGCAAATTGCATACAAAAACATTAAAAAGAGTGTGTTCCATGATCTAGTGGGATTTATCCCAATGATGCAGGGTTGGTTTGATATATGGAAATCAATAAACGTAATTCATCATATTAATAGACTTAAAATAAGAATCATATGATCATCTCAATAGATGCAGAAAAAGCATTTAACAAAATACAGCACACGTCCATGTTCAAAACACTAGAAAAACTAGGGATAGTGGGAACATACCTTGACATTGTAAAAGCTGTATGTGCTAAACCCAAGGTCCCTATCATTCTAAATGGGGAAAAGTTGAAAGCATTCCCTCTAAAAACTGGAACAAGACAAGGAAGTCCTCTTTCACCACTTCTATTCAACTCATCCTTGAAACTCTAGACAGAGCAATTAAACAAAATAAAGAAATTAAAGGGATACAAATAGATAAAGAAGAACTCAAACTATCACTATTTGCTGATGACATTATTTTATATCTAGAAGATCCAAAAAATTCCACCAGAAAACTTCTAGAACTAATAAATGAATTCAGCAAAGTAGCAAGATATAAAATCAACACCCATAAATCAAACGCATTCCTATACATCAGCAATAAATCCACTGAAAGAGAAATTAGGAAAACTACTCCATTCCCAATAGCCTCAAAAAAAAAAAAAATCTGGTAATCAATCTAACAAAAGAGATGAAAGATCTCTACAATGAAAACTACAGAACACTAAAGAAAGAAATTGAAGAAAACCTCAGAAGATGGAAAGATCTCCCATGTTCCTGGACAGGCAGAATTAACATTGTCAAAACGGCCATACTACCAAAAGCACTATACAGATTTAATGCAATTCCTATTAAAAATCTCAATGACATTCTTCATAGAAATAGAAAAAGCAATCATGAAATTTATTTGGAAAAATAAGAGATCCAGAATAGCTAAAGCAATCCTTAGCAAGAAAAGTGAAGTAGGAGGCATCACAATACCTGACTTTAAACTATACTACAGAGCTATAGTAACAAAAACAACATGGTATTGGCACCAAAATAGACTTGTAGACCAATGGTACAGAATAGAGGACACAAAGACAAACCCACATAAATACAGTTATCTCATACTAGATAAGGGTGACAAAAACATTCACTGGAGAAAAGATAGCCTATTCAACAAATGGTGCTGGCAAAACTGGAAATCCATATGTAGCAAAATGAAATTAAACCTTTATCTCTCACACTGCACAAAAATCAACTCAAAGTGGATCAAAGACTTAGGCACTAGAACAGAGACCCTGCACCTTATAGAAGAAAAATAGGCCCAAATCTGCACCACATTGGCCTAGGATCTGACTTCCTTAACAAGACTCCTAGAGCACAAGAAGTAAAATAAAGAGTCAATAAATGGGATGGATTCAAATTAAAAAGCAAAGGAAAACAATTTCAGCTAAGGAAACAATTAATAATGTGTGGAGCAAGCCTACAGATTGGGAGAAAATCTTAACCACATGCACCTCCGATAGAGCATTAATCTCTAGGATATATAAAGAACTCAAAAAACTTAACACCAAAAAAACAAATATCCCAATCAATAAATGGGCCAAGGAACTGAACAGACACTTCACAGAAGAAATACAATTTGATCAACAAATATGTGAAAAAATGTTCAACATCTCTAGCAATTACAGAAATGCAAATCAAAACTACTCTAAGATTTCATCTCACTTCTGTCAGAATGGCAATCATCAAGAATACAGGCAACAGTAAATGTTGACGAGGATGTGGGGGAAAAGGTACACTCATACATTGCTGGTGGCACTGCAAATTGGTTCAACCACTATGGAAATCAGTATGAAGATTCTTCAGAAAACTGGGAATGGAACCACCATTTCACCCAGCTATCCCACTCCTTGGTTTGTACCCAAAGAACTTAAAATCTGCATACTATAGTGACACAGCCACATCAATGTTTATAGCAGTTCAATTCACAATAGCTAGACTATAGAACCAACCTAGGTGTCCCTCAATAGATGGATGGATAAAAAAATGTGGTATATATACTCAATGGAATATTACTCAGCTTTAAAGAAGGGTGAAATTATGGCATTTGCCAGTAAATGTTTGGAGTTGGAGAATATCATGCCAAGTGAAATTAGCCAATCCCAAAATACCAAAGGTCAAATGTTTTGTCTAATATGTGGATGCTAATTCACAATAAGGCAGGGGGCACTAGAGAAAAATAGCATTACTTTAGATTAGGTAGAGGGAAGTGAAAGGAGGAGAGGGAGGGGATTTGGGGATGGGAAAATTAGTGGAATGAAACAGATATTATTACTGTATGTATATATGTGACTACATGACCAATATGATTCTGCAACAAGTACATTTAGAAAAATGAGAAATTATATCCCATCTGTGTATGATATATCACAGTGCATAAATGCATTCTACTGTCATGTATAACTAATTAAAACAAATAAAAAATTTTTAAAAAGTTAAGGGTCAGAATAGAAATAAATGAAAAAAGATTTTTTAAAAATGGAAAAAACCAATGAAACAAATAGCTGTTTTTTTTTTAAAAAGGTAAGCAAATTTCACAAACCCTTATGCAGATTAACCAATGAAAGGAGAGAGATGAGTCAAATAAATAAAATCAGAAAAGAAAAGAGACATTAATACTGACTCCACAGAAAGTCAAGGGATCATTTGTGATTATTATGAACAACAGTATGCCAAAAAATCTGATAAATTAGAAGAAATGGACGCATTCCTGAACACAAGCATCTTTTCAAGTTCATATCATGAAGAAATAGATCAATCATATGTAACAATTTGAGCTACTAATAAACAATCTTTAAGGAAATGTCTAGGATTTGATGGTTTCACTGCTTAGTTCTACCAAATAAGGAAAGAATAATATCAATTCTTAAATTATCCCCCCAAAATTAAAGAGGATGGGATTCTCCCTTTCCAATACTGAGTCCATCATTTCCTGATACCAAAACCAAATAAGGACACACATACACACTCACAAACATATAAACTCAGATTAAAATATGCTCAGATATATATTAATGAACCAAATTCAACAGCATATTAAAAAGATTACTTATTATGACCAAGTGGGATTCATGCCAGGGATACAAGAAATATCAAGCACATGAAAATCAATAAATGTCATACACTATACCAACATAATGAAGTATGATGATCTCTGTAAATATAGAAAGAGCGTTTGAAAAAATTGAACACTATTTCTTGATAAAAATGCTGACTAACTTAGGCATAGAATGCATGTATCTCAACATAATAAAAGTCACTTTTAATAAAAAAAAATGTCAACATTATGCTGAATGGGGAAAACTGAAATCTTTCTCTCTATAATCTGGTAGAAGAGTAGAATATCTACTTTCCCCACATTTTTCAACATAATGTTGTAAGTCCTAGCAGAGCATTCAAGCAAGAAAATAACTAAAGGGCATACAGACACTCCACCAAAAAATAAAAAATAAAAATCTGACACTCATGAGCTAATTTGGCAAAGTTGCAGGATATAAAAATCGATATAGAAAAATCAGTAGTGTTGCTGTACAATAACAACCAATTGTCTGGAATAGAAATTAAGAATATCTAGAAAAAATATATACAAGTGAACATATAAACAAAGAGTTGAAGTACTTCTACAATGAAAATGAGAAAATATTGGTGGAAGAAATCAAAAAGTGCACACACACACACACACACACATACACAAATGGAAAGGCATCATGCTCATAGTGGGAAGACTCAATATACTTAAAATATTCTCACTGCCCAAATAAATCTACAGATCAATGCAACCCCTGTGAAATAAAATTTGATATTTCACAAAACTAGAAAAAAAATAATCCTGAGGTTTTACAAAATCACAAAAAGTAACCCAAATAGTCATAGCTACATTAAGAAAAACAATGAAGCAGGAAGCATCATTCTACCTGATTTCAAAATATATTAAAAACCTATAGTAATCAAAACAATATGGTATTGGCATAACAAAAGACACCTAGACCAATGGAATAGAAGAGAGATCCTAGAAGAAAATTCACACATTTCTAGTCAATGGATTTCTTACAAAGTTGCTAACAACATGCATTAGACTAAGGACAGTCCTATCATTTAATGCTGACAGAAAAAGTGGATTGAGGAGGAGAGAGGAGGGGAAAAGAGAGAGGAACTGCAGATAGAAATTGACCAAAGTATGATATATGCATATATGAATATATCATAGTGAATTAGACTTTTATATAAAACTGTAATGCACCAATTAAAAATCATTTAATAGAAGGAAAAATCATAGAGTAAAAGAAGGGGATCACAGGGAGAGAGGAAGGGAGGGAAGAGGGTAGTTCTGGGGATATAAGTGGAGCAAATTATTTTATATACACTTATAAATATGTTAAAACTAATGCCAAATTATGGAAAACTATAAGGAATTAATAAAACCATAAATTTTTTTAAATATAAAGAAAAAATCATCATCACTAGGTATCAGAGGAACAATTGAAAATAAAATGAGCTATCACCTCACATTTGCTAGAATGATTATCTTCAAAAAGATGAAAGATAAAATTTGACAAGAATATGGAGAAAAGCCTTGAACATTTCTTTAGATAGTGTAAAGAAATACAGCCATTATGAAAAAAGGTTTAGGGATTTCTGAAAACACAATAAATAGAACTAATACATGATCAGAAATTCATTTTATTCTTTCTTTTCTCTTTTTTCCTTTCTTTCTTTCTTTTTTTGGGTAGTGGGGTTTGAACTCATGGGTATCTTATTACATTCCCAGCCATTTTTAAGTTTTTGAGTAAGGTCTCTCTTCATTACTGAGTGTCTCACAAAGTTGCTGAGGCTGGTCTTAAACTAGTGATTCTTCTGACTCAGCCTCCCAAATTGCTGGGATTTCAGACATATGCCACTATGCCTGGTTTGATAAGGTAGTTTAAATGAATTTAAATCATTATGTTGAAGTGCTATAGGAGCTCTCATGTTGACTGTAACTTTATTCACAATGGTATGATATAGAGTCAATCTAAGTGTTAAAAAATGGACGAGTGAATTAAAATGCGGCACTCATGCCTAATAAAATTCTTTAAAAAGGAGAAAACTTTATCATTTGTAACAACATAGATGAACGTGTAAGACATTGTGCTAAATTAAATAAGCCAAGTTAATAATCTCATTTTTTGTTGAATTTGAAAGATTTTGAACTCAAATAAGTAAAGAATAAAATGAAAATTATCAGCTGTGTGCGGTGACTCATGTGTGTGTTGACTCTGTAATTCCAGTGACTCAGGAGGCTGAGTCAGAAGGATTGCAAGTTTAAGGCCAGCCTTAGCACCATAGTGAGGCCTTAAGCAACTTAACAAAACCCTACCCCAAAATAAAAAATAAAAAATGGCTGGGGACTTAGCTCAATAGTAAAGTACCCCTGAGTTCAAATCCCAGTACCGGAATATAAATACATAAATAAATAAATAAATAAATAACTGAGAAAGATCATTATCAAAGCCTAATGTATAAGGATGAGAACTGGGAAGATTTGGGGTGAAAGGGTATTTATTTTCTATTATATGAAAGGAAAAAGGAAAAAGTAACTGGGATGTTTTGAATAGAATCGAGATGAAATAAAATAATAATGTCACATGTTTCAAGAAAGCATACTTGATATTTTTACTTAAAAATAGTGTCTTGATTTATCCATTCTATAATGCACACATATATCAAACATTAGATTCTCATAAATTTCTATTATTATTTTTGTAGGTTGAATATAAAATTACATAAATAGACAAAAGTAACAAAACCTTTTTTTTTTCAAAAATACACAAACAGCCAATAAGCACATGCCCAGTATCTAGACATCATTATTCACTAGGGAAATGCACAATGCAAATCACACTTACTGGAAATATTATAATAATTTGAAAAATACAAAATAACAAGTGTTGATAAGGTTATAGAGAATCTGGAGCCTTCATTCTTTGCTGCTGTGAAAATGAATAGTGTAGACACTGAAAATCTTTACTGTTTCCTCAAAAGTTTACATGTAAAATTACCCTATGATCCAGCAATTTCATTTCAAGATCTCTATCCAAAACTATTGAAAACACAGAATCAGCTATTGGTACACCCAGCTGTATAGCAGCATTTTCAACAATAGCCTGAAAGTATAAAGCACCCCAGAGTCCATCATATGAACATATAATTTAAACATACAAATATACATGCAATGAAATATTATCAAGCCACAAAAATGAATGAAATTTGATATATTCTACAGCATGGATTATCTGTGACACTATTACGATTGACTAAATAATCTGGACATAAAAGTTAAATATTGTATGATTTATTTTACATAATTTACTTAGAATCATAGTGATATCAAGTAGAATAGAGATTATAAGAGTCTGAGGGGAGTGAGAAAAATGTTTAACACATGGAGATTTTGCTGAGTATGATATAATGCTATTGGTTCTAAAAAGATGTAATGGTTACATAGCATTATGGACATATTTAATGCTGCAAAATGTTTACATACAAATGGTTAAAATAATAAATATTATGATATATATGCTTTATCATAGTAAAACTGTAAAACATACCTATATTTAATTAAACCAAATATAAGCACAGTTGATAAATTAAATCATGAATACTTATATTATCAAAAATGTAAATGTACTTTATTTTTATTTCCTAATTTTATCAAAAATAACCCCCCAAAACATTCATGATATAGCTTTATTTTTCAAATATTAATCACCTGTATGTATGTGAATACACACACACACACACACAGAGACACACACAAAATGAGCAAAGGTATTCTAAGCAAGTAGAAATATTAAGAAAGTAGGAAGACATTAATAATTGTCATAGAAAGTACAATTCTAGCCCAGCATGACTCAGGAGGCTGAGGCTGGAGGATTGTATGTTTGAGGTCAGCCTCAGCAATTTAGCAAGGCTCTGTTTAAAAGGAAATTGAAAACAAATCTGGGGAGGTAACTCAGTGGTAAAGCACCCCAGGAAAGTTAGGAAATTAGATGTCCACAGCATTCTTGAAGGTGCTCTGAGATCTTCCTTGGAATCTAAGAACCCATGTGCATCTGCATGTATACACCCAGAACTATAAAAAAAGAGGACTTAAGCTCTTACTGCTGACTTTGGACATCTTGCAAGCAGAAAGTAGAGTATAAAGAACATGAAAATTGGCAGGCTGGGTTTTGAAGGCATGCTCAACATACTTGCCAAGCCCCTTGGCAAAGATGGAAAATGTTTTGATTCTAGCTATTTAAGGAAATCTGTTCAATCAGGAGGCTGAGCACTACAATAACCAGAGACTGCCATGGCCACATAATCCAAAGAACACCTGTACAGACAAAATGACTGTGATATATAATAAACAATTCCAGGATAATTTCTGCGTATGACTCAATATACAAAAATCAATCATACATAGTCCATTTTTTATATACTACCAATAATTAATTTGAAAATGAAAACATTAAAACAAAAGATAAACAATAAAGTAATTCTAAGGGGAATTAGTGTTTCATTATGTAGTAGGGTAACTGCAAATAATGATCATATACTGATAAAAAAAACACAGAAGAAATAATTTTGAATATTTTTATAAAAAAGAAATGTCAAGGGTTTGAGGAAACAGACATACTTACCCTGGTTGAACATTACACATTATATGTGTGTGTCAAAATTTCATATGGTAGCCCATAATAATCCGCAAATGCTATATCTCACTTTAGAAAACCCAATTCTATTTATAATGAGATCAAAAGCCATAAAAAACTATGGAATAAATTAGCAAATATAGTGCAAGTCTTGTATCATAGGAACTACAAATATTATTGAAAGGATGAAAGAAAACTTAAATAAATGCAAAGACATCTCACGTTTGTGGATTGAAAGGTCAAAGCTCTGCCCAAATTAAACTTTTATCCCACAGCAATCCCTATAAACATTTCACCTGTTTATCCTTAGAGATTGGCAAGCTTGTTCGTAATTAAAAGTGAAAATGTAAAAGAAACCCAAAGTGGCTATAACAATCTTAAAAAAGAACTAAGTTGGATAATCACTTCTCCATCTCAGAGCTAACTACAAAGCTTAAGTAATCAGATCTGTGTGATACTGGCATTAGACAGGCATTTAAATCTATTAAAAATAATAAGAGGCCAGAAATAAATCAATATAGCTATAATCAATTGATTTTTGATAAATGTCTCAAGCAGTTCAATGGGTAACCAATTTTACAATAATTGTAAGTTCAAGGAAGAAAAATATTTTTTTCATAGTGGTAAGCATGAATAAACTCTGTTAAATGTTTGATTTAGAGGAACCATAACTTACCAATTGAGACAAGAAGGGGAAGCCAGGACAATGATAGAACACTGTGACTGAGGTATGAAAGACTCAACAGAAACGTAAGAGAGTCCTTTTATGCCAGGGAAACACACTTGCTTCTATGTCTTAGCATTTCCAGAACAGAGAAGGAGAGTTACTGGATTGAGTACTAAGTAGATTAAATATTGGTTTGTAATGCTTTTTATACCACACAAATATTTCGTATCAGTACTAAAAAGAGAGAGAGCAAGAGATAAGAGACAAAACAAGTCACCTGGAATTTCAACTTGAAGGGAGAGGCAGCAAGTTCTATTTGCATCTATGTATCACTAAAAACTACTATGTATGCACTCACTCTGTGGCCTTTGTTCCGGGTATTTTCTAAAACAGGAACATCTTTATTCATTTCCTACTTTGTAGTTCTCCTCTTCAACTCTAACTTAATTATCTTTCACTATGCTAATTTATATAGGACTGGGTTGAAAAGCTGCATTCTCTGTGAACCCTTTTCCAACTTCTTCATGCAGTTAATTTCTCTTCTGTTCTGTGCTCATGCAGTATTTTGTACAGATTTCTTACTTTCATACATCACTCTGAATTGTAATCTAGTTATATTTTTCTCCCTAGAAATTAATCTTGTTTAGAAGAGAGGATGAAGTTGTAATTACTTCTCCATCTTACTGCTACTACTGTCTCTGATGTAAGAGATACTCCACAAGTTTTAGGTGTAAATGAATTGTTGCTGCCTGAAGCGCCTGGAGCAACGGAGCCGCGGGAAAAACTCCAGAAGCAAACTGGAGACAAACAGCTTTTTATTCTGATAACTTTTCTCTCTGGTTCTAATAACGACTAACACACGCCAAAAACACACCCTAAAATGGCGCTGACCCCATCAGCAATTTCGGCCAAGTCACTCGAGATCTCGCAACAATCCCGTGAGACTACAGGTGGCGACAAAGGCCAAATCTCCACGGCTCATAGTCAACCGCAATTCAAGCCAATCCCCAAACAGGGCTCCTGCATTTCCCCCTTTTTGTTTTAAAAGAGGTAATGCTCTAGGACGTCTATGTGCAACCAACATTCTTACCCGTCATCGGATAATCAAGGCTGTGCCCTTGACTCCTGTCTTAGGTTGATATGTCGGCCACATGAGACTGTCCCGTGCGACTGTGCCTGTCTTAGGTTGTCCCCCTCTGGGGATCTTACCCGTCATTGGCTAACCAGCCATCCAATGGAGCCCTTTAGGATCGACTATATATGATGACTAACAGCCGTCCAAATTGTGAGGAGATGTTGCGGCTTTAAGGCAACAAGCCTTTTGGTGATGAGCCAAATTGCATAGCATATCAAATTGTTTAAACAAATCAGCTGCCCTAAGTTCCATCAAGTAACACACTGAATTCTCTAGACAAATACCCGCAAGGCATTGTCCAGTAAAGTCCCAAACAATGAAAGATCAAAATGTCCATTTGTTATAACATGTTGATGTAGGAGGCCCCATGCATGTAGAGCAGAGGCCACACTGTTGGTGAGGTTGTTTGATGTTTGAGCAGCAGACGTCTTTTTTATGTTTAGACAATGCCACCGGCAAATCTTCAGGGCCCGCTACCTAGAAACTCAAGCATCAATTATTAAAGGAAAGGCAGTGCTATTGCAGCACTGAGTCAAGAGGCGAGTTGTCAAACTACAAAATAGAATAATTAGATTAGAAAATTAAAGTTGATTTTTGTTCACATACATCGCTGGTTGAGCTTTTACAAACATAAGTTGGAAAAATGTCATATTTAGAACAAAACAAAGAAAGACTGAGGGTAATTACTGCATTAAAGATAGATTAAAGAAAAGGTAAAGGCACTTGAGAGAAATAATTTGTTAGCTGGAACCCTTGAGTCTCTGTATACAGAGCAATTTTTTACCTGTTGAGATAACTGAAATTAATGAGCTATTAAACAAATGAAGTTAATAACAAATAAACAATCTTAAGTCAAAACACCAAAATATCAGGTTATATAGCACTAGTCATATTTGTTTGCTAAAGAGAAGTCCCAGGGACACCTATAAATCAAAATTGAAAGTACCTTCATTTATAAAATTATTTACCTAAAATGAATACTCTTAACCTAAAATGAATTAAAGTTATTTGGATCCATATATATATATATTTTCTTTTTTATAAGCACTTTGTTCTTTGTGACGTCACACTGGACAGACGAACAAGCATACAAACATATATTTGTGACGTCACATTAACATGAAATGTAGACAAATGTACAGACATAAAGACATGTATAAAAAGAAAAAAAAAAATACAATTGTGTGCACACTAAAGAGAGATCTCCTTGTCCCAGCCGGGAGAAATGACACTTAAGTTGTGAAATATTTTGAAAGACTCTTTTGAGGGAATCATTCTGTACCTTCATCTTGGTCCTCTTGATTTTGTACCTTTTTTATTAATCTTGATTCTTCAATAACTTCATCTTGATCATTTTGATGTGGTACCTGTTTTATTAATCTAGATGGTATCCATATTGGAGAGGATTCGTCTTTTGGAAAAACACAAACAAATCCTCTTCCCCAAATTAATACTGGATCTGGACCCTTCCATGTACCTGAAAGAACATCCTTCCAGTAAACCAAAGGTTTATGTTGTTGGTGTGGATTCCAATGTCTGTCTCCAGCAGAATAACCATTAGAGTCTAAAGTTAGAAAATTTAAGGTAAACAGGGCAACTGCCAATCTGTCCTTAGGACTTTTCCAATTTCCTTCTTTTTGTTTTAATAACATAATTTTCAGTGTTCGGTTTGCTCTTTCAATAATGCCCTGACCCTGAGGATTGTATGGGATGCCTGTTTTATGGGATATATTGAATTTTGCGCAAAACTGCTTGAAAGATGAGGACGTATATGCGGGGCCATTATCTGTTTTAAGCATTTTGGGGATGCCCAATGCAGCAAAAGCTTGCAAACAATGAGATGTAACATCTTTAACTTTTTCTCCAGAATGTAAGGAAGCAAAAATCATGCCTGAGCATGTATCTATAGTCACATGAATAAATCGCAATTTTCCAAAACTTGGCTCATGAGTAACATCCATCTGCCACAAATGATTGGGCATTAATCCTCTAGGGTTAACTCCGAAATGAGGATTGGGCAAATGTGTCATACAAGATTTACAATCTTTTACAATTGTTCTGGCTTGCTCCTTTGTGATTTTAAACCTACGTTGCAAGGTGGTGCTGTTGACATGAAACTGGGAATGAAATAAAGTACCTTGTTGTAGCGCTGTAAGTATAAATACTGTTTTTGTAAGTTCATCAGCCTTTTGATTACCTTCATGGAGGGGACCAGGCAAATTAGTATGTGCTCTAATATGGCCTACGAATAGAGGTTCTTTTCTTGCCCACAAAAGTTTTTGTATTTGATAAAACAATTTAAAGGCTGGAGTATGAGGTGCTATTGGTCCTGCTAACTCTAATTTTGGGACGGCTTGTACAATATAGTGGCTATCTGAAAAAATGTTTACGGGCTGGTCCCTAAAATTTTCCAGAGCTCTTACCACAGCTTCCAGTTCCACTAGTTGAGCTGATTTGTGTGCAGTTATGTAAGTCATATTTTCTTTTTTAGTGACTACTGTAGCAGTACCATTTGAGGACCCATCTGTAAATACATTAAATGCCTTAGGAATAGGTTGATTTTTTATTACCTGTGGAAATATAATAGGATGATTAATACAAAAAGATAATATAGGGGACTTAGGAAGATGATTATCAAAATTTGCAGAAGTAGAGCATTTAGCTATAGCCCAATCATTATCATTGAAGCATAAGTATTCAATCTGTGATGATGAATAGGGAGTAATAATAGTAGCAGGGTGAATGCCAAATATTTTAGTAGAAGTCTTAAGTCCTTGAAGAATAAGTTTAGCCACCATGGAGGTATAAGATTCAATTATACTTTTAGGAGAGACGGGCAAATGTATCCATAATAAAGGCCCTTGTTGCCAAAATACTCCTGTGGGTGTATATTGTGAAGAAATAATAATCAACATCAGCGGTTGAGTTAAATCAAATCTATCACAATGAGCTCCTTTGATGGCTTTTTTCTACTAATTTTAAAGCTTTCCTAGCATCAGGAGTCAATGTTCGTGGTGAAGATGGATCAGGATCTCCACGAAGGATGTCAAATAAAGGTTTTAGTTGGCCAGTAGTGAGATTTAGTGTAGGGCGAAGCCAATTAATGTCTCCCAGTAGTTTTTGGAAATCATTGAGGGTGGTCAAATGTTCTTTATTTATTAAAATTTTTTGGGGTCTAACAAAAGTATCCATGATTTTAAATCCTAAATATAATATGGGAGATCTGGTTTGAACTTTTTCTTCTGCTATATATAATCCATATTTTTTTAAATTTTCTACCACATCACTGAATATATTAAATAAGATTTTTTGATTAGGGTGGGCCAATAAAATATCATCCATGTAATGTAGACACATGAGGTTTGGATATTTATTTTTAATGGGTTGGATAGCCTTGTCCACATATATTTGGCATATGGTGGGGCTATTAGCCATTCCCTGTGGTAAAACCTTCCATTGATATCTCTGATCAGGGCCATTATTGTTCATAGAAGGAACGGAAAAAGCAAACCTGGGGGCATCCAGAGGATGTAGGGGAATAGAAAAGAAGCAATCCTTTATATCAAGAGTAATAAGATGGAAATTTTTTGGAATAGCTACGGGACTAGGAAGTCCAGGTTGAGTAGGCCCCATAACTTGCATGGTTTTATTGATTTGTCTAAGATCATGTAATAATCCCCATTTTCCTGACTTTTTCTTGATCACAAATATGGGGGAATTCCAGGGAGAGGTGGAAGGTTCTATATGACCTGCTTCTAATTGTTCCTGAACTAATTGGTGGGCCGCTTGTAATTTCTCTTTAGATAGGGGCCACTGAGGGACCCACACTGGCTTATCAGAAAGCCATGGTATTTTCAAAATTATTTTCTCAGTGGCCCCGAAAAAAAATATCTTTTTCCTTTATGACAATGATTACTTTTAGGGTTAAGATTACTCTGTACTTTTTGATAATGAGTTCTTTTATGGTTAAGATTACCCTGTAGGTTTTCACATTTAACATCTGCAGGCTTGGTTGCAAGGTGTACTCCCATTTGTTGCAAAATATCTCTTCCCCATAAAGTAACCGGTAGATTAGGTAAAACATAAGGCTGAAATGTTCCTTTATGGCCTTCATCATCCTCCCATTTTAAAATTACTGCACTTTTATCTGGGAGGTTATTATATCCCAAGCCTCTTAAACTGGTTGAAGCTTTTTGCAGAGGCCAGTGCTTGGGCCATTGGCGTAAATTAATAATGGAAGAGTCAGCTCCAGTATCTATTAATCCCTCCATTTCTATTCCTTGGATTTTTATTTTACACATAGGCCTCCTTGAACAGTCTCGAACCCAGCAAGCCATGGGACTTGAGTCAGTGGAACAAAATCCTCTATTGTTCCCTTCTTGAGGCATACCCATTTTAAATGAATTATGTAAATTAGGAAGGAGAAGCAACTGAGCAATTCTATCTCCTTGATTAACAGAACTTACACTTTGGGGTGAGCTAAGCATTATTTTTATTTCCCCTTTGTAGTCTGAGTTTATTACACCTGGGGTCACTTGCAAACCTAATAAGCTTTTAGGACTACGCCCGATAATAAGTCCTACAGTCCCTGAGGGAAGAGGTCCCCTGACTCCTGTGGGAATCAGTTGAACCCCCATTTCAGGTGTTAACACTATTCGGGCGGTGGAACAGAGGTCTAATCCTGCATTTCCTCTTGTTCCTCTGGCGAGGGAGTGGATGGGTAGTAGGGATTGTGTCGGGGAAGCATCTGAGTGGATGCTTGAGGATACTCCTTCTGCAATGCCCCGTACATTTGTGGGCCCCAGGGTACTGGGCCCCGTGCCCCGTTTTTTGAATTCCTGAACAAAGGATTTCCATGGATGTCAAATTTTGAATAGCATTTATTGGCCCAATGATTTCCTTTTTTACACCTGGGGCAGCGGCCTGGGGCACGGTATGAGCTTGATCTTATTTCTCTTTTGGGATTTTGCCTAGAATTGCCTGATTGATTATGATAATTTTGCCTGGAATATCCTGATTGATTATAATGTCTACGTTTAGCCTTTGTGAAATTTCGAGAGGAAGCACCTCTCATTGAGGCTGCAATCACATTTCCTGTGACAAAGGCGCCATTTATATCTTTACATAGTTGTATATATACGGAAAGATCCTTTTTAGTTCTCCATGGCCTGATGGCTGCTTGGCACCATTTATTTGCATTTTCATAAGCTAATTGAACAACTAAAGGCATAGCTTGGTCAACATCTGCAAACACACTACCTGCAGTTCTCAAAAGTCGATCAGCAAAGTCGGCATATGGCTCATTAGGTCCTTGAATCACTTTTGACAAGCTACCTTGTAGATCCCCAGGTCCTTGTACAGTTTTCCATGCCTCTAAGGCAGCTGCATTTATCTGAGCATATATATCTGAGTCATAATCTGTTTGAGCCTGTAAGTCTGCGAATTGCCCTTCTCCTGTGAGCATGTCTATATTATAGTTTTCAAACCCTGCAGCCGCGTTTCTTTTAGCCGTTTCTATACAAAGTTCTTGGAATTGCGATCGCCAAACCAAGAATTGCCCCCCGCTTAATGTTGCTTTACATAGACTTTTCCAGTCTGAGGGGGTTAAGCTAAAGGTGTTAAGGGACTCCAGCATACTCAACGTGAAAGGAGCTTGGGGCCCATAAGTCATTACTGCCTCTTTGAGATTTTTTATTGTTTTGAAATCTACTGACTGATGGACACTCTGTCCATTTTTCTTTTCAAATGCTGGCGGTTCCCAATGTATCTGTGAGTTGTCCTCGAGAGCGCATAAGCGATCAGAAAGACTTTTTATTTCTGTTTCTAGGGTATGCAAATGCCTAGTAATACCCTTCATATTTTCTGTAATGGATTCCACCCATGGGGTAGTAGTCACTTCCACAAGTGACTCCTCTGCCTGACGGACCTTTTTCTCGGTCTTTTTTAATTTCTTTTTCCTCATTTTCTCAGGATCACTTTTACTAGATTCCTCACCACTGCTAATTTCACTGACAGCAATATCCTGAGGCCCAGGTTCCAGTGAGAGCAAGTATCCTTCAGCTTTCGCCAATAACTCCCGAATAGCTTTAATAGCTTGGATTTTTGTCATTTTTGAGTCTCTTCTAATACTCTCTTTACTGGTCTCAGTTGGCCCAGTGGAATCTACACTTTTTTGATCACTTTCACTTTTGTCTATATACTCCTCACTGAGAACAGAGTCAGGTATATCAAGGAGTCTTTGCATAGCCTCTATCACTTGGGATTCAGTTATATTCGAACCCATCTTTAGAGACCTTTCAGTTCTTACCTGTCCGCTCCGAAGTTCCCCGTACGGGCCGCCACCTGTTGCTGCCTGAAGCGCCTGGAGCAACGGAGCCGCGGGAAAAACTTCAGAAGCAAACTGGAGACAAACAGCTTTTTATTCTGATAACTTTTCTCTCTGGTTCTAATAACGACTAACACACGCCAAAAACACACCCTAAAATGGCGCTGACCCCATCAGCAATTTCGGCCAAGTCACTCGAGATTTCGCAACAATCCCGTGAGACTACAGGTGGCGACAAAGGCCAAATCTCCACGGCTCATAGTCAACCGCAATTCAAGCCAATCCCCAAACAGGGCTCCTGCAATGAATGAAGTATCCTTGATTAATTGATTACAGCAATTAGCCAGCTAATACTCAATATGCATGTAATATGAAGAGAAAAACTTTAATTTTAATATTGTTACTTCATTCAGTGCTAACATGAAAAATGAGTATTTTTCTATCATTTAATTTCATCTGTCACTTATGCAACCCTTTTGTAACCCAGGCATGTGCTAGCTCTGCATATCACACATTTATAAAATGATTAAAATATTATTTTGTAGAAATTACTTATATTATTATATATTTATATATTATTATATTTATGTATAAAGTATATATAAACTATATCATTAATAATCATTTATAATAACGATTCCTAATATAAGCACCATGTGGTCTGTGTCTTCTAAAACAAGTGGTTGAAGACATGGATAAAATTTTTCTGTCAGTTCTTCAGCTAAAACAAGGTTGGTAAGCCCACCATCCCTAAGACAGGCTGCTGCCATCCCAGTGGTGGCATAAGAAGCAACATCAGTTAGCTAGGCTCATGCAGCAACACTGAAGATTAGAAGACAACTGACACCTAAAAACAATCACCTTGTTTTGAAAAGCTGTCATAGCCTGGATTTTCTTTCCCTCCTAATCATCACTACATTTACAGTTTATAGCTTTTTCTTTTTTCCAACAGCAATACTGCTCCCAGCAATTATCTCCTTCTGCAGACTTTGTATAAGATAAAATATATTTTAGTTGCAATGTTTTTTTAGAATTGATATCTCACAAGATGGTACTGCAAAAGATACAGTTAGGAGATGGAAAAGGTCAAAACTGAAGATGGTTTTGAATGTGTGACTGAACAATTTGCCTGTTGGAGTGTTAGCATATGATGTAGGATTTTGACCAAGGGATAATTATGCCATCAGGTTTATGCTTTAGGAAAATCAGTCCAATAGTGTATAGAGGAATCAGAGGAGGCAAATATTTGACACAGGAACACACTGTGGAGATCTATTACAGGAGAACTGATCAGCAGCAGTGAGAGCTTATAATTGGACAATGGAAGGGAGACTGATATTTCTGACTGTCTATTAGAACTTACCCCCTGGATTACTATCAAGCTTTTCTTGAATTCAAGATCTGCATCTACTCCCAAATAAGAAAGGCCACATAAAAGTAAAGTATCCTTCATCCTTATTTTAAAGGTACTCATTCTCCCCATCACTAACATCATCTCCTTCATTGTTTTTAACCCACAACTCACTTAACTACTCCTGTAGATTTGATTTCCTAAATACTCCTTAAAATCTTTTCAATTTTTGTTGCTACTATTAACGTCTATGGAGAAGAGAAATAACTCTCTTATTTAATGGAAATCAATAAACCAGGTACATGTTATACAGTACCACTGTGGTTGTCAATTTTAAGTAATCTTAGGCAAGACACTTAACCTTGCAATGATTTTTTTCCTTCAATTTTTCAAGAAAATAATAATAATAACATTATAAGCTCAATATTAACTATTAAAATTAGTATTTTGTGTTTGGTTAGATCTATTTCTTTTTCAATACTTTTGCAGAATCTGTGAACTATCTCAATAGTTCTGAATGCTTGGTGTTTATTGGCATCACTCTGAGGACTTACAGCAGTGCCAGGTACTGATCCTAGAGTTCCCTGAATGGGCCTGAATACTTGCCTTTCCAACATGATTCCAGGTGACACTGATGCTGCTGGTCCAGTTATGACACTATTAGAAATATTCACCTATTCGAGCTCTTTTTTTTTAATTGTAATGAATATTTATTTATTTATTTATCTATTTTTTCCCTAATTTGTTATACATGCTTGCAGAGTGGAATTCCTTTCATATTACATATAAAGAGCACATTTTTTCAAGTCACTGGTTTTACGCAAAGTATTTTCATATCATTTGAGTTTTTATACTTGCACTTAGTGTATTGATGTCCAACTCATTCTGCCATTATTCCTATCCCCTTGCCCCTCTCCCATCCCTCCCCTTTGTTCTTTTTAACATTCCTTCATTCCTCTTATCCCCCTCCCTTGCCATTATAATTCAGTATCATCATAGCAAAAAAAAATTATTTGAGCTTTGGTTTTTTGGGATTGGCTAATTTCACTTAGCATTATTTTCTCCAACTCCATCCATTTACCTGCTAATGCCATGATTTTATTCTCTTTTAGTGCTGAGTAGTGTTCCATTTAAATATTCATACTGATCCAAAGTGAATTTGATTATATTCTAGCACCAACACTAAGGAAAAGTAAAACACAATATATCTTTTTATAAATTGCATGTTTCTTATCTACAAATGAAGTAAGTGTGCATCCAAAGATGGTATTAGTTTCTGTATGCCTATCATCTTTCTGAAGTATTGGGTATCCTGTAGATGAAATGAAGGGGTCACCCTTTCTGAAAAAGATATATGAATCTTAGTTTGGGTATAAAAATCACCATAAGTAAAATAAAGGTATCATTTTTTAAAAAATATACTACTCTAAAGAAACCTTTTCAGGTAACTCTTGGATTCAGAAATTTCTTCACTCAGTATTGGTGAAGTAGCACTATTGGGTTTTGAGTACTAATAGATGTTCATAATAAGAAATGGTGAAGTGCAGGCTGAAATTTTGGAAAATGCCCCAATGTGCCAAAATCACAGTCATTCCTTGTAACTGTGAGGTGCATAAGCCTAGCTAATGATAATGTAGGAACAAATCATCACGAGCATTTCCTATCTGATTTCAGTGCCTTGTTACAAACTTCGAGTTTTCCTATGGCTCTGTTTGAATGCATCTCAAATGGATTGGGGCATTTTGTAATATAAAAGGAAATGCCCAACATAGTTTGGTGCATTTAAGATTCACTTAGACTAAGCTATTTTTGACTGAGTGTAATAGCTCTGAGATGAAATTTCACAGGTCAGTTTGTCTTTGCCACTACGTAGTAAAGTGTTATCTGCTTCTGTTTTCTCAACTATGTAATGTAGTAACACATGAGTGATTTTTAGAAACAGTTATTGATATAAAAAAACTCAAAAATTAAAGTATGTAAGTGAGGAACTTTGAAATAGTTAGAGGTTATTTCTATATATAACACATTTTTCCCTTTTGCTTAAATTTGTTATATATATATGGAAAGTATTACAGCTAAGTTTCTTGTGCTATGTTTGTGCAGAACATTGATTTTTCTGAGGAAATGAAGCTATTTGCCAACCCAATCCAATAGTGACCATGTCCAAATTTACAAAATAATAATAATATATAAAATATTTTGATTGATACAATGTTCTCAATAACAAATTTTTTATTAAATGTTTGAGACATAAGACACCTTATCACCACTGGAATCTGTCATATAAAGGTATTATATTTAATTCAAATGTATGTTATCTCATATTTTAGAAATTGGTTTAGGTTTTATATGTCTCTCTAGGTTTTCTGCTATTTGAACATGCTGGAAACCATTATATTTTAGAAATTAATAAGAATATAAATTGGTTTTTAAAAATTATAATTGTTATATATTTATATTCCACAAATATAAATATGATTATATTACACAAATTTAAACTTATAATAATTCAGAAAAGAAAAATTAGTAATACCCTCTTTGTCTGGTATCGGTGCCAGGTTAGGTGTTATATGAGAGAAAGTCAAGCTGACATTAGAACTGGGGATCTAGAGGACATGATTTCTACTGGATTGTAGGTTGAAAGTAAATGTTGGTTTATTTTCTAATGGCAATGGTGGTGGATGCCAATACTAGATCCAAGAAATACTTAACGATACATAAATTTTATGAAAAGAGGAAATAAATTAAACTGAGTAAGTGGCAGATTTAAATTCAGGTGAGAAAGAGGAGGAAGTCATCAACCTTTCCCAGGTTTCTTCTTTAAGCCTAAGAGACAGTGTGATGTTTAATTTGTGTCTGTTGGACTGGACCACAAGGTGCCCAGATATTTATTAATCAAACATTATTCTTGATGTGTTTGTGAGTCTGAGAGGTTGTTTGGGGATGAAAATAACATTTGAGGTGTTGGACTGAGTAATAAAAATTGTCCTCTTAGTAGGCTTTATCTAATCAATGGATGACCTGAATAGATAAAATAAACTAAATAAAACAAATAATTTGTTTTACTACCCCCACCTGGGACAGGGGTTTCTTCCCACTTTCTGACTTATACTGAAAAAAAAAATGGATCTGAATGGTTATTAATCCTGTGGGCATTCACACTACCAGACTCAGATGTTGGGACTTCTCATTCTTCATGATTACATGAACAAATTTACTTTAATAAATGTCTCTTCCTCTCTCCCTCTCTTGCCAGTTCAATCAATATTCCATATATATGAAATATATGTGTATGTATGTGTATGTCCAATTTATATCTTGTGGTTAAGTATAGAACCCTAACTAACACAGTTAGTTTTGGTATATTCCTGTGATGACAGTAGAATAAACTGTCATTCATCTTCTTTTTCCATGTTTTTATCCCTTTCTCTATCCTCCTCACTTTCTTTTCAATGTAAAAATATATTGTTATTGTCATCAGTTAGGACTGCAGATATAGATTGGGCTGCACTTACATATTAAAGGATGGTGCCTGTTATGGTTTGGATGTGAGGTTTACCCCAAAAGCTCATCTATGAGACAATGCAAGAAGGATTGGAGAAGAAATAATCAGGTAATAGCCTTAACCTAATCAGAGAATTCATTCCTGGTAGAATTAACTGAGTGGTAACTGGAGGCAGGCATGGTGTGGCTGGTTGAAGTGGTCCATTGGGGGCTTGGCTATGGGGTATACATATTGTATCTGGAGAATGGACTCTCTCTCTCTCTCTCTCTCTCTCTCTCTCCCCTCTCTCTCTCCTTCCTGATAATGTGGGCTGCTTCCCTCTGCAATATTCTTTTTCCATGATTTTCACCCTCACCTCAAGCCCTAGGGTATGGATCCAGCTTTCTACGGATTAAGACCTCTGAAACCGTGAGCCTGCAAATAAATTCTTCCTCCTCTACAGTTGTGCTGGTTGGATCTTTTAATCACATCAGTGAAAAAGCTGACAAAAACAGTGCCATTGGGGCTTAAATGTTGGAGAAATACAGGCATCTCACATTTCCTGTGATATAAGGGGGCCAAGGCATGGATTGATTTTGTTTATTTGTTTTCCTTCCACTACTTTCGTTCTTGCAATTGGTGAGATGGACTGAATAACTGACCTACAATTTGTAGGAGAGGAGACTGGGATGGGATGGGAGAAAATTAAAAGCCTTATTTAGCTCCAATTTACATTTTTTAATTATCCAACTACAGAGCTCTGCATAAGGAACTATTGAATGCCAGCTTATATTAATAAAGAAGTTACTTTATTGTCATTTGGCCACAATTCTTTGCCAATAAATCACTTCTTGAGGTAACTTGTATAGAGGCATTGAAAGTGAGAGACATATTCTGGGCTTCTGTGGATCCTTAGGGTAATACGTTATCAATTCTATATTTTAAAATAGCTGTTAAGTTGCCAGACACCAGACACTGTTTGACATAGCTTTGTCTTCATGTGTAAATGGAAAAAAAATAATAGCTATGTGGATCATGTAAATCATAAAAAAATGTTCAACAGCTTTCTACCCAATATTCAATTCAATTTCTGCATTAAATTGCTCTTCAAACTATTCCGCACTTCACATCTGGATTTAACTTTGTAAAACATAAGTCCAACCACCTATCTTTCCCATTGGAAAGGGATTTACCATATACCCATTGTCCATAGGATCGTACAAAAATCACAAAACTAACATTTTTTAAGCTTTCCTCAATGTTAAATTACCTTATTCTTTTCGTTGTATCATCTCAGACTTTTATATGAACAAAACTAAAGAAATTAAACCATTATTCTCTGAAAGTCTTAATGCTTAATTTACTTCTATACTTTTGAATGTCCTGAACATCCTTTACTACCTTTAGAAATCTTTGAAGATCTAAATGGTTTATCACCATGCCTCTCATAAGAACCTCAATTGGAATTTAATGCTTCTTTCTTGGTAAGCTGTTTTACTATTGCTAAGTATGCAAAATAATTTATAAATATTATAAAATTACTCTTTAGATTGTCCTTCACTTCATATCTGGGTTTGATCTTTTAAAATATAAATCTGATTACCTAAATTTCCCACTGGATAAAAGTTTGTTATACTCTCATTACTCATAGAATCATACAAAAATGCAAAACTGAAGACAGCAGCCTTTCTCAGGGCTGAATGTATATGAAAAGTTCTGAATGAGTGATTGTCAATATGAATGGAATAATGAATTAGTAGATTCATACTTGCAAACAAAAGTAATGCATTATTCAACTTACTTATAACATCTCTGAAGATTTATTATCTCTGGTTCACATACCTGATTTATTTAAAATAATTCACTGAACAATTCCTAATTTGTGCTCTCAAATTAGTATAGAGCAGATGTACCTTAAATTCCTTAAAATAAATATGAACTAACTCGTGTTAATGATGAAACAGAGAAATGTGGAAATATATACAAATATAACGTGTGTATGTTTTAGGAAATACACATATATTTTTCAAATTATTTTCTGAGATGTAAATATTAATAAAAAATAATTATGAAAGAGTCCCTTTTGCCACATGAAGTAGGAATGCTAAAAAATTAGGAAGTGAAATTAGATGTGGAGTTAAAATTAATTCCACTATTTAATATCTATATACTTTAAAAAGTTACTTAAATTTTCTTAATTCCAGTTCTCTCTGCAGAAAATCAGTATTTTAACAGCACTGATTGCTTAAGGTTGATATGAGGACTATCTCTTTCTTCCTCCCTCTTTCTCTCTCTCTCCCTCTCTCCTTCCTTCCTCTCTCTCTCTCTCTCTCTCTCTCTCTCTCTCTCACATGCACACATACACATCATATTTTAGGCCTTTTTTCTGAGAAATAATAGACAATGAGTAATTATTAGCTATTCTATCAATAAAACAATGATTATTATCATACTTCAGGACAGAAATTCATAATGAGATTTTTGGATCTTATTCTTGAAACAAGTAATTAATTTGCAATAGTTTAATAACTAACTTGTTTATCTTACAAATTTTCAGGGCTTTTTCTCTTTGTTTTTTAAAAAAACATTTTATTTGTGTTTTCATCATACATAATATTGGGATTCATCTTGACATCATTATACATAAATGGAATTTTAATTTGTTCCATTCAGTACTCCAAACTTTTCCTTTTCCCTCCCCTCTTTCCTCCTCCTCTTCCTTTTCCTCTATTTTACTGGTCTTTCTTCTATTTAGTCATAGTTTGTTTTTTACATTAGTGCATCATAGTACACATAAGGTGAAATTCCCTATGTTACATTCATATATGTACATATGATAGTTAGGTCAGTTTTATTCCACCATTTCTTCTTTTGCCCACCCCCTCCTCCTTCCTCTTCAATCCCATTCCTCTACTACACTGAGTGCTCTTCTATTTTCATGGAATTCCCCCTACCCCTACTCCGCCTTCTCCTTACTTTGCTCTAGCTTCTTCATATGAGAGAAAATATTTCACCCTCTACTTCTGATTTTGGCTCATTTCACTTAGCATGATGTTTTTCAGTTTCATCCATTTACCAGCAAATACCATAATTACATTGTCCTTTATGGTTGAAAAAAAACTCCAGTGTGTGTGTGTGTGTGTGTGTGTGTGTGTGTGTATTTATATATGTATATAAATACATATTTATATATATATATATATATATATATATATATACACATATATATAAAGAAAATGTTTTCTTTATCAGTTGGTCTGTTGACAGGCTGGTTCCATAACTTGGCTATTACAAACTGTGCTCTTATAAACATCAATGTGGTGGCATCTTTATAGTATGAGTGTATCTTTTCCCATATATACTTGCCTGCATTTGTTTATTTAGACCTTTTATAATTTCCATTCTGACTGCAAGGAGATGAAATGTCAATGGAGATTTGATTTGCATTTTCCTGATTGCTAGAGATGTTTATATATTTTTTGGCCATTTGTATTTCTTCTTTTTAGAGGTATCTGGTTAGTTCTTTTGCTCATTTATTGAGCTTTTTAATTTTTGTTTTGTTTTGTTTTAAGGATATTAGTGCCCTATCTGAGGAGCAGGTGACAAAGATCTTCTCCCATTGTGTAGGATCTCTCCTCATGCTCTTGTTTTCTTTTCTGGGCAGAAGATTTTTAATCTGATGCTGTTCCATATATTGATTCTTGATTTTATTTTTTGTGCTTTAGCAGTCTTGTTAAGGAACTTAATGCTGTGCCAATGTGTTGGAGTGTAGGGCTTACATTTTCTTTTAGCACTTGCAGAATTTCTGGTCTAATGCCTAGGTCTTTGGTTCACTTTGAGTTGACTTTTGTTCCAGCTGAGAGAGAGGTGTCAGATTTGATTCTTCTACATACCTGTATACAATATTCCCAGCACCATTTGTTAAAAATGCAACTTTTTTTCTTCAAAGAATGTTTTTATGCCTTTTTATAGATTATTATGAATGAGATAGTTTTCTTAATTTCATTTGCAGCAGATTCATTATTGGAATAAAAGTAAGCTCAAGATTTATGTATGTTGGTCTTGTATCCTATTATTTGGCTAAATTTGTTGATCACCTCTAGAAGTACTCTGGAAAAGTTTTTAAAACTTATTTTTGATACAAGGAATTAATTTTCAATAATTTAATTGATAACTAACTTATTTATCTTATAGATTTTTAATAAGTTTTTAAAAGTAGTAAAACCATTTCTTGAAAATAAAATAAAGCATGTTTACAAAAACCTGAACTTATACGAAAAGCAATACTTGAAAGTTCCAAGATAGTTTTACTTTCATTTAGATTCTAAAACAGTAATGTTGACATTTTAAAATTTATCCCATCTTGTCTAACTTAGACTATAGACTATTTTTAATGACAATTTCATGCAATCTAATTTCATTCTTTGTGGCTAACAAATTCCTCTGGTATGGAGTAAATCATATATGATTTGTTGAGCTTTGTCAATCACTATTGCACTTAGGATGAAATTCTCATGGCACAAAAGTATTGGAATTAACTTGCTTAATATATATGGTTGAGTGATATAGTATTTAACATCTCTGATAAAAGCATCATTTTTTTTTTCTGAAGAGAAAATAAATACCATCTCTTTTTCCAATAAAAGTTACTAAAACCAACATGAAATTTCCAGCTGTCTAACAAGACTGTATTTTTTTAGGTAAAGACCCTACTGTCATGTAATTCACATTCTCTGAAAGGATAAAATAGTTAAAATTATCACAAATGGGTATTGTTTTAAGCCTCTTAATCTGTGGCAATTTGATATGCAATGATAGAAACATAATGCAGATAAGTTTGAGATTTCCTTACCCCATCATCACTATGGCCTCCTTAATTTTTACCAATTTTTTTTAGAGTTTATATTTCTGCATTATAAACTAACAAAGAAAGAAATTCTTTAAACATTTTTTCCTAGCATTTTATTTTTAAATCACTTAATCTTTGTCCAGACTTTTCTACAGATTTTCACCTACATAATCAATTACAGGATTACAAGATGTTTGTTTAATTTAAGGAGAGAAACAAAATGTACTGGAGGTTGTAAATGTACTTCTTGTTGTTGGATTTTTGCAGTTATAGCAGTACAGAGTAACTTGTCTTCTAGCAGGCAATCTCCAAATATAGTGACCTTCATTGGTGCCTCAAACTTGCAATTATGAGACATTTGCCTTTGGCAAAATGCTCCCTAAATTTCATGTTACACCAACTCCTGTTTTGCTTCAAATTTACATATTTCGTGCTTTTGATTGGGTAATCATTTTTTAGCCCTTAAAAAATATTTTTCACAAACCAATGCTTCTCTAACTGCCTGCTTATTTTGACTACATGTCTTGATGCATGGATTTTATCTATTAATTTGTTTCAAGTATCTCCTCTCTGAAGCACTGAACACAGACAGCAAGACCTGTATTCACATGTGTGACTTAGTAACTCTTGATGACCCTTAACTTCATAGTTATAGTCCTTATTCTTCCTAAGCCACTGGAGCTCATGTCCAATTACAAAGCAGACACATTTTCTTTTAACTGGGGTACCAGCAAAATACAGGATACCCAGTTAATAATTTTTAAATATTAATGTTCCAAATATTATGAGGCACACTTTAACTAAAACATTCAAAATATTGCTCTTCTGAATTTCAAATTAAACTCAATGTAATGTATTTTTTGTTGTTGTTATAGTTAACTACCAAACCTGACCTGACTTGAAGCACATTGAATTTCTCTTTTATTTATTTATTTAATTATTTACTTATTATTTGCAATGCTAGGAATTGGTGTGAGGGCCTTGTGCATGCTAAGTAAGTGCTCTATCGATGAGCTATACTCTCACCTGTACAAATAAATCTTAAAGTTTAAAAAAAAGAAAGCATGGTATTGGCACAAAAATAGGCTTGTAGACCAATGGTACAGAATACAGGTCACACAGACAACCTCACATAAATACCGTTATCTCATACTAGACAAAGGTGCCAAAAACATATATTGGAGAAATGATAGCCTCTTCAACAAATGGTGCTGTAAAAACTGGAAATCAAAATGCCACAAAATGAAATTAATCCTCTATCTCTCACCATGCATAAAACGCAACTCAAAGTGGATCAAGAACCTAGGAATTAGACCAGAGACCCTGCACCTAATAGAAGGAAATATAGGCCCCAATCTTCATCATGTCAGATTAGGCCCCAGCTTTCTTAACAAGACACGTATAGCGCAAGAAATAAAATCAAGAATCAATAAATGAGATGGATTCAAACTGAAAAGCTTCCTCTCAGCAGAAGAAACAATCAGTGAGGTGAAGACAGAGCATACAAAATAGGAGCAAATTTTTACCACACACACATCAGATAGAGCACTAATCTCCAGGATATATAAATAACTCAAAAAACTAACACCAAAAACAAATAACCCAATCAATAAATGGGCCACGGAACTGAACAGACACGTCTCAGAAGATATACAATCAATCAACAAATATATGAAAAAATGTTCAACATTGCTAGCAATTAGAGAAACGTAAATCAAAACTACTCTAAGATTTCATCTTACTTCAGTCAGAATGGCAACTATCAAACATACAAACAACAATCAATGCTGGCAAGGATGTAGGGAAAAAGGCACACTCATACATTGCTGGTGAGATGGAAAATTGGTGCAACAGTTCTGGAAAGCAGTATGGAGATCCTTGGAAACCTTAGAATGGAACCACCATTTGACTCAGCTATCCCACTCCTCAGTCTATACCCAAAGGACTTGGAAACAGCATACTACAATGATGCAGCCACATCAATGTTTATAGTAACACAATTCACAATAGCTAAACTGTGGAACCAATAGAGGAATGGATAAAGATAATGTGGTATATATACACAATGGGATATTACTCAGCATTAAAAGAGAATACAGTCATGAAATTTGTAAGTAAATGGATGATGTTTGGAAATTTCATGCTAAGTGAAGTAAGCCAATACCAAAAAGCCAAAGGCCAAATGTTTTCTCTGATATATGGATGCTGAACCATAATGGGGGTAGGGGGAAGCATGGGAGGAATTGAGGAACTTTAGATAGGGCAAAGGGAAGGGAGGAGAAAGGAGAGGGCATGTGGGTAAGAAAGACAATGGAATGAGATGGACATCATTACCCTAAGTACATGTACGAAGACACGAATGTTGTGACTCAACTTTGTATACAATCAGAGAAATGAAAAATTGTTCTCTACGTGTGTACTATGAATTGTAATGCATTATGTTGTCCTGTATAACACATCAGAATAAATAAATAAAATTTTTAAAAAGAAATTTTAAAATTAAGATTTCCAAAACAAATTGATAATCTTTTTCTACTACTCAAAACTGTGTCTATTATGTTATTCTTTGTTAGATTCATTTAGCCAAACATTCCTGATTCCCTAAAGTGAAGCAAATACCATGGCTGAGTAATTAATAAATCACAGATCCTAGATCCCCAATAGGGATGGCTTATATCTTCCTCCTAGAGTTTCACCACTTATTAGTTCTGTAGTTTAGAACACTTTACTGAATTTATAAATACTCTCTTTTTGCTTAACACCAAGAAAAAGATAATAGCAACCACTGTCAAATAGTTTCATTAAAAACTCAAATATCAACTGTAGTAAATCGCTTGGCCAGGCACCAAGGCACTCTTAACAAATTTTTAATAATTATTATAATTTTCACTTCATTTCTCTGTTATCCCTATATGAAAGAATGTTGTTGTATCAAGGTTAAGCTGGAATGTCTCTAAAAGTTGGTTACTGATTTATATTGTAGACGCTCCCAAGGTAGACATGAACTAGTCTCACACGTATTACTGCAACAACCAATGTAATATTCCTGCTTCTGTATCTTAATGTGAATGAGTGTGTAACAAATGTGTGTGTTCAAAAATCTATGCTGATTCCCTAATTCCATCAAATTAAGTATAACCTGCATCTTCTAACATTAAAGAACATCCACGGTATGCTCTAAATTTCATTTCCAGTTGTAGTTTTGCACAAGATCTCTGGTAAAAATGATCATTTTTTTGGTGTGTGTGTTAGGAGTGGGGTTGTTTGCTGGAGATTGAATCCAAGTGCTCTACCACAGAGCTACAATCCTATATCCACGGCTATTTATTTTTTTATTTAAACAGGGTCTCACTAAATTGTCCATGTTAGCCTTGAACTTTCAGTCTTTCTGCCTTAGCCTCCCAAGTTGCTGAATTACCTGTGTGTACCACTGTACCTGAATCTATTGTTTTTTTAAAGATAGTGTTTTATTTGAAATGGTCGTTTCTGTTATTTCTTTTATTTAATTTATTTTTATTCTAATTTGTTATCCACACTTGCAGAGTGCAATTTCATTTCATATTACATATAAAGCACAAAATTTTTCATGTAGCTGGTTTTACATAAAGTAATTTCACAACAATTGTGTCTTCATACATGTACTTAGGGTAATGATATATAACTCATTCTACCATTATTCCTATCCCCTTGCCCCCTTCTCTGCCCTTCCCCCCTTTGTTTTTTTTTAAGTTTCTTCATTCCTTTCATCCACCTCCTTTGCCTTTATAAGTCAGTATCTTAATTACAATGAGATCATTAGACCTTGTTTTTTTGGGGATTGGCTAACTTCATTTAACATTATTTTATCCAGCTCCATCCATTTACCTGCAAATACCACTATTTTTTTCTCTTTTAGTGCTGAGTAGTGTTCCATTGTGTATATATACCAAAGTTACCCTATCCATTCATCTGCTGATGGGCATCAGGGTTGGTTCCACAATCTAGTTATTGTGAATTGTGCTGCTATAAACATTGATATGGCTGTGTCCCTGTAGTAAGCTGTTTTTAAGTCTTTTGGGTATAGACCTAGGAGCGGGATAGCTGGGTCAAATGATGGTTCCATTCCAAATTTTCCTAGGAATCTCCATACTGCTTTCCAGAATGGCTTCACCAATTTGCAGTCCCACCAGCAATGTATGAGTGTGCCTTTTCCCCACATGTTCACCGACATTTATGGTTGTTTGTATTTTTGATAGCTGCCATTCTGACTGGAGTATGATTAAATTTTAGAATTGCTTTGATTTGCATTTCTCTAATTGCTAGAGATGTTGAATATTTTTCTATATATTTGTTGATTGATTGTATATCATCTTCTGAAAAGTGTCTGTTTAATTCCTTGGCCCATTTATTGATTGGGTTAATTGATTTTTTTTTTTTTTTTTTTTGGTATTAAAGTTTTTGAGAGCTTTATAAATCCTTGAGGTTAGTGTTCTATTTGATGTGTTTGTGGTAAAGATTTTCTTCCATTCTGTAGGTTCTCTATTCACCTCACTAATTGTTTCTTTTGTTGAGAAGAAGCTCTTTAGTTTAAATCTATTCCATTTATTAATTCTTGGTTTTAATTCTTGTGCTATAGGGGGTCTTATTGAGGAAGTTGGGGCTTAATCCAACATGATGGAGATTTGGGCCTACTTTTTTCTCTATTAGGTGCAATTCTCTGGTTTAATTCCTAGGTCCTTGATCCACTTTGAGTTAAGTTTTGTGCATGGTGAGAGAAAGAGATTTAATTTCATTGTATTACATGGAGATTTCAAGTTTTCCCAACACCATTTGTTGAAGAGGCTGTCTTTTATCCAATGAACATTTTTGGCACCTTTGTCTAATATAAGATAACTGTAGGTGTATGGGTTAGTCTCTGTGTCTTCTATTCTGTACCATGGTCAACTGGTCTATTTTGGTGCCAATACCATACTATTTTTGTTCCTATTGCTTTGTAATATCATTTAAGGTCTGTAATAATAATGCCACCAGCTTCACTCTTCTTGCTAAGAATTGCTTTGGCTATTCTGTGTTTCTTATTTTTCCATATGAATTTCATGATTGCCTTTTCTATTTCTATGAGGAATAATATTGGGATTTTGATTGGGATTGCATTGAAACTGTATAGTTCTTTTGGTAGAATAGTAATTTTGACAATATTAATTCTACCTACCCATGAACAGGTACATCTTTTCATCTTCTACGATCTTTAATTTCTTTCTTTAGTGTGCTGTAGTTTTGATTGTCGAGGTCTTTCACTTCCTTTGCTTAGTTGATTCCCAAGTATTTTTTTTTTTTTTTTGAGGCTATAGTAAATGGGGTGGATGTCCTAGTTTCTTTTTCTGAGGATTTGTCGCTGATGTACAGATATGCCTTTGATTTATGGGTATTGAGTTTATATCCAGCTAAGTTGATGAATTCATTTATTAGATCTAAAAGATTTCTGGTGGAATTTTTTGGATCTTCTATATATAGAATCATATCGTCTGCAAATAGTGATAGTTTGAGTTCTTCTTTTCCTATCCATATCCCTTTAATTTCTTTCATCTGTCTAATTGCTATGGCTAGGGCTTCAGGAACTATGTTAAATAGGAGTGGTGAAAGAGTGCATCCCTCTCTTGTTCCAGTTTTTAGAGGGAATGCTTTCAATTTTTCTCCATTTAGGATGATGTTGGCTTGGGGCTTAGCATAGGTGGCCTTTTTGATGTTGAAAGAGGAGTGTTAAAGTCACCTAGAATTATTGTGTTGTGGTCTATTTGATTCTTGAACTAGAGAAGAGTTTGATTGATGAACGTAGAGGCTCCATTATTGGGGGCATATATATTTATGACAGTTATCTTTTGTTGATCTATGATTTCCTTAAGCAGTATAAAATGTCCCTCTTTATCTCTTTTGATTAACTTTGGATTGAAGTCTACTTTATTTGCTATGAGGATGGAGACCCCTGCTTGCTTACATAGACCATGTGAATGGTATATTTTATCCCATCCATTTACCTTCATTCTGTGGGCATCTTTTCCTATGAGATGTGTCTCTTGAAGGCAAGATATTGATGGGTCTTTTTTTAATCCAATCTATTAGCCTACGTCTTTTAATCGGTGAGTTTAGGCCATTAACATTCAGGGTTATTATGGAGACATGATTTGTATTACCAGTCATTCTTTTCAATTTTTGGTATTTAGCTTGGCTTGCTTTCTTCTTTGGTTGGTTTTTTTCTTTATTGCAATTCTTCCATTTTCAGATTTTCATTTTTATTTTTCATTTCCTCCTCATGAAATATTTTGCCAAGAATGTTCTGTAGTGTAGGCTTTCTTCTTGAAAATTCTTTTAGCTTTTGTTTATCATGGAAAGTTTTTATTTCATGATCAAACCTAAAACTTAATTTTGCTGGATATAAGATTCTTTGTTGGCATCCCTTATCTTTTAGAGCCCGGTATATATTGTTCTAGGCTTTCCTTGCTTTGAGGGTCTGGGTTGAAAAATCTGCTTAAATCCAAATTGGTTTTTCCTCATAGATAATGTGACTTTTCTCTCTTGCAGCCTTTAATAGTCTATCTTTATTTGGTATGCTAGGCATTTTCATTACAAAGTGCCTTGGTGTAGATCTGTTGTAATTTTGTACATTTGGCGTCCTATAGGCCTTTTGTATTTAACTTTCAAATTCATTCTTCCTACCTGGGGAATTTTCTGATATTATTTCCTTGAAGAGATTGTGCATTCCTTTAGTTTGAATCTCTGCACCTTCATCTATTCCAATGAATCTTAAATTTGGTCTTTTGATGGTATCCCATAATTCTTGTATATTCTGTTCATGGTTTCTTACCATCTTCACAGTGAGGTCAACTTTATTTTCAAGATTATGTATTTTGTCCTCATTGTCTGAGGTCCTATCTTCCAAGTGATCCAATCTGTTGGTGATGCTTTCTATTGAATTTTTTAAGTGGTTTATTGGTTCTTTCATTTCAAGGATTTCTGTTTGTTTGTTTTTTTTTTTTTCTCAAACTCTTTCTTGAAGTAATCATTTGCTACCTGTATTTGTCCTCTTATCTTTTTGTTGGTGTGATCAATGGTTGCCTATATTTGACCTCTTATCTCTTTGTTGGAGAGATCATTTTTTGCCTGTATCTGCTCACTTACGTCATTTTATAAATCCCACATCATTTTAATTATGTATATCTGAAACTCTTCTCTGACATTCACCTACTGTGCTTTCTATGGCTTCTATCGTAGTATCTTGGTTTGTTTTGGGCATTTTCCTCATTTTTTTTTTTTTTTTTTTTTTTTTTTTTCATGACTTCTATTTGTTTTCCTCTCTTGCAAGGTAAGCCTGAGGTATTACAGCTTCTGCCCTTTTGTCTTACCGCTTACCTGCAAGTTACCCAAAACCTCATTTTTTAGGGAAAGATCAATATTACAGCAATCAATGTAGCCAATGTGTATCCATATATAAGTTAGTTTCTATTTTTATATTTACAGTTTTGTCACTGTATTCAGAAATGCTGAGATCAGTTATCTTATAACATAGTCTCTATGCTTGCATGGTGGTTTACAGTATTTAATGGTAAAAGGGGAGACTTAGGGGTTGGCTTAGACGTTTATGAGTAGGATGTGAGAAAATAGAGGTATTAGATTATTTGACTAGTGAGAACGTAATCATAAGAATTTGGCTGTTAGTAGGAGAAGCAAGAGATAGGCATCCCCATGTAAGACAACAGCATGACTGGTAGCACCCTCTGGTGCAGCCTGATACACAGGAACCTAAATGATATCTTACTGGGACCTTTTTGTTGTTCCTTGGTAGTAGCCTCACTATCTCAGTTTTGTGGCAGTGGCAGCCTCAAGCCTATAATTATCTGTAAGGAGTGTATCAGGCCATGAGAAACCATCAGGCCATGGGTCAGATAGTTATTTGAAAGGTCCTACCTGTTATCACTGGATAACAGATTGGACTTGGCAACTTGGTTAAAGCAGATACTGTTCACCCACTGCCTGGTCCTAGTAATTAATGTCAATCCGTGCAGTCCCGGGTTATCTTGAAATCTGCAACTGTGGCCTGGCATTTGAGCTCTAAAGAAAATGTTTCTTATTTCCCTTTTAACATTTGTCTATTTTAAGAGGTCACACTGAAATGCATTAAGTGCTTTGGTTTTCTCAAGTGTTTTGTCGCAAAAGCTATATAGCACAATTGAGCTATTAAGAGGGAAAAGTACAGAAAAAAAATTGTCTATTTTTGGTTAGACTGGCAAAATTTGTTTGGTTTTTCCCATTGACTCAGGGAGAATCTCAATTTAGTTGGTGGGTTTGAGGATTCACCTCAGTAAAATCATAGCTGAGTGCTACGTAGAAGGTGCATGACCTCCAAGAACCCAAATGAACAAGGCACCAAGCGGAAATGCCAGGAGTCTAAGAGCCTAGTCCAATCAGAGGCAGCAACACAGTAAAGGATTTACCCAAAGCTACTCTGAAGTGATCATAACATTTACAGAAAATAATTAGATTGAAACTGTGCAGAAATCTCATCTCTAGATAGAATCATCCAAATTACTGGCTATGATAGAATTTTCTGTAATAAAATAACCTTAAGTACTATGATTAGTTTACTTATTTTTTTATTTTATTTTATTTTATTTTTTTGGTTCTTCTTAGTTATACATGTCGTAGAATCCATTTTAATAACATTTTATAAGGCATAGGAAATATCTTATTCTAATTAGAACCTCATTTTTGTGGGTGGGCACAATGGTGGGGTTCAGTTAGGTAATATCATATGCATACACAGAAAAATTATGTTAGATTTATTATTCCATCTTTCCTATTCCTATCTCTCCTCTTTTCCTTTGGTTCCCCTTTGCTTAATCTACTGAACTTCTCTTCTTCACCTTATCTTCTTTATTGTGGTTTAGCTTCCACATATTTAGAAAAATATCTGATCTTTGGTTTTTGGAGATTGTCTTATTTCACTTAGCAACCTTCCTTGAAAGCAGTATGGAAATTTCTCAAAAAAACTGGGAATGGAACAACCATTTGACACAATTTACTTATAATTTGTGACTGCAATCTTTAGATAACACAAGTATATCAATGCCTTTTTCTCTCTCACTAGCTTTTATTTCTGTATTCCAATCTGTACTTACCTCCCTTTCCCACAAATAAAATGAGAGAAAGGAAAAAAAAAGAATAATAAGTTGAATCAAAATATGTACTTTTTAAAAAAATATTCCATTGTATCAGGAAAGGATATGTTCTAGATAATTTTTTAGCCATACACATTTTATTTAATAACTAACTCTCTTAAAACATCCATCCTCTTGACTTTTAGAGCAATGTTTCTCTGGCTATAATTTTCACATAATTTTAACTTTTTTTCCTTCCTTTACTCTCTGTTGTATGCCATAGTATTTATCCCTATTATTTAGGCTTCTTGGCTCACATTTCCTCTCTGGAAGACCTTAACTGCTTTCACAATTTGAACAAAACAAACAAACAAACAAAAAAAAGTCTGACATTTTCAGCCATGAACTTTATCTGGATTTTGTACCTGTAAAACATCTGTTTGACTCCTTCTATTGGATGACAACTAGCATTTAAACACAATGTGTCTACAATTGGACACATCTTCTCTCCACCATGTCCCTCCTTTGTCTCATGCATTATTTTACCACATGTGGCAGAGTCTCCTCATTCAAGTAATATTCTTTATAGACAATACATCCTATGTTTTACCTAAATATCTGTCCTTCCTTCATTTTTCTATATTCAAAAGACCAATTAAATCTCTTTACTTATAGCCCAGAAAATTGAAAAATTCCCTATAAATTGACCACCACATTTATCTTAAATAACTGAGTTAATTGTCCATAGTTTACTTATTAATTAATTAATCAATTACCTGTTAGATAACTAATATATGTCAGGCACAGTTATGGGTATTGGGACTACAGCAGAAAAAAGAAAAGCATGGTTTTCTTATTCTCACTTAATCAACCTTATAGAAGAACTAGGGAGGAGGGACATGTAAACCTAAGGAAACAGGTGATAAATAATAGATTTTCCAAAGTTCATAAAAGGCACAGAAGAACCAAAGATATGTTTAAACTAAAAATAACAGAACAGAGAAACTTGGTTCAGCCATAGATTCAGAGGAGGCAGCAAATAAACCTACACCAAAACATGAAAAAGAGCCAGCCACAGGAAGTATGTGTAACTTTGCATCCATGATGCAGGTGGTATATTGTGGTGCTGTAGAACTTTACAAGTAGAGAGAGCAGTATATGCAAAGACCCCTGGAGGAAATGTATACATTAGGATTAAAACATAATAAATGAAAAGTAGAGTGATGGTAGTCAAGATGAGTAAAAACATGAAAGTCAGAACATTCAAAATCTTGTCAAGAGTTAGATTTGGAAAGAAACAAAACTGACAATTTTTTGACTACAATAATTAGGAAGAAAAAATTCTCAAATGAAAGTAGAAATGCAGCCAAGCACAGTGACATACACCTGTAATCCCAGCTGTTTGAAAGTTCAAGGTCAGCCTCAGAAATTTGGTGAGATCCTGTCTCAAAATAAAAAGTAAAAATAAGGGCTGGGAATGTGTTAACCCAGTGGTAAAGCACCCCTGCATTTAATCCCCAATACCAACTCCCCATAAAAGAAAGCATAAATTAAAGAGGAGTCATTACAACTAAACACAGAAATACAAAAGATCATAAGAGATTATCATGAACAGTCATATGCCAATAAGTTGGATAAATTAGAAGAAAAAAATAAATTTATAGACACATACAATTTACCAATACGGCTTATGTAAAACAGAAAATCTGAACAGAACAATGATAAATAATAAAATTAAGATTTTAATAAAAAGTTTTCCATCAAAGAAAGCCCCAAATCTGATGACTTCACTGATGAGTTCTATCAAACATTTAAGACATTTATCTGAAGAATGAAAGGATATTTCAACACAGTCAAATCCACAAATGTGATACACCACATTAGCAAAGTAAAGAATAGAATGGATATAATCATCTCATTAGTTGCAGAAAAAGCACTTGGAACAATTCACCATTCTTTCACTAAAATTACTGTTAACAAACTTGCTTTAAAATAATGTACATAATACAGGCTCTTTATGATAAACTCACAGCTAACATCATAGTCAGTGGTGAAATGTTGAAAGATTTTTCTTTCATGCGAGTAATAAGATAAGTATGCTCTTGCCACTTGCATTCAACATAATACTAAAAATCCTAGAAAAAGCAATGAGAAAAGAGAAAGCAATAAAAGGCATCAAAATTGACTTGGAAGATGTTACATTATTCTCATTTGCAGATGACATGTATGTATGTATATATGTGTATGTATATGTGTGTATACATATGTGTGTACATATATATCCTTAAATACATATATACACAGACATGCTTATACATATAACATGTATATATGTGAGTGTGTATGTGTGTGTATCAAAATTAGTACGTTCTTTAAACTTTCAGGACATAAATCAATGTGCAAAAATCAATAGTACTGCTGGGTGTGGTGGCCCATGCCTATAATCGGAGCAGCTTGGGAGGTGAAGGCAGGAGGATGATAAATTCAAAGACAGCCTCAGTAAAAGGGAGGCACTAAGAAACATAGTAAGACCCTGTCCCTAAATACAAAATAAAACAAAATAGGGCTGGAGATATGGCTCAGTTGCCAAGTGCCCCTGAGTTCAGTCCCCAGTACCACTCCCCCTGCACCCTTCCATACATCAACAAGAATAAATTGGGAAAACAATTCTATTAATAATAGATACAGAACAAATAAAATATTTAGGAATAAATTATCCGAGGAGGTGAATGACTTCTACTATGAAAAAACGTGAAACATTGATGAAGGAAATTGAAGGAGACCCAAATAAATAGATAACATCCCATATCCATGGGGTCAAGGAGACATTATTGTTAAAATGTCCATACTACCCAAAGAAATCTACAGATTCAAGGGAATTATTACCAAAATTCCATTGGCATTTTTCACAGAAATGGTGAAAAATATCCTTGAGTTATACTAAACTCAAATACTATACACAGTCAACACAACTTGAAGAAAAGGAACAAAGCAGTAATCATAACACTACCAGACTTCACAATATCTTACAAAGCTGTAATTACAAAACTGTATGGTGTTGTCATAAAAACAGACATACAAACCAATGGAATAGAATTCAGAATACAGAAGAAATCAAAACATTTAGTTCAATTGACTTTCTACGAAGATAATAATAAGAATACAAACAGGTAAAGGATGATATTTCATTAAATGATGTTGGCAGAACCAATGGTGACATGCAAAAGAATCTGATTAGGTCTTATCAAGTATACAAAAATCAACTCCAAATGGATTATAGACTTCAATGTAAGACATGAAATTATAAAATCACTAGAAGAAAATTTATGAATAAGCTTCTTGATATTGGTCTGGGCAATGATTTCTTTTCCTTAAGATATGAACCGCAAATTAGCAGGGGGGAAAAAAAAAGCAAAAATAAGCAAAAAGCATGATATTAAAGTAAAAAAAAAAAAGTCTGCAAAGTCAAGGAAACCATCTTCACAGTGAAGATACAATCTACAGAATGTGACAAATATTGAAAATAAATATTTGGTAAGGGACTTTAAATCACTCAGAAGAAGGACAACAGCCCAATAGGGCTAAGAATCTGAATGGACATTTCCTAAATATGGCACACAAATGACTGAAAGGCATATGAAAAAAATTTATAAAGCAGTAATCATTGAAAAACTGCACGTTAAAACCGTGGTGAGATGCAATCTCACACTTGTTAGAGTGGCTATTATCAATAGATGAAAAATATGCGTTGGAGAGAATATGTAGAAAAGAGAATCCTTGCACATTACTGGTAGAAATGTAAATTAGCACAGCCATTATGGAAAGCAGTGTGGAGTTTTCTCAAAATATTAACAATAGATCAACCATATGATTCAGCAATCTTTCAACTGGGTATATATTTAAAAGAAATAAAATAAGTATATTGAAAAGATATCTTTATTCCTGTGCTCATTGTATCATTATTCATAACAGCCAAGTTATGACATCAACCAAGGCATTGCAATGGAGAAGTGATTAATAATAATGTGACACATGTACATAGAATCCTGCCTTAGATGTTTGGTAAAAGTCATCAGCAAAGTGTGTGTTCTTTGATGGAAGACTTTTCATTAATGTTTTAGTCTTCTTTAAGACTAGTCAGCCTTTAAAAAGATTGAAATTCTTCTCTTTGCAACACCATGGATGAGCCTGGAGGACATCATGTTAAATGAGATGATCCAGGCACAGAAAAACAAACACTACCTGATTCCACTTATATAGAGAGTCTGAAACATTTGGATTCAGAGAAGTAGAGAGTACATGAGGTTATGGGAGCTGGGACTTTGGATTCCAGCAAGGTGTAGCATGTGTGGGAAATGTTGGAGGACACAACATTTCAGTAAGATAAAAACAATATGTTCAAGAAATCTATTATGTAACGGGGTGTTTATAGTTAATAACAACGTACTATATTTTTTAAATTGCTGAGAGTAAATTTTAAATGTTCTCACCACAAAAAAAAAAAAATGTTTATGAGATAATAGATATGTTTCTCTGATTTATCTATTCCACAATGTAAATATATTTCAAAATAATGTGATCTATAAGCTAACTACATGAGTTTTATTTATCAATTAAAATAAATAAAATGGTTTCTAAAAAATTGTACATATTAGAAAACATTGACATATTGGCACATATTCATAATTTCTTGTTGAGTGCAAAAGTAGACTCTAAAATGGCATGGACTTTATAATTCTCTCAATTTTCAAATTTTGAGACATAAAGACAATACATAGTAGCTAAATAAAAATCACTTGTAAAAAGAAAAAAATGTTATGTAAACTAAAATTGATATTTCTTTCATTTAAACAGATTTGTGAGCCTCAGCTCTTTCTTTGCACTATGCATGCTTGGACCTGTGGGACTTAATTATTCTACATAAGAGTTAGGCTGACTATCTACATGAATAGTTGACAGCAACTATATGACATCAGTGCAAGAATTGATTTATAAATGACCAAGAATGCACATTTCAAGAAGCAAGTCTGTATCCCCACAGAAAGAGTGTTCATCCTTCTGCCTGGGATCTCATCAAATTTATCTGTTCCTAATTAGCAATTACTAAGGTATTTGAACTAAGTGTGATTTAAACATATGTATGGTATTTTTAGAGTTGGATTAATTCATTTATCAGTGAAAAGAATTATTTGTGAACTAGTGTAAGTGCAATGAAGGGATGCAAGTAAAGGTTTCACAAAAGTGGTCTCTCTTAAGCTGGAGTTTGAAGAGTTAGTGGTATTTTTTAATTTGCTAGATGTTTGGTTTGGGTGGGGAGCAGAGCTCCAAAGAAAGTAGTGTCCACCTTATTATAATATTACTTTCTGCCAATATATGAAATAATTTATAATTCCTTCATGACAAAATAAGGTTTCCTAAAAACACCTAACACACTCATAGTTTAAATATGTGTGATCAAAACAACATATTCCCCTCACCAATAAGTAGGTGTAATTATTACTAGAGGTTTTTATACTTGATGTCTTCCTTATAAAACCTAATTATTCCAGTGAATACTGACTGTTAATACACTAGACTGTATTTGTAAAGAATTAAAAGATTAAAATTAAATCCATTACACAGAATTTACTGCCCTCAACAAATTATTCCAGCTACTTGTTTAGTAATTGCTACAGAATCAGCAAAATAATTGACATGCTTTCTCCTGATTACTGAAATAAACAATGATAAATTCTTTGCAATAAATGAAGTGACAATAAGAGAATTGTTGAAATAGAAACTTGTTCAAATTCTAAATCAGTTGATAATGCCTCAAAGGTTAATGATTAAGTTCACTTAGAGCACTAAAAATAAGAGATTTTACAAAAGTTGAATATTTAAATTTTTTTTTCTCTTTAGTTTTGGGTTGTAGTTATTATTTGCAATTTAAAAACATAAATGTACCAAATGGAGAAAATGGCAGATTAGAGGAAAGATGTGCTACCCAGAAGCTCTTTAGCACCAGACTTGTAAAGTACAAAGACTGTTTTTGCACGACGTGGAAAACTAAGAGAACTCACTAAGACTTAATACCAAGCTTTAAAAAAAAATCCATTTAGGATAGTGATCACTATCCTAAATGCATGATTAAAGATCTGAGTGGTACTTATATACTTTGTATACAAGCAGTTGTATGTAAAAAGATGATATACTTGTGCATTATGAATAAATAAATAAATAACAAAAAAAATCCATAAAAACACAAAAAGTCAGAAATTTGAACAAAAATAACATGTTAGAAGCCTACTAGCTTGGCCACTAGTCGTGGTAGTGAAGGGAAGGGAGAATGCAAATGAGTTAGCATGGCCATCAGATAAAGAAATTTAAAAATAAAGAAAATTGACTTGAGTAAATCTATGGATTAGAAAGGTAGGCTGACTTTAATGAACACAGAGCTGTAGGGGAAGAAGTTCAGTGAAAACAAATCCAAAAATATCTCACCCCAAGGGTAGGTATAATTATGGCGAAGAAAATACTCCTGGACAGGGAAAATGGCCATGGCACTGCTGGTCAAGCAGTGCAGCTATGAGCAGAGATAGGAGATCAGGAACTCATAGAGGAAGTTAATAGCAGCAAACTTATTTATTTATTTTTTTTTCCAGAAGAGTTCTGCACCAGAAAGACTGAAATAGGAACAAAAGAAATTATTTTACTTGGACCATTCAGGCTCCAGATCCCAAGGGAGAAAGCTCCCATGATTTCTGATGCCCCCATAGAAGCTATTGGCAAGACACCTATAATGGTCACACATGATGAACTTCACTGCAAGACAGATACCCAGTATTACATGTTCATGAAGGTGAATGTGAAAACCTATGGAGGTTAATTCCCTACATCCTAAAAGTGGATTTTACCAGAGGCCCCAGATATCCACAGTCCTTGACTGTCATCTCCCCAGTAAAAGGGAGCATGGATCAATTCTCGACCACCCACCTACAGAGTTCTAAAGTTCGGTGAAGACTAATCCCCAATTACACTTTCAGTTTAGAGCTCTGTATCACCCCCACCACAAAAATACACAATTTTTCAGCACCCAAATTGTGCTATCCCACCCTGTACTGGGAGCCTGGAAGCTGAGATCTACTACAACCCACTTTACCTCCTATCCATAATGGCTGGCAGCTAAGTAACATTGAAAAAAAAAAATTGAACTCCTAAAAATAAAATAGACAATGAATCAAATTAAAAATTCACTTGAAATCATCACCAATAGGTTAGATTTCATTGAAATTAGAACTTCAGTCCTTGACAACAGAAACTCAGGCCTTGAAGACAGGATACATGAACTTAAGTACATAGTGCAATAAAGGGGAAAAGGTGAATAGGCATAATAAACATTATCTAAAGTAATACCAGGTTCAGTGTAATTCCATCAAAATATCAATGATGTTCTTCACAGAACTAGAACATCCTTAAATTCATTTGAAAGAATAAGAGACTCATGATAGCCAAAGCAATCCTTAATGAGAAAAGTGAAAGTGGAGGCATTACAATACTGGACCTCAAATTATACTACACAGCTATAGTAGTAAAAACAGCATGGTATTGACATGAAAATAAACAAGAAGATCCGTGGGATAGAATAGAAAGTACAGAGACACACCCACATACTTATCACATACTTATAGCCATTTGATACGTCACAAAGGTACCCAAAATATATATTGGAGAAAAAACAGTCTTTTTAACAAATGCTTTTTTACAAAAGTGAAAACTGGATATCTTTTTTGTACAAGAATTAAATTAGATCCCTATCTCTAACCCTGCACAAAAGTCAAATCAAAATTGATCATAGATTTAGGAAAGATCAGAAATCTTGCAATAGCTAGAAAGAAACATACAGTCAACATTCTATTATGTAGGTGCTGGCAACAACTTCCTCGAGAAGACCCTTAAAGTAAAAGAAATAAAACCAAGAACCAATAAATAATATCCAGAATATAGATGACTCAAAAAACTTAGCACCCCCCCCAAATAACCTAATCAAAAAATGAGAAAAAGAACTAAACAGGGATTTCTCAAAGAAGTAACAAAAATGGTCAACAAATATTTGAAAAAACATTCAACATCTATGGCAATGAGGAAAATGCAAATCAATCCAAAGATTTCATCTCACTCCAGTCAGAATGGCAATTATTAAGAACACAAATAATAATAAACACTGGTGAAGGTATGGGGAAAGAATTACATACGGTGGGGTTGAAAATCCATACAACTACTCTAGAAAGCAGTATGGAAATTACACAAATAACAGGAATGAAACTGCCATATGACCTAGTCATCTCACCCTTTGGTATTTATCCACAAGAACTAAAATCAGCATACTATATTGATAGAGCCACTTCAGTGTTTATAGAAGCACAATTCATAATATCCAAGCTATGGAACTAATCTAAGAGCCCCTCAACAGATCAATGGATAAGAAAATGTGGTATACATACAAAATGGAGTATAACTTAGTCTTAAAAACAAAATTATGATGATATTAACTGTTACATAGATGGAACTGGAGAACTTCATGTGAAGTGAAATAAACCAGAACCAGAAAATGAAGAGGTGGATGTTTTCTTTCATATTTGGAAGATAGCAAAATAAGGGAAAGAAGTTTGTGGTAGGGAACTGGGTATCATAAATGTATTGAGAAGATCAGTGGAGTAGAATAAGAATGTTAGGGAGGAAGGAAGGAAGGGAAAAAGAAATGGTTTTAACAAAATCATGTTATATGCATATATAAATGTACCAAAAGGAATTCCCCCTTTATCTATATGTAGGAAGCACCAATCAAAAACAAATAAATAAAGGAGTGAAAGGAAGCTCAATAGAATAGAGAGAAGAGAAGGTGGGCAGAATAGAGGAAAATTGGGTGAGGGAATGGGAATTGAAATCAAATTGTTTGTATAATTTTGTTAAAATGAACCCAAGTGGCCGGGTGTGGTGGTGCACCCCTATAATCCCAACACTTGGGAGACTGAGGCAGGAGGATCACAAGTTCAAAGCCAGCCTCAGCAATGGCGAGGCACTTAGCAACTCAGTGAGACCCTGTCTCTAATAAAATATAAAAAAGGGCTGGGGATGTGGCCTAGTGGTCGAGTGCCCCTGAGTTCAATCCCAGGTACTGAAAAAAAAATATTATGTATAATTGTAATAATCTAATAAAAATAAGATAAAAATATCAAAGGTATAGGTTTAGTATTTAGATCTTAAGAGAATTGACTTGAAATTTTTATACAATATAATTTTATTCTAGCTAAAAGTAGAATGTTTGCATCAAAATGAATTTGATTCTTAATCTTTGTCTGAAATGATAAATTTTTTTTCAGTGGAATTTTAATGAATTTTTGTTAGAATGAAGCAAATCAATCACTTCATTAACATCATGGAGAGAACTGGTGTACTTCAATAATCTACTAAATTTGGTTGGGCAGGTTTGCCCACACCTGTAATTACAGTGGCTCAGGAGTCTGAGGCTGAAGGATTCCAAGTTCAACCAGCCTCAGCAAAAGCGAGGCACTAAGCAACTCAGTGAGATCCTATCTGTAAATAAAATACAAAACTGGGGATATGGTCTGTGGTTGAGTGCCTCTAAATTCAATTCTCCATACGCTTCCCCCTAAAATCTACTAAATTTTATTCCTTTGATAAAAAATGGATCAAAGGCCTCTCCATACAAAATAAACCTTTTCCTGACGTCAAAGTCAATACTTGTTATTTTTTCACCAATTTCAATGCTGAGGTGCAAACCTAAAATGCAGTTAACAATTATGGGTGGGCAATCAAGAGACAAATTAATCTAATGGAGTGTCAAATATTTACATACATACCACTTGTGTATCGTTTTGTAAATTTGAGAAATGTAAGTTCAAATGTTAAATCAATTTGATAAATACAAACTGAACAGTTTACAGATTCAGATCCAACTTTTTGGTAAGTTACTGAATGTGAGGGAGAAGTGAATGAATTCCTTAGGATTCACAAGTTTCAAGTGTGTTAAGTTGGAGAGCCAACCATGCTATAGAATCTGGTAACATTGATTAGAGTTGTGTGTGTGTGTGTGTGTGTGTGTGTGTGTGTGTGTAACTTTAATAGAATTGGAATTCTTAAAATTTATGGAAACTCTAGGCTTGTTTGCGATAGTGATCCTTGCTGCTAAGCCCATGGAAACGTTCAAGAGGCCAACTAGAAAATATTATAGAACTTATACACAGAACAAATATCTCAAAATATCTTTGAATACCAAAAACAAGGTTTAACCTACATGAATCCCTGAGAACAAAACAGTTAGTTAGGGAAAAAGATTACGTCTTTCATGCTACTTAAAATTAGTTTGGGGATATTAGACAGGTGAAATGAGTCTGAATTTGGAATGGAAGATGCTGACTGTATTGATTTTTTTACTTCCACACACCTTTTATACTAACATGGAATATATTTTATTCTAAGTAGGATCCCAGTCTTGGGATGTAAATGAGATTCAATGTGGTATATTCTTATGTGTACATAGGAAAGTTATGTAAGTTTCATTCTAATGTTGTTGTTTTTTTTCTTATGCCCCTTCTCTTCCCTTCATCCCCCTGTATCTAATCCACTGAACTTCTATTCTCCCCCTCCCCTTAATGTGGGTTAGCTTCAGCATATCAGAGAACATTTGACCTTTGGGTTTTTGCAATTGGCTTATATCACTTAGCATGATCAAAAATTTACATGGTAAAGTGAACTGATAAAAGAACCAAGGAAAAATGTCATATAACAAAGTATAGAAAAAGTTCAAGATATTATATCTGAAAATAAAGACAAGGGGTATACAAATAGGTATTTTCAAATATCTGAAATCCTGCTATGCGGCAGAGAAAATAATATGATCTGATGGGTGAATGATTGAAACGGAGCAAGTGTAGGTACAGAGAAAGAAATTTCTAACTGTGCTACCTTATAGTGACATGGGTTGTTTTAGTTTAAAAACAAAATTAAATGAAATTGATGACTCTACTGGATGGTATGTTCATTGGTCTGGAAATTGGAGAAGTTATTTCTAACTTTAGGTTTTTATTAACTTTAACTTATTTTGGCCACCAAATCTATAATGGAAAGAAAATTTTGGTTCTCTAATTGCTAAATGCTAATCTTTTTCAGCAAATGAACACTGAAACTTAAATTATCTTGAAATTGTTAAATCAGAGGTAGTTGATTTTATATTGATGTAAATTATACTCAAGACTGCAAAGTTGGCAAGTTTTCCTATTTAGAATAATTAGGAAACAGAATATCTAACAAAAGCAAAAATGACCACAAGTGTACTGTATGATAAAGTATTATTCCTTAGAGAATAGAAATTGATTTCCCCAAGCTAACGAAAATGTCTGATATCTTCTGATTCATTCTAAAACTGAGAAGACAGTATCTACCACAAAACTACACGTTATGGGCTACTAAGAATTAAAGAAATAAAAAAAATGTTATTTGTGTATGTATTCATTTTTTAAGCACCACAATTTAATTTCCTAAACATAAGAAAAGTGATGAACTGAGTTACTATGAAGCTCCAAAAACATGATACTTTGAAAGAGAATTTGAAACACTAAGGCTGAATTTTACTGTATCTTACAGTATTCCTAAGTATTTTTAATTTGTTAAATGTTAGCAGAAAATAGGCATTCTTATACATTCCTGATAAGTGTATAAATTAATCCAAACTTCTGAGATAAGAAATTTGACATGTTGTCAAAAGTATTAAGCATTTGACAACCTACAGCCACTTTTAAATATTATGAGAAATAATCATTAACATGGTCAAGAATGTTGATACAAAATTATTCATTGCAACAAATTTTAAAAAATGAAAACTAAAATATACATTGTAAAACATTAAGGTACTATTTAAACACTTATCTTTCTGCTTGGTGGAGTAGAATATAACCAATAAATGTAATGTAATGTTTGATTAAATTGAATAAAAAATATTTGTAGTACCTTTTGCAATTATGATACAAAGTAGACTTATTGCTTCATACAGTTTTGACTAATGAAAGTAATGCAACCCAATGTTGTCAAAAATTATCTCAGTATGCCACAATTACCTACATTTTCTATATTGTCTTATTGTTAATATTAACTTAAACTTATATTATGTTGTATAATATAATCTAATAAGAATATTTCTAAAAGTAACATAATTTTATTGTTTAAAAATATTTTTTCAGATTATGTGAATTTATAAGCAAATACTGATTGTTCATTATATGGTTACTGTACTCTATACAAATGTGAATTTTAGTAAAAGATCAAGCAAAAGAAGAATTAGTCTAATTTTATTGAGGAAACAGTTCAAATCACTCTAAGTTAAAACAGATTGATTTTTTATTAAACACTTTTTTACCTTTAAACTTTCAGTATGCCTGGTATTCTTAAATACATATCAACATCTATACAGTGATACAGATACACAAATTCCCTTATTCATGCAATATTGATTGTCTATGAGTCAGGAAAAATACAAATGTTGCTAAATTTAAAATTTCCATGAGTGAAAACAAATTAGCCAATTTTGTAGATGATTACAATGAAATGGTATTATACTGAAATTTGACAAATTATTTATTGTACATAGGAAAATTTTTCATGTAGGTTGTGGTAGTTCATTCACAATTCATTATTCAAATTCATAAAACTGACTCATAGTAAAATAAAACTGAAAAATAATTCTTACCTTGAAAGTTCATTGTATCTTTGTATGCAACTTTCTAATACAATGCTCTACTCAGGATACCAATAATTTGTTTTCTGAACCTATGAATTGGAAAGTCAAAATATGCATCATATGTTATGCATGTGCACATATGACACCATTTTGCAAAACTCGTTCAGCCAGGTGGATTCTTTCCTACACAACTAGCAATTTTGTAGTTCCTTCATAAGGGTGTGCTTGTTCATTCATTGGGGCATGGAATTTCTATTATACTTAATGGAGTGTATTGAGATCAAACTATTTCACCTTCACTTTTGAGTTCATAACTATTAAGGTCCTTTGTCATGCAAGTGAAACCATGTGTCATTATGGGCTGAGTGAGATTTAGCTACACATATTTGTGAATGGAAGAAGACCTGAAAATAATCTTACAATTTGAAAATACTAAATTATACCATTGACAGAAAAGCTGTTCTTCAGCATTTGCCCATGAGTATAATCAGAAAAAAATACTTTAATAAAGGGAAAATACACTTGACAAAATCAAGCACTTAGAATGTGAAGTTATGTTAAATGCATCATCTCTGTGCAACCATTTAACATCAAGCGTGTCAGTGAAGTTGAATCATTGAATGTGAAAATGTTATGAAAAGCACTCAGTGAAAACAGGCAGAAGTCATTTTTAAAAATTTAGAAACCGCTCTTTATAAACCTTTCCTCAACATAACAAATCAGAGAAATTTACATCAAGAAGTATTTACATTTTAGAAAATTGTCTTATTCTTTTTTTTTTGGTACCGGGGATTGAACTCAGGGGCACTCAACCACTAGTCCACACCCCCAGCCCTTTTTTGTATTTTATTAGAGACAGGGTCTCACTGAGTTGCTAAGTGCCTCACCATTGCTGAGGCTGGCTTTGAATTCTCGATCCTTCTGCCTCAGCCTCCCAAGTGCTGGGATTACAGGCATGCACCACCATGCCCGGCTAAATTGTCTTATTCTTAAATGGAAAAGTCATATACAGATTGCTATTGGCATAGACTTATCAGCATACCAAATATACTGTCAAGATCTGAAAACATGCATATTGCCATTCTGAAGAAAGTAAGGTATTCCGCTAGTTGTGTTAATAAACTATATAATTTTGAATTTCTTGTTTGTTACATAGTACAAGAGGCAGTAGAAATAACTTATTTTGTTTTCATGAAACTAATCATTTTTTTTTTTTTTTTTTTTTTTTTTTGTAGTGGGGATTGAACCCAGGGCCACCTAATCACTGAGCCACATCGCCATTCCTTTTGATTTTTGTTTTGACACAGGGTCTTGCTACATTACTGAGGGTCTCACTAAGTTACTGAGACTGAACTCAAACATGCAATTCTCTAGCCTCAGCCTCCCCAGTGGAATTACAGGCCCGCAACTAAATTTGAATGAAAGGATTTCCAGGATTCTTATCGAATCTATATGAATATCAGCAACTGAACAGAAATCTGGTTAAAAATATTATTACAAGAAAACATTATTTCATTGTTCCAAAACAAGTCTCTGGGATTGCAAACATGCACCACAAGGCCTGTTCCAGAAATATATATTTTTTAACATTTGTTTTTATCACCTATTTTCTCAACATCTGTTTGAAAAAAATAGTCTTTTAGTTAACTGTTTCCAAACATATCTCTATACACTAATCCTCCTCTCACCTACTCTTCATATGAACAATCCTACAACCATTCATCCAGGTGCTCAATTCAAACTGGAAAATGATTCTTGATTTTTCTTTTCTCTCACGTCTCCACCACATTTAGCAGATGGCCTGTCAACTCTACCTCCAGAATAGTTTTCACATTTCCACTCCCTTCCATCTAAACTACACTAGTCTTGTTAATACCATGAATATATCTGATCAAAATTACTACTTAAAATCTTGACTGACAAATTTCCTTACAGGTATCCCTATTCCCTACATACTCCATTCTACACTCCAGAGGATTAAGTGAGCCTCCCTTAAAGCATGCCGTGGGCTTGTTTAAAACTCTAAGGTTTTTATGCTGGAATAGAATCAAAATTTAAACATCTGCATTAGTTTGCTAGGTCTGCAATAATAAAATACCACAGCCTAGGTGGTAGAAACAATGGAATTATATTTTTTCATATTTCTGGAAGTCGGACTTACTCTATAAAAGTGCCAGCAAGATTGCTTACTCCTGAAAACTTCCCTCCTTGGCTTGCAGAGAAGTCATTCTCTCTATCCTGGCACGGCCTTTCTGTGTGCAGCCACCCCTGCTGCTTCTTTTTCTTCTTATAAGTACGTTGGTCATATTGGATATAAGTCCCCACCCTTGTGACTTCATGTAATTTCAATCACTTTTTTTTTTTTTCTTCTAGTGATTAACTTTTGTTCTTTATAGTGGTTGGATGTTAGAAAAGGTACACCAAGTTGATGGATTATTAACTAAATATTGAAGTTATGAGAAGTTTGTTAGGAAAAGAAGTATGAACAAACATTAAGTTTGACACACACATCAATATTGGCAATGTAACAAGTTAATATCCCAAAATTAATGTATAGACTATTTTTCAAGGATAACATCATTGAGAAACCCTTATTTTGACTTGATTTTTTTTACAATAATGCCAAAATACATATTAAAATTTTTGATTTTTGATAAGTATCACAGTTATAGTCCACATCTTTAAAATTGTAAATAAAGAGCATGTTCTACTTTAATAATTTTATAAAAATTCTAGACAATTTGGGGTGCTCTGTGTGATTTCCTTAAGATGCAATAATCATATTTCATATTATGGTTAAATTTAAAATTACTTTTACTAAAAATCTTCAATAAAAGACCCAAATATACCTCCCAAATCCTCCAAAATGAATAACATTCAAATTCATTTACTGTGATAAAAATATTTCAAGGGGTTGGGGTTGTGGCTCAGTGGCAGAGCATTCGCCTCGCATGTGCGTGGCCCGGGTTCGATCCTCAGCACCACGTAAACATAAAATGCATTGCATTGTGTACAACTAAAGTAAATAAATAAATATTAAAAAAATTTCAATTGCTAAAGTTGAGTTTAAAAACAGTGTCTCTCTAGAGACTAGAGACTGGGTGGGGTTAGTACTTCAGACTATAAATTTGAAGGAGACACACTTCAGTCCGTATCAAAAGCTTCCTGGATTCTTATCATGCTTTGTGAAGTCTCATCCTTTCCTTACCTCTTCTGTTTCACTTTGAGCCAATCACATGCTCTCTGTACATCATCAACATTTGTCCCTTGCTCTTCCTTAAATATGATAAGCATATTTTGCTTCAGTATTTGTGATCTTCCTGTTATCTTTGCTTCCATAATTGCATCTCTGATTCCATTTGATCATTCAGGCCTCCAGTCAAATACCACCTCAGGGACCTTCTCTGTTCCCCTGAGTGATAAGATTCCAAGTACCACCTGGGTACAGTTGTGCACACCTGTAATCCCAGCAGGTTGGGAGACTGAGGCAGGAGGATTACAAGTTCAAAGCCAGCCTCAGCAACT